>CM041055.1:3849044-4540045 GCA_023078785.2 Hyles euphorbiae
TCGTTCCCTCCAGAAATCGAACCCACTAACTTTACAACTCGTTAACCGCTGAACCAGCTGTTTATCAAGTCAATACTGAAAAATCATGCCTTTTAAGTTTAAAATATACATAATCATATTTAACCGTGCGAGTTTCACTATTAAACATGGGCCTTCCAAAGAATTTCCGCAGAGATGTCGGAAGCGGCCCGCGTCATTCCAGCAACCTTTACTAGGTCATCTGTCCACCTATAGTCGACGTCGGATGCATAGCTTGCAGGTGGCAAAGATTAAAATATATACATTAAAATCGTATGTGTTAAAGTAAGTTTGTTTGTTTTTCTTTTACGATCTAACGACACATAGATTCTTATATCACTAATCATAAGAGCTATTCATGTTTTGAAAAGCAACAAAAGATATTTATAATTTATATTTTATTTTGCCAACCCGCACTAGGCCAGCGTGGTGGACTATATGGCCTAACCACTCTCAATCGTACTCTCGATTGTAGAGTAGGCCCGTGCCCTGCAGTGGGACGTATATGGGCTGATACAGTACAGTATATTTTATTTTATTTTATCGCAAAAAAATGGTTTCAATTTGAAGCCTAACTTACGGATCAAAAGTCAATCCTATTATGTATTTCTGGGCTATATTAAAACCTAAAACTTTATGATTTATTTATGAAGGCTACTAAACTAATAAGGCAGTAATTATATCAATGTACGCATTCTAAAATCCCGAATCTAAGAAAAATGCGATAAGACCAATGCGGTATTGTTTATCACCGCACAATCAAATTAAATTGCGTCAAACCCCACGTGCGTCATAAGATAGTAAATGCTTTAACATTATCAATAAGTATAGGTATATCCTGGATTATTACATTTTAATGCCGATTATATTTAATGATCAAAAATAGTAATTTCGTATGAAGCGTGATGGTCTGTCGCCAGATGTTCACATCTATTCTTTTTAATTTTTTGTGGCAAAAACAGTTGAAAAGTACTCTTTAGTGGAACATATTAATATACGCTTAATACAATTCAATACAATACAATACAATTCAACCAATAACATTGTCCACAAATTATTTAGACAAAATTAATTAATGTGTGTGAACAAACCATTACACAGTGCATTCAGTAGGTAAATATTTTTTTATAAGTTTACGATTAACACTCTTCTTAAAGTATTTTGACAAGTAGAATATTCTCGGCATTGCACTTACATTTTTGAAAAATATGATTAAAATTACATTATGAAGGCAAAAGATGGAAAATGAAATATAAAAAAAGACTAAACTAAATAATTAGAAGACCAGTGTAATAATGATTTTCCGAATTATTTGAGGGATGATAAGTGGCGATTATTTAACATCGCATAAGTCTGGCCGATTTGTACTAAAAAATAACTGATTAAAATTAAATAAAAATGACTAACTGATTGAAATTAAATAAACATTATTTAGATTCAGTCACTTTCTTTCCACTACCACCCGGTTCACAAGGCTGTTTTCGCCAGAGAAGAACGGGCAAAAAACTCTAGCGTTACTCTTTTCAAAATAAGTTTACAATACAGTGATCATCATCAGGCAAGCGAAATGTCGGACGCCCGCCTACAAGGTGGACGGAAGATCTGACTAAGGTTGCAGGAAGTCGCTGGATGCAGGCCGCTTCCAACAGGTCATAGTGGAGATCCTTGGGGGAGGCCTATGTTCAGCAGTGGACTTCCTGTGGCTGATATGATGATGATGACAGTGATCATACAGGAGTAGCAAACATTCAGAGGAGTTCATAAATTATTTATAATAATTGAATAATAAATTTTATATTGTATACGTCATGTTGTTCGGCTGAGAATGTAGAAATATTCATAACTTGCAAGCTCTTTTATCCCTTTAACCCAGTTATGAACATCTTATAAAATATTGCAATCTTGCCTTTTTGCACAACCCTTACGTAGAATGAGTATTATATTTTTTCATTCCTAGTTTACTAGCTTAGTGTGGACATCATCGCTTAATTTTAAGAATACGAAGAATATTGTGTCGTGGTAACTAGTGTGAAGTTAACAGTGCCATGCAGTACTTTTTTTTTCCGAAACGCAACAGTGCATTTACACAGCTGTTTGGCAAAAGAGCCTCTCACATATGAGGGACCCATAACTAGTACGTTAAGTTCTTAGTAGTTTTACTCCTTCATACAGTCGGGTGCTGATTATCACCGGGCAAAATACCTTTCCTTCACTTCATTTCCACTCATATAAACAGTAGATATTCTATTAAATAATTCTCTCTCTTCAGCCAAAGGAAGTCCACTGCTCTGCCTTGTCCGCCGCTAATAAATAAAATAATTAAAAACAAAAAGTGTTTGGGCCATGCCTCTGCTATGTAAATGAGGTAATAATACGATTGCTAGTAAAATACTAAGAAGTAACACACGTGACATCGAATCACTAGCCACTCGTGATAGGTACTTTATCAGATAAACACAATACAACTCAAAAATAAATGCATCGTTATATAATTTGCATTTAATATTGGCGTCGATTTATTGCTAGTGATAGTGATACTACGAATAGCGTGACTTAATACCAATTAATAATTATCAAGTGCGCTAATGAAAAAAACCATGGAAGAGAAAAACAAAAAACATTGTTTTAAACAACATCCAAATTGTTTGTACTTTACGAGCATTTCAGGTTCATGATATATGTTTAACAAATATTAAAAGAAGCGTCAGAGTCACTCCCTAGTGTCATCGTAAAGAAAATTACGTCACAGATTTTTAATATTCATACTTTTAGAAAACTAATTATATTATAAAAAGAGATATTTACGTAATTTCGGTCTATAACCCCATTCTTTAACTTTTAGGTATCTAATGCAGCTGCCAGCTCTTTTTTTTTTTTTTATTGCATTGAATGGCGAGACGAGCAAGCCGTTCGCCTGATGGTAAGCGATACGACCGCTCATGAACAGTAGCAACATTCCACTGCGCTCGCCATCCTGAGACATAAGATGTTAAGTCTCAATATGTCCAGTAGATGCTCTGGCTACAATGTCCTTCAATCCGAAACACAACAGTGCATTTAAGCAGTGTTGTTTCACGGGAGAAATAGACATTGCGGTGGTACCTACCCAGATGGCCTCTCACATATGAGAGACCTACCACCAGTAAATATTCTGTTATAAACTCTTCATCTGATCATTTTGCTAATTTATTTAAAATAAAATTCGATCCAAGGAAAAAGTTACACTTCCAAGTTCCAACTAACAGATATAATAAAACTCAATGAAAAACGATAAAAAACTCCGGCAACAATTACAAGTTATTATAACAACGAATAGAATTCATAAAAAGTTTAATTTCATTTTCATTGTTGAAACTTGGAGCGAGTGTTGCGCCTACTCTTAAATGTTTTTGTTTGGTTATTATGGAGACTGTCCCGCCCTCACACCCGCCACTGCAACTCTTGTAAGCCAGGATCAACGCAATTTTTAAATCACAAATAATAAGGCATTAAGAAATAAATTCACGAAAGAAGACTACTGTATCAGCCCATATAAGTCTCACTGCAGGGCATGGCCCTCTTCTACAATTGAGAGTAGTTAGGCCATATAGTCCATCACGCTAGCCTAGAGCGGTTTGGCGAATTTTAAATACCATATAAATTCTTAAAAAATCGCTATAATATGCAGATTTCCTCACGATTTTTTCCCTCGCCGTTACAGTGCGTGGTGATTCAGTGTCAATAACATGGCTTGACTTCGAAAAGTCACAGGTATGCCCTGGGATATGAAACCGCGACCACCGTGAGCATGTTGGCAGCCGCGTCTGGTGCGTTTACCAACAGGCCACCACGCATTTTTTTTTTTTTTCATTTATTTATTATATTAAGACAAAATAACAAAAAAATTACAATTAGTCCCACAAAACCAATTACTTGGTTTGTCTGTGAGTACATAGTAGTGTTTCACATACTTAATATCTAGCGAATTGCGAGTGCCTAATTATAAGGTTGATAGAAAATACTTTTTAAAAGCTTTAATATCAGACTTTTTTCTGTTAATCGCTGCCGCGATTTCGGAAGGGAGACCGTTTACATCATATATTAATAATATAATATTTTAGAAACTTTATAATATTAATCAAACTATCTTTTCATGTCGGTTTGATACGATACGAATGCAATTAACCTTGTGAGCGCCGATTTTCAACAAAGTCCAAAGATTCGGAACGGTTCAGTTATAGATTAGATATTTTTGTGTCCTTTAAAATCACTGTTGGCTATATTTATCAGTTTTACAACGATTAACTAGTATTTATGAATCTAGTCGCGTGATAAATTGATTTGGGAGTGTAAGGCCATGTTTTCATGTATTAGAAATAAATAATAATGACTTATGTAATTAGGAAGTTGATAAACAACAAAAAATAAAATACTCAAATACGCATTCTTTGTATGGAGTCAGAACTTGAAATACCATAAATGTTGTCATAAATATATCATTATCTACGAACTGTTGAAATCCAAATATATAGAGACTTTCCCGCCCTCACACCCGCCACTGCAACTCCTGTCAGCCAGGATCAACAGTGGCACACAAAAATTTGACACCGAGCTCCGGAGCTCGGCGAGTCTCTCAGGGACACTAGCTTGTTTTTAACCCGCATCGAAATTAATCAGAAGGAAAAAACAAAAGGAGGAGTTCGAAGGAGAAAATCCAAATACATATTTACTTTACAATAGTTATTTTCTTTTCTTGCAAAAAATAGCGAGATGAGCATGCCGTTCGCCTTCCGGTAAGCGACACGACTACCTATGGACAGCAGCAAAATGAAACAACGCCATGAATTACAAAGCAATGCTTGGCATTCCACTGCGCTCGCCATCCTGAAACATAAGGTGTTAAGTCTCAATATTTCCAGTACTAAATCTGGCTACAATGTTCAAACCGGAACACAACAGTGCATTTGCACTGATGTTTAGACATTTAGAAATAGACATAGCGGTTTCTCTTTTATTTGAAAAAAAAACCTTAACAAAATTTATACGACGGTCGCTAAATGTAACTAAAATATTTAATTATATTTATTACTGAATAATATTTATTCCCTTGTGGTTAATATTATGTGATTAAAATTACAGGTAACTGTTGATTTATGCAAAAATAAATTAACTGAAGTATAGGGGTGTACCATCAGGGTGTGTGGGGAACCGATGCGGGTTGTCGAATGAATAACAAAAAAATTGAAAATACCTACATACATCATATATAAACTCACGCTTTTTTCCCAGAAGCGGTAGGCAGAGGTGCCAAGACTCCCCAATTACGCCTTGTACGTTCCCTCCCACGATGTGATAGGTAAAATGGCTCTTGAAATTGATTAGCAATCGCTCAAAATCTTGCCAGAATGGCGCTAACGTAACAAAAGTGCTGACGTTTTATGATTATTTGAAGTAATTCTTCGATAAACATTCTTGAATTATTTTTAAAAACAATTGCACCGTAATGGAGAAAAAATGTCACACAAAACATCTCACTATTTGCGTTCCCGAAGCGTGTGACACTCGCGCGCGCAGTGGTCTCGACTGGTTTGAAATATCGTGTCGGTGAACGCTGTATATGTGTGCGTTGATTTAGCGCGCTTTGTATGGAACTTGACTTCTGTTAGTTTAGTATTCTGTGCCTAGAGGTTCTTCTTATTCCGATTCTCCATTTTGTTTGTTTAGTCTATATATTGTTTGATTTGGTCTATTTTGATGTGCACTAATTTGATCGTGATAAAGCCACTGTACTGTTAATAAAGAATGTGTTTTCGTTAACATGACAAGGCTGAATAGCTGAACTATTTGTGCCAACGAATCTGAAGATGTTTCCCCTTTTTGTAACACATGGTACAAACAAGCAAACGATATACTTGATTGTAGCTGTGAAATGTTACCATGTCCAATAATATTTATAGCATTTGGATTATTAGTGAATCTCTAGGACTTTCAAAATTTACTTAGGGCAATTCAGCAAAAATTTGATACTTATGATCTTTTATATTACCACCGCTAATACACATTCATACATACGAGTAACGATTGGCGCTTTGGTGCCTCACCAGGCTTTTCAAAATCAAAGTATCAAGGGAGAAGGAAATTGGATCTAACCGTCTAAAGTTATTTCATCAGAGCAACAGAAATTTCATAATGATGTCTTGTAACTCAGCCAAGACAAGAAAGAATCGAATAGATTCGATTACCTTCCTGTAGTATCTAATTTATCTTAAGGGAGAGTCAGGACCATATGTATGTCATAATTTTTGTGTGTATTGTGACATAATTTATATTATTACCGAAATTATCGATTTTATGCATAAAAATAATTCAAAATATTTCCACCAGCCAGTACTACAAGCTTTTGATATGAACTAAAATAACATATCTTCAAATAAACCATGGTGTTAACTGTTTCAAAACTTCGTTAGCACCGAGCCAGCTTTAATAATATTGTTTACAATTACAATCGTAAAACATCGTCGGGATAAATCTCAAATATTTAATGGCTAGAATATATCAATCAATGCCAATTCCTGGCCGTCGTTTCCAGTTAAATCCATTCTGACTAACGAATGTGTAATGTATTGTGCGGCGTGGGACGCATCCAGGAATCATCAGGGTGTTAATTTAATATGCCAATTTCCTTTCACATGACTTAGCCGTGATCATTTATTTTAAGGTTGAAAGGTTTAAGGTATTGTGCATCAAGTTATCTGGTTTTTTAAGTAACTATAATTTTATTTTATTTATTTATATTGGCAGGAATGTTGTACGTAATACTTACAAATTAAGCGACCTTGATACAATACAAAATTTGTAATCCATGTTTTGAAGTTTTTTTGAACACTAGAACTCAAAGTATGATTAAGCTTGTGATGTAGTATGTAAATAGCATTTATTCGCATAGGAATTATCATGGCTAATTAAACGTGCAACACCATGTTGATAGTATGTCCATTAGTTATAACAGCGTTCACGTATCAGATTTATAAAAATACCTAAAAGATGAAAAATTACATGGGTCTATAGGATTTCCACTATTGTGTACGGTAGTCACTATTCTGTCGGATACCAGAAGCACAGTGAAAATGATACAGCAGATGAAAGAGGCACGGAAAGAGGCACGCTCACAATCGAGAGTACGATTAAGAGTGGTTAGGCCATATAGTCCACCACGCTGGCCTAGTGCGGGTTGGCGAATAGAAATTTTATAAATCGCTATGGTATGCAGGTTTCCTCACGATGTTTTCCTTCACCGTTTTAGTGCGTGGTGATTGACTATCAATACACACATGACTCCGAAAAGTCAGAGGTGTGCCCTGGGATTCGAACCCGCGACCACCGTGAACATGTTGGCAGTCGCGTCTAGTCCGTTTACCAACAGGCCACCACGCACTTATATATTACGAATATATCAATTACTGATAAAATATTATTCAACTTTTCCTCAATTAAATATACTCAGGATTACAATCGCATTTAATGTGATATACATCTGAAATCTACTTTGTAAAACTGGGGCCCTACTCTGTACCTAAATCCGAAACGAAGTTCGAAACTTCGGATCGAAGTTTATATACGATACGAATGTACCTACTCTGTAAAAGTTCGAATTTGTATAACGTACATCATAACCATAAATCTATGGTTACGACCATAAGTATATGTAGGTACATTCGTATCATATACACTCATTAGCAAAAAAAAAACGGGCGGTTTTGATTTTAATTCTTCTTTAAAAAAATACGGTACCAAAATGATTTCAATCATTTGTACATGTTACTGGCCGGTTTTAAAAATGCCGTGGTGTTTAAAACAGTACGTTCTAAATTCAAATTTTCGTTTGATGCTCGTTTTTACAGAAAACCACTTTTTATCCTACATTTTTGGTGCGAAGTTCCAAAAGATAATATCGGTTTTCATAACTTTTAGTCAATTTTTATGAATTTATTTCATATTCTTAATTGTCAAAGCTTCATTTATTGCTGTTTAGCTGTCTCAATAATGTTAGAGGAAGTGGTAAAAGCTACCAAAATTATTGCGCTGCTCAAAGAGGGTTGCAGCCAATGCTTCGTGGCTCAGAGGCCAAGTGTGAGTCGCTCGACGGTTCAAAGGAAGAGAAGGCCTGGTTCTGGAAGAAAACCATGTACCCAACCACGGGATGATCGTTTTCTTGTGAGTCGCGCATTGAGAAATCGCAAGTCTTCGTATGTGGACTTTAAGAACAACCTCGAAGAAGTAAGAAATGTGCATATTAGTCTATGGACGGTCAGGAGGAGGCTTCTCGCGGCCAATATACGTAGTCATCGCCCGGCCCGCGGCCCTAAGTTACTCCGTGAGCACAGAGTTGCCAGGCTTAGGTTTGCTCGAAATTGTGAGTCATGGACTCAAGAAAACTGGAATAGGGTATTGTTCTCCGATGAAGCCAGGATATCTCTGTTCGGTGAAGATCGACGTCGGCGAGTGCTACGAAGACGAGGAGAACGCTTTGCAGAGGCTTGTTTTGAAGAAATCACACCTTATGGTGGGGGCTCTGTTATGTTTTGGGCAGGAATAAATTCAATGGATCGTACAGAGTTAGTCTTCATTGAAAACGGCTCACTGACTGGACATCGATACATAACGGAAGTTCTAATTCCTCATGCACAACCCGCATTGGTCGCTTTGGGCGAAAACTCAATTTTTATGGACGACAACGCTCGCGCCCACCGGTCTGGCGATGTGGAAGCGTATGTGCAAGAGGTCGGCATTCGTCGTTTGGATTGGCCAGCTCGAAGTCCCGACCTCAATCCTATAAAGCATGTCTGGGACGTTCTGAAACGACGCGTGAGATCAGTACAACCGGCTCCGCAGACCATCAGAGAGCTGAATAATGTGATTACCGCGGAGTGGGAACGTATTCCGCAAGCAAGTATCCGGGATATCCTCGCTAGCATACCCAGACGAATTCAAGCTATGATTTCAGCTAGAGGGGGTCACACTCGATACTAAACATTTATCTGCTTTTACTTTATTAAAGAAAAAACAAACAAAAATCTTTGTTAACTTTTACTTCACGAGCATATGCACTACTAGCGAGCATACACTACTAGTGAACTTTAGCATTAAAACCCATAAATTTTATCAAAATTTTATGATAATACTGACGAAAACGATTATTTGCTTATTAATTTACAAAATTGTGAAAGCAAAACTACCTATAATTATCAAACAAACCAATAGTAACATTTGAAATGGTTCATTGCTTAGGTGCCCGTTTTTTTTTTTGCAAATGAGTTTATAAACTTCGATCGTCCGATGTTTCGAACTTCGTTTCGGATTTGCAGAGTAGGGCCCCTGTATACATTGTTCCATGTGCGCAATCTTAAAGGGGTCGGGAGCTCCGCCTTCTCTCCCAAATCCCCGTCCAAAATTAAATTCCGTCAGTCGTCTTGGCTTGAAACAATGAAATAATCACGAGTCTTTTATGTTTCAACGTACACATTACTGATGTTTACCATCCATCGCTCGCCTTGAGACGTCCGAAATGTCTTCCTACTTCGATACTAATTGTTAAATCAGTAATTTATCAGTAAATACCAGGATTATTTAAGATTGTTGTTTGATTGAAGATACAAATATAGATATGAAATATTATTTGGACGGAATTATGTGATATTATGTTGTTTTTTAAATAATTTTCCTCGACATCGTAAGTTGTTAGATGTTTTTAAAATTGTGACTACGTGCATAATTATGTACCAGTACGATATTGCGAATAATTATTGTCCAATTTATCCGTTATTTTATAATAATTAACATTGTTAATTTCAGCCAGAGTAAGCCCACTGCTAGATATAGGCCTCCCTCAAGAATTTCCCAAACGAGCTATTAAAAGCAGTACGCCAACGACTTTCTGCAACCCTTATTAATAATAAACTACATTGCAATTTGCATATTATGATTTAAAAATAATTTTACTGGTGGAAGTTCTCTCATATGTGAGAGGCCGCCTGAATAGGTACCACCGCAATGTCTATTTCTCCCACCAAACAGCAGTGTAAATGTACTGCTGTATTTCGGTTTCAAGCACACAATAGCCAGAGTAACTACTGAATAAAATTAGACCTAATATATGTATATGTCTCAGTGCATCAACGCAGTGGAAAGCTAAGCACTGCTTTGTAACTCATGGTGTTGTTTGGTTTTGCTACTGTCCATGAGCGTTCGTATCGCTTACCATCAAGCGAGACGAGCACGTCTCGCCAGCGACTGCTATAGAAAAACTAAATTTTAAAATATAACATCTTGTCGCTAATTATTTCTCTCCCTTTTCCAATCGTTTAATCACCGAAGGCACCTCAAAGGTCCACGACGGATCCGCAACTCCGGATGTTGATGGGCGGCGGCGATCCGTTGCTATCCGGCGCGCTCCGTACCAGCTTACCGGTTTAATATTTAAAGAGTATTAGAGCTTGCAAAGGCTGATTGATATAAGAAAAAACTTGCTGCAATTTTGGTAATTTCTCAATTAAATTGATCAACAATTGATAGGGTATTTTTTTTTTTCACTTTTCTCAATTTTAAAATTGTACAGTCGGACATTTTCTACCAGTCATCCTTAATGTAGTGCAGAGAGGCGACGGAAGCAGGCGCATAATAATTAAGTACAAAGAAGGAAAAAAAAATCAAAAATTGATTGATTGCTGATAAATTAGTGGATGCGATAATTATGGAAGTCCCGCCATAGGTCCAGTGGCGAATTAGTCTAAGGTATGCAGCTTTTCTCACGATGTTTTCCTTCGCTATAATATATGGTGATCAATACACACATGACTCTGAAAAGTATTTTGTGCAGAACAGAAATTTGAACCCGTGGCCACCGTTTTCATGTTTGCAGCCGTGTCTGCCCTTTCACCAATAGGTCACTTCGCGTTTGCGTAAATAATGTGACCCATGGAATTTCAAGTAGTCCAGCAACGGAGATATGACATGTAGTCCGACGAGACAATTCTCGCCACTGTATCTCAACCTCGACTGCGCTGTAATCAAAGTCAGCTAGTATAAAAATGTACGATATTTTCTACCTTCAATGCATGTTTATGTATATTTTATTTTCCAACTCACCTATCTGTGATTTCATTGAGCATACAAACATAATGATATTTGTGTTAGATAAAACTGACGCATACTACGTGTCGCGCAGCAAGGCGACAGATACGGTTGTTACACTAATCACACCAAGGCCCATGTCATTAGGGGAGAGTGGGGACGATGGCCATTAGGAATAGTTAATAGAAACGAAGATGCTTGGTTGGCAACAGGGTTACTCTATAAAAACGATACGAACTTCGAATGTTCGGATATTCAACGTCCAGAGTAAGATATAAGATTTCCACTTCTAAAAATCAATACTATTCTATGTTATACTTATCATTTTCTCCGAACTTAGTCCATGATTGCGACGTACGATAGAGGAATCCAACATTTTGTGGAGTATCTAGGCACATTAGTGAAGTTATACGTACGGCGTCCGAACATTCGAAGTTCGTATCGTTTCATTGACTAACCCCCTGAACGTTTGGAATCTCAACGGACGTTGGAGAATTAATATTTTGAATTTAGAATGGATTACTAGGTCACTTGTATGCAAAGGCTTTGTATGCTACTTAATCTAGGCTGTGTTCCTTGTATCATCGCTTTGTCTAGTTCGGCTGTCAAGTATTAGTGTGTAATAAGCACTGTTATATTCAGGATTAATCAACGTTGTAGCCACTGATTACTGGGCTTTAATATACCTATAAAATTCCCAGATTGGCAAGTGCAATTTCATGCAAGGATTAGTAATAATAAGTTCTAAGTAATACGAACAAGCGCGACGCTTACCACGAGGCGAATGACCTGCTTGTCTCGTCTTTCAGGCTAAGAAATGTGTCAATCAGTATGATGTGTTTAGAATATTGTCGGTCGTTCAAAACTTTTAATATGTTTTCGGATAAAATTGAAGATTTTAGGATTAAGGCAGTGTCTGAATTCAACATATAATAGAAAAATACAGGAAGATAATTTTGTTGTGGATGTTTGTCTCAGCATCGCTAAAACCAGTTTTAAAGTCGTTCCGGCGACAATCTTTGATTTAATTATCATTTTTTAATCTTATCACAAGATTCAGTATAGCTACTTTATTGTAAGTATTTTTTTCGATATGAATAGTATCCACACCACCCCACTTCACTCTTGTAAATAAAGATTATGCGACACTATTATATGCATAAGGATTTTACTGTCTAAAAACTTGAATATTTCCGTCTGTTGTATCAATTTTGATACTAAAGTAATAAAGAACGTTATTTGCAGAGAATTAATATTATCATTTAACTGGGCTAGTACATGTATCTTCATTCTTTACTTGACTTCATGCACGTCTTTTGAGAAAATATGAATAACATGCCTTGAATGTAAGATAATTTCTAGTAATTACTCATAGATTGGCTCGGCGTTGTATTTGTAAGGTATGAATATAACGCAAAGGTCTGAAGTTTGAATCTTAGGTTGAGCAAAATATTTTTTCTATTCATTTTCAGTGCGTAGTCAGGAATTAGTGCCGATATGGCGATAGGCTCGCCCCTATCACACTATGGGACGGAACACACAAGTCACAAGGCATGACGTGTCCACGATAGCACCTCTGCCTACCACTTCTGGGGAAAAGGCGAGAGTTTATGTTTAGAGTCAGACTGCAGACACAAAAATTCACGCCTGTATTTCCGTAGGATAGAAATATCAACATTTTACTGACCGTATCTCTGTCTAAAATCATTAACATTGATGCTTAACATCTTATTTCTCAGGATGGCGAGCGTAACGGAATGCCAAGCATTGCTTTGCAATTCATGGTTTTGTTTGGATCTGCTACTGTCGTATCGCTTACCATCAACCGAAATAAAAAAATGCGGTAGAGAGGGCTTATCACCATGGCAGGTATGAAATGAAGCCTTCAACAACTCATACGAAATGTTTCAAATAAATAAGGAAACACAAAACATATATTGTTATTATCTATTTGTAAGGTTTTTCGAATTCATTACTGGTAATTATTTAGTCCTTAGAATGCCCTCTCATTCTCCTATTATTATATCGATACTAAGGTTAGAAGAGATTGCCCATGCAATAAGGCCACCTATTGTACTTTTTATTATGTTATTTATTTAATGTATTAGTTCTATGTATGGTGAAAAGAAGGATAAATAAATAAATAAAAAGCGACTACCTGCCCTGAAAGTCAAACCCTTGACCTAACACTAATAATTAATTGATCCACACAAATCGATCGCGAAGAATGCCAATCGTAAAACAGCCATCAAGCTAAACGGTATAGTAACAAATTTAGAACTTCTAATGGGGACATACGAAATAACAGAAACATATACATAAGTAGGTCTCCGAAAACAAATGTTAGAACTCCGTGTGACAGCTAATCAATCAAGTTTGATTAATAAACGTTCTACCCTCGATTCCGCCATTTTCAGACTTCCGTTAAACTGCGTGCGAAATTATTAAAAAAATAACTGATGGCTTGATAAATTGGTGATCAATAGCGTTTTGAACTGATCGATTTCTATTAAGTAAATTATATACATTTATAATCGTCACGCCCGTATCCTATAGGAGTAGGCAGAGACTATAGACCGCCACTTTCGATCCGGACATATTATTTCGCTTCTTCCACATTGATCAACCTTTTCATGTATTCTCGTCGATTCAGGCAACTTGTAAACTGGCCCTTGTTGAGGGTGTCACTGATTTGGAAGGTGTAGGTTCGGTTAGGTCGCCCCTACCGACTTTACCATCCACGCTCGCATTGTATATTTATTTTCATATATCTTTTATATCCTTCATTAATTCCCTTTCATCTATTCTCTAGATGAGCAAACCGTCAATCCAGTAATTTTCAGTCATCTGTTTTTTTATTGCTACAAACGGCGAAACTAGTATGCCAGTTGCCTGATGTTTAGCAATGTGATCGCTAATGGACGGCGGCAACCAAACAACACCATGAGTTACAAAGCAATGCTTGGCTTTCCACTGGTCTGTACAGAGCCACTTTTTTAATTATTTCTTTTTTTTAAATCCACTGGATACATTCCTATAGTATAAAGAATAGGAAGTGAAGATCACGCCTTGGCATTGATTTAAAAACTAAGTATAGGCCTTTCAGTACACTTTGAAAAAAAGATAACCGTGAAGCTCACGTAGTAATAAATATTAAATTAACTTAATTTGATAGATTTCGTCTAAACGGCGATAAAAAATGTATCTCGATGTTTATTAAACTTTAGATCGTAATACAAGGAAGCTTTTTCAATATCGTTGCAATCGACAACTAATTTCATTAACGCTCCACTAGATACGTACTGGAGCGCGCGCACCACTTACGTAGAAGCACTGCACGCGCTTTCCGCCCTGTCCATAATATATTTATGTCAATGCTTTTGCAAAGAGAGCTTGAGACGCTCTTTAGCCAGAAGGCGGGACGACTTGCACAAAAGGGCCGGCAGGGACTGAATGCAGCTGATGATGATAATGTATACATCTATACATATAAATAAAATTGAAGTGTCTGTTTTAAAAGAGAAAATAAAAAAAAATGTCCAACTACATATACACGATCCATCCATCCATCCATCAGCCAAAGGAAGTCCACTGCTGAACATAGGCCTCCCCCAATGATTTCCACAGAGACCTGTTGGAGGCAGCCTGTGTCCAGCGACGTCCCGCGACCTTTACCAGGTCGTCGGACCATCTTGTGGGTGGACGTCCTACGCTGCGCTTTCCGCTACGCGGCCTCCATTCGAGCACTTTCCGACCCCATCGGTCATCAGATCTCCGCGCTATGTGCCCTGCCCATTGCCACTTCAACTTGCTAATCCGGTGGGCTATGTCGGTTACTTTAGTTCTCCTACGGATCTCCTCATTTCTGATTCGATCTCGTAGGGAAACCCCGAGCATAGCCCTCTCCATAGCTCGTTGAGTGACTTTGAGCTTCCTAATAAGGCCCATAGTGAGAGGCCACGTCTCGGTGCCGTAAGTCATCACTGGCAACACACAACTATCGAAGACTTTCGATTTAAGGCACTGAGGTATTTTGGACGAGAAGACGTCGCGTAGTTTCCCGAACGCTGCCCAACCGAGTTGGATTCGACGATTGACCTCTCTCTCGAAGTTGGACCTGCCTAACCGGACCACTTGTCCTAAATAGACATATTCGTCAACAACTTCGAGAGTCGAGCCCCCAACACCGATGGGAGTGGGCACAACATGGACATTCGACATGATCTTCGTTTTGTCCATGTTCATTTTAAGACCCACCTGTTGGGAGACTCGATTGAGGTCTTCGAGCATAGTGCTAAGGTCTTCCAGCGATTCTGCCAAGACTACAATATCGTCGGCAAACCGAAGGTGAGTGATATACTCGCCGTTGATGTTGATGCCGAATCCTTTCCATTGCAAGAGCTTGAAGGCGTTTTCCAGCGCGGCAGTGAACAGTTTCGGAGATATGACATCTCCCTGTCTCACGCCTCTCTGTAGTGGAATAGCCTTCGTACTCCGAAAATGCTATTTAAATTTTTTTTGTCTGTCTGTCTGTTTGTTCCGGCTAATCTCTGAAATGGCTGGACCGATTTTGACGGGACTTTTATTGTCAGGTAGCTGATATAACAAGGAGTAACTTAGGGTACATTTATTTCAGAATAAATCTTTTATTTTAGAAAAAATAAAGTAATGTTGCAATGCCCGCGCGCAGCTCACGGGCATGCCACCACTGGACCGTTACGTCGGGCGCCTCCCATCACTTCTCTCACCAATGAATTAATATCACATTTACAAAATATTGTATATAAAGAATTTTTTCAATAAAGCTAATACAAAAAACTGAAAATAAATGTGTAACGGGAGTTTACCGCCGCTCGCTAAGAGATGGCGCCACCGTAGAATTAGATCGCGGTATGGTTTTGTTACAAAGGTTATCAACCTTTGTAAATATTAAATATAAATGCAAAAACCAAAAAAAAAACTAAATAAACTAATTCACTTTTTTGTTAAATCCCACGCGGACGAAGTCGCGGGTACAGCTAGTAAGTAATATTAATAATATGCTTTATTCTATACCATGACAACATACAGTTTTAAGGTTATCACTTTAACAGTTATGAACAATGCCTTATGACAAATAGCGATCTCTACCAGACGCCCTTATGGATAGGAAGTCTATAGTATATAGTATAGTCTTCCTCTTCTCAGACGAGGAATCTTGGCAGAGTGGTCGTGGTTGCCGCGATGGTGGTACATTGAGGGTTGCCTACGTCCTCCGTCTTGTCTTCGAGAAATGTAGAACTATATAGGCTTCTTCCCTTTAGCGGTTTATGGCACTTCGTGTATTTCAATTACTGTGTGGAATTATAAGTAGTAAAAGTTGCAGAAAGTCGCTGGATGCAGGCCGCTTCCTACAGGTCGTCGTGGAGATCCTTGGGGGAATATGTTCAACAGTGGACTTCCTGTGGCTGAGATGAGGGCAAATCGCTAGGGCATGCACTATGCGGGTTTCCTCACGATGTGTTTTTTCGCCCTGCGTGGTGATTTACTATCAATTATAAATAAATATATACACCCAACAGTCACTTACATAGTCCTGACCCCACATTAAGATCAATTAAGTCTTGTGTCGTGGGTATCAGGAACTACGAGAAATTTTGCGGTCTCACAAACACCCAGACCCAACACAAATATTTGTGGACTACACAAAAATTGGTGTCGGTACGGGAAGTCGCCTTCTAACCAACTGCGCCACGGAGGCTGTCGATATACACAACTCCGAAAAGTCAAAGGTTGTATCCTAGGATTTGAACCCACGATCACCGTAAACATTGCCACATTTGCTCCGTTACCAAAAGGCCACCACGCACTTAACTACAAGCGGTATTGAAAGATAATAATTGAAATGTACAATTTACAACAAAAAAAAAATGCATGTAAGCAATCCATATTACTAAAAAATATTTTAGTTTGCTAAAATGATCCAAATATGAAAAATCATTGCAGTTACATAACAGTCTTATTATCACAATGTATTTAAAATTAAGTATACCTATAGTAAATCATGGAAAAATCGAACATATTTTGTTTGATAACGAAAATGATAATTTCCTGCATTATTTTCCGAATGCTACTTCGAACTGATATTATACAGTTTTGATAACAGAAATGCTGAATTAAGCGCCCTACATTTTAGCAATTATATGATACGCAGAATTGGGGCGTTAAAATTAATACATGTAATTCATAAAATAAAATATTTAAATATTTTATGAGGTGTACATTCCCATAGCGACTACAAAGTAAATAGTAGAAATACCAATAATTTTGTTTCATATCGGCTACAACGATCCAATCTTTTTAAAGCTACCTACATTTTGTGGATTGTGCAAAGCTTTCACAAAACTATTCTGCAGAACTCTCTTTGGGGTGATTGTACAAATTGTAAAAGCAGCTCCATAACAGCTCGCACTCAAGATACCACAATTCTTTTGAAATCGATCGGTTAATACAAGCGCAGGGCTTGTCATTCACTGACGTCGTTCCCGCGGGCCGACTGACGCATGCGCGTCTGGCTAACGTCTATCCCGTACGGATATAGATGAGTGTTGGCTTGTACATATTTTCGTAGTTCGCCGTGATCTTTTCACCGTGGCCGCATTACTTTATCGCTAGAATTCACGTTCGAACGGTTATCTCATTTTGTCGCATCGCGATATAGTAGATAAGGTTGACGTTAGTTTAATATTTTGTCAATTATGTGATAGCGAAACCGCTACTATTATAATATAAATGAAAATTAAATTGCGACAGAGCGGTGCCGTCGCGAACAGCCGAAAGTCGCGTAGTGCATGGGTCGCATGGATATCGTGCAGGATCGCGTGTACTCGTATTGCCCTCGTCACGTCAGTCAGTAAAGCGGACTCGGAACGCGCGGTCGCGCGGCGCGTCGGTGCTTGTAGTTTTTTAGTTTTGACAGTTGGCGCGTTTTTTCGTTATTTTGTTCAACTAGATATATCTCGTGGAAATCATAGATTTTAAGTTAGTGTAATCTGTGTTTTTTCTGTTAATCTCAAGTGTTCGACTAGTCGTTTGTGAATTTTCCACGCCGGCTGTGAATTGAGTGGTTAGCACGCCCTGTGTACTGTCGCCGTGTAGTGCACAATTTTTGTGATTTCTCTTTGGGAAATTGTTTTTTTGGAGTTGTTTCATCGCTACCGGCAAGTCTGAGGTAGGTGACGGTGATCTCACATTGTGGAATATATTTTCGTACCGGCCGACCGGTAATACATTTGCTAATGCAATTTAGAGCAGACAATTTCTCTCGTGTACTCGATAAACGGGTTCCAAATATAGCGGAGTCGGGTTTTAGTCTGTGTACTCAGCAACTTAGCAAGTTTATAGTGGAGTTATTTAGTGATTTTCCCTTGGTGGCCGGGCTGAGACGATACAGACAGCTGTGAATGCGTAATGTGTAAAAATAAATACAGTGGCATTATCGGTCGCTAGACACACTTGCTTTGCTGAGGACAAACGATATTATTAGTGCATATTATACAATAAATCGCTTCGGCGTGTTAATAGGTTATGTTTCAATACATTTTTTAATTATTTTTTTGGTAGTTTATCACGAGGGAATTGTTATAAATAACCTCGTACTATATTCAAATTTGCAATGTGTTTTGGTTGGTACGAGTAGAAAACTCGATTTCTATTCTACCGACCACCAACTATATCCGTCACTTTTTATCCAATGGTGAGTGGTAAGGATGGCTATATATTGCATATTTGTCAAGGATTAGTTTGATTGCGATGTGAGAGAATTATTATAAAATACCTATATCGCCAAATGTTTAATTTATTATCATACATTCGCAATATTCTAGTTCCGCAAGTTTGAAGCTAAGTTAATTAAAATCAAGTTTTGTGAATTAATAATGAATAGCATACCTACTTGCATTAGCCCAAATTTATTTAACTCTATTCAGATATACAGATTATGGCCAGTAATTTTCTATTTTTATGTCTTATTTCTTATTTTCTAGATTAAGTACCATTATTAATTGATTCTTAAGTTATATACCTAACTATTATAAGATTTCATTAATGATTACAGTTTTTATTGTAATCAACAAAATTTATGAAATAATTTGTTTTATCTAATACAATCAATTAACTATGGCTTAACATTGATTTGTGTGATATAATAACATTGAATGAAATGGGTATATTTTATTAAATAATTTTTAGTAAAATATATTTATACTTACTTACTTACTTAAGTAGTTACTTAGTTGTCTTCGGAATTGTTTAAAAATATATTTTTGCTTACATAAATGAATACCGGAAAGTCTTATTTGGATATTCAAAGTAATTGAAGTAAGCATGAAATAGGAATATAAATTTGAGATATATTGAAACAGATGGATACTCGTTTTTAGTGTCAGTAATACTACTTAATGTATGTAAAATGTTAAATTGCCTAATGGTGCATGTTGTCATCAAATCATTCATATCAAAGAAAAAATGTAATATCAGAGTAATTTAAAACTAGGAATATTAACAGTGATTTTTACATAAAAATAATGTGCTAAATGCCCATTTATCAATATCTAAATATGCATCAGTTTGATTAATATTATTACTATGATTAGGATTGTGAGTGTGACTATAAAAAAAGCAGTTTCAGGATAATTCATGATGTATTCAAATTGCGCTACTTACCATTTTACATGGATGCAGAATGAAATGTTATATAAGTAATTACTTAAATGCATTATGAATGATAAATATCAATTTTATAAAGTGATTATATAAGGATAAAAGAATGATAGTGGATTTTGATTAGTTACAGTTGCTCCATATATCTGAAGGTAAATAACAATAATCATATAGGTTTTATGTATGTTGATATGTCCATATCTTTAATATAAAGAAACATTAATGTATATTCTCATTTATATGAACTTCGGCAGAATTAAATTATCTTATTATACTATAAAAAGTATATAACATAGATCAACATTTACTCTATTTAGATATATTGTAAATGCACTAAATAATTCACCACAGTTAGTTAATTCTGTTGGGTTCGGTTATTCTTATAATGTTGTGGTAGAATATTTTGCTGATGAATTTTGAACGTCATCACAACCATAAGGTTATCATACCCAAAAATGTTGGATTGCAATATATTACTTAACCATCATTATTATATTTTTGTATTTTATTATTATAAAGTACTTAAGTAAGTACATAATAAACTAAAAAAAAATGTATTAAGCTCAAGCAGTCTAGCCACAAGAGCATCTCTAAAATGTATTAGGACTTGTATATGTCCTAAACTCTTCGATTTTTATACTACGAATGCTTTAGCTATGTACACTTTAATGATGATACAAGTACTTGTATGTAAAACCACAGATACTGCATATAACGTCATACTTGACAGTTTAGTTGGCTATACGCCCCTAAAGTATGAGTCATGCATACATGACCTAAAAACTAATGGAAAAAAATAATATTCAATTTATTCTTTACCATATATTTTCAACAATACTCAAGTGACGGCGCTACTGAGAAATTCAGCTCCTTATGTATAAAGTGGAACTACCCACAAATATTGTAAGGTTATATTATAATTACAGCAGTGTTTAAAGGGCATGTTTGTAATAATATGAACGCGAAAGTTAGACGTGACGCTCCACTGAGCATATTATTGAATTCGAACCCGCACATGTAATTTACATGACTGAATAACACGCAAGATAATTTTTGCCACGATAACGTGTAGGCTCCCTAGGGATAATTTTACACGCGAACTAATATAACATTTTGAAGGTCTATTTGAAAACAAATTCTATACTTCTGCCTAGTCACATGCCTAGTGAATCCTGAAGTCGTGTATTTGTTTCCTATGTCGGGTAAACCACTTTGCGTGACTTATAAGATTTGAAATTGTGCCTGGTTTTTGGTAAGGCTCGCCACATACTACTTTTGATGGGGGGAAGAGAACCCTTCGGCGATTTTAGATTTAGGCAGAAGCTTTATGTATGATCTAAGAATATAGGCGATGATAGGTAGACGGAATTCGGAAGTATGGGACTGAAAAGAACGTAAGCATTGTTAGGTTTCCTCCGTGCGTAACAATTTTTATGTAATATTCGAAGCTTTATGAAGTCATACGCTTGAGGAATGTGTGACTGAATCATAATCTTTTTCTGGATAGGAAGCCACTAAGAAGAAGAATTTCAGCTAGTATCTGGAAATGTGTAAATTGTCTTAAGGTGCAAAGATCTAGTGGGCATCATTCTATAATAATTTTCAAAATGACTATTTTTTAAATGATTTCAGCACGGCCATGTTGCAATAGGCAGATATACTAAATCAAATACCTAATTCTACAACACGCATACACGTAATGTTTTTCCGGCGCCATATATTGCAAGATAAGTTGGTATAAGATCATCAATAACTTACCTACACCATTTTTTATCGGTATGATAGTATTGTAGTAAGAATTCGCCGAAAAATTCGCACGTCAATTGGCTTCTGCGTAAATCAATATAAGTTTACTTGTTTTGTTATGTTCTTCATTAACAGTTCAGCGTGTTGGTTATTCATTGAGTTTACACGCGTAATGTAATATGTTATATGTGGACGATCACTGCAAAAAAACTAGTAGGTATGAAAATGACCTATCCAAAAATATATAAACGTATTCATAACATTGCCTTTTTTCAATATTATGCTTAAAATAATACTTGATTGTTGCAGACCTCTTTTTTTTAATTATAAATTCTTTTCCAAACTTTGTATAAAATTCTACCACAATGTATCCTGATTTGGGACCTAAATACCTATTTATTTTCCGAATTTATCAATTTATAATTATTTCAGCGTCATATTAATGTACTGCCTTGTTACTAAGCACTCCTTTACCATGCAGGTAAATGGTTACTTCTTGTCCACCACTAAGGACAGGCAACCTGGCGACTAAGCCATACACTTCATCATCATCATCATCATCATATCAGCCACAGGAAGTCCACTGCTGAACATAGGCCTCCCTTGAGAACCTTTCGGCCCCAACGGCCATCGGTTCTACGAGCTATGTGCCCACTGCCACTTCAACTTGCCAGTCCTATGGGCTATGTCGGTAACCTTGGTTCTCCTACGGATACACATACACTTCACATACCCTTAAAGTTTATATAGAAAACTCTCAAGTATGCAGGTTTTCTCTTCATTTCTTCTTTCACTATACCAGGCTGTTTCCGAAGCCTTTCACGAAAGTGGGTTGTCGATCTTTGCTCTTTTAGACACACGTATAATATCGAGATTAAATTTGATTTTCTCAGGGTAATAACCCCTCTGTGTTTGATCAGAATATTATGGAATGTAAATTATGCAATTTATCCATGATTATAATAATACAATTCTTCCATAGTAATACCAATACAAATGTATAAGTGACGTAATGGGGCGAGATAAAGGTATTCAAAGCAACTAGAGCGATGCTGCGGCCTTTGATCAGTAATGTTTGATCGCTACCATCTTAATTGAAGAAATATATCGTGGCTAGTCGCAATTGTTCCAGCCGACGTCTGGATTACACGAGATAGAATAGACTAGAACATTATAATGTGTGACGTCAGAACACCACCCTGTATATGTACAAAATACATCACCATATTTGCGTGCGGCCTCGCTCAGTATTCTTAATTATACTTATATTTGCACATTCTTAAGATTTGAAGTTATATTAAACAGTTAATTATGTTCTTGCAAATGTAATTAAGGACTCTCTGCAATTTAATGAGTGGATAGATTTAGTATGCTCTTGGGTAAATATCAAAATGTCTTTTATTCTGTGTGGTATAAGGTTTGTATCGTAATATCTACTTTATTGTCTATGCATAAGACAATGGTCATTTACTCATATATTCTTGGTATAAAAATGATGTTGCATTTGTATTTTGCACATTCCACACAAATCCAGAGTATTAAGTCTAGTTATTTTTAGGTTAGTTTAGCAGTTACTCGGTCAAAGACCGAAAGTGTTCGGTTAATGTTAGTTAAATGACTCGTAGTTTTTATCTCGACGTATTATTGAAGATTAAGCCGAGACACGGTTCTCTTTGCGTGTACAAGCGTTATTTTTTATTCCTATATATATTGTATTGATATTTTCGTTGGCAATCTGCCAGCGTGCAACATGGAATCTTGGAATTAAGTATTCATTCATTGCTATAAATCTTTTCTATCTTATTCATAAATGAGTGGAGCTACAGTGCCTACAGTTTGTCCTCATTTTGCCTGAACACAAAGCACTACATCGACCTGTTAGGGTGACCGTACGCTCTCGTTTCATCGGACATTGTCCTGTATTTACTGCAGCTATTATTATAATTTGCGAGATGTGGCCGACGCGGATTCTCGTGGCTATGGAAACGTTTTGCGCCTACGCCTACCTTTGCTACATTCGGTGTTTGCTATATTTGTTTTAAATCTTCAATTGGTTATGATTTAGGTGCACGAAAAATTTTAGATGGCTAATACTCATTTTGTTTGGCAATTTCGGCGACTCCATTTGGCTCTGCAACTTGCATGTGCAAAGCATGCAGAAATATCCATCATTATAGACGTCTTGGGCAGTTAATCTACCGCGCCCTAACCTCATTACCGCTACTGGTAATGACAATGTGCCTTCAGATATACAGCTTACTTTTTATGCGTAAACATTGTTGTTGTCATAATTTAATTACAAAGAAATTTGTATAATAGTTAACGATGTTTGAATTATTTTCCACCTTTGACTGCTTCACCTCGCTACAAGATAAATATTACGAAACTTATATTTAGCAGTTGGCATTGATCAACGTTTAGTAAATACGTTAAAATGAATCCACGCTAAGCAGAAGCTGTTTCGAGCTAAGTTTCAGAATTAATATCCAAACACATTTCATACAAGACAGTGAACATTACCGCGGAATGGGTTCTTTGCCCCCCCGGGGGACAGAAAGAAACAGCAAAATGTCCCGCCATTCTCATTTAAATGTTGGAATTTCCAGCATTAGATTTCAATCCCCTTTGCAATAATATTCCTCTGAAGCAATTTGGCAGTGCATCGCTGCACACACCCAGATGGGGGTCGACGCCGCTCTGTAGGTGGGGGGAGGTGGGGGACCGTTGGAGATGCGACGGCGATTTCAACTGAAATATGGTGACTAGACGGCCGTTACCCCGATGCGAGTACGTTCCAGATGCCTTTAATTACGCGACCGAATGCGGTCGACAGGGGGAGGGGGAGTTGGCGCGGTGTATTTAAAACTTACACTGGTGGCATTCGAACGGCGGCGGCGTCACCGGCGCGTGCGTCACACCACAACGCGAATAGAAAACTGGTGACCCTCGATGTGGATGACGTCACCGTCGCCGTGCGTGACGGACCGTCTCACATTACCCCCCTGATTGTAGTGAAAGTACTACATAATTATGATTCAGTGTTGTACTCATTTCTGTTGGTCAGTGTACTCTCGTTTATGGAGTTAAACTTTTTGTATGACAGTGTACTTAGTCGTGATAGTAAAAAATAAGTACTCGTATACGGATTGTCTTATGAGATAAACATTTTCCTATCTTATAACATCAAATGGCAGACAATCTATTCTGTCTCCAAACAGCATTAAACATCCAAAGTAACACGTTATTAAAAAAATCAAAGTACGTATTCCTGCTATAAAACCGGACATGATTTCAATAAGAAAAGGTTCATCCGCCAGAGAATATGATGAAGCGCATCAGTAAAACGAGCTCAGCACTTTGCTGAGTTTGCTAAAACTTTTTTTAGTTCAAAATTGTCTACAAACTACGTGAAATTACCACTTTTATGACGTTTTCCACAATTGCACCAACTTTACAATGTCGAAAAAAGCGCTCGGGTCTCATTGTATTATCCACATGCGTGGTGTAAATGAGTTTTCCATCGGCATATAAATGTTTTATTTCCTTTGCTTTTATTTTTTTTTTAATAATTACATTTTGATCAAACACTCTTAATAAAATTATTCGCTGGGAGTTTGTGTTCGACAAGGTTCATTTTCCCTTACAATTTATAATATTTTCCGTATTATTGTTACTGACGATGGCCAATGCTATATTAATTCATTGCGTAATGAGAAATAAAAGAAGATATTTCGCGGCAAAACAGTGACGCTTCGAAATGGTAGAAACAATATTTTATACTGAATATGACCATTTCGAGTCCTTTAAAGTAATAGGTCATTCCTGGGCAAGTGTTCAAGAGCTTCCGATTGATGCCAAAAATTCTTGTGACTGTTCATCTATCATGTTCTCCCCCTAACTTCTTTCTTACAATTTAATTTTGGACAAGAAAATAAATTCCAATGTCCCATAGCAACCGTTTTATTTTATTATCCAAACTAGTGATAAAAAGGCGATCGAATTTGTCCCGCGTACGGTATATGTATAAGCCCTTTCGCAGTTGGCACGCTTAAGTGGATTTCGGACTGTCCTTCGTGCCCCTCAAAATGGGCTTATGATAAATGGCCCGCCTTATACGAAAAACATATAAAATTGTACAGCAAAAAAAGAAATTCACCTCTCACATTCCAGTTTTCTTTATGATTGCCTTTATTAATAACTAACCGACTGCCTCGGTGGCGTAGTTGTACTCCGGTACGGTTACAAAGCTGAGGTCTCGGGTTCGAATCCCGGGTTGGGCAAAGTGATATTGGATTTTTCAATTCATTATCAGCCCAGAGTCAGGAATTTGTGCCCGATATGGCGATAGGCTCGCCACCTATCACATCATGGGACGGAACATACAAGGCGAAAAGTGGGTGTCCTGGCACCTCTGCCTACCCCTTCTGGGATATAGGCGTGAGTTTATGTATGTATGTATGTATTAATAACTAAAATGTGATAATACGTTGAGGTCTTTTTGTAGTCTTTTCTTGGTCAAAACTAGTAGTACTAACTTCCAACTATCTTGAAATTCTTTCATTGAGTACAGAGTGGTTAATAAATAACAGACTTACATTAAGTAATTGTATACAAAAAATAGAAATAGATGAAACAAAAAAAAATCTTATTTGTATGAGTCAAAAAGGGCTACGTTAATTAGTATAAAATTCACGTGCTGTAAAGTAATATCGTCCTATCCTTGTTTTTAATCTTTATGTGAACCAGGCATTTATTTCGTGTATTTAAAATAAATGTTTCACACAACCTGTCCAGAATATCGACTACATAAATCTTGCGTGAACGAACCCGCAGATGTACTCGTGCCCTATTGCCCGTCATTCAGACTCGATAAACGAGTCGATTTCGCAATCTAACGAACGTTGACTTATTTATCATCAACACTTATCAGCATACCAGCGAGCCATGTAAAGCGTTTTTATCGCACGTACCGGCACCGCTGACTAAGTGACGCGGGTCAGGGGTGACTGATGACATCACTCCATAAAACCAAGGTGGGTGTCATGTCGACCTTACAATTAAAAAGGTTAACGACCCCCCAAGAAATGGCTGGGTATGTCAATCTCTTGACCTTCACGGAACGCGGTCACCAATATAAAGGTGAGGTGTTTTTTACAATTTTATAAAAGTCACCTTTGAATTAACTGTATGCGCAGTGCGTGGCTGGACCTCGTTTCAATACAATGCTTGTACCTACGCCAGGAATGGCAAACATTTTACCATTCGCATGCAAGGTTCCATGCGAAACAATCGAATGATCATGCGACCCACAAAATCCAAAATAAATTATCTTTCTTAAGGTTAATGCATACTTGGGACAAAATAGGAATTGCAATTTAAAATAAATAAACAGACGCATCGGCCGAAGCAGGTGGAATAAAGCATGTTTTGATCAGAAAATATTTTCGTTCTATATCAACAAACCGGGAGAACTAGTAGTTTGAGAAGAAATTCCACATCATTGATAGGTTTTAAATACTAGAATGTACTATTCTATATACTATATTCTGCATGACACAAATCTTCCTAATAATTTTCCGTTGTTATTGAAATTGGTATTGCTATTGCTCGCCATTAATAATTAACAAATGCTGCTTATAAAACTAGACACACGTAAGTACCATGCAAGTGTTAATATAAATGCTCGACTCGAAGCCAACCAAAATGTTCTTTGAGCAAGTTTTTCGTGTAGACGCATCGTCGAGCATGTGCGTACGTGTGTAACTACCATAAAAAAAACGTAGGTCACAAGTATAGTACTGGTGTCAATAGTCCTCCCCCTGATGTGCATTGCGCGCGATCTAAATGTCACGTGATATCATACGTCACTAGTCACTACGCGTACAAGGAAAACCATAGTTGCTTTTAAAATGGCCGATTACACCGTATGCTGAATAAATACGCAAACATTTTGATGTGTGTTACGTTAATTATTATTGTAGTACTTAATACGGTTGGTGTTTAAAAAAATCCTGTATTGTATTTTTCTCTGACATTTATCTAGCGTGAGCTTATTCACATAGCGTGAAGTTAATGTTCTTAGAAGTAGAATTAATGAGTTTACTTCTGCATTCCCCAAGAGGTAGCCAGAGGTCTCACTACTCACATTTTGTCGGTTTTAAGTTGTCCGACTGTTTTGCAAGTAGTATAATATACATGATTAGAATTCCAGTTCCTCTATATTGTAAAAATGGAACATATTCGGTAAGGATCACAAATTTTTTAAACTTTATTCATAATATCAGAGATTTTAATAAAAAAATGCGTGGTTTTAGTTCGTTTAAACTATAAATAATGAACATGTTTTGTGGTATTTGCACGCACTTAAGCATGAATTGTTGGACAATTGATGTTTTTTCTTTATTTTTGTTACTGTTTACGTCATACATTAAAATAAGTTTTACCCTTTATGACATGGGCCGAATGACGCTTGTTGGTTAGGTTTCTTTAAACTAGTGGCTAATATAATGTACAGAAGTTCAAACCACAATTTAGGATTTGATCACGACGTCATCTTTTTTTATTTCATATATCAATGAATGGAACTTTGTAATAAATATGAATGTCTATATAACTCTATTGATATACTGACAAGCATTATATTAGACGTCATCAGGTTTTCTCATTCTAAAATAAAACCTAACACTTAATATGAATACTAATGCTCCCCCAAGACCTTTTTATAATTAGACCTATGATTCAGTACATACTATTCGCTGCGGCCGCAAACTAAGGACATTTAAGCAAACTCAGACAAAGATACAGTTTCTCCGACCGCACGGCGTTGTGTAACGATATTTCCAGGTAAGTCGGCTCTGCTGACTTAATTAAATTCAGCATAAATAAAATTAATAAGACATGTTTACGCCAAGCGCCGGCTGTAACATCTGCGAGCAGCCGCACGGGCGCACTCGTCAATTGAAAAACTTGAGCTTATAATTCCAAATGAATTCTGTTATGTGTCAGAAATCTTGTTTACCTCCCTAGTAACGGCACCAGTAATGGACACGACGTTGAGCAATGTTTGATTAAATTTAGAAGCATTCGGATAATAACTTGACATTTCCTTATACATTCCGCCGAGATACGCAAACACGGCAAAGTAATTTTTAGAAAATTTTTACTAAAATCAGCCGGGTGTTAATTGTGAGACTTTACGTCCTTAGTGAAAAGCTACAAAAATCACCCAATGTAGTAGGTACTTTGCGAAATGTACTGTTCCATATTCAAAATGCACGCGTATTACCTCACATGCGAGACAACAATAGACTTTCACGTGAGTGCAAACGAGATAGAAGCTGACTGGCATGTTTGTTAATCCAACCGATGCGAAGAGCCTCGAGACGCGTTTGTGTGTATAAAATTTGATGTACATACTGTTGAAACTTGTCTGGTAACATGCGCGCGTAGGAGTAGCGCCCGATGAGCATGACTCACACGCCAAGATGGCGGCGCAACAATAAGTAATTATCGGAAACAGACACCGGGTTTATGTTAAACATCAGTGCGTTATCTTTTAAAAATATATATCCGATTCACTAGTTTGTTTTTGTATCGCATTTTATGTTACCAGTTGGTATTTTATTCTCGTTAAATTTGTAACTCTGGAATTCGTTTGTAGTGGTAATTCAATACTTTTATGGATGGAAGAAAATTTGTTACAATTCAGTTATAGAAGATAGATGCGTGTCGAGTATTTTTGGAGTCAGAAACCATAACACTCTTAACACGACCCGAAATAAACACACATCCATTGCGACCTATAGCATCCGGCTTCTGTTTCCTTCCTACATAGCTGTCAAAACACATTATGTAGATTACTTCATTTGAATCCAAATAACTGCTAACAAGCACTAATGAGCTGGCTTCCAAGAATGTATATTTACAAAATATTTGTGATGTACAAACATGGCGTCATGCAAGTCTGCCGGAGCGTCCTCGTCGCCTTTCGGCTGCCTCTAACGCGCACTAATCAGTAAATTCTATAAACTCAAGGATATCGCAAACTTTAACTAATTTCACAGTTCGGAATGCCTCTCATTAGCTGTAGATTGGCTAATTCTGGCATTATTCCTAAGCGCAACTTTGTATAAACTAAGGAATCATAAAATTTGCGGCCGAGTAAAACGGATTAAAATATACGAGACTTAACTCGACTTCTAATGAGGTTTTATATGTATGCGACATGTATAGTGTACTTGAAGAAGGAGTTGGATGAAGAATGTAAGAAACAAATATGGAGTAGTTTTCTCTTACGTGGCGTTCTTATCACCTTATATCCTAATACTAGTCTCACAAAATCAAATGCCCATACTGCTCTGGGCCCTTTGGGTGGTCCACAGTCAACTTAGGTGGTCGAAGATCCAAGCCTTGACTCACAATGGCAACACAAGTATTTTAATTTTGGAACTTTTTATGAGTGTTATCCGTGTAATGTGTTGTTATTAAATATTCGTTTGTATATGTTGAAATATCCCTGATTTTTGTTTGTCCACTTTGTACTCAATTCTTTTTTTACATTTTTGATGTGTGTAGGTGTACTCTAATTCTCTTTATGTGCCTGTGTCTCTTTATATTGCCTATGTTTAAGTTTCTTACAAAGTGTCACAAAGTTACTTACCAGTTCTTTAGTGTTGTTATGAAAGTTGAGTAAAAAAAAACCTAAAAAATATACTTGTCGTGTTTCACTTTAATATTGTAATCATGTTTTTGGTAATAATTCTTTGTAGATGTTTATTTAGAGAATACAAATGAACAGAACAATGGGTCGATAACTTGAATCGACTGTAATTTTCTGGTCTGGTGACCTTATTGAGACTTTTAAACTTGCCCGCAAAGAACGTTTCGTTTTATTCTTTAAAACTTATGTAACTACACAGAATATTTTATTTATTTATTTCACAAGGTGCTTGAAACAGTAGCACGTAAATCATATTAAGTATGTAAGTAAATATACATACTTAGCATTGATCGTGTATTGAATCTTATTTGTTTGCTTTTAACTTGAAAATTCAACCACAAATTACTCAATGGATATTATGTATATGTAATTAGCAAGCCTTAATTTTTAACATTTTCATGTTGGTCTAGTGAAGGGGTTAACCGGTGGTGCAAGAACCACTGGTGGTCCCCGGAGCCATGCTAAGGCCATCCATAAAATAATTTTAGCATTTTTTTTTATACACACATAGATCGAAATACCCATTATTTATTAAATTTCTTTACTGTATTAACAAATAATCAAACCAGTCAGTCAAGCGGGTAAACAAAAATTTGGTCAAATAGTCCCTAATGGCTAAAAGGTTAAGACCACTAGTCTAGTGGCAGTCTAGGATTTATGAGCGTATACACCTTGCGCGCAAAGTCAACTATAGGTATTTCTTCGTTAATTTCACGCACACATAAGCGACCAAAGCTGTGTGCGTAGAGCTGCCGCGTCGGCTCGCTATACAATCATCTCAAACAACTTTGATCCGTGCGCTTCAAATATTCAATTGAAATGTAACTGTAATATAATATCATAAAAATATTTTATTTGCATTATAAGTAGACAAATATTACTGTGCAAGCAAAGAATAATACAAATTGTGGATACTAATCATATTTTCGTTATTATTACATTGTTAAGTTGCATTCAAATTAGTGTTCAATCAGTAGACACTACAGACGTTTTATTAATCATTTCGTGTTCGAACACATAAATAGTTGTAGGGGCCTTACAACCCCTTACAATTACGAAATATATTTAATTTTATATTACAATACATAACATAATTTAGCCTCGGAATTACATTTCATTATATTACCTGAAACATTATTTATACTCACTACAAAATCATTGTAGGTAATAAAAATAATTAAATATTTTACTACCAAAGTACTAAGATGTGGTAATCGCATTCCGCGCGTGGCTATTTTTACTACGCGCGGCATAATCGACTGCAGCCAGGCCGGAGCGACGAGCGATACGTCCTCCCTCTAGAAGGCCTTGCGGCGGTCTGATTTGATCCACGTCGGACAGCGTGTTTTATAGTGGTTTTTAAAATATTTGTAAAAAACATGAAAACTAATTTTGTTGAAATATAAAAATGGTAATTTATTGATAAGATGTTCTTCTATTATAATATGCAATTGCTATAAAAAATTATGTACGATAAGTTGGTGAAAAAAAATATGTTCTTGACGAGAGTTTCTGAATAATTTCGCATTGTTTAAATTTTTATTTTTCAGGAACTAAACACAAAAAAGATTATTTTTCTTAGCAAAATCCCTCCATAAGGGTCTTATTAGTCTGATAATATTTTTATTTTCATCTTATATTTAGTGGTTTCGGATATCTTAAGCTTCTAAATTGCCATTTAAAGCCTAAATAACGAAACTTGTGTTCAGTAATCCTTATAGTACTCACAAATTATCCATCAATCTATAATGTTTTCCACCAAAATCCCTAGATGACAACCTTTTCTAAAATTAGTAATAATTATTTTTCCTTTAAATTGTTTATTGGTGGCTATTAACTCATTTGAAAAGTCCTGTTTTTAAGCCAAAAAGCGCGTGCAGGGTATAAACGCTCTTATATCGTGTTGCCTATGGTTAGATTGCCATGAGGATATTCCAATTGACATATCCCTAAGTTAGAAAATATTCATCATAATCGAGGCAATAATAAGCTTTTTGTGAACAGCATTAGTCCTAGCTCTGCTTACCCACTGTCTGATATACGTACATATGATCTATCTTTTAACGCTTTTACGACTGTTCAGTTGGACCGTTGACGTCAATGAGAATTCCTCAATCTGCCTATATATCTCGGAAAATGATTCCTAGACTATCATAAAAATCACATCACAATGACATATTTAATCTTAGTCAGTATTGCGGCCCACGTGGTCGGTCTCAGAGGCCCGCGCACCTCGAGGTCGTCAACCATTACATCATCGCGAATTTTTTTTATACACGTCACACCTAGTTTACGACCACCCACAGACTGGCAATAATTTGAATTAAGAACTGTTTTGTTTTTTATACTGGCTGGATGATTTATAAGGGGGAAATGAGAAATGAGAATGTTGGTATCCAATTAAACCACTTGTCTTAGTCCTGAAACAGGAAATATTTGGTCGGAATGTGGATCCAAGATTTTTAAAATTGGATTGTGTCTGACTAAATAATGCTAAAAGTTCAAGAAAATCAGGATATTTAAAAATATATATGCGAAGAAATAGTTAATTTAGTATAATTTAAATTTAACAGTAGTCAATGACATTCATCATGATGAAGTTAAAACATTATTAACTAAACTGGTTTTAGAACTGGACCAAATTCTTATGATATCATAAGCAATTAATGTAAGAAAATTTGGGTTTACTAAATAGTTGCACTATTCTATACCAACATGGGCCGAAACTGCTCAATAATCGATTTTTGTAGAACTCCCCAATAGAATCATCAATCGATATGTAAATAAAGAATTATATTAGCAATTCATGATCATTCTACAGCAAATGCCCGTCAAATAAAAAAGTTAATTTAAATACACAATATTAGCGCCCTATGAAAATAAACGTGCTGTCACACAAACATCCAACGCTCCAACCGTCCAATAGCTCGTCCGACCGTCGATGCGTGCTCGAGTGCGGGCTCGGTTGGTTGCGGGTAGGCGATTCGCTTCGGTGAGCGTCGCCGTCGAAGGGTGGCGCTAGTGTCTCTAGACGCACGTTTTCAACTTTGGTGGTGGCTTCGTAACACTGATTGGGTAGATCAAATTTGGGTCTGTGTCTCGGTTTTTTGGTGTTTATTATTGGAACGAAACTGCTTGTATAATAGGAAATATTGACATCATTTAGATATGTATTTATAGTGCCTTTCCAATAGTATTGCTAAATTAGTAGATATTTTTCATGTTTGTGGTATGAAAGACTAAAGACAATGTCTCGATAAATCAGTGTTGAAAAATGAATGCATATAATTATAACTACCTTCTTATGTCGAAACTTTTTGTAAAGTACCGCCTTCGTATAAAATTACATGAATACATTTTATGAATGATACATTGTGATATGGTCAAAGTGCCCGTGATGGACATATGTAGGTAAACGTCTTTCCTTATTAAACGAGACATTTGACCAAATCCAGACCGGTTTAACACCCGGACCTTTTAATAATTTTGTTATGTAATTTTATTCCTTTTATATGCCGCGCTACTTGAATGATAAATGACACAGGTTTTTTTAGTCAAATTAATTTTACATTGCATATCATTTCCGTAATACCGAAGCATATTTTTTGCTAACTATTAACTCTCAATACATAGTATGATGCTAAAACATTAAGGTCTAGTTTAAAACGAAAGTATTGAAGATACAAATAATATTTCGAATGGATCGGAAACTATAATCGTTTTGGAACACATCATTAGAGAAGATACAAACATTTTTCTCTGTCTAGAATCGAACCTGCAGAATCTTAGGACAGTCTATGTTTTTGCCAGACAACTGCACTACGCTATCATTATAATAAACCTATTAAACAATATTGCTTATTGATTCTATGTACTTAATGAAATGCAGTGTATTGTTGAGTCATTGAAAACAATATGCTATGATCATTATTATAAAACACAAGTGTAGGGTGCAAGAGGTGATTTTAAATTAACTTTACCTTATCTGACTATTATCTATCGCCATACAACGTATATGCCTTGTTGTTTGCATTTTATATTTAAATATCGTTTTCTGGAGATGTAGGTGATTAAATAGCGCTTGTGAAATGTTGGTACAAAACAGATACAATACATTATACGGTCTATACAAATGATGCCAATACGAAGCCAGTGTGATGGAATATGGCCTTACCCCACTCAATCCAACTCTTAGTTGTGGAGGAGTCCTGTGTTCAACAGTGGAAATTTATAAGTGCCTTATTCATAGATGGTTTAAAAGCTACCACACACAGATTTCAGGATAGTATGTATCAGCCCATATACGTCCCACTGCAGGGCACGGGCCTACTCTACAATCGAGAATACGATTGAGAGTGGTTAGGCCATATAGTCCACCACGCTGGCCTAGTGCGGGTTGGCGGACTTACATACCATAGAAATTCTTATGAATCGCTATGGTATGCAGGTTTCCTCACGATGTTTTCCTTCACCGTTTTAGTGCGTGGTGATTGATTATCAATACACACATGACTCCGAAAAGTCAGAGGTGTGCCCTGGGATTCGAATTTCAGGATAGTGACTATTGAAAATTTTACAGGCAACAAGTAGATTGCAGATACAAGCAAGTTGCTTATCGGGCCCGCCCAGCTTGAATCCTGTTAGTAAGCCGAGAGATTGTGCATAAAGAGTCATATTTTATACTTGGTTATTGTTGGGATAAGATGAAACCATGTTTAAACATTACAATGCTTTGAATTTGATACGGGAATAATTCAAGTTTCTTAATGAGTATAACTTGTGGATAGTGAAACAGTTTCATAGCCTTTATTATTGCAATGAATGGCGAAGCGATCATGCCGTTTGCCTGATGGTAAGCGATACGACCGCTCATGAACAGTGGCAAAACCAAACAACACCTTGAATTACAATTAGTATACATTATTTTATAGTTCTATCGTGGGATTTTATAGATTTTATTCTAAGAAGTGTTCGAAGAGATACTATTTTTGGTCACACTGACCAGCTAAAGATATAAGATCAATACTCTTTAATAATAATTAATTATTAAACAATGACACGCTAATTACGCGGAGACACTCACAGTTAGGTATCTATATATAAAAATATATTACTTATTATAAAATCAGTATTATAGTTATGTACTATACACATTTACTTACTTACTATACAATGGACATAATCAAACTTACACACTTAACATCTTATGTCTAGAGATTACGAACGCAGTGCAATAACAAACATTGCTTTGTAAATTCATGGTATGCTTCTGTCCATGAGCGGTCCTATCAAGCCAACGACATGCTCGCCTCGCCATCCATTGCAATAAAAAACATTAGTCCAGACACTGAATAATAATATAGATTGTAGTTTTATACTTATAAAATCTCTGAGATAATTAATAGTTTTCATTGCGTATTTATTCACTATTTGAGAATGTTAGACGTGATTTGTATGTTATATCAATATTATACTGGCAACAGATACCTAAACCCTTCAAAGACTCGCGTAACAAATGAAACCTACACGCTAGAACAATATCATAGTCTTTTTTACCTACACTCTGCTATAAAAATGGAATCGCTGCAATGTCTGCCTGATAAAGCATAGAGGAAAAAATTTGTTGGTTTTCATATATCCGACTATACTGCAGTTACACACGTCAATGCGCCTTTTGTTTGCCTTTTGTATCACAATTCACCACGGGTTTTAGTTAAGGCATAGAAACTGTTGCAAACGTGGATAACGGTTCTTTTAGCAACGTCGACTAATTGCATTCTAGCGACTGATTGGGTATGTATAAGTTTATGATTCGATATGTAGGAAATTAACGTCTTTACTGAGTAGAGAGTGACCCAACTATTGAACTTGGCCCTAACAATACTTGTATTGCACGATCTAATTATGATTTATAACATAGTTGGTAAATTATAACCCTATTTAGAGCTGGCTGAGACATACAACGCCAGATAAAATCAATTGCTGAAGAAATTAGAAAACCTTGCGTTTTTTTTTTTTACAATGGCCTGGCATAGTGGCGGCATTGCACCTGATGGAAAGTGCCAATGCCGCCCAGGCAGATTATCCATTGGCATCACACAACACAACACGCGTGCCGGCAAACAATTCCACAGCCTGACGGTGCGGCACAAAAACGAATTTGAGAACCGTTTGGTTCGCGCCGGGATGGTGTGCACCGTCAAGCTATGGCTTCGCAAGCCAGCACGCGTGGTTCTGGTTAGGAATGGAGAGGAGGGGAGCAAGTTGAACAATTCTTCAGAGCACTCACCGTGATACAGGCGGTAGAACAATACCATCACAGTTGCGGCATCACGTTCCCACAAAAACAATGTGATGTTTTGAGTCATTCCACATTAGGGTGAATATACAAAAATTGGGTAACTCGCTGTCATCAGCCAATATATACAAAGTCTTATTATATTTTATTGAAATAACAACTTATTTTAAAACAATGAAAAGTCCTTTATATGGTCACCCAATTTCACTTATTCATTTTAAATACAAGTTAATAAAAAAACAAAATTAATACTTAAAATGTCAGTCCTTTGGCATGTCACAATCCCGAAAACCAACAATCAAGTGACTATCTATTAAACATTATCATTGATTTAAGAAAACTTACTAATTTACTACAATCTGTGATGAACATAGTATTATATACTACAACTTTCATAATGCAATGTTCTCCAATTTATTTAAAAAAAAAATAAGAAACTTTGTGTTTGTTTTCATCCGTCAGTCCGTTGTGTGTTCTTTAAATTTGAAATTCTCGCCATATATCACCGAGTCAAGGTCAAATCCCTGTTTATGTATTAATGTTGGTAATGAAGTTAGTTGCGGACAGCACAATTTGACGGCCGCCATAACTGTACGAGTTCTTGGGTTGTGTTTGTCTTCTATACACATGCAAAGCCAGTCAAAATTTCAGTCCCGTGGTGGGTCGTTATTTTCTTGTTAATCTGAGGTTTATTATCATTTATACATAATTAACTATGATTTGTTAAAATGTAGTTTGTTGATATTCGAAATTAACAAAAAAAACATTAGTTCTGATTATAACCTCAAATTATGTCTTTTTCGTCAATCCGCTGGCGTCAGTCCTTTGTCAGGTATCGCGCTAGAGGATTGAATTGTCTCCATAATACTGCTTTTTGTTGTTGTTTTAGAGCACTTTTATCTTAATTGCTACCGTGTATAAGCATTTCTATTTTATATTTCAGTTTAGAATATCATACGGCACACTAAAAGCAATTTGACCAGGGAAGAAGATTAGAAAAAAAAGAGAAGCCGAAAAGGCTCGCTTGGCCAGAATTAAAAGTGCCCCATTAAATTAGCGGAATACAAAGAAAAACAAAAACTTCAGTACTTAAGGAAATAACTAAAATTTTTAATAAAAACCTACTTCAAAACAAAAAAACCACTAAAAACCAAAAAATAATAAAATATTAAGTTACGCATATATTTTGATTTGTTGGCTAGTCAAGTCATTAAGCAAATTAATCAACATGCACAAGTACAATGAAATAAATATTATTTTTTGCTTTGCAGTGGTACTTATTATATTAATATTTTTTGTGGTTTTTGTTTTGAAGTCGGTTTTTATTTTTTTATAAAATATTTTAGTTATTTGTATATTTTTAGTGTTGATAGGCATTTCAATGAAGAAGAGTTGGTCCCACAAGGAATATGTTCTTTCCGATGACAATGAAATCGCTGAAATCAGTTAAAGCTGCCGAAGATATTGGTATTTACGTTTATTTTAATTTTATAATTATTTTTAATTGTAACTAAGTGATTTGAATACTTAAAAGACATGTGCCATTATTAAAACTAAGAGATTTGTACTAATTCTTATTAAATTTCATTATAATTCTTAGAAAATTGTGTACTTTATCAGTACTGTGTTAGCCTCGTCAGTCCCCTGGCAGTCAAATTCAGAAAATTTTAAATATCTCATAATTTACTTAAAAAAGTGACTGGCCCGATTTGGAACAATATAATCATTAGATTTGTCATCATATGCACCCGAATTTGTTATAATTTGATTTAATTATTATAGTAAACAAAATATCCTCAAAAGTTACCCAACTTTTGTATAATCACCCATTACTATTAATTTATTTGTCATCATACTTGAAATAGCAGTAAATTTCAAACTGGGGAGTCGATTCATATTACCTTTAACTGCTACTTCGGCACTAACGAGCGCTCTGCTGGACTACTAAAGGCATCCAAGTTGTGCAGTATCTAAATCATAATCATCATCGCCAAACATCTGTATGAACGCACGGTTATGCTCCGGTTTGAAGGGCATTGTAGCTAGAGTTACTACTGGACATATTGAGACTTAACATCTTACGTCTCAGGATGACGAATGCAGTGGAATGCCAAGCGTTGCCATTATCCATGAACGGTCGTATCTCTTACCATCAGAGGAATGGCATAGTCATCTCGCCATTCATAGCAATAAAAAATCCTTAGAGAACGATAAAGTAAGATTTTGAAGCAGCCCTAAAAGCAATCACATCTCTCTGCAATTCTACAATTGAAATCGACATACGCTTGAACATTGTCCCAACATTGTTCGTTCTTACTCCACCACAGAACAAATAAATAGGTAGTTCGATTATTCCGAAGTGCTCACAATACAGTCCGCGGTCCGTTCCGTGAGATTTTGAATATTGAAAATTTGCTTTGAACTCGTATCTGATTGTTTCGTCTGACGTTCGCGAGCGAAATGCATGAAATAAATCATGTTTAACACTTTTCCGTTTGTATGCGTCAGTGATTGAAGGATTCGGTATGTTTGAAGGGTTATTGTTGGGGAATTTGAAATTGTTTCTTATCAGGTTTGGGTTTCTTTGGACAGCAACATCATCGTGTGACGTTGGGCTATTGGTTAATATTATGTAGGACATGAGACATTTCTCCTAATACAAAGAAAGGAAGATGAATTGTTCACTGCAAGGGACGAATAGCGTAGGTTTGAAATAAAACAGTATTAACCTAATTACGAAGGTCTAGTTAGAATGTGCTAACGATTAATAAAATTCTAGGTCCTTTGAAAAAACGAAGACACAAATGAAAAGGCCTGAATGACAAAGTGAATGTGCACAAAACATTACCTTGATACGAAACCGTTTGAAATGACTAAGCTACTACGGCTGTTAACACCTTTCTAACTTCAAGGACATCGCTTGAAACTCTGTGAATTTGTGGATCTGTTAGGATTTTTGCGCGAAACGAATGAATAGTATGAATTAAACGGTTAGGCATTAATAAGTGAATGTTGAATGGTTGGGTGTTTTATTCTTGTTCGTATTTCATGAGTTAGCAGACGCAACAAAAAAAGTTGAGTGAAATATGAAATATTTTGTAATATTTTATGGATGTGTCTGTGCTATGTATAGTTTGGTAGGATATCAGTATGCCAATGATAGTGACCCACACGTGTCTTGTTTCGCATTCAGTCTTTGTAGTTATGCCCCTATAAATATCTCCATAAATGCTATCTAATCCTTCATCGAGGATTTTATTTTCGTGAAGACAAAATCAAAAGAGCTCCTCTTTTACTATAGCCAGTTTTAAAAATTATATTTTCTTCTCTGTTTAATAAGTTCCATTAAATACGTAAAGTCCAAGCCCAAACTCCAGCGTTTAAGTAAAGACCAATCCTCCATAAAATAACTTAAATCAGTTATAAATGCAACGGAAACAATTTTTCCACCGGACTCTTTGGAAAGTTGAGAATTCTCCGGCACAGTTGACCCTAACTCGGCAACAGTATTAATAAAACTCGAACGCGTCTATTCATAAATTTAACTGGCAATCCGGCCAGTTATCGCTACTCCGAACGCTCTGAACTATCGTAAAGTTTTATAATAAGAAAAGAGAGGAAAAAAATTGCGACCGACTTGCGGACTCGCAGCAGTTTTCCGGAAAACTTGAGACCGTGGCGGCCATTTTACTGCGTGCAATTTGCGGCGACATCTCTTTAGCGCCAGTGTCGCGGAAATGTGACGCTTTTGTATTGGCAACACATTTTAAACGCGGTGTTGCCAGATACGAACGCATGCGGGGATGCCGGATTAATAAATAATTGTTTATGTCGTGTCATTTATCTGCAGGAAGTCTGGATAATATGAATTTTAATTTCAGACGCTTAATATCTGCTACACTTTATGCACGATATAATGAAATTACAACTTTTTTATTACCACTGTAAACACTTGCCAGACTAAACTGACAAAACCGGGAATAGACAAAGAGAATAGAAAAAGATATCTATGTAATTTTATTTTCTGTTATATTGGATTTTTATATTTATTATTGGTCAGGAGTCAAGAATTTATGCCCGATACGTTGATAGGCCCTCTTTCACATCTTGGGACGAAACACACAAGCGAAACTAGTGTGTCCTGGTGACTCCTGGGCCTACCCCTTCTGGGAAAAAAAGCGTGAGTTTATGTATGTATGTATTTCTACCTAACAATCAATCTTTCTCAATAAATAATTGTATGTTATGTTACATCACCTATGTCGTAATTTGAACCGGCAATCTATCGCTTACATAGTTCAATCGCCAATCATTGCACATTATACCGGATAAACACTAATTAAGATAAATCAATTATAAAGATAATTCATTTTCTTTAGCGTCGATTGAGTCAGATTTTTTTACTCAAGTTGCTAATTATGTTCTGGCCGTGACGTAGACGTTTCGTAAAGCGTGAAGCAATGAGCAAATTAACAGTATTAATTTCTAATTTACAAATACCGGTATCTGCCCACACCATGACCGTGCTATGAACGTATCAGAGTAAATATTGTCTGAATGAATTACTATGGAACGCGGCACAGAATACCGTTCTTTCTCCAGCTTTTATTTGTTTATCTTCGTTTCCTAATGAATGGTGCGTGAAATCGCTAGATGCAATCCGCTTTTTAAGACGATGATGTCTGTTTTCAAACGAATCAAGAGCAATTATTTAAGAATGAAACGAATAATTTCATTCAAATCTAGTAGGTGTATTTACTGAGTCATTATTACATTTTGACATGGTATTTTTGTAGCTAGTAATTACAAGATCAATAACTTCAATGAAAACTAACTTATCCATCCATTGTGAAAAGCCGAAAATTATCCTATGGTCTCGGAATATCGTGAATATAGAACATGATGAAATTGTGCCGCCAGGTGAGCTGCTTCTTCGTTCTATTTATCCCATAAAAAATAATTGTCTATAATTTATGAAGTCTAATATAAAGCGTGCGCAAGCGAAAACTTAGACTGCAATGAATCACGCATTCGAAATACGCAGCCGACAGTGCCGCGAACCGACAAAATTTTCGTTCAGTTTATTATTAACGTGTCTCGCCGGAGATGAGGGAAGGATCATCGTCTGCATTCCAATCGTTGGCTGTACCAGCTGACATTTATTTCTATACATCTCGGTGCATAGCTGACGGAGTTGGATTTTTCGTCAGTTTTCTGTGACGTTTGGTCGCGTCAGTGATTCAAATTGGCTTATCTTTTTTTGTGATCCGAAGGTATTTGTTTCAGGTCTAGGCTTTTGTGAGACCCAAAAGATAAGGTAACCTTATTATGATTCCGGATTCGCGTAATTTATATAGTTTTCTACTATATTTACGTTATATTCGACCGCTTACCATAATCAAACCACATCTGACGGTAATGTTATGTTTAAAAGTTCCCTTACGTGTTGCGACCACATGAAAGCTTAGAGTTTAGCAGTTATATTAATTAATGCTAGTTTGTTGCTTAGGAAAAGATTTTAATAAAATAACGAATTTAAGGGTTTGTTAGCCAAAAGAATATAATTTACAAAGCTAACTCCTTAATCGTCTGACAAATTGGTTATAACAATCGTTTCATTCAAGTTGTATTGCATACTATGAATGTTTTTATTCCATGTAGATTCCTGAGCCAACTCTAAGATTCAAGAATCGTGTCGTAAGAATAAAAAAAGACCACAGATATTTTTCTCATAACATTCAAAGGGTTGGCTTGTAACAAATATTTGCGGACTGCACAAACATTTAATCTTGAGAATATGAGTTGTGCAGGTTGGTAAATTTTAGGTGCCTGCTGAAATTCTACCTTGGAATGGAAATGTATGCATGATATTCAAGTATGAATACTAATATTGATTGATTTTAAATATATCACAAATTATCCTATAACCCGTTAATGACAGGTTACGTATGAAGTTTTCCTTCCTTATAGAATCATATACTTAACATTTCTGAAATATCACGTGCTTAATATATTCAACGTTAATTTAATACCAACTGTGAGAAATTAAAATCATTCTGTAGAAATCTTCCTGGATGCAAAAATCCAAATAATTATTTTAGGTTCGCATTGATAAACTAATCTTTTAACTATTGTAAACCTTCCAGTAATGAAAATTACGCAACAGAGATAAAATTTTATTGCAGTCTATGTCCAGTTTAATATCAGGAATTACCACCATGCGTTAATGATCCTTACCACTCATGTTTGCTTAGTCAATATTATTTACCTAAACACCACTAACAACCAACTCTTCAACAATCTGCCAATCGCCAACACCTGATTCGACATAATCAAACACAAACGCCAGAGCCGACGAATTTAGCCCATAGTTGACCCATTTGTCAGCGTATAGGCCAGCCCGTCTGGTCCAAGGCAACTGCCGATAGCTCTCGTCCATCCGCTCCGACGCGAGTGTAAACATTTAAGTGTTCTCAATCAACCCGCCTGTCTAAACTAGCGTTAAGTATAACAATTAGCTGAGATGCTGGCAATTTTCAACCAATGCGTAGCGGTGCGTGAGTGAAATGTGATAGTGAGCGGTCATATCGCTTACCATCAGGCGAATGGCATTCTCGTCTCGCCATTCACTGCAATAAAAAAAGCTTCCAATTGCTCATCATATGAGAATTTGTAGGATATGAGAAGGGTAGGAGATAAAATCTGGTTTAGCGAAATATTGCTGCCCCACGACAAGATAATTCCAAAAATAAAATTTTATAATACTCAAAATCCAAACTCGTCCAAGTTATACCTGTCAACCTATATACAAGCTAAGGGTGAGGATGAAAAAAAAATACTAGGTACGGCGTCCCGGAAAACGGAAGCTATGTATATTGGTGCTCGCCTGCAAGCCGAGGTCGCGTTATGATAGCTTTGATACAGCTAATATGACGTCATCTTCGTCTTTGAAGAAATATAGTTAAGTATTTAAGTAACGAGATGAAAGTCAATGGTAATATACAATAATATAAAAATATTTTTGATATCAAAAATGATGTCTATCTATATACTGAATCGTACGTAGTCTTGATCATAGATCTAAATCTGAAAGATGAAACCATAACGATACTAGACGAGGCTACCCGAAATTCTGCTGATGGAATTAAATAAATTGATGCTAAGGAATCTACATAGTTTATTAGTACGATTAATTTGACCAATAACATTTCCATGAATAGTTCGAATAATGTTCCAGCCGTCGCTCCCAACGTCCCAACATTCCACCAATTATTCGCTTCCTGAACATCCAACTTAGTTGTATATTCAACTTTTCAATAGTTTCTGCCGCAGCAGGCGGGACACAAATGTTTAAATTAATTCCGAACGTTTAAAAAATATTCCAATCCATTGATGACTTATTTGGAACTAATTGTACAAGCAAAGCTAGTCGTTCGGTAATGGATGTTTGATTAAAACCAACGGTGTGTCTATTAGACACAAATGATAAGTTATTAGTAACATATTTCACAGTAAGTACTTCTTACGTCACTTGCGTTTAATGGCTGCAGTGACCTTAGCTAGGACAATTGTCTACGTTAAGGACGCATATGTGGTAGCAGTCAGATGTCTGTTTATTACCGACATCAAATGCAGTGCCATTGCTTAAATAAAGCTGTACAAATATACTGGCTATCAATCGTTATCTCTCCGGCTTCACACTTTCTTTAACTCGTGGCAGGCTCCATGTTTCTGCTCCAACTTCGACAAAATCTTCAGCTTCCTCGATTATTAAATCATTTGCTTCGATATCTTCCTTAATGGCATTCAACTCGCTTTTTGACCAACCTCAGTTGTATTGCACTTATTGTCGAGTCCAGTGTTAATCACTTTGTTATGCTGGCATAAAAAGTCAATTTTGTACCAACATTACGGCAATCTAAATTCTTATGACTTGAGCATAGGCTCGTCTTCTACTAATGAACGGTGGGCGGACCTAGTGGCATTTGTGCCTACTCTTTTGAGTAATGCAGGCGTAAGGTTGTATGCACATGGAATTATTATCAAATAATTCGATAATTAATATAGAAGGGGGTTAGGCACCCCTATAAAATAATATGTTATGAGTAAGTCATAGTCCTTAATATGGTAAGGTGGTAATTGACTCACAGTTTGTATTATAGATAATGACCGGTTGAAGTTCATAATGATGTGTGTCCGTTCGTCACGATTCCGTAAAATGGTGACCACAACAGCTGTTTAAATGCTCAATGATTCAGTGTAGCCGATACGACTTAAATAGAATGTGTTATGATTGCTTCATGTTTTCATGTCCCTTTTATTTGCTTGATTTGTATTGTTTCACTTTTATTAACCAAATTTTTTAACGTGTCTAAAATATCATCAATGGATAATATTAAATCATTTTGATTAATTACGTCCCTGAATCCAATTTTAGTGAAGACAAGGGATCTGTATCAACAGCTTAATTATTATATGAGCGTGTATTAAAAAAATGTTTTATTTGAATTCTCCAACTAAATGACATAACAGCAACGTAACACCATAGCCCTAAACGAGTCGCGGAAACAACGTAACGCAGAAAAAACAATAGTTCCGCGCAATAATTACTAGAAACAATGGCGGGTGGTTATCGGTGAACAAAATGCAAGCACAAGGCTACGAAGACACGCGGGAATCAGTTTAATTGGTCGTATTTTATGATGCAGAATAAGAGCCTATTTATACCGCGCCAAGGCCGCTTACATCATCCGCCAGGTGATTTGCGAAACGTCTATAAACAAAACTGTTTTTGATAAGTTTTTTGCAGAGTAACCGGTATTAGGCGCCGTCTGCGGGTTTTGGGAACTTGTCTAGATATATTTAGGCTACAATGAATAAGATAGCCGTTCGAGTAACGATTGAAAGGCTGGACTAAAAATCACGTGTTTAAAACCAGGACTGAGATTTGGAAGTAACGTAAAAGATCCACAGTTACTGTCGCTTTCTTTAAAGATAAGGATATAATTGCACAGAAAACTTAATATTTGGAAATTCTCTAGAAGCATTTCACCATCCACATGAGGTCGACTGTTAAAAGGTCTATGTCTGAATAGGTGGCCATGTAGGCGTCTAGTACAGAAATAAAGCATTTTTCTGCGTCATTGCTGAACCGTCAAGTTGCTGATCCCGCTTAAACGTGGAATAAATTCCTTATGCGTATGAATTACAAAAATGATTATGTTGTGTCTATCCTACATTTGAACCCATCATCGAATTCTTACCCTCAGAGTCGGTGAGGGGGTTTGGCCTTTAGCCCAACGCAAGATAGTGGGTAGTTCGTTATTACTGTCTCGGCATTTTTATTAAGTTTTTGATGTTTTATTTTTATTTAATTTGTAGACGGATGTTTTTAGATTTCGTTTTTAATTTCTTACCGACACTCGTTAGATTTGCAAATGTACCCGAACTAATAATTAATGCATGCAATAGTTAATAATTAATACAATAATATATATTTAGTACTAACGACTCATTACGAGATGGTCGAAGTTAATGAAGTTATTTTGCACCCTTTTTACCATTAAAATAAATTCTCTATTAATCGATGGAAACTAAATAAAACTAAAAATATTTATAAATACATTAAATCAACAATCGCTAATAATAAATTATATTTCAATGCAATAAGTATTATATGTTGAATTACTCATTGTTTCAGGTATGTAATGGTGGATGGTGACGTCACATTTTCATCTCAACTTTCCTGTATACAAGACTTTAGATTATTTTAATACAAAATAATCTCGGTAAGTATGCCTAACGACCTTATTCATAGACCGTTTATACACCTATTTAACCGACTTTAAAAAAAGGAGGAGGTTCTTTAGTTATCAAATGTTTTGTACCTTTCGAACGGCCTTTTGAATTCAAATTCAGCAAAGAAGACATAACCTTCGATACCTGTCTATGTATAACGTGGTATTTTTTTTAATATTCCTCTCTTGATTTAGAATATTTTTAAATTCAACAATTGAAAGCATTTCTACCATTGTTATTTATAATTTCGAATGAAAAATCCGTATTCCTGTAATTGATCAATCAGATATTGCTCTCGAGCAGAGTAATTTTTGCATGTCCACTTTGCCGAAAACATTTCCGAGATAAATGATCGAAGAGACGTCCACTACGCTATCATTCATACTTAATTAAAATACTAATGGACATACTCAAACGAAATACAAACCAAATGAAGCCGATTTTATAAACATCAAGCGTACCTCAACAGAAAACGTTTCTGCCGACAATGGAGTCTTATATCCGTGGGAAATCAACATGTTTTGTTACTGCACGTGTCGATTTCGTGCTGGAAATTCGTGTAATTTTCCAAGTAGGAGAGTCTCTAATACTCTGAATTTAACTTCTCGTGAAGTACTTATCAAAAAATATTTATGTGTTATGAGGGATCGTGGGGTTTTTATAGACTACAAGCTTTAAAGCCTAGATATAATTATAGGTATCTTAAATCAGCATTCGATTTCTACAGAATTTGAAATCTATGTCTCCTACAGGATTTCGGGAAGGTCTATGTTCAGTAGTGGACTTCCTGTGGCTGAGATAATGATGATGATGATGAAGGATTTATAATGACATGGCGATGCAATGACTAAACACACTATTGATTGTACTTTCAAAGATGTGATGAGAGGCTAGTTATGAGTCCACAATGCTGACATAATTCAGAGCAAATAACGTTTCTCCTATTAATGAAAAACCGTAACATTGCCTTGCCATTAGACTAATGAATGAGGTATTTTAGCGACGAGTGGCTAAGTAAATAGCTTCTAATCTGACTTGATGCTGGTAACACATTTAATTTGAAAGGAAGTCTAGATTCTATTCAGCAATAGACTGCATAAACCAGTGAATTCTACAGCATTGTATCCATAGTCTGATAGCTCTGAATCAGAAGTTCATTCAGAATTTGAGAGCACTAACCAAACGCAACAAATCAAAGTAACGACACCACAAAGGAATGAAGGATCAACATCAGCACCAGCTGATCAACATCCGTCGGCTCCTTACCGATGAGTAATGGTCATACACAACAAGATGTGTTAGCGGATCAATTCGACGCTATTGTCGGCCTCAGATAACTGGACGTGAATGACGGCACTTTGGCTTCATTGAATTGTTTGACACGCACACCTAGTTGTGTGCCTTTGTTGAGGTGTTGGTTTGTTAGGTGATAGATACCATTGTCTGGTGTGGAAAGTGCAATGGTTTTCATAGTTTTAATAATTTTATCTCTATGTTTAACAGCTAAGTAATTTGAAAATGAACTGCCATTTGTTGAAATTGATATCGTAATTTTAATATATTTTAATCATGGTATCATTCGTTCTTGAAAATATGAACTCGAAATTATAGTCTACGATATTAGAAAGATAGAAATGATGTACGTTTTAGTACTTTGATACTTCTTCTTCTGTCAGTACTTTGAATCATGGATGCAGTGTTAAGTCATTTTCGTCATGGATTTGTATAAAAATGAAAATTCCATAACAAAATATGTTTCAGTTATATCACAGATGCTAGATAAATCCTAAGAAATTGTACATAGCTTGAAAAAAACAAATCAAAATAAGGTATCTGTACACAAATATGTTTGCAACGAGTTCGTATTAATGTCCAGATCACTAAATCAGATTAGATCATCCATTACGTTTGGGACCTAAATGGAACGCGGCGAAATCTAGGTGACCTCGGAGCAGTCTAGCTTTTGTGCTGTCTTGCGAGATAAAGGATAGGATTTTGGTGTATTGGAATGATTTTATCATCCTGTTATCGAGGAAACAGTATTGGCTTCGAAGATTGGAAGTAAATTTTAGTTGAATATTTATTAATTTCAACATTTCGTAAAATCATATTCTTTGGACATTTTAACATCGGTACTGAAAATAGAATTCGTCTTAAATACATAATATTGTATTTACAAGAACATTTCATTCATAAAATAACATTAATTAGCATTAGGGTTAGCGTCTTTGTTTATTCTTCCACCCAACAATCCTTACCCACATGGACAAGCACGCATTGCTTGATTCCAACCACCGTCTAATAATTCAGACTGCTACAATTATCAAACAAAAATCTCTGGAATCAGACTCAGGATAACAGTTTATTCACAGTCATTGCACCAAGTTGTAACTATTATTATCGAACAACAGTCTAAACTTGTAGTCTGGAATAGCCGTTAAGTTGTCTCGAGCACTATCAAGCGATTGCAGTCGTAATGTCAGACACTTTATAGACGGCCACGATACACTTGGCTGGAATCTAATCTTATCCCGGCTTTATGGGCCCTGTCAAGTAATAACCGTACGCCGTGGTGTCTGACCACCTTGGGATTGTATTAAATAGTATATTTGATGAAGAGGGTGAGAGAAACAAAGCTAAAGTGAATTTCATTGATTCGTTAGCAATATGAAGTTTGTAAGAACAAACTAGATACTTTTAAAAATAACAAAATAAATAATACTAATAACCAGGGACCGAAACCGGTATCGAAAATACCGGTATTTTTTGGTATCAACCGAAAAAAATAATACCGGTATTTTTAATGGTAACCGGTATCCGCCAATTTTATTCGATTCCTAGAATTTAACCGGTATCATACCGGTAACCGAAATAAGGGTTACCTTTATGTTTCATGCGAAGTTCCTTATAAGTCAAAGCGGGGGCAGTGCCTGTGTGTGGTTATACCGCCGTTTGTCTTTACTAAACATTATGGCACTATACCACACAATTATCTTTACTCATTTCATGATTTTTTCAACAGAATTACCCACCAAAATTGAAATGAACCGTATCCAGCGATATTGTGTAAACAACACGACAAGTATGATTTTTATTTGTTATGCAACAACAACGCATTTTCTTTTGCATTCAAGGTCTTTTTAGGTTACCGGTATTAAAACGGTTCCCGTATATAAGGGTAACCTTTATATTGCGTCATAGCGGTTACCGAAATCTTAAAGGTAACCGAAATTCGTCGATACCGGTACCGTTATGTCGAATGGGTTTCGGTCCCTGCTAATAACAATACTGACGGCAAGGAGTCACTTAGCTAGAACCAAGATTATCCCGGCTTTATGGGCGTTGTCAAGTAACAACCGTTCGCTGTGCTTGTACATATCCGATTGTCTTTAATAGTGTAAAGTAAGATTTGTCAGCAATAAGGTGTGTGCAAGAATGATCTGAAAGAGATGCATATCGGAATAATGAAGAAGTAATTAATTTAATATAAAATTGGTTGTACTGTGACAAAGGAAACTATTTCAGCTAGATTATTCGCATTTGCTATGTCAAAAAGAAAATAGTTATATCTGTTGGTGGAATTCAGGACCTTATGTTCACGGTCTATATTACCATTAGATCAGTGAGATAATATGAATAAAATAACTCCGTTATTACATAATCATCTAATAATGAAATTACAATTATTAAATCCTTACGCACACTAAGTAAAAATTGATTTTACTTCCATTGCGTCTAATAGTTAATGCGGCCAAGTTTGAGTACAAGACGGAGGTTGGGGGGAGGGGGGATGAAACTATATTGCATGGGTTATTTACGGTTATGCTCTTGGCAATTTTTCAGTGCTTAGTTTTCGTATTTTATTACTACGCAAGTTATGAAAACGGGATGCGAAATGTGTGCTTATGGCTTCTGGGCTGCATATTAGGAATTAGCTAGCTATTTTGCTTGTGATGCAGAATAGTTTTCATTTAATCTTAAATCACGTTTTTGATAATTTTTTTGGCGTCTTCATTGGTCTAGTCTCTGGTGAATCTTCAGAGAGGCCTATGTGGACCAATGGACTGCAATGTGCTGATGATGATGATTGGTCTAGTAAGAACTTATATGGGCTGTAAACAGTGAGTTTAGAGGTTTAATTGTGCACTCTACTTAGTCTAAATATTTTGGGTTGCAAAATCTCACACGTGTTGCCGCAACTTTAATGTTCTTGGCATTGCAGTTTCGGCCCAATTTCATCTTGGGAAGGAAATAAGTATGGCGATCTGTATTTTGCAATATTGCCACCTCTACCAATGCCCTCAGGGATATGCATTTCCTTCGGTTTGCCATTTAGGTCCTTACACAGCTAAACTTTCTCTCAGTTATCAAAACTATTATCTGCTGCACAAATGTATATGCGGGTCGGTCTGTAACTACTATCCTACATTTTGACAATTTCATATTTTGTTAACTTACCATTCATTAAATAAATTATTACAATCAACGTTTGCCCCAGGAAATCGGTTACTAACTACATAACATATTTGTTATTTACCAACACCGTGCCGTGTTAATCCACAAGCTTTGACATTGAATCACGTTATGCGGTTAATTATTGAAAATGAGTAGCTTGTGATTATTTGAGTAGCTAAATAATCATTATGTATAATTTGTCTGGTTATACTAACATGTTGGGATGATGCGGTTCGGGGGATTTTAAATGCCTACATTAAGGATTTAGTATGATAGAGGGGAAATTATAAGTGTTATTGGATGAGGCTAATATTGCAGGAAGTCGCTGGATGCAGGTCGATGTGGAGATCCTTGCGGGAGCCTTATGTTCAGCAGTAGACTTCCTATAGCTAAGATTATGATGATGATTGGATGAAGGCAGGTAGTGAATAAATATCCCACCACAACTTGAAACAACCACTTTGAAATCAAATTTTAATTTGATTTTAACTAAAACCCAACGCGTGCCTCTACCGAGAAACATAGTCAGGAAATAAATCATGCCCATATCAGATCTATATGATTCTTTATTTATTTTATTGCAATGAATGGCGAGATGAGCATGCCGTTCGCCTGATGATAAGCGATATGATCGCTTATGGAGAGTAGCAAAACTTAACAACACCATGAATTAAAAAGCAATGCTTTCTTTTTCCACTGCGTTCGCCTGAGACATTAAAGATGTTAAGTCTCATTATGTCCAGTAGTTACTCTAGCTACGATGTCCATCAAACCGGAACACAACAATACATTTACTGCTGTTTGGGGGAAGGAATATACATTGTGGTGTTATCTACCACTTTCTTTTACCAACTACCCGTATCTAGGCAATCCAGCATCCCAAAACAGCGCCAATACTAACATTACATTTCAATCGTATTCACATATAACAAGCGCGACCGCTCAGCCGCCGGCCAATGCGACCGCAATAACGCAGTTAGTAAATACAGGTTTAATTACTGTAAACTTGGCACACACACTATTGTTTTATAGACGGACGTGTTCGATGTATCGGTTTGTATCATCGGTATATGCGGGTCGGTTTTTCGACTGTTTTTTGGGTCACGAACGGTGTTTGGTTTCGATGAAACTTGTGGTATCGGCTTAAAATTTATTATAGCATTTTTTAAGGCTTTTCCTTAAATGTTTTCCTGTTTTGTCTCGGCCAAAAGATTTTTATATAATAAAGTAATTAATAATTATCATCATTAATTACATTTTACATTTTGTTCGCAGAGCCGACAACAAAACAATAACAATATTCTTTATTGGACTTCAAGTTCATTTTTCCAAGAACTCTAGGCCTGGTTGGCAATTTTGTTTATATTTATTGGAAATATATATTTTTCCCTACACAAGGCACAAAAATGTTCGCACCGATCGAATCCTGTCATATCATGAGACAGACATTTGTTGACCTCATTCTACGAGAGCGTGAACTTATGCATGTGCTTAGTAGTAAGAATATTATTTTTTCTTTTTTATTCCTAATCCAAGCTAGATTTTCCATGAGACTCGACGTGCTTCATTGTTGTCCCAATTCGTTGTATGCTCTTGATTTTGTAGCATTGAATGTGTGGGCGGTATTATCTTACGTATCCTTCCTAATATGAATCATAATCCACAATTGATTCAATATTTTGACAATTTAATATTTCATGATGCAATATTTCGGCGATACGTCCGCAATAACTCATATTTTTTTAAATGCATCATGGAGATAATAAAGTTTCTTTCGGCCGCCCGCGCCGTGTGGTATGCAAATCACGGCACTTGGTCAAGGCGAGCTTCACTGCTCGAAAGCGATTTAAGTAAATGTGCATTTTTAATATTACTTACGGGAATTTTAATAAAATTGTGTTGGAATGTATAATGCATTAAAGTCGTGTGGGAAAATGAAAAAAAATATTGAACCCATTATAATGTTCAACATCATTTAGATTCAGTCATTCTCACTAGAGAAGAGAGGGGAACAACACTAGTGTAGCTCTTTTCAAGCCCTGTTTACAATATAGGGATTATTACAAAAGTTACAAGTTTTTTTTAAATCAGACCAGTTCATTAACAATTTGTAATAATGTAAAAGGGTGAAAAGTTCTTTAGTGGATGCCACGTTCTGGCAAACGCAGTGTCGGACGCCCGAAAAGGTGTACGACAACCTGGTAAAGGTTGCAGGAAGTCGCTGAATGCAGGCCGCTTCCAACAGGTCGATGTGGAGAAGATCCTTGGGGTAGGCCTATGTTCAGATATAGACTTTCCGTGGCTTATGATATATATATATTTTGAACAATAAACATGTTTACATTATATCTACTTAACATGGCTGAGTGAAGCGAAGTCGCCCAGAACGAAGAATCATTTATACTCTACTTCGCCAACGCAAAGAATAATTTTGAAAAATTGTGAATGGGAAGATTGAAAATCTGCCTACTAGGCTACTTCGATGTAGCTTATTGTTATCTCGGTAACAACATAACCACTTTAAAAGTATTTGTGTAAACTGAAGGTGGACACTTGTGGTCCCCGCCTAACTAACCTAACCCTTCGGGGAAAAAGACATAAATTAATATTTATGAATATAATTTAAACTGCCTTAACTGTGACTTTACATTATTTTTTTCCTAGTAATATATTATCAGCTTATTAAAATTTTCCCCGTCAGTATTAAAATGAGAAGTAAAAATGAATACGTAATGAATATAATTTAAATTACATTTACTGTAACTTTAAGTACTATATTTATTTTTTCCTTGTAACATATCAGTTAATACATATTTTTTCCCGTTAGTATTAAAATAAGAAGTAAAAATAATATTTTGTACTCTTATTTATCGGAATAGTGTGTAAAACCTATGTCATGTAAAAGATTGCAATCTTTTGACGTAATTAACTACTCCATTCATTAAGAGAATTAAAAGCACTAAATGATCTATTGGTACCATGTAAAATGTAATCGTATTTTTCAGCCAAGTAGCACGCAATTTATTATTTCCCTTGTTCTTAAAATATAGGAGACAGTACCGCATAAACGTCTCACACATATGAGATATGAAAGTGTCTTATTACTATAAGTACAATACATTTCTGCCACCCCCTGTGTTCACCGCAAAGATAAAAAGGTACCACGAAAACTCGTACAGCGCGGCTATAAGGAAGGCTAAAGTTACATAACTTTTATTGGCCATAACTACAGAGGTAAACATTATGTTTAGCGCTGTTGTGTCGCTTCAATGTGTATTAAAGAAACAAGCATTACGACCTCTGCCTAATTATTTTTATAGTATGTATGCTAATATAATTGTATGTATGTATATAATATGTACGTTTGGATTGCGTCATGCGTGCTTTGTTACTCAAAACTAGGACCAAAGTTCCTCAAACCTAAATAAGTAAGACGAGTACAAAGATTTGCGTACAAGCGAAGTGGAGTGGAGGCCCGCTTACTCCAAGTCGATTACTCCTCAGGCGGCTCTCTCTCGCCGCCGCTGACGTCCTTTTCTGGCAACCTATATTGTTTCCGTGCCAAGTCTGTATATCGAACCGTACGATCTAGCCAGCTTTATAGATTTTTATTCCGGTGCCGCTCTCGTGGCCACTTGACAATTGGTCGCAAACGGGCGCGGTGAGGCGCCACGGTGGCAGGAAGTGCATGAGCTGCGAGGTACGTGCAACCTTGGTGCAGATGGAACCCATGGGCCCGCGATCCACGATCGCGTCTGCCCGGGACGACGGTCGATTTTCACTTGGAGCATCAGCGCGGCCGTGTCTCGCCCGGGTGGGCGTGGTCTGCGGGCCGGTCAATAGCACGGTATCGTTCCTCTCGCTCTGGCCCACGCGGCGTGCATGCGCCCGTCCCGCTCCCCCCGGGGATGATTGAAACGTCTGATGCCGCAGGCGCCCCGCGCGCCCCCTCGCCAAGGACGTTCAGTGAATCCGTCCTTCTCTGCCGCGAGAGCACGTGTCCCCGTTACTATTTCATAATATAATGTGTGCCCTTTTGGTGCCGCGCGAAAATTCACAACCAATTATGAGTCAAGTGCCTGATAAATTAGGTGACGAATTTTATGCCTGAAAGGAATTCCGTCGTCGCTTTTAGCGATGTGCGTGGTGCGCCGCTTTCGAGGACAATTAGGTGCCCCGTGATGTGATATGGAGATAAAAGCCTTTTCAACGAGTATCGCCTCTTCGCGCTTTCCGTCCTCTGAACTGTCTCGTCTTGTCACTGCACTAGTGATTCCTTCAGGTACGTTGGCATTTTATTCACGTAGAACATATCCGTTGCGCCCCGGAGGCGCTCGTTCCGTATGTGTGTCGGCCGTGGAAAAATGTTCCAGCAACATTATACGCGCACCGACGGTCGCCTGGCCGTCGCCGCATGTCTAGACACATAATAATTATACATCGAGCCAACAAGGGCGGGTATGGAGATGTGACTCATCCGAATTTGTCTTGGGCATCGATCGAATCTCATCTATTTGCCGGGGAGGTCATACTGTAATCGAACACGGCCTATTGTTTGAGATAAAAGTCGGCGGGAGCGGCGCCCCGGCTCCGAGCGGCTCGGAGTGGAGCATTTGCAAGTGAGTGGAATAGTTTGTGCTGAATATATTGAAGGGATGTAATGTGGTGACGTCACGGCGGTGACATCACCGGCCGTGCCCCGCTGCAGAGCCGGCTGGCGCGTGCATACCGCCCCACAGCACGCTGCCAGCAGCTGCGATCAAACCACTTCATACACTTTACACTGCTCGTTAACGCTGTGGGTGGTGCCGTGTGGGTGTGTAGTACGCCTGGTCACTACGGTCGTGCAGTTTACCCCGGCACATTGCTTTTGAATCCCGGGTTCGAAATCAACATTAAGTTTCGGAAATAACCCGTGAGTACGTCTTTAGTGAAGTGCATATTTCAGTGAAGTTTTTAAATCTAGTGAATTCGAGGGGTCAGTGTTCTATTCAACAGTCGGGTTAGACGATATACAGAAACTTAAACATTTCTTCAACATTTTATTTAGGTCGTTTCAAATCCCAATCGGTATTTAAATTTCATTCAAAAATCGTGTTTCCAAAAGCATTTATAAATGAAAAACGAGTGAAAAACAATTCGATCTATAAAAAGAATTTGAATAGAAGCCCACGGTAATCGGATCAAGTGGAACATTATGCGGTTATAAAAGTATCGGAGTTATTACCTAACAACATAGTACTCGCGATGTCCGCTTCCGCGTGCTACGCGACCCCGCCCTTAAACCCGCTAAGGAATTACGTAAATATATATCGGCGACAATGATATCACCATGCCGGTTGCTGAGCGATGTAATTGTTCTGAATCATTCGAGGTTATTCTCGTGACGATGTACGGGCTAATTTCGCCGGCACGGGTCGGACAAATCCAGATTTCTAATTCCAATTTCAAAAGCTCTTCAGTCTTTTATGATTCGCCCACAGTTCAGCTTGAGATTTCTGCAACCCTAAGTTCGATTGTAATTACTCTGTCGTAGTCAAACACGATAGCCTATTGCGTGGAGACAGAATTTACATACCTAACCTACAAATTCATATAGAGATATTATGATTTTTTCTAACCCTTACTCAATAGACAATAGAGCCTAGTTTTAACAAAACCAGACTGCTAAGTTCACGGATCTAATCCCAATATTTCAAATGATTCCATTCGATATTTCCATATGTGAATTCTGCATAACGACGGTTACAAAATTCATATAGCTCCATATAAAACCCATCATTTTTCCTGAAAGGGTTGACGTCACGCAACGAGCCGATTGTAAAAATGTAAGCCAAATCATCTTGCAACATGCATAAGAATTAGGTTCCAACCCCTTGTAAGTAGAATAATGCTTAGTAGAAGAAGAGTACTTCAAGTTTTGTGCTTACAAAGAAATGATAATTTACGAATGCCAAGTTTGAAATTATACTCAGTGTATAAAAACTAATCTCTCTTCTTATCGTTAAGGAGTGACACTATCTATAAAAAAGTGAAGAATGTTAAGGCCGAAATGAATTTCCGGGTCAATGAAGCCCCCTTATGAGTCCTGAATTTTAAATTATTGAAAAATCACTGACAATATTCGCAGTAATAAGTTCTAACGTATACTAAGCATTTCTTTTCGAATCGATATAGACGTTTGGAGTATAGCTCAGTATTGTAAGAGCATAATTTGCTAGTATTGAATAATTTATAAGGGTGGTATGACGTCAATTCTAACGGCAGGCGGTCGCTCGTGAAATCATATAAATAAAATATTTGTGATACATACATAGAAAAATAAATACGCTGATGATGTAGGTATATGAATAGACATAAGTTATATGCTATCCTATCTATGTATCTAATTAAGATTATCAACGACCCATTATGAAAAATCCAACACAATCTAGATGGAAACTAAATATTTTTTCGACTAATCAAATCGGTGTCACTTATATGCAACTATTCGAATAGTTTTTCTGTGAAAAAATATATTTTTACTGTTTGTGCATACACTTTTCCGTAAACGTTACAAGTAATTTTCTTATGTCGTAGACGCCTTTATGAATTAAAATCTTTCAAAGTCCGGGTTAATTTTCCGGTTCACCCAATGTGAGTTACCCTATTTGGGTATCGAATTTAAGACCTTCATTTTATAACACATCTACAAGACCGCTGATAACAAATGATAAAAACACGGATGTGACTCGTAAATTCTTTATTTAAACTAACTCAAGAACAGGCAGTACAACAAAGTAATTACATGTTAAATATTATAATCAAGGAAAATGTGGTTATTTAAATTTTAATTCTTCGTGTATATAAATTATTTATTTATATAATCGCTTAATGAATCCGCCATATTTGTACAGTAAAGAATTTTATCAAACTCGCGAGCAATGAAAACATTGACTTCATCTATATAAGCTATTTTTCAACTGAAATTGTTTGACTTGTGGCATTTCGGTGGAATATTCTAGACGTTGCTGCCATTGATTGGTACGAGTGCTTGAAATTCTAGTGCATTGTAAGTAATATTTTGATATTTTGGCTTGTAATTTAGGCTGTTATTATTCTTTCTATTTAGTAATTTGTTGTATATTTGTGGAGAAATTCCGTCAGCTAATCAACGTAATCTTATAACTGCTTTTATTGTCAAACTAGATATACTAATAAAGCATTGACCATTTCTATTGGACTAGTAAAGGGGTATAAACTTAGTATGCTATTCTAATACCAATTTCAGTTCTTTCAACTCGAAATACGGTGCTATCCCAGTCTCCTTTAAAAATATCCTTTAAATAAACCCCAAGTACAGAATTGGAAAATCGAGTGGATACGTCGAACGAGTATCGCTTGAAGACGAACAGCGGAAAGCACTTACAGACGTCAGTCACAGCTCTTTTTGTGTCAGTTATCCGCAGTTTGCAACAACGCCTTTACCGGCTGGTACGGAGTTCTATATTTAAACTGCGGTGAATTAAATAAACAAGGCTGCACATATGGAGTTTGTTTCCTTTGCTAAAACAGGAAATTTAAAAAAAAATGTTTAATTTTGAAAAATGTTAATTTCTAAAAAAGTGTATTAAATTTAGAAGGTTTGGATTGGACTTTTTGTCTTTGCCAAGTCCTTCTAGAATCTATGAAAGAAAAATGTGGATAAAAGTATTTAAAAAAAATGAAGTAATAATCTTTAGATATTTATAGTTGGATTCATCCGGAAGTGGTTTTTTACCTAATAAAAAAAAATACAATATTAACTTTTACGTATTGTTTTAGCTGGAGATCAAGCGAAATGTTTCCACATCCCCGGATGTGCGACGTAATTAAGATTTTGTTAGTAGCCATATCTTCCTTAGGGCAAACTCAGCCACACCTAAGTTAGTGAATAGTAAAACCATATTTCGTTAAATTAATATGATCTCCTCCGTAACTATGGAATGGTCTGAGATGTCTTCTTCGCTCATTCTGAATTCAAAAGTCGTTCTAAATTCAAAACATTCGATTGTTAAAATAAGCTTTACAACCGCTTTATGAATAATGCCGTAAGAATTATATTTTTAATTTACTAAAACGTCAGATGGAACACAATTACATAACATATTTTTTGTAACGTTTCTTCGAGTGCAGAGATAACAGAGCTCGTTGTATAATTTTAGTGTCTTGTAGTATTCAAGTTTATTATTTCTACGTGCCACGATAACGCTGTTTGAATATTCTTATTACAAAACGTGGCGATAATTTGTATGGTAACATGATATTCAGGTAACACTTTTCAAAAGAATAAAACACGAGTTGCTTGTATGATGTGTTGGCACATGGAAACAATAATCGTGATCGGGTAAAGAAAATTCAATCAATATACACTATTATATAATCCTGAAAAACTGTAAGTTGTGATAAAAATTAGGACAAGAGTAACATCTTAAATAAAAGGAGTTCGTTATAATATAGTCAAACTTTGACATTTATATGACCGTCTAGCCAATTATCTACTGTAAAAACGATACAATGGAAGAGCCAGGCATAAGTGACATGAGGAGATGTTAAAGGGAGCAAAATTATTGTGATGTCTTCAAATTCCAATTATAGACAACTTACACGAGATTGTTTAAAATTAGACTTGCATACAAATACTTTAACAATAGCATAGTCCAATTTATCCGACCTTTTTGACCTCGGAAACTTACGAAATATCACGGTATTTTTATGGATTCCAATTAGTAAGATGTATTTGTCAATATTCTGTCGTCAAATATGGTTAAGGACATAATATAAGCAATACAATATACCAAACGCATCAATAAAATTGAGACCATCGCAACGAGTGCCGGACTAATGCGTCACAGAACGACGTTTGCACAAATATTTGCCAATCCTCGCGGCCAACACGAGACGGTTATTTGAACTAGCCCTTTCGGCCTCTCCTATTGTTTGCACAGCGCCCTGAAATATTGAGCCCTTTGGTAAAGATAACATAGTAGTTTGCTATGTCTTAGATGCCGCATGAACAGCCAACTTTTAATCGATTGATAGTTATATAAACCGATAGAAAGTTGGTATGCCAACTTTACATTGGCCGATTAATGAAAGACATTTAGTTGGTTTAATTCAGTGATTCTCAACCAATGTGCCGCGGCACTTTTGTGTGCCGCCAAATTTCAAAAGTGTGCCGCCAAATTTTGCAAATATATAATGTTAATATTATTAAATTAAATCATTAAAAAGAAAAATATTTTTAACATGAATATGTATTTAAATCCACAAAAAAGTTAATTATTTTATTATTTGCTTTGCAACGCGTTTTTTCTTAGTGCCAAATTGTGATGAAGCGGCGTGCATAGCAATAGGAATATGTCTCAAGGCGCTCTTTGTGTGCCGCCAAATTTTGACATCGTTAAATATGTGCCGCAACAAAAAAAGGTTGAGAATCACTGGTTTAATTGAATGAATGAAATTATATTTTTGGGTTCGTAAATCCCTACAGCAAAACAGTATCAATAAAAGCCAATTTTTTGCCACTGAAAATCCTTAAAGATAAAAGGAGTAAAAGTTTAGTTGCTAAGTTGGCCGTCGTGTGTCTTCTTTGTTTTTTTTTGTTTGCCTCGAGTCTATGAAGTCTGCAAGGCGGGTTTGTTTTATCTATTAATTTGTTCGCGTCGAAGTTTTGAAAGCGTTCCCCCAGAGTTTAATTGGATTCTAGTATATTTCATTATCAAGTAAAGTGTTGTGGAAGAGACGTTGATTATATTTGTTAGGTTAGTTGTTAGCGTAAGTACACTGATTATAAAATCAGAAGCTACAAAATTATGCACATAGATTCAAATGTGTATATTATTGAAAAATAATACTGAAATATTTCACGAAAAATTGTCGACGAATTAAAAATCGAACGACTTTAAATCTACCAGTCAACCGATTCAACGCTCGACAGAAAGTCTTTCCGTTAAACAACTTTATACAACACTTAATTTTTATTACTAAATCACCGACACGTATTTGACCTATCTAGTACGTTTGCCCGAAGTAATCCTTGGGATCTTAAGCCGGCGCGGCGCGGCGCCCGGTTCAATTTACGCTCTAATACCCCGGCGGAATCGGCAACAATAATTAATCCGTGTGCAGAGGTATAAGCCAATACGATGCTCCATAAATTGAAGCTCAGTTAGCTAACATAAGCCCTGAATACAGTTGGTCAGATACAGAGGCGCGAGTTGAGAGTGTGCGGTGAGACTATTGAAAAATAGCGTTTTTGTTGCGGTCGTGCGGCTTTATTTAAAGGCATGATCAAAAAAATCTATTGTGCAAGACTTTTTTTGCAGTCTCTTAATATGGTATATTGTTGGTTGTCCTATATGCCTACAACCATAATTGTTTTGAACCTGCTGCACAATTGAATATCAAAATCCTTGATTCTAAAATCTCGCTTGAAATATAATCAACCTAGACAATCCAACCTCGTTCTTCGCGATCCGGAACAGTCTAAATGATCCCGCTAAACCTATTACGTTCCATGTGGAATATTCCTTTTGTATTTAGAGAGGGGAGCGTCGAGTCCTGTCTCAACTTGCGATAATTTGTCAATGGATTGTCTGCTTAATGGATTTGGCTTGTTCGCGGACCTTCCACGGTTTCCAACCTGATTGTTTATTTAGTTTCGAACTTTACGAATAGGTGGTATCTATATTATATACATAGCGGTTTTAGAGATAATTGTCCATTCGTGGTTGCGATAATTAATAAAAAACGTAATAGATGATTAAATATATTTACTAATCTAATGTTTTTTGTTCTCAGGTTGCAACCTGCAGCATAATAGGGACCCATACGCTGCGGCAGAAAGACGGGTGCGACACGCACTCGTGGTACGTATACTTTTATTTATTTCTACATAATAGTGCACTTTAATCGCGTTTCAGATGTTAAGTTTAAGGTCCCGGGTTGGGTTCTCAGATTGAATAAATGTAATGTATAAATTGAATATTTCATATTTCAATACTTAGCGCACACTCTACACGCGCTTATACAAATAACATTTTTATTAGACTCGTACAAAAGTGCAAGTACAGAAATGAAATTGCAATATTTTCCTCGTCATGTTAGCTTTCCCATACGAGCTTTCTAATATGAGAATCCAATCATCCGTACACCACTGCGGTACGGAGCTCGTCTAGCCGTCAAGCCATCAAGCCGTCACTCCCGGCTGTCGTGCCACAGTCGTGCAACACGTCAGTCGCGCGACAGCCGGATTAAAAATGTTGACTACTGCGACCGCCGCGCTGATCCCTGTATGAACTGTACGCGAACGCGGATTTTGTGACCGCAAATCTGATTTAATTGTGATTTTGTGGTAGCATAATTGACTAAGAGAGATGGTATTATTTTTTATATATTTTATTGGTATATGAAATATAGAATTTTGTAAGTTAGATATTATGGCATTGGATGCTATCAATTCTCAATTGTTTTCAGGGCTTCTTAATTCTTATGTAAATTTAATTCGGCAAAACAAGTTAAATAAAGTATTTAGCACCGTAACAATAGAGCTTTAAACTTAAAAAATAGCGTTCCTTCTATGCCACTGCATCAGGGTATAAATTAAAAATAACATAAAACAACAAAACATGGACGAAGCATTTAAATAAAAGAAAAAAAGAAGCATATCGTACATACAGTAGGTTTGCTTGTTTAGAAACTTGCTACCTTTTTACCTTGACGACCGGGGAACAAAAGGCAGGCGTAATTATGACGTCAGCCGAGATGCTCACTCGCTTCTCGTCGGTCGGCGTTTTCTTTAAGCTGCTCGGACAAAAAGGTGTGGAGTTGTAGCTTTTTTAATATTTTTTGTTAAAAGTTTTTAGGTTTTTACTGCGACAATCGTCTTTGGTATTGAGTCCCGAAATCCAGGGTAGGATATTCGGGTGGTGTGAAATTGTGACGTCATCCAAGAGATGCTCACTCGCTTCTGGTCGTTTTCTATAAACTGCTCAAACAAAAAAGTGTGGAGATGTCACTTTTTAATATTTTTTGTTAAAAGGTCTTTGGTTTTTACTGTGAAAACTGTCTTTTGCAGTGAGTCTCGAAATTCAAGTTTGGATTCTTAGGGCAAGCATGCAGATTTATAATACTTTGAATTTTGATATTTTGTTTTTATGGCATAGGGATAAAAACCACACAGATTTCCTAAAGAAAGGCTAAAAAAATGAATTCAAACGCGTTCAATATTAAATAAGCTTCGACTATACCTCTGAGACAAAGTTATATCTACCTTATATAAATCCGTGTTTTAATTTATTGGCTATTTAAAGTGCAAACACATCGGCTAATATAACATTTAAATTCCACGCGCTTATTTTTTTTCACGTTAAAGAAAAACATTCCGAGGATACCCGATGTGATTGGAATAACAATTTCTATGTGATGGACGTATCAATACTGATTATAACACCTACCAAGAAAATTTTAGGTGAAGAATTTTGATAACCCTTCAAGAATGTTATATCAAAAAATGGGTTTTCATATCTGACCATATTTATCCATATATACAGTTACAGCATATTGCACCAAATGAACTAACAAGAAAAAACCTAGAAAAAAACATTAAAAACGTCCAATAGATAGATCGCAGCTAATCCAACGTCAGCGATCTCAACAATATTGACTGCTGCACAGCACACCAAACTGTTTAGTGAAATAGAGTGAAAAATTGGCAGTACCCCGCGGGCTCGATATTTCAGCGCAGTACCGGGACGTTTTCAAAATGGATTTCAGCAGGAATTCAATGCTGCAGTATCGGGATTTGATGGCTTGAAATACTGTTCTACAGTGAAAATTCTATTAGCTATAGTAGTTCCGTATTACATATGGAAATCATTGGCAGAGGTTCATGTTTAACAGTCGACTTTCCGTAACCAAAGAAGATTATTTTAAAATTCCAATTTTTTTTTATTGCCATGAATGGTAGGACTAGCATGCCGTTTGCCTGATGGTAAACGATACTGCCGCTCATGAACACTAGCAAAACCAAACAACACCTTAAATCACAAACCAATTCAATTTAATTACCGCCAAATCACGAATAATCCCATACTCCAACCCAATTATTATGATAATACCGAAATATTCAATCATCATATCAGCAAGATCCAAGTCTAATCAAATAAAACTACATTACACCTGAATGTAGTAGGTATCACGCCCATGGCCAGGCCAGGGCGAGTTCGCAAATCGAATTAACCCGTATGCAGTTGGCTAAATGTATCCACTGTGGTAGGGATGGCAGGAATTACATATTGGAGATAGAGATATTGCACTCAACACTTCGATGTCGGTTATGTAATCTGTTTAATTTGATTAGAATGTACAGTTTTATAGGTTGGAAATGTTGAATTGAATATTTTTTATGATATGTTAATAAAGGTTAAGTCTTTTAATATCTGATTGCCTAGTTTTGGCTTAAAATTACAGTTCTTTCCTAAGAATTTATTTTGTTGAAATACCGAAGATATGATCATATCGACCATCCATCATCTTATTTATGAATTGCGAGCCCTTGGATTCAATTCCTAGACTAGAGTTTTTAGGTTTAAAAATGAAAATCAATTGAAAGTATGGCGGTGTGCCTAATATATCTTATAGTAGTAATAGCACCCCTCATTCTATCAGCAACATAATTAACATGATTTTATAATATCAATTAAAATTCCCGCTTGGTGGCAGCCCTGCGTAGCTGCCAGACATGCGATTCACACTGGTATCACTATGAGCCCTGTTCGATTAGAAGTCCTCTACGTGTTTATACGATGACGGCTGCCTGACTCTATTTAGAGGGGGCTTAGGGAATTTAGAGGGGGGAGCGGGGGATTGGAACTCAGTTTTCAAATACTAAGTCGAACTGGACACCTAAATTAGTTTTGACCGGAATTGTTTGCGAATGGTGTATTGATTAGTATTTTCAAGATTATCATCTTTCGTGATTAAATTGGGTTGATTTTGTATCGAAAGAGGAGTGGTTTTATTTGTAGCTTGGTGATTGTTATGAGACATACGATAGATTAACATACTTATTGATAATAAATCTCTCTATTCAGCTATAAGAAAACCACTGCTGAAATAAGTCTATCTCCAAAAATAATATCTCCATATTGACCTGATGGAAGTGGCATGCATAATCAATACTATTGGCAATTATTACATCCAGTCATAGGAATTATTTACAGTATATTTGTAATTTTATCTAAAACATGGTTTAAAAGAACCCACTTGTGATTTTCAATGCAGTTTTTTTATTTATATCCAGCATCGTAACCGCATATCCCTAAATATACCCCAACAGTCATACCAGTTATTTCGAACGTCGAATTCAATTAATTTCGCTGACGATCAATCTGGTGATGTCAAACACGCCACTTGCCGTCCAAAATATCATTACCGCATCTCATAACACGTCCGCTGTGGCAGTGCCGGCCCACTGACACACTCCATTAGTTACGGCTGGGATTAAATGATCCTACAGGAAAAAACTGTTTTGTATTGGAAGGATTGAATACAATCCACCTTATGGTGTGTAGAAAAAATCATGCTGAAATTCCACTGTCGGGATTGTTCTATGATAAATGAATGGTCAAGAAATGTTATGTTTTTGATTATGTTCAAATGTTTGAATTGAATCTATTGTAAGCCAAACATTTGCATTAATTATTATTTAGTTAATATTTCATTCACAATCTTCTTGTATATCAAATGTATCAGTATACCAATACCAATATAATCACACCAAAATAAAAAAAAGCGACAATCGCACAAAAATAAAACCCGAAAATACTGCCGAAAGTTGAATTAGTGCGGAGCCAATAAACATCGGGGCTACGAAAAGAGTCCAAACCATACAAACACCATCGGAATGGAACGCAAACACGGGTTAACTGCACCACACAGAACAAATCCGTGTCACTCAACGGGAACTAGTTTGCGGCTTAGACCCGGCAGGAACGGGTTACATTCAATTAACCCTGCGGACTATTGCAGATATATTGGACATTATTGGGTCTCTTAGACCGTTAGTGCGGTATTATTTTTTAATTAGATTTTCCTTGATTTCAATTGTCTAATTTTCTATTTGTTTCAAAGTCGATATAAAACAAGCTTTTCTTTGTACTGGCCTAAAAAGAGACTATATTACAGGTAGAATGAAATCCATATTATATTAAAATAATAACGGGCAACAGTCGAAAATCTATCGCCATTCTCTGGCATGAAATACCCAGTATTAATGGTCAAATTAGGTATTAAAAAACAACAATAGCGGTACAGTAAAATCTGAGATTTTCATTAGTATAATTGCAATCAGTCCACAAAAATTATGAAAACCATGTCAGATTCCAAATTAACACAAAATTGTAAAACATCCTAGAAGAATTCTAACCCTCCAAACAAAAACTCAATCGCATCAGGCGCAAGTAACGTTGGCGGTCCATCAGACCATCCCCATCTGCGAGAAGCTGGCCACAATCAATTAAACCTCTGCAATCGAGACGGACGCGGGACGGCAGCGCTCGAAGCGCGCGTTGGCCGGTCTCTGAAGCCCCTTTGCGTGACTACGTGCCAGTTTGGCTTAGTTGCCACTCGGCACAATGGACTCGTGTTGTGCTAACTGGGACACGCGAAGGTTGTTCGATGAAAGTGTTGTGTTTTTTAAATGGGTTTCTTGTATGTGTATTGGAAGTATATTTGGTCTTGAATTGAGTGGAGTTTGAGGTGTGCACTTCTATTAGAAATATTGTTCCTACAGTTAAATCGCTGTTTGTTCGATTGTCTTATGCAAACAAAATCTAATTAATGATAAAGCTCATCCAGCTCTCGTGAAGTTCTTTATTTTCCTTTTTACATAGTCATTTTACGAAGTATCCTAAACTAAGTGCCAAGATAGCTCAACGTAATAAAAATACCTAATTACTAAGAATACTTTACTGAACTACTCCCAAACGGGCAATATGTCTTCCAAAACAGTCTGCGAGTACAATGGCCCGTGCAAAAACTAAGCTCGCCGCCACGTCAGGGCGATATTTTCTGGAAAGTTCGACGAACTATTTACAAGAACCGATGGAGGGTCGTACATTAGTCTGGTCGTAGTTTGTGCAGAGAATTTAGATTGTATTCCAGTTTGGAGCATTTATCATGCATCTATGTATGGAAAATTGATAGAAATTGCGTTTTCGCGTACGAACTGCCACCATAACGAAGTTTTTAGTATGATAATGAAGCTGTGTTCTCGGGTTCGAATCCCGGGCTAAGTGATGATTTTTCTATAATATGTGTACCGAAAATACAGGCTGAACAAATACAGTAAACTTGTATGTTCCACTGTATTGGGATTTTTTCGGTCAATACAAAATATCTGTATCTGTATCAGCCCATATACGTCCCACTGCAAGGCACGGGCCTACTTTACAATCGAGAATACGATTGAGAGTGGTTAGGCCATATAGTCCACCACGCTGGACTAGTGCGGGTTGGCGGACTTACATACCATAGAAATTCTGACAACACACCAACCACCGCACACACACCAACTTACATACCATACAAAATATGCATAGGTATATTTATAGCATATTCAATGGAAACAATTGTGTTATCGAAGCAATAAGCCTAGTCGTAAACTTAATAGATAACTTGCAGATCTGATACTGCGCTGACCCTTTGTGCACAAAGCCTGACTAACCTACAGCCCGCATCATAGCATTGCGAGATTATCCTAATCCATGATCTATCTGTTATATCCATTTCTGTATTAGACATTACAAACACCAATGGTATGGTATCATATAAAAAATAAATTTACGCATTTTGTCACCTGAAAATGTGGAAATGGTACCAACGGAAATTATAATATTTATATTTCTTTATGTTCAAATCTAATGTCGAAATAATTTGTTACGATTTTATAGATTTTAAATCAAGCTCAGAAAAAACAATACTTAATGCCAATAGGAAACCAAAATTGTACTTTTGCTTATATAAAGACGCTTGATTCCATATGCAATAGCAACAACTAACAATTAATAACTTCACGAAATAACACACAGTCTATCGTCGACATTCAATACACTCTACAAATTACAGCTTTTAATATTATTACAACACGCTATCTACGTTTAATTCGCATCAAACTCCAATACGCGTGATCAATAATTACAGTGTCCCGTACGGCATAGCGATCAATTAGCTTACATAATTACAGATTGCTCCTTACGAGTTGACAATCAACAGTGGACCGGTCTGAATAATAAATTATTAAGACAGATGGTAGCTTGGACAGCTGTTGTAAAGGTGTTTGAGGGTTGACGGGTAGTTATGACCAGTTCTTAGAAAGAGGGCTGGAAAGTTTTATCGTTTAAGGGTTAAATATTTTTGATGGAGTTACTGGGAATTCGAATGCCGTTGAAGTCAATTAATAAATAATAGACGGAAAAGTTACTCATACAACCCCGAACCCTTGTTTCGTGAGTCTTAAGAAACTTTAAGGGTCTTTGGGCCCCGCAATGCGGACCCTAAACAAATATTTGTTGACATAAAACTTAACTTTATACGTGTCAGATTGGGGGGATAAGGAAGTATTTTGTGATTGTATAAGGTTAATTATCTATAGCAAAAGCTTTACATAAGACGTTCAATGAAATACTGCTAAACATATATTGAGCTGCCGTTAATGCAATTGTAACGTATGTATAATAAAACACGTTTAGAAACTACTAAACAAGGGACAGTATGCTGAGCTGACTGCCAACCTTCACTAGTTGGAGAGGCACTACAAGAAGAAGAAGAAACTACTGCATAAATGGATGAGTACGCTTTCATGCAAACAATTATATCCGGAGCTTAATGAGGAAAAGTTAAATCGATATAAATAAATATTTTTTTATCTATCCCTTTGGTCCAAAAACTATTTGCAATTAAAGATTATAAATCTACCGAGATTACTCATAATTAGCGAGACACTCCAAATTCTCCATTGTGACTTTCTAATGTTTTATTACTTTCCCCCGTCCATTTTTAACCTTTTCAACGATTACCTAAAAAAATAACAAGTAATTTCTAAACGCCATTATAGTCCCGCCGGAATGGGCCTGAAATACCCACTTAGCGCAATTTATACTGAATTTAATATAATTAAAACACACTGGGTTTGTACCGAACGAGGGATAATTAACCGTACTCCAGCGTGCCCTTTGGGAATTAAACTTTTTCACATAACAGAGAGCCACGGAGTGCGCGAAATGTCGATCGCTCAACTTTTAATGAAGCCGACATCTTACAATGGAAGGAAAGCGACTTCATGTCAGACCCGCCCCGAATGTTTATGAATCTATTTATGCTAAATATCCTAAGAAATCGGTCTTTTCGACCAGTGAATTATGTTTAAGTGGTCTTAAAACTACGAAGATTGTAAATGGCAATGGAAATTTTTAAAGGGGACGTCCGACCGTCCAACTTTCGTAAATGGTCAGGATTCAGAAGTGATGTTCCTATTGATGTGTTAATTTAATGCCTTATACAAATTTGAACAAATCTTTCCGAATAAATAAGAACTCCATTTTTGTCCATTTAAACTCAATTGGTGTTCCTCAAAAATAACTTGAACGAAACCTTAACACTTGCCAAAATATTATCAATTCAAATATCTATTGCCATAAACAAATAAAGCTTATTTCCCAAACACTCAGACCGAAAAGATCTCAAAGAGCGGATGGGCTAAAGTTTTTCCGAATCACAATTAAGCCTTACAAAGAATTAGTCCCGATGACGTCATGAAAGAGATGTAATCAAATGAACAGCATTGTCGCACCGAGTCAGCAACTCCAGAATTGCTGATTATATGAGGTCAATGCTAGAAACCTAATTAGAAGGTTCGGGGGACTACTTACTTGAGAGAAGTGTGGTAGAATTCTTGAAATATCAAATTCGAAGATAAGTTTATGGTAGTCGTAAGGTTTATGTTAGATTTTAGTAAAAACTATTTTTAGAAGAAAGATGTATAAAATAAGCACCCAAAATAAGCATTTATCATGAACAATTTCAAAACAGTCGCAACGCCGCCGGCGCCAAATTGAACAAATCCAATTTATTTCATAATCGGAAGTCTCATTTTCATATTTACGTTCGCCTTTTCCGATAATTATTCCATTGGAAGGAGGCAATCCGATTAAAAGGAGCTTTTGTGTTGGAAATTAATCCTCCATTCTCACGTCTCCCGGTAAATAAGTTTGTAGTTTTGTGCAAGACGGGAAAATGAGTTACGAAAATCAATTGCTCATTAACGTTGTCAGACTGTAGAATCGAAGAGTTTGTTTAGCCATCTTGAAAACTTATAATATATTGAAATACTAGATTAAAGCTAGTATTTTTTTAACTTTTGAAACAATTATGTATCCATTCATTGAATGCCATTCTTAAAAATAATCAAGGAAGGTTCGCTCGAAAAATATTTGCATAACCTCTAATTCGGGTAATCAAAACTTTCCCACACGAAAAAGCAATTTCCTCCCACCACCCACATAAACATAACAGAACACATGTAATCCCGCGTCGCGGCTGACGTCACGGGCGCAGGTCACGAGATTGCCTGATTAGCGGTGCCACCATCCGGGTTGCGGAGAACGTGCTTTGAATACACCATCAACCTCCTGTCAACCCCGCTCCCTACTAACGGTACTATTACTGCCTTTGATTTATTGGATCCAACGATGCTACATTTAGTTTTAGGTCAAATTGAATTGCCTTTCACATGTGAATTTTCGCGATGAAAGTAATGTCTTCATTTAAATTTTGTTCAAGACTCAAAATGGATAGTATATTGGTCTTAGATTAGCTCCATATTCTTAGAGAACTAAAAATAAAAGGTTATCACGACTAAAGATGTTTCGCGGATTCTCGTTGGTCTGGAAAACGGCACCAAGAAACTCAACCTTATTCAGTTCATTGTATTGTTTTAGTTTAGTTTGTTTTCTATTTTGTTGCTTCAAATTCAATTTAGATTTTCTCTGTACATCGCCGCAAGTGTTCGACGTGAAATTCAGTAGCTTTTTGAATCTTACTACTTACAGTACAAAATTAAGTTGGGAACCATGTTTCAGTTTCTAAATGCATATTTAACTTTTCCATTTCCGTGCCTTCAAAAACGTTTTCTTTGTCTTTTTTACTGTTAATATTATTCCGCTTTCGTACTCTATTACTTGCGGTTTTCATTTAAATGCATATCTTCGTAGAAGCACATTTAAGCGGCTGCATTTAAATTTGAAATTGATAATGTGATTGCGGGTCGGCTGGGTGCTCCCTGAACGCTCGCCTTATTGCATTATTATGCTTTTCATTATATCTTTTAAATGAGATTGTATTAAACAGTATGTCTTGGGAGTTTTGTTTTATGTTTAAATGAATCTTGGTTAATAAAAAGTTATGTTGCTTGGGTAATTTCGAGTAATCTCTTTTACATTGCCAATTTAGTTGCAGGATTATGTACATTTTAGAAGTGAAATATACTGGATAATACGGATCGATTCATGTCTGAAAATTGAAATGCTAAATATAATTAATATGAATTGAGTATTGAGAGATCTCACAGTACCCTCATAAGGTGTAATGCACAACATAATAAATAAGACTGAAACTTCACCATACCATTTCCGGAGATTTGTCACTATCTGCAACCTTATCGCGGTCCATTTATGAAGCATAAAACGTGTTTCATCGCTTCGAAGTAAATACTTCGCTTTGACATGGCGTTAGTAGGTTTATACGGGTTTTTGTGAGCACAAGGCGTAGTCTCAGTGCGTGAGCTGCATGAATTATCGACGCTCCTTTCCTATCGGGTTAGGCACCGTAAGAATTGAACCGGCTCGCTGAATATTTATCGTTGGAATTGGTACGGAAGCTAGTAGCGGTTGTTGGAATAGCTCGATTGTGTTACGAAGCTTCTGTCGTGTTTGCTGATAGAAGAAGACATTAGGAATATACAAATTATTTTCTAGTAAACTGGAAGAAACTTTGGAGCAACGTATTAAATTAATAATTCAGTGTCCATTGTAATCATTCCATTGTCCAAAATTCCATGTTTGTGTTATTGTTAAGATTTACTTTACAGCCATGTAAAATATTTTAAAACTATTTTGGGTATGTTATTGAAAACATTTGAAAGAATGTTCAAATCATTTATGCTTTACATATTTAACTGTAGTCATTATTTCAGTATCTTTCTACTTTTGAGGAGTATATCTATTATTTCCAATGAACGTTGTTTACGATGCGTAACTTGTAGCACCGCAAATCCTTTACACGTTAACTTAGTTTCCACACTTTCGTCACCTGGCGTTTCTTCCTGCAAGCGCAGTCGACTTCCCGGACGTGACGTCACAGATCCATATCTGAGGAGGGCGTTCGCTGCGTGCACAATGACGTCACTAATTGAAGTTTTAATGAAGTCTTAAAACTTTGAATGCTTAGTCAGGGCTCAAGTTATTAGCTTAACTGCTGATAAGTTATAAGAGCCTCGTTACGGCTTTTATGTTGTCTGAGTGGATTTTAAGTCTTTGTTCATTATTGATTATTGAACTTACTAAAGTTTTGTGTACGCAGGGCTTAATGACATTGTAATTTGCTACTCTAATTGTGTCTGTACTAAGTTGTTTAATATTAAAGACTCTGAAAATGTTGATAAGACATGTGAATATCTTACGACCGAAACGATAATTCAAGCAATAACTTTTTAATAATTGTAAGCTTTACGTTTCTGTTGATGACAAAAGCGAGTAAATCCAACCGAACATAATCTAGAAAATTCTTACTACATGAATGAACACAGACAAACATAGTCAAAAATTACACAAATATACAGCTGGCTATGACAAAGCTCATGACGACATTCCCTCATAAGCGATTAGAGCTCTCCGTGTTTCTTCGTACTTTAACAATGCTGCCGTTTGAGAAGTAAATCCTTTCTTCGTACAGGATTTGGAACGAGGCTAACGTCATACGTGCGGCTTAGTTCGTACAATTACTCAGAGATTATAATTTGAAATTGTGTTACGTTTTTGTATAGGGTGTGTGTCGGTTTAATTGGATTAGGAATATGTTGTCTTATATTTCCTTCAAATATGCTAGTAAGTTCTTAAATATAGAAAGATTATAAACAATCTCTCGACGTCTTCAGCTCACTTTAATTATCAATATCTTGAAAACCATGGTTATGATACCACAATCTTCTTAATCTTCTTTTGGTCGCAACTGCTTTACTTTTTATCTTCAACCACTAAGCATTAACATTTTTCTATCATTATAGAAGATAAATCGAACAAATTAGTAAAACCGATTTGTTACATCCAAAATTTCGCAGTCAATAATTCCCCACCTAGCAGTTAGATCATCGCCTAAATTCTCATAAATCATTATCAAGCACTTAGTAGCTTAGGACGAGCCTACCTTTATTACAAGCTGCGGGTGTGGCAGAGATAAAACCAGTGATCACGCCAGGTGACTACATTGCCCGCTTGTCAGGTGTTTGTGTATAATTTATCAAGGTGTTTTAGGGCAAATAGTTTTGTTAACGGTATAGGCGATAAATCTGTCTCTATCTTCATTGATTAAATAAGTTTGTGTTATAGCTTGTTTAGTGTTTTCTATACCATTAAATTGCGTTTTAACCAAATTATTGTCTTTTGAATTGCTATCTACAGTAGTGACTGCAGTTACAATATTATGGTCGACCTTTTCATTATCAGCAATAGCTACATTGATTAATGAATTAAGAAGAAGAATTTTGTATTGGATGTGCAACATACTGCTCCAACTTTTAAATTCTCTTGCAAAATTAGCATACTATACTTAAACGCAATACATTTGTTTAGCGTAAACGATGATCCCGAATTTAATGGTAATGTCGTTTCATTTATTCTCTCACCTGTGTATTATTTTGAGTGGTGAATGGTCCATATCGTCGAATACTCCACAGCTTTCAATAAATAAAAGCGATGTTTTTTCGCTCATGCGAAATCCATTTGTGTACCGAGTGATTTGTGGCCGTTCCACGTTTTATCCGCCATTATATCGATTATACGGAATATTTTGTTTGATATATTTCGTTGTGAGTTTATCTACATTGATTTTTTTACTGCTGCAATCTGTTTGGTCGAGTACGGTTGCTTAGAATCGAATTACGAATCATCTGTTATATCTCAAAAATTTCAAAAGTAACCATTTTTATCTTAGTGTACATCATCCAAAGAATTTAAAATTATTTTGACAATTGCCACTGTTAAGTTTCATAATAAGTCTAATTCATGGTTCATAGGGATAAAATTACATAATAAATATTTTCTGTACTCGTCGCTTCATTGGTATCTAGATTACATGGCTATGGAGCTTGAATCAGTCAAGCGGACAATCGTAAAATCATAAGCCTTATTGCGCTGATCTCAAGTGTGAAGCTAAAAGAAAATTCCCCACGTAAATACGACTGTTGTTTATACCCCTTGCTTATTTACATTGGTATTGTGGATAAAACTATTCCTCGTAGGTAACTCACATACGCCAAAACTTATTAGGGGCAGTTATAATCAAGATTGTTTACCCAGCAGTGCCAAGTTCGCCTTATTAACCTATTTAATTGTTTTGCCAAATAAATTAACCCAAATAGTTCATTTGAACGTGTTTAACTATGTCTGTATTTGATAAACACAATAATAATTGTTGGGTACCTTAGAAAATCTACTTTTCCTTTCATTGCAACGAATGGCAAGACGTAAATGCCATTCGCCTGATGCTAAGCGATACGACTTGTCATGAACAGGAGCAAAACCAAACAATACCACGACTTATAAAGCAATGCTTGACATTCCACTGTGCTGACCATCCTGAGACATAAGACTCAGACTCAGAGACTTACTATATTTACTGTTTCATCTTTATTCTTACTTTTATCTCCGCCTATAACTTCAGAAACATAAAAACAATACCTACCTCTCACATCTCAACCGATCAATCCGAAAACACAACAGCCACTGCGAAACTCAACTGTCAACATGTTCCCTCGTCGGACATCAAAGACCCTCAGGCCTCGAGAACTTTTCACCGAGTCGTGAGTACAAACCTACCCTCCCCCCTCTCCTATGCTCCCCCCCCCCTCCTCGCATGCTTCGTGACACGTACCGCACCTGTAAAAGCCATTACTCCGCTTTACGATCCAATAAAGTCATCCGTCGGTTTAGTACAATGTTGTACATAATTTAGTGTAGTCGTGCCTCAGTAAGGAATACTCAGTTTGGAAATGAAAAAAATGATCATTGTGTTGTTCGATTTTCTTCATGTTTTATTTGGAATTGTTTGGAAATATAATGACTGAGGAAGTTTGTTGTAAGTGAAGACTATAAATGTGACTGCTAGATGCGATAGTCGGTACTAATCAAATTACTTTTAACTTAGTCTAAATAGGTGCAACATTAAAATTCAAATCAATTTGAGTATTCCAATGTCTGCACCATTTTACCTTGCCATTCTCCTGATAGTAAGCGATATGACCGCTCAAGGTAAGTATTAAAACCCAACCCCACCATCAAATACAAACCAATGCTTGCCATTCCACTGCGCTCGCCATCCTGAGACATAAGATGTTAAGTCTCAATATGTCCAGTAGTTACTTTTATCAAGTTGGCCACATGATCTACTCTGAGCAATATTCACGCACACTTAATCTTAGTGTTAAACGTAATTCTACCTGGACGTTGGACGCTCAGTTGGACACCTAGTTGCGCGTCGCGTGGACATAGATATGCTGTGTTAGTGTTACACGTTATGGATGAGAGGGCAGATCTCAGCTGTGACAGGGGGCTTAGGGCAATTGGTTTCTGTGATATTGATATGTATGTGAAAATTGAAGCAAATAATCTAATCGAGATAATTGTATCTGATAGTTAAAGTTTCTGTGCTAACAGATAGAAGATAACCAAAGGATATTTACTGCTATAAACATTGCATCCAGCATTTGCTCTTTCTCTATATGTAAGGAATTTATGGTCTCAAAGCCAACATGGTTTTTATGTACTGGTCTGTAGATATTGTGAGAATCGTTTATTCGTGGCTTCCTTCGCTGTATAAAATCGAATTAGAAAACTGTTAAACAAGATTTAAATATATTGTACCAAAACATGATTTTATATAAACTTTGCGTTAAAAATGCGTCTTTAATTTTCTAAATGACTACACGTAATAAACAGACATACGAATAAATAAAAATGTAACATCCGTATTCCGCAAACAAAAACAACGCGAAAAAGTTATTCAAAAAAAATTGAATATATTTCACGGTAAAATGCACTCGACAGAGCGCGATTATGTAAATAAAAAATAACATTTAAATTACTGTGTCATCTGCATAGCCCGGCAATCTGGGACGATGAGGACCGAGAGGGTTAAACTCTTTGTACGTGACTTCTCGTACATATTTTTCGGATGACATCGGTCTTAGCGACCCCTCGTATTTAAAAAAGGAAATAGTATGATGCCTTTATTCTACGGTAACCGGATTCAATTAAGCAAATTCTTTTGCTGTCCTAATGTAAAGTTACTGTTTTCAAACGTACAAGTTAAATGCAAATATGTTTATTTATTTTGGCTGTCTCGTTTTAATAATATAGGTACTCACACGAATTACTACTTTTTAAATATCCTCTGCAATACCTATCGTAACATTTTCCTAGTGTAAAAACGAGCACGTCGAATTATAGATACCGGTCTTTTAGAACGTGGCGCTACGAAGGGTTGAATGTACCTCATAAACAGCTCTGAATACACAATCAAGCAGGCCGTAGGTGCGTGCCCGTGTTTTACGTACCGCATTAGTCTCGCTAAGTTATCTTCATTGCGTACATTGCTGATGACGGGTTGGCCTGATATTTTAGTGTTAAGTTTAGGGTTAACTTGTAGCATTTATCGTCTTTTTGTTCAGAGAATTTCTTTCAGCTTGTATTTAGGATGAAAGTTTATGTGATCGGAAAATATTTGTTTCGGTTTTGGGATAAAAAGGTTCTCGTAATTTCCGAGGTCTATGAACAAAATGTGCTATTTTGTGGGTTACCATGGCATGTATGTACATGTATTAGTTCTTTTCGACACGGATCTGACATAAAATCGGTTGTTTCATTACCTACTTACAACAGTTTACTGCGTAGCAACCAAACTATATTGGACTATAATGTCATTTTAAATAACTATCATGCGCGAGTTTTTATCATAAACTGTTCTTCACTTACACACTTGAGAGACTCATTAAATCTCCGAGCAAAAACAAGGAAACAATTTTGCCCCCCTCCGTAATAGTACGTACATTATTAAACCCTTGCAAAGATGGCGGGTGGGATGGAGGAAGGGTGGGGGTCAGTACTACCCCGGCGAGTTGCCAACGGCATCCGGGTTGAGTGTCATTGAATGGCAAGCAATCAGGCCGGTTGAGTGTTATGTCCGACAGTCCGGGGAGTGCGGCGGGGTATCTTTGATCCGCGCGGACTTATTTGTGGCGAATATTATTCGGTTGTGGGTTAAGTTTTAGTGATGGTTTTGTGATTGAATATTGTTTTGTGAAAATTTATTCGGTGGAAAGATGATTTGTTTTTGGGAATAGTTTTAATGGTACGTATATTGATATAATTTCGACTAGTTGGAATATTTTACCATCATCATCATCATCATCAGCCTATTCGCGTCCACTGCTGGACATAGGCCTCTCCTATGGCACGCCACTGGGCTCGATCTTCAGCCCAACGTCTCCAACCGCTGCCAGCCATTCTTCGGATATCATCACTCCACCTCATTTTACCATATACCTACTTAATGTAGATTAACATAATTTGCTACAATTTACACATGTAGTATGCATTTGGGATGCAGCTATGCGAAGATGAAGTCGCGAATAAGAACAAAATAGGACATTTTAAAGTTGCACCATATTCTTCTTTCTTACTTTCCTATTCTTCTATCCTATGTCAACTAAAATTGATATCTAGATACAGTTAAATAATTATCTCCTCAAATAAAGTTACCTTCGACCTACGTCACCAATCAAATGAACATTAAATAAAATTTCCCAAGGCATGTGGTCGTATCATTATGCAGATTGCGTAGGGTGCTTTGACGGCACACACCGGCCCTTCTGTCCCACGCTGTGACGAGTCTAGTACGTCACTCGTTCATCATTTATTCACGCAGTATACGCTTGTTGAATCCAATAGACTATGTGTTTGGATTGTTTTGGTTTGTTGTATTGTGGGTATTGGAATATGTGGGATAGGAGAGGTTTAATGAAGTAGGGTTGATGGCCTAATTGTCATGTAAATCAATTTTGTTCTAACAAAATTAATTAAATATTGTTGTGAAGACGGTGTGAATTTTTCACTGAGCAAAAGCCGTAAGATGGTCTTAATTATGTCCTAGTGAATATATCTATCAATGTAATTTTGTAAATAAAAAATCACACTCATTCTCAGTAATAATGTCATCAAAACTCATTACATAAACAACAAATTCATGCCTAAAATAACATCAAACAAGGCGTTTTAAAACCAAAAATGATTAAACGACCTATTGGTTCTCAAGCGTTGCACCCAAGCCCCTCGTCCCAAGGGCAGTAACAAATGACCTCCATACATTACGCCAACATGTATTTTGTTATGATAAAACGTTCCACTTACGCTTCCCAACATGAAAAGTAGCCCCTTTCGAACGCCCCGCGTGAAGTATCGAATGTCCACTTGTTTGTCGGCTTGGCCCTTACGTCATCTCACCGTGACCTATTCTCGTGTGATCGATAATATTTGCTGTCTTGGCGTCTTTGCATTGTTGGAGTGAAACAGTTTTGTTTGAGACAAAGGTTCTCAATTGGGTTGTTCTGTTTGCGTTGAATACGAAGCTGTGTTCTCGTGTTTCGGATTTTGGAGAACATGTGTCACTGTTCAAGTCAAATGAAAGTTCCTGAAGCAACGGGCTCATATAATATGAGAAAGCTACATTGGGATATGATGACTATTCTGTTTAATAAAAATTTCCTCGGTGCGGGTGTGAGCAAAAGTCGTTTAAGTCCACACTGCACTACAATTGTTTTTATTAACCTATTTCCTACTGCTGGGCAAAAGTCTCCTTCAATTACTGCCATCTGTCTGTTTTCTGCTATTGCCGCACATACGCTACTGAAGTGATCAAGGTCGTCGCGCCATCTCTTCCAAGGTTATCATCGCCGCCTCTTGTTATCCATCGGGCGTATAACAGCTATAAAAAAATGTTAGACTTTTAAAGCTAATACAACATATCTATCAATTAGTGTATGTATGTCATATAACCTTATCACACTAAAGCATCATACCATAAACGGTTGACAACCACTGTCTTGTTCTTAATAACAAGCGAGTCCAATTAACCACCAGTAATCTGTCACGCGAAACTTTTAACATTCCCCAGTTTAATTGGATTAAGTAATAGCCCTACCGGAAGTGTGGATTACCACTTCGCACTGTTTAATTATCCATTCGTCACTAAGGCGTTCTTGGAATTTATTTGAATATCTATTGCTTCTGGAGAATGAATTCTGTTTGTTTTACTAATTACTTTACTAGCTTGCTTGGTTGGTCTCTGGTATGCAAAAGGGTTGTCTGACCTGAGTACCACCGCTTTCTACTTCAACAGTCAAACTGCAGTGTTGAAGAGCTGTTGTGTTCTAGTCTGAAGGACATTGTGCAAGCTTATGATGTTAAGTTAAGCAATGCACGACGCATTGCTTAGCACTGAGTTCTAAGAAGTATTGTTATTGTATATGGGCGCGCGTGACGCTCACCATCATGTCAGCTGCCACCTCGTCTCATTTAAAATAATAATAAAGTGATTTTGGGTTTCGATATTCTTATTTCATTATCGAGTTTTACCACGTGCACGTCGCTATCCGGATCAATGCTATTCTGCGGTATCCTGTTTTGCTTGTTCAACGTTGTAATAATAAGCACGATATAATGGTATTATATTATACAATTCATTTAATCCATTCTAACATTATTTGCACTGGATTTTGGCCCCTATCATATTTGAAATGGATTTTTTTAAGCCTTTACTGTCCCACTCCAGGGCAAAGGATATCCTTTCCTTCTTCCATCCCTCGCTATCTAAGGCGTTCTTGTTCAAGTTGCCAAATTATTTAGGTCATCCCTCAATTTACTCTATACTACAATTTGTTGTTCAAACTTCAATCTCCAGTTAAGCTACTGTTAACAACGGGTGTGAAAGCACAATGCCGCGTCAGATCATCTCAAACACTACCCGTTCACCTCGATATGGATCCCCCTCCCCTCCCCCCTCAGGCAGCTTGTTTAATTATGCACCGGGCGCATTAATGTGCATCCGACGGGAACTGTTACCGTAAATAACCCCGCTCGATGCCCGCGCCGGACACATGCTTGCCAATCCAGTGTTTATTTCAGAGTAGTTGTAGGTATTTTATTTTGTACAGTATTCATGAATTTTTAAAGGAAGTAAACTTTTTCATGTGACTGTTTAGTTCAGTTCAACTGTCCAGTTACTGCCTGTCATATTCTTTTAACTATAAAACCAAAGGGCTTAACGCATGCAAAGTCACGATTAGTCTCAAACAATCCACACTGTGTAATACGATTCAATTAGGGACCATTTTTATCAACAACATTTTAACAACTTAAGCGATCATTAAAAATAGAACTAGGAAGTCGATCTCACTAAAGCACTAAAACGTGACAGCCAAGTTGTTAAGCTCTCCAAAGTGACTCAAGTGTCGCGCGAATTGCGCTGTAGTCACGCGTTATATTTAACATGGATTTACAGCATCCAATTGGAAGACATATTTGATAGCTCTTATTTCCAGTCTCCTATATGATGCACTACAGCAGACAATCCAAAACCTGTCCTTATTATTGATGCGGATTGTTTCGTACAATTAGATATTCTCAAACATAAGATGATTTTACTAAGACTAATTGTCTCTTATCCTTGTCATAGTGTATTGCCTCGTGGTACTAGTTTGTTTTCTACAAGATATCCCACGGTTAAATATTCTATTTTTCCATTGGCATTGTAGGCAGACGAGCTAGCGGCCCGCGTGGACACCACAATGCCAAGGGCACAAGCAATCCATTGCCTTGTCCATCCATTGTCGTGTGTTGTGACTGGTCCGCCCTCACACCCACCTCTGTAACTCCTTTAAGCCAGGATCAACAGTGCCACGCAATGAAGCTCAGCGAGTCACCGGGAATGTGTAACTTGTCTTCTACCCGCAGTGAAATTCAAAATTCTGTATACTTAATGTTTTTCTCATTGTTACAGAGCTAGAGGGTTGTCGGGCTTGGTGCGGGCGGCGGCCGCGGGCCCGGCACCATGGCCACCGTGGAGGGCCGGCCGGCGCAGTATGGCGTCTCGCTGCGGCAGCTACGAGAGCTGATGGAGACGCGCGGCGCCGAGGGCCTGGCAAAGATCAACGCGCTCGGCGGGCCGCAGGAGATATGCAAGAAGCTGTACACCTCGCCCACAGATGGTGAGTTATAGATACTAGAGGTATAGATGATTGTAGACCAGCATTAAACCTCAGAGGTACATGGTACTTGAAAAGTGTAGGTCTCAGTATAGAAACGAAACTGAATTTAAATGTAGTGTATGTAGGAAGTAGCATACGCTTAAATAAAGAGGATTAGCTGTCGACTCACCAAAAACCATGGCAAAATGCGTAATAATGTTTTTTTTAAGATCTACGTCAAATAGTTTTTAAAGAAATTAAATTTGCCTTTTGAATTTGTTGATCTATATTTCGAAGTATATCTAGTTCAACAACGGTTTAGTAATTCATTAATTGCCCTGAATTCCGTACTCAGGTATTTTTTATCACAACTAATTGGTCAATTTACATAAAAATATATAATATTCTTATTTCAACAATTCCTGATTACATTTATATAAGTTTTTTGTTTTAATTATGTCTAGATCTTGTAATATTATTCATAGCGAATAGTTATAAAAATAGACAAGTGTATATTGTATAATTATACGGCACTCAAATAACTATAGGAGAAATAAGGCAGAAAACCTTATTAATTGGTTAACAATAGCTTATTTATTGCTAAGGTCGATCGAATATTACTGCATATTAAAATTGCACGTGTACATTTACTTTCCATCATCGTATCGCGATATCCATAAATGAATTCTACATCCGTTTAGTAGTATTGTAAAGGAAATGCTTACAAAAGCTCTGATACGTGTAGGTACTGGATGCTCGTTTTAGGCCTCATAAATTATTTATAAAGACAATTTTTTATGAGCACATGTTGGCTAAGTTAGGAACTTAGCAGGAAGCAAGGAGAATGCAAAATATGTGAAATGTAAGTTTAATGGGACAAGGTGTATAACCGATAGCTGAAAGAAATGACAAAATATCCATGATTGAAACGATAACCCCAAATGAATATAAAAGTTAAATTGGATATTTCAATTTAAGTAATTGCTTTACTGTTTAAATTGACTAAAAATAAAAGAATCGATACTAATGACAGACATTAGAGTCACATAACTACTAGTAACCAAGCAGTGAAGAACTGCAGGAAAACACAAAAAGGCATCCGTAAATTCAGGAAGCGCAAGTTAATCCAATACATGACAACATACAACAGACTAATCTAAGTTTATGATAACAGTTCCTCGTAAAATACTTCTTAAAATTACACATAAAGTTGAACCTTCAACGTTGTTTACTCGGACCTTGGTGTTTTCATTCGTCATTCCCAGATAGGAACGTAAACAACAATTATCATATTCTGTCATTAATGAAGAATTGTTGGACTAGTGATAAATTGTTAATGTCAATGGACGAGTAATTATTTACTTTCATCCTTTGTTACAAATGTGTATGTTTTTACTCGCCATGACGTCAATGATCCTACATCACCTAATGATAATTTTTAACGATTGTTGTTACAGAATAAAATTAAAGTATTTTATGAAATTAACAAATGCTGGCTAACTAAAGCCTTAAACAGTAACGAACAGTTTTAAAACCTATATTAACTATCGAATGTTTTGTTAACTTCGCTCTAAGTTAGTTCAAAAATCGTTAGAAAGGGATAAAACATCTGATCTGAACAGTGTATGAATAAGTCCGCGAGTCTTAACAGCAATTTTACAATAAAATTATTGTGTGACGTAAGTAAGCAAATATCCATTGAGATTGAAGAAAATAATCTAAATTAGAAGCTGCTTCTGATAGGGAATCTTATAGTAACTATACACTATAAACGGAAACAAATCGATCCGTGACATTAAAATATGTCGTATACTGTGCAAGCACTCCGCCGTGGAACTATAAAGAAATTTAATCAAGTTAATTAAAAAAGCTTTTCCAATGCAATGTCCAAGTGAGATTTCCGAACGGAAGTCTATACTTACTTTGTATTTTACATTTCTCATTTAAATTGCTGCCAGTGCTACGGCAATTTAAAAGTCAGGTGTATTTGGTGCACAAGAATTGACTTTAAGGACGGAAACCTTTTGCTCTCTGTCTTGCTATTCCAAATAGAATTCAATGTTTGATTTATTTCTACAATCTACTATTTGATTGTTAATTTTATCAGGAATACCCTTAATTTATAAGTAACCAACGTTAACCGAGAAACTTCATCAATTTGCGGCGCCGATAATACCGTAACACCATCTATGGCTGCTTTGATAACTAGTTTAGCTACGATACCTCGACTTATAGAATATTAAACTCAAGTCTTATACAACATTCCTTTAATGTTTCATATTTCTTCTTCTTCTTTATTTTGAGTATGTATACATGTACATTCGTAGTCCAGTCTTGATGGAATTGTTTTTAAACTTGTGGTATCTTTATTCCATATAAAGTGCCTGAAGGAACGTCAATTTGAAACTAAAGAAACGAATGTCTAATGTACATGCAGCTAGTAATATCTTAGGGATCATGCGGAGAGCTCGTATAAATAAATGGCTGCATTTCATTTGCAGTTACTCGTTTGAGTATTCCGAATGCGGCGCATGCTATCCTTATTTGGGGCAATGAGTTGTTATACACCCTCTTCTAATGCGTGTGTTTGTCTCTTTCCCTCTTTGTATTAAAGTCGTTCGTTGTAGTAAGTTCGATGACATGGTTTTTTTATCGATGGTTCTGCTACACTGTCCAGCACTGTAGAAAACCCACCAATTAAATGTTAAAAATACCCTGAAGTGATCAAATGAAAATCAAAATCAATTATGATTAATCCTTAAATATCCCAAAATCGGTTAGAACACTTAAAGATCTCATACAAACGCTAGATTTTGTTTCCATAAAACGTATTATAATAATTTCGAGTCACAACTGATAAACAATCTGGATCAGCCCATATACGTCCCACTGCAGGGCACGGGCCTACTCTACAATCGAGAGTACGATTGAGAGTGGTTAGGCCATATAGTCCACCACGCTGGCCTAGTGCGGGTTGGTGGACTTACATACCATATAAATTCTTATGAATCGCTATGGTATGCAGGTTTCCTCACGATGTTTTCCTTCACCGTTTTAGTGCGTGGTGATTGACTATCAATACACACATGACTCCGAAAAGTCAGAGGTGTGCCCTGGGATTTGAACCCGCGACCACCGTGAACATGTTGGCAGCCGCGTCTGGTCCGTTTACCAACAGGCCACCACGCACTTCGAAACACTGATAAACAATACGAAATGTATTCGTAGTATTGTTCTCTGAGTCGTCTTCAAAGACATTGTATAAATAAACCGGGCAACATGTCCCGATTTTTCTGTATCTATTTTTGTGTCCGGGCGAAATATTTCGATTCACAAATACACCTGTGTACGTGGACGTAATAGGTATTTGGGTATGGGGGATAATTATAGAGTTACCTTCTTTAAGGTGTATATGATTTTTATGAGAAGACTGACTAATAGCATGAAAGGAAACTATAGAAACATTTGTGTGATGTATTGGTTGAAATCTCTGTCTACAATGTTGACCCAAATCAAGCTTTGACGCGGATGTAGACGCAGAGCTGTGTCACGTATCGGGTAAATATGTCAAGAGATTCTAAGTCTTTGCTTTGCCAACGTGTTTAAAGGACAATAAATAGGTTATGCTACCATCCGACCTGTTATTTATTTCTAAACTAAATATATCGTTCCAACACAATCAAAGAAATCCATTTACATAAAAAGAAAAAATACATTTATGGCGTGCAAAATAATAACACAAATTAAATTGCTTTTGCTACTTACGAGTATAATCTGACCTGTCTGTTATTCTTTGTCGTGCTACAGGCTATTCAGGGGCGAGTGCCACACCCACTCTCACCTAAATACGTCCACGTCGGTGTATTTCCGTTGGCACATATATTTTTTCACAGTCCAGTGCAGCCACCTTTACCGACCGAGTCGCTTTAGCGATCGTTTTCAGTATAAGTTATTTATAAGCCTTTTGAACTTAAAATTGGTTTCGGGCTTTTAACAAACGTCCGCTGGAAGTTTTATTTTGTATGGAAATTGTTGTAATGATTTCTCACGGGATTAATACATTTCATATGATATTTTATAATATGAGTAATACACTGATAAATGTAATTCAAGAGTTTAAATGAAAGGCGCTTCGGCCAGCATTCGGTAATTCATATTAATATTAAATGAGAACCGCAATAAATGTCATCGTATTGAATAGTAAATAAATCAAAGCAATTCACGGTATAAATGTATTTTTAAATTGCATATATTATCGGATAAAACGGGAATCTAACCCTTTCAACGCACGAAAAATATCAGCTCATAAATCTAGCAGCACATACCCTGGATAAAATGTGTCGTGACGTCACGTGGTATAGTTAAGTCCCCACAGATAAATCCCCACGAGATGGACGTGGGACGTGACCCCCCTGCCAACGCCGGCAGCCAACCCAGGCGATATTTTGTTAGAGTACGTGTGGCGATTGTAAAATATTTCAGCTTTGTACAGGCAAGATGTTTAAAGATGGATTTTCAATTTCTGGTTAGTGTATTGAGTAGTACTCACTATATTGGGGGTTGCAACACTGTATTTTCTTTAGACGGATTACATAGATAAAAGTTTTAGTGTAGATGAAATGGTAATTATAGCAAGGATTGAGAGTGACCACGAAATAGACCGAATAGTATCTTATTATTGTACAATAGACAGCCTCCGTGGCGCAGTTGGTTAGACGCCGCCTGTGAAACGAGAGACCGCGGGTTCGATCCCCGCACCGAGAGAAATGTTTGTGCGGCCCACAAATATTTCTTCCGGGTCTGGATGTTTGTGAGACCGAAAAGTCTCTCGTAGTTCCCGATACCCACGACTCGATCTTAGTGTGGGGTCAGGACTATGTATATGACTGTTGGGTGTTATTTATTTATTTTATTTATTTATTTAATAAATACTTGGTACGAAGTAAGTCTATATTACAAAAAAGCAAATGGAATATTGGACGGCGTAAAAATTTAACCACGCGCGCAAAAAAACACTACAAAAAAGAAAACACGTTCAGAGAATTTCACATACGAAAAAAACCCGTACAATCCGGCGACCCATTTCCAAACATCGAAAATAGGCTGTTGTATATTTATTGACAATTGGCTCTTCGATACGAAGTCGACACGCCATGACAGTATCCGCGCTAATATCGGCGAAATGTCGCGCGGTGACGAGATACACATCTACGGAGCTTGTTCAGCGTGTAGGGTTTTAACATAGATCCGAGATACGGGGGCTATTCTTTATCCACAGATAAAGATCCATTGATAGTGATAGAAATGTTGGGAATCATGTGCCGAATGATTATACTCAACACGCGCTATAAGTGTAAACATAGTGAGGAAACTTGCGTATCATATATGTATTAAAAAGAAAGAGAAAAACTGTATTATGTAACTCGGACAAACATAGTTTCATCCTTCCGAATTTTCTGTTTGGTCCACGATTTTTTTCATATAATTCCCATCAATTTGATTTATTTTGAACTTGGTCTTAAAACAAAACCTACAAACAGTGAATGTCACAAAACAATAGATATTGCATGTGAACGCATTGTCGTGTCTGGTCAACAAATGAATCAATTAAAACCGGTCAATTGCAGTGCATTGATTCATTAAATGAACAGTGCTGTTAGACGATAATGCATTGTTAATGAGATTTTATTGTACATATTTATACATCTGGTTTTAACCTTCTACGTTGAATTGATCCTTAGTTTTTCTGAGGTTCTCTTATAACCTTGTCCCATTTAGTTCTATAAGGGTACATTTGATTTTTTGTGGCTTCTTTATAATACATTTTCACTATGTCCAGGTATTTCCCATCAAAAGAGTTTCCATTTTTAATCTATGTCTCTCATCAGTTAATAATAAAACGCCGGTACAACAATGCTTTTTGTACATTGTAGATTTCCTGACGGTAGAACGTTAAAATAGACGCTTGTCTCACATTATCTTTAGATTTTTTATCTTAGCCTCAATCTAATCAATCATAGCACAACACAGCTTCCATTCCATCTAATGGAGACATAAAAATCGGCTCAGTTAAATTAGCGTAAGAAAACATAGTTTCAAACGCCGCCGGCTGCCAATGTAAAACTGTCGAAATTAAAGTTTTCATACCGCCGGAGACAATGCCGCAATATCCCGGCCGTGCTGAGATTAGCATTCTGTAAACACGGTACGGAGGCGGTCTTCGCCTTTGTCTTTGAGACTGGCACTAAGACTGGCGTTTTCAGACGTTTTCGAGTGACGTCATGTTTGAAATGTAATTGTTGAAGCGTTGTTTGGTTTGATGGGGTGAAAGAATGCGGAAGGATTGTCGAGTGTTGTGAACGAGGTGGAGCGAGGAGACAGAAGTGAATGCAATTTTTATTTGTTTTAAATATTGGTTGTTTCAGAGTAACCATCTACATCATAATAATTTAGTGTAAAAATATTTAGCATTGGAATTATCGTAATGGTAATTTATTTTTATTTTAATAAGCCTTATAAAATTATATTTATTATATTTAGTCATTGTTATTTATTGATATGAAATACTGTTTGTTTTACTGATAAAAGTAACTGGCATTTCCTAGGAAATAGATTTTACGCACTGCATGCATAAGCAAGGATCTGTGATTTTCCCATAATAGTTAATTTTGAAAAAAAAATAGGCATGAAATCATAACATACTAATAAAAAAATTACAGTTTCAGAGAATTGTTCAACATGGTTTCATTAGTACCACATTCCTTCGATCTGTCAATCCTCAAAGTCCTATCAGGACAATTACACCAAGAGTTCAGCGCATCCCACAAACTTTTTCTAAATAAAAACGCAATAGCAAAAGCACGAGCAAAAGCATCATCGGTTGGTTTACTCTATTTATTTTTACAACGGTAATTTATCGATCGCCGTTCGGTAATGGATCATTCGAATGATTTGTAGTATTGCAATGTTTATTTGCACTGTGCAATTAAGTGTTTTATTGCCATGAAAAAATGTATGACGTGGTTGATAAGAAAGTTATTGCCGGTTTTCAAAAATCAATCCCGAGACTCGACAATTTAGTCTCACAAGATCAAAGAAGATTTATTATATGCGTACTTTTTGAAATCGTATCAATCGTAATACCTCATTGTTGAGAAGGCCCGTGCCCTTCAGTTGAAAGTATATGGGTTGACACTAGGGGCCCTACTATATTCATCGAACGAACGAACGAACGAACGAACGAAGGACCCTACTATATTCAACGAAACGAAGTTCGAAACTTCGGATGATCAAAGTTTATATACGATACGAATGTACCTACATAAAACTTATGGTCGTTATTGATTTATGGTCGTAACCATAGACTTATAGTTACGGTGTACGTTATATATATACATTCGTATCGTATAAAAAACTTCGTTTGTCCGAAGTTTCGAACTTCGTTTCGTTGAATATAGTAGGGTCCTTCGTTCGTTCGTTCGTTCGTTCGATGAATATAGTAGGGCCCTAGTGCTGTAAAAGTAACGAGAAATAAGGTACCCGTATGTATTCGTTACTTTAGGAATCAGTACTCGTTACTATCGTATCGTTACTTTAGATCGTATTACATCTTATAATAGAGGATCGAATCGAGTCGTATTGCGTACGGTATGAAGTTGACGTCGCGTCGCGTCAATAGTCGTACGTTCAGTATGTGATACAGCATACCTACTTTTACGTTACCTAGTTGAGGAAGTTACATATTTATTTTTATTTTTTCTTATTTTGACCCAGTCGAGTTTATCATTTCATAGGTCAATCAGATAGAAGTATCCCGCAACTTAAGGATCTAATGGAGAATGCATAGCTTAAACATTTGTTGTATTAAAGAGTGTCCCGATACTACTTAAGTAACTAGGAATTACATAATGGTATTTAACATTTTATGCAGCAAAAGTAATTCGTTTCAAAACGGTTTTTTTTTAAATCACCGGATAACTACACGCATGTTTATCATAAAACGTACCAGTATTTACCTATTAGGACAACCAACCGTTTCCATTCACGTATCAAAGATCCTTGCGCGAACCAAAACAGTCGTACTTGGTCGTACGTGTAACATCTTACAACAGTAGATACGAAAAATACGAGTAACGAAATGTATTCGTGAGTAACGATTCGGTATTGTATGTCAAACGGAGTACTCGTTACTCAGTAACGAATACATACGGTTTGCTACAGTACTAGACTTGACACAAATACTTTTCTAAAAAGTTGGTCCATAGAAGTTCTGGAGTGGATGCCATCCACGTACCAGCAGGCCAATCTCGAGACGTTCACCCAAAATGAAGGCAGACGAGGTAATAAACCATGTAGGAATTTGCTGGATGCAAGCCGCTTCCAACATATCGCTGTAGAAATTCTTGAAGGAGGCCTATTTTCAGCAGTAGTCTTATTGTTGTAGATAATGATGCGGCTGTGAAACGAGAGCCCGCGGGTTCGATCCCCGCGCTGAGAAGAATGTCTGAGGCCCACAAGTATTTGTGTCTGGTCTGGGTGTTTGCGAGGCTGAAAAGTCTGTCGTAGTTCCCGATACCTGCGACGCAATACTTGATCTTAGTGTGGGGTCAGGACTATGTATGTGACTCTTAGGTATGTTTATTTATTTATGATGGCATAGTTTAATTGATGGATTAATGGTAAGCGTTGTGGGTGGATGGTTGAGACATTATTTACAAGTTCGATTCCTGTAATATGACATAGTGATGGTCAATGTTTCGTGTGGGCTTGGATGATGAATGTGACTGTTTAATATCATTTGCCAAACATACGAGATTGGAAAAAGGTGTTTAAAATTTATTATGTTTATTCAAGTAAAACTATTACGATGGATTATTATGACAATCTCCTAAATATTTCAATACATGACGAGAAATGTATTGCGTTTTAGTATCCTCATATCTCTTAATAGAATGCCAGAATAAGTGTTTCTACCGGCAGTGAAACGTACAAGTTTATATTGGTAATAACTTAATAAATTTTATTTTTAATTCTTAGTTCATAAACTCGCGCGTTACGATAACTAATTATATTTACGATTCCAGGCGTCTGAATGAATATTTTATTAATATCGTAAAAACACGAGACTCAATTACGATTGAAATAATTTATCGACAGTTTATCGAGTAATTTCGTTGCTTTATTTTTAATAATTTTGAAGTGATTATGCCGGAAATCGTTTAGATAAACGTTAGGACATTTGAGCATTTAAGTAGACCAGTGGATTCGAATCTTGCTAACATGCCAGTGTATATGTCCACGTCTAGAATGTCAGTTAGTTAACCACATTACACATTTACTTATTACCACATACACGGAATTTTTTCGTCCGAAATTGCGTACGTAATTCAACACAGGCGCGGCAGTGGTATTGATCAAGCCGGTTCAACGAACCGACCGCTTGTGCGGCGCGCTGTACATTTGTATTCGGCTTAGGAAATGTGTGCTGTTGTGTTAATCAATCGCCTTTTATCCTGTGATGGATGTCGCTTTAGTATTCCTAAAATACTATTTATTCTTGGGTTGCTTTATTCTTGGTTGTAATTGATATATGAAAAAAGAAGCTGATGTAGACTTGGTAACTCGGCATTTAAGGTCCCGCCACCGTTTGTATGGTTTACGTGTTGATCAAAGAAGTAATTAGATCTGAAAACGTGTTATTTTTCGTTCGATCGGTATCTTAAACGTTTATAATTTAAAACTAGGGACATTAATTCTTGACCTCTATAGGTCTTTTCAAATGAAAAGGTTCTTAAAATATTATAATAACTCAGCATTGACGTAAAATATATGGACGGGGCGGAGAGCGAGAAAAGTGTTGTCACGAAAGTGGTCTGCAGACCAGTGCAGCGGTTGTGACGTCACAGCGCACCGGTCTGTAATTCGTCGTAAAAATGCCCAATTGTATCGTGCGTGGGTGCAATAAAGATGAACGAAAGTTCACAAAAAAAAGATAACATTTCTTATCACCGCTAAGTAAAAATTATATAACTTTAAGTCAATAAACATTTATTTTAGCATTATTGAAAAACGATTTCATGGCCGCCATTGACGTAAAAATCCAACAGATGGCGCGATTTACACAGCCATCTTTTTGACGTACCCAATGTACTGAAGGGCCTATCCTTAGTTTTTAAATCAATGTAACTCAGAGTGAATGTTATAATTGATCCGTGGTACTTTCCAGCTGGCTTCTCCGGCTGTAAAAGTCTTTATGCGAAGTTATTTACCTCTTTTGTTCATTGTTTTGTCACTCGCTTTGTCACGGAGGGAAGTCGACATTAAGTTATTTCCAGCTCCTATTAATTTAACTTTGAGATTTATTTCGTTGCGTTGAAGACAAGTGCGACATTCCCGGAGACTCGCCGAGCTTCAATGCTCGGTGTCATTACATTGCGTGTCACTGTTGATCCTGGCTTACAGGAGTTGCAATGGTGGGAGTGAGGGTAGTACGGTCTCCAACTAAAAGTAATATTGACATAACATAATTACTGAGATGGGTGTTCCAAAGAAGTAGATGACTATACTATAGGCCCTATCATAGAATATACGAACAGAGTCGTAATATGGTACCAGATTATCGGACTAAGGCACTTGATTTACAGCGATTAGCGGAAGATTATCCGCTTATGAGCTTAAATGTAATAATAACCAATTTTGTTTGTAATATTTAAGTTATAATTTATTTTTATAATAGAATATACAATGAATAAAAAAAATTAAAATGAATTTCGAGCTGTGTAAGTAATTTAGTGTTTAAATTTACATTTACCGTAGTCACATTAGAGTATGCAAATAGGTAAATAAAGTACAGAAATAGCTGTAGTCCACGGAAGTGAACAACGTAGTAAAATGAAGAAATAATTCCAAGACAAATATGTCCATCACACGTAACTATCAGGGTTATAACAACAAGCAGAGCGGCAGTGAAAATAGAGTGATCTCATGCGCGTTTTAACAGATAAAGCGAGATTAAACTGTATACTTTGTACGCAATGGAATGTGATATATTTGATGTCTTAATTTACTCAGAATAACTCAATTAATAGTAGTAGTTTCGTTTTGATGATGACACAAGAAGCAGGGAATTCGGTTAATTGAGGTTAATTTCTGCCCACCTCCTTTTGTTTGACGCCCTAAATTGCGTAATGCAGTTAAGATTATCATGATATTTCATATTAAATTGACGTACAGTGCTGAAGGAATTAGGACATTAGTCAATTTAAAATGATTAATTACAAAAATATGTCAGTATAAGACTAGATTTTATTTTATCCTCGATGTGCAATAATTTTATATTATTTTTATAATAGCAAACAAACATATATGTATATCACAAATTGTATACAAATGATAGCCAATTACGAGCTACAGCAGCATCTAATTGTCTTACTATCTTATAGGTTAGTTAAATAAATAAAATACGAAATTTAATATTGAATGTATTTATCAAATATTGCGCATAAAGGCTATTAATATAGGCGCCTATAGAAAGATACATATACTTCAAAAGTCCGAGAGAATTACAAAGGATTACCTAACGCGGTTTGATAACATTCTATAACAAATGCGGTATTTTTATCTTGAATCACTGTTTGCGTAACAACATTGTACGCAGCATGTTTCATTAAAAATAAATAAGAGATATTAATAATATCAGCGGAGTAGTTGATCGCTAATAGCTATCAGGGCGACCGTCGCCGTAGTCGAGTGTATTTAACCAACGCTAATTACTTTTTGATGAACCAAGTGCCAGAGATATTACTAGATGCATTAAAGTACGGGGCAGACACTTTGTTAACCATAAAATAGTCTAAATTTTGTGCTGACTTCATTTTCGTAACGTAAAATCGCGGCGCTTATTACTTTTTTCTCCTGGTGTTGTGTTGACGTTTCAAGGTTGTTTGTACAATGCTTCATTATACTACATACATTTATATCTAGTCAGATGAGCTAATGATTTAGAACCGGGCCTGGGTAGACTAAATGAAGACCTAGGATGTTAGTAATAAAGCTGGCAAGAAGTCGCTTGGAGTTACTCCTGAAGTGGCTGAAGATGAAGGTAAATTAATTTAAAAAAATTAATACACTGAGTCAGATACAGGAATTGGGTTGTTATTGGAAAATTTTCGAAAAAGTGTACATTTCCTACAGCAAGTATCTTGATCGATTACGTTAATAGTTATTCCATTTACATAGTAAATTGTAAATACGTAAACTATTATACCGACAAGTCTCTCAGGCGGAATAATCAAAATTCACTTCATAGAAATTGTTCAGACGAAGCCTAAAATCTATTTGAAAAACCGTATTAAATTGTGGAAATCTCGCGAAAGATACACATTGAGACTTAAATGAAGGGAGGGATTTAAAAAAATCATATTAAATCATGCACACTCAGGCCCCGGGTCATATCCGTATAATCCTCTTATTAAAAAGCAACAAAACACTACACAAAAATTTGCATTCATATTGAGTGCAGCGCGACGCGTCACCGGTGAAAGAGCTCCATTATAATATCAAACTTAACCAACCGACAGCGAATGCACTTGCTTTTTACAAAGATATTCCTAGAGCGCGAGACACCCTGCCGATATTCAAGCGAATTTCACTTCTATACCCAAAAGTGCACAGACCAGAATCAGATGCATCACAAACTGCTGATGCGCTCCCAAGTCGTCTTGTGTCGACGTAAAATGATCCCGAAGTAAATAAAGTGTTCCCGTACGTGTTACTTTATCAGCATGTAGGTAACAAGTTTCAGAGCTTTTCGTCTAAATTAAACATCCTCTTGAGAGTATTAACGCGTGGATTGTTGCCAAAACGTGCATTGTGATTGCGTTAGATCAATGTGGAGGTGAAGCTATTGTAACTGGAAAACGTGATGGAATTATTCATTATTTTTTATATTGTATAGGTCAAGTAAATAAAGAAACAGCTTACCTGATTGTAAGGGACTACCGCATGACGCATCATTTGCAACACTTGGATAGAATGTGCGGTGCTGGAGCTTCAAAGTGGGAAGGAAGGGGAGGAAGTTATAGTCCAGCTCCTCTTATTCAGATTCGCAATTGGAAGAACAGGGTTGAAAAAGAGATATTGCTTATTTATCCAGCAATCTCACTCATACGAGAGCAAATACCTCACTACACGTCGCGTCGGTGTTCAAATAGACCATATGTTTAGAGGATGGCTTTTCAAGGTGCCCCAGGACGCAGACGGCACCAGACGTGAAATCGTTTTGGTTGTTTTGTATGGCCGTGTTTTGGAATCAAGTTCAACATCATGAATATTTATAGCTTAATCTACATTTTTGAATATGATAAATTATTGTTTTCTGTCCAACGATGCATCATGCCATTGCATTTCTAGCTCCAAATGCCAGTTTAATGGTTTGGCCGATGTTAGATCATATATATTTTGCCTAAACGTTTGTCCAAACACCTCAAACAAAACACGACCCATCAGCAACGTTAATAAACTCGGCTGTATGCCGTCACGGCTCGAATTATGCGAACCTTGTACTACAATTGAAATAAGCGTCGTCTGGATGAATGAAATTTAATCTTCTCATAACTATCGCACGGTCTTTAATTCAATGACGTGACGGCTGCGAGTGCAAGACCTCATCAACTGAAAATTTACTCTATTTTGAATATTTTAAAGTCTATTTTGCATTGTGTATTTTTATCTAAAATAAGACACCCGAAACATTTAAAATATACATACCAAAACCTTAGATGTAACATTTGAAGGCAGCGCGTGAAATGAGTTGATTGTTTTTTACGAGGTTCGAGTGTAATTTAATTTAGTAATTTGTTCCTTCTTCCTTTTTCTTTCACCAAAATTCATTCACGTATTGATTATGACGTACTCCGTAAATATCTAGGTTGATTCGTCTACGAGCAATTCCACATTTCTCTCATTGCTCTGTTTAACTTCTCGATCTAATTTCCAACTAATTGCAAGAACTAAAACGATTGCTATTTTCCTCACTGCTGTTACATTAATAATGTCTATTTATAGCCGACCCAGTGACATTGCCACACATTTTTCTTGGAACAATACCGGCTTACCTGGCTTAAGTTATGTTAAACTGACAAGTTCCGCGCCACGAGGTCGCGATGAGTCCGCGGGGCTTATAAACTTGACTAAACTAGTTCGCATCAAGTTGTGCGAGGTAACGCAAATCGTATTAGCGGTAATCGAGGGTCGATGCGGTTGTGCCGCCGATGTTTTCTTTCGGATCTCTGGATTACTCAAAGGGATGGAGTTTTGGGACCCGTTGCAGTTGTGGTTTTGGATTGGGTGGTCGTTAAGATCATCAGTGTTTTGCTAGAGAGGACATAATTTACTATGAAATTGGACCAGACCAGATTTAGGTGACTGGTGTTTTATTTTGATTTTGTTTATAATTTCATCAAATACGATACACTTGGGTGCTGACTGCTATATCATTGGTAACAAAAACTACGAGCTCATTAAGTCCAGACCTGGCTTCCGCGTTGATGCTAAAAGATTCTATACGGCAAATTTTGTGATCATCAACGATCTCTTCTCTTTTTTTGTTATCCTACGTATCGCAATATTTGTAAACGTTACTTGCGAAGGTTGTTTCGTCTACGCTCTTATCAAAATTGACAAAGTAAACAAGCCGAAGTAATCCACTACAATTTCTTACTTAACAGTCACGAAATAATCCGACAAAACCTTCGAAAACACGGAATGTGCATTAACGACTTTGTTTACTTAGTTAAGCTCAACAGGCGACAAATGTCTGGTGACGTCATTAACTGCTTTATTGACATGATGTAATCAATTTAGATTTGGAGTTGCTTTTATGCTATTGATGCAAAATAATTCTAGATCTGGTATATCGTGTCAATCTTTGTATGGAGAGAAACACCAAGTTTTAGAAACCCAACTATTTTAATATATTACTTCTTTATCCCCTCTCGAATTTATTTTGAAAAGACCGCAGAATATCTATATCCAAGTTTGTGTTTAGACCACAATTTACCACTGCTCTTTATGCGCCTAGTCCTTAACGACCTAAAGATTTTCGATGTATCATTCCTAATGAATATTCGATATCGAACTGCTAGATAACTTTTCCCATTCCTCACTCACGCACCTTCCATTTTCCTTATCTGATAACGCAGTTATTAATACTCAATCATCATACGGAATAGAAATTGTCTATCTGGTGATCCGTGTGATCAAATTTTACTAAATAAAAGACACATGTCGCCCAATAAAAACTACATAGAAATTAGATTTGTATCAAGAATTGAACGTAAAAAGATCTAAGAAGCGAGAAAAGCGAGCATATTGTAAGCAACGCTATTAACAGATGCGCGTTAAAAAATAAATCACCCGGCCCGGTGTCCAAGAAACGTGTTGTTCGGAAGGTCGCGCCGAGGTTGCTGCCTGATCATTTATCAACCCTGAAACATTTTTTAATGCCAATAAATTGATGATGGTCGACGCGGCCCCCGATGCCGGTTTCTCGTACCACACGCGCTGTGGCACCTTGTAACGTATTCATGGTGCTTTTTAGTGTTTGGAAATTGATTCGATTTAGGGTTAATGGTGCGTTGTCAATTAATTTAGGTTTTGGATTTTTGAGTTGCTTATTGTCGGTTATTGGGTTGCGGTATTTATGTCGCAATAAGAAATAGAATTAAATATATGCGAATTCTTATCACTTCTTATTTATGTAAAGTGTAGGTGAAGAATTTTATATGCGAACAGTAATGAGCAAAAAGATATGTTTATGATTTATGAATGCGAGGACACACTAATAAACTTTTTAATATTTTAATTGTCTACTTACACATGAAATAGATAGTAAAAGTACTTGTAAAACAATTTCAAGGAAACCAAAGGTATCAAGTAAACAAAAACAATTGCAAACGGTGACGTCATTGTTTAAGTAACATGGCGCCAAAGTAACAAACAAGGGCGATATACAACTTTACTGTTATAGAAACAAAGCTACATTTTGCATATAACATTTGCGACATGAAAAAGTGATTATTGCAGTTGGATAAGCCGCTTAAGCTGTGAAATACAGAACGGTTTTCGACTTTAATATTATTTGCAACAAGGTTATATTTCGCATGTAATGTGAACACGGTAAACAGTGATTATTGCACCTCGGTATAAGTGTAATAAATACAGCGATTTCCGACTTAATCTATCCAGGAACAAGGTTACATTTTGCATGTAACACGTGCAATATGTGAAAAAGCAATACACCTGTGTGTGAACGTGTTAAATTGACCCGTTATGGACTTTAAAGGCAGGTAATAAGGTTAGTTTTGCATTAATGTTGTTGTATGAAAAAGTGGTTATTGCACTCGCGCCTCGCGTGCCAGCGTGGTGTTTACGTTCGGCGACCGCCGCCTAGCCGGCTTGTTTGTTGGAATAGCTTCCGGCTTTGTAGAAATTAGTGGCGACTTTGTTCTGTTAATTAATGGACAAATAGGTTATTGGAGGGAAATGTCCGCTTTGTTTACTAAGGTTGTTATATTGTTTTGTTAAGATAGAAGAAATTGGAGTTTCAAATACTTTGAGGCTGTCGTAAACGAACAATTTGGCGAATATTGACCCAACTACCTATTTCTAATTTGCTCACTTAATGTTCAACATATTTAACATTCTCACAGCTATGTTGATTAAAAATGAATGCGACTATAGTTCCTTAATACAGAAGAATTAAAACAATTTTTCCTCCGTAATCCATCATAAAAAACATGAAAGCAGCTCCATAACAACAAGTGCACGCAACATCCCTTTAATAATTTCCAACAGAACATCATTTGAAGCGTGATTATCCACAAAGTATTTCCGAAGCGGTGGAGCGGAAAGCGCGCTTGCTCGATAAATCACAATAAATTGACGCGCTGTGACGTCATCTGTCCAGTAAACTCGGCGAGATGTCGCCAACGGTGACACGGATGCGTCACAGATGACTTATGAACGGCGAGGTAGCGCTAATAGGACGCCTTGCCTCCTTGCCTCCTTCGCTCCGGCTTCTGGGCACTGACTCATTCTAAGACAGTTTTGCACTAGTTAAATTGCATCCTCGTTGCAGGGTTGGGTTTTTAACTCTGAATGAAGTTACGGCAAAAAATGTTTCGTTTTTTCTGGCAGAGGAGGGTATATAGCAATGGGTTTAACTGATAGTAAGTGATTACCACCGCCGTGATAAGTCACAAGTCAAAATAAATCGTTAAGGCATTGCCGACTTTAGCGAAAAGCTAAGTTATTTTGTTTGAATTTCTAAAACACTATTGATTTGGAACTACTGCAATAGAAATCAAATTTCAGTATGTGATCAAATGATGAAAATACGTATAAATCATCAAAGGTCTCCTTCGGAAATTTCTAAATCGATTTCCGATTGCAGTATCGACACATATTACCTACCGCAATTGATCGAGAGCCGACGTCATAAAACGGAAGCATGAAGTCATGAATAACCGCTCGAATGCGTATGCAGTCAGATTTATTACTCAACACAAACGCAGAGTTATAAGTCATTTCTAAATAAGCAGCCATTTGGTAACTAGTTGACAAGCCTAATTAGCACTAGCTAATGGCTACATAAACGGTTTGCACTTATACTATATAATTTCAAACACGTGACAATGCAACTGACGTCATATGTATAGAAAACATGTCACCAGTCGTGATTCGATCGCGTCATTGATGACAGAGCAATGAAATGCTAATAGCCACCGCCTCAAGATGAGTCAGGTATGATGTTCTTTATTTCGTCATTCATTAAGACGATTTTATTATAGATCTATTCTAGGAAATGAGATATTACATCCTGTTGTATTGTTTTTATGGTTTAGTGCTAATGAAGTCAGACTATTGGTGAGTCGTAGCATTATATTGTAACAATGTAGCTGAACATCTAGTGACTCAAGATATGTAATCTTGTCGGTGACTATGTGCAATTCTTATCTGAAGCATCTCTTTAATTAATGCAGATATTTAGTTTCTGACTTAGATCATCAGTCTTCAAGAAAGACCTTGTAAATGTTATGTCGTACTAAGACATCTTGACTCATACACAAAGGTCTTAAATGTAGTCTTGTTCAGGGAAAGATTACGTCGGTGTAGGTACGACTATTGCCATATGGTAAAACACAACCTTTTAAGTGATTTAATGGCCATACCCAATTTTGATACTGGCCTAAAAATGACTAAAACACCCTATAATGAAAACAGTGCATTGAAATTTTTTTAGAAAATATTTGACTCCATCAATGGTCCAATTGCCATAAGCTCCAATATCTTTAATCACATGTCATAAAATCCGATACTGATACCTCCTCATTATCAATTATTTAAGTAACAACACCAAACCGGTCTGCTTACTCACTCAAGCTACGCGCGTGAACATAACTTTATCGATGACGCCACCGCGAGGCCGCCACTTGTCTCTCTTGAATACTAAAACATGATGTCATAACATAGTTGGGATTGTTCACGCGAGGACAATTTAAAAATATTAATGATGTTATTCCTAAAATAGCCTTTACTTTGATAGCATATGACGCATTTTAATATCCATTATTATGTACAAATGTGTTTTAAATAAACACGTGTATAGTTTTTCCAAGAACTGAATCGATTCAGAAATATTAAGGGGTGTCTTCGCATAAAATAACGAGATTGAAACACCAAATAAAGCCTTTTTGATCCGATTTATTCATGAGCTTCTGTTAGAAATCAAAGTAAAAATTCTATTAAAGAAATTGCACTTTCGTATACAGACTTTGAGGATAAAGATGGTTCAATAAGGTTTAAATGGAATTTTATGTTAGATGTGATGACTACGGCTTTTGAAGACTAGGAATCAATTATTCGTTTTTGGCAGACGATTGATGCAAAGCATATCGTAGCTTTCCTTACACAGTACAGACCGACAGAAATATCGATATATCAAATTCATAATTGTCTAGACATTTACATGGAAGCGCGAATGATGCAAAATTATGCAATTTTCTAGGAAATAATATTGAAAGCACCAACATTGACGTGGCCCGCTGGGGTTGTTTTCGTGTGCTAACTGAAAGGTCGTGGTGAATTGTGAATGGTGCACTCTTTATGATTGCGTTTGCCTGCTTTTTAATATCTTTCATGTTAGATATTTAGAATTGCTCGTGTTGAATGCTAACAATGTACTGTTGCAACAATCCTCTTTTGTTGGGTACTGAAATAGCACAGTTGAAGTATTAAAACATCAAAGGAGGCTTAACGGTGACTCATTATTGGGTATAAATCCTGTTGATCAGGGTGTAAATGGAACATATGTAGGTTTCCCCCAAGGATCTCCATATTGGCCTATGTTCAGCAGTGAACTTCCTGTGGCTGAAAAAAAGAAGGGTGTAATTTGAGTTGGTACTTAATAGCATAACCGTTGTATAGGCTCACTTTACTTTGTCTTATACCAGGATACTATATTTAGATATACACATGCGTAAAAACAAATGGGTTAGTGAGCAAATAATAGATCATTGACCAAATTTTCCTTGGTGTGACATCAGTCAAACGTCAATCGTCTTAGTATTTAGTTGTTAGTTGCGGGCGTTGCTGATCGAACGTATAATTTAAGGACTGTGAAATGACGTATTCGTCATGTGTCACACTTAGATCTTAACTTGGAGAACAATGGGCGACGACATTTACCGATTGTAAGGTCTGGTAATGAGGTCGTGTAGTCATGAGACATAGTCACACTATGATTACTATAGGCTACTGAAAGAATAGGTCTAATCGACTAGAGTTGCAACATTCTCAAAAAACAGAGATCAAGATTTCTGATGACTTGGCACTTTTCTTTTCTCCTCTCCTTTTCCATTACTGAAGACTACTACGACCAATCTTGTAAATTTTCATTTGCGCCGTCCATAGAACTTTTGTTTTAAATTGATGTTAGATTGTTCCATTAGGTCTCATTGGTTCTCAAACCAAAGTAAACCACCAGCTTCCAAGAATATCCACAATTCGTCATCCTCTAAACTCTAAAGGCTAGAAGCGTAGGAAGCCAAATGTCCAAATCCACACAGCGTGGGCATGCTGTATGGCGTATGCTAACACTTGGTATGCGTTGTTATCCGGCGCGCTGTGTCCAGGTTTAATTGGTTCAATCATCGCTTCCGCACCAGCCACTTCATTTGCGTTGACGTGTCCGACGTGTGAAATGTGCGGGTGGGCTATCCCCCATTATTTTGTTGTTTTACTTATGAGGAGCTTTTTGACAGATTGCCTTATTGAATTGTATTAGTCAACAATCGCTGTTCAATTGGAAATTGAATGGGAAAGAGGACGAAAAAGGATTTTTTTTATTCAAAATTTAAAGTGCCTGGAACAATTAATATTAATTATGTATAAAAATTGATAAATTCAACGATCAATAACAAACTCGTGGACTTATACCTAAACCTTTACTTAGTGCACAGGTCAATCTACCAGCTGCGCAAATATGTATTTTGAAATGAAATTCTTTATAACCCATATCTCTTCTTAATTCTTATAACACAATTTGACCTACTAATAAAACGGGATATTCGCAGGTTTTAACCGATATTCTAAGTCTATTACTAAAAAATTCCACTTACAACAATAATGTGAGGTTTTTCGATTACCAACTGTTAAACATGCTAAACTCACACTTGGCTTTTTTTTTAATAAAGTCTACTTTTATTAATGACTCACAAAGCACTATCACTATAGCTTCATTATGGAAGTTTGCTCCATTTCACAGAGCTCTTTGTAGAGTAATCTTTACAAAGTATTCAGGCCGTGTTTATTTATAAAAGTTCTCGTTGTGTATTAATTATGACATGTTGTGTCTTGCGCTTGTTGTGTGCAGTTTATGAGGTGCTTGACATGTTTGTTTGTTCTCGATACGGCATTTTGTTTAACATTTCGTATTTAGTGCCTTTTAATAGCCAGTATCAGAAACATGCTTACGGCAGTTCCAGAGACGTCAACTGCATTTAGTCCAATCTGTATCAGCTCATATACGTACCACTGCAAGGCACGGGCCACAATCGAGAGCTCGACTGAGTGTTAGACGTTAGAGACGGCTATACCTACCTAAAAATTCTTTAGTGTTTTTGAGCTAGTCAGTGAAGGATCACTTCCTATCAAATGAGTCACTTTAATAGCCTTCACTACTGTATGAAATATTGAAAAAAATCATACAATAAGGAGTGAACATAATAGGATTATATCAAACCATAGAACCCGACGAATTGTACATTCGTAATGGTGAAACTGTGCATCTGAAGTGAAATAAGCAATCCAACCTAACAGCAAAAGAATTGCACAAATCCCAGCGCATATAAAGCGATGATTGAAAGCGAGAAATCACGGCCGGGCATCCATTACCCAAGCCGACGGACGGAAACATAAACTGTAAACTGTATACCCAAAACGAAAGTTTAAACTCGCACTGAAGAGAAACAAACCAGGTACATAACCGCTTATGATTGAACGCCGCCAGGTATTCTGCTATATTAATGCACGGATTAAAATAAAGTTTAGGTTGATCGCGTGCTGCAGATAGTCGGATAGTCGACGCGACTTGCGCTCGATATTTAGTCGTGCTGCTCGTGGAGTTATCGTGGACTTGTGAATTCAGCGATAGTTAAAGAAAGGTCCATTTGTAATGATACTAATTTAATAAAAAGATTGAAGTACAAATGGATATTGGTTGCTAACTACTGCATCTATAAACGTAAGAGCCAGGAGAGATCGAGGATCTAAAGAAAAGAAGGAAAATGGCAATAAACCGTCAGCTTATTAGATACCTGTCAATGCGTAGTCGCTAATTGTAATAAAAATTGAATGACAACAAATTTAAAACGAAGTAATGAGAATCACCATATATTTATCTTGCGACTTTGTTCAGTTTTGCTCTCGACAATTAGTCGAAAGCTTGCGCTCGCCGATGATGTAGTGTTTGAACAAACAGCCGGCGTTACACAAGACGCGTTATCGAGGTGCTACATCATTTTATTTACAGCATTCGCAGGTTAATGCGGTGGCTGCGGTAAACTGTACGAAACAATCGGGCTATTTCCATCGTGTTTACATTTGACGTGGGGTGAGCGGGGAATGTGTAACGTATCGCGCGGTTTTTTTTAACGCTCGTCGAACGGAAGATTTTTGGTGCGTTCTGAAAATTCTAAGCTGGAAATTTTAATTCATTATCTTGAGAGAAGACGTATTTAAGTAGACTGGGACAGTAGTAGGACAGTAAGTACAACGTCCTGGTGAATTCTAGAGTTACGGCTTCGGATATAATTATTTAGCTAGAGCAGGCCTTTTTAAGCAGATGGCGGAGGAAGCACATGTTCAGAGGCATAAAGTGACTAAAAATAATGAGTTTAGCAAGGCTAGTCCAATTTGTTTTATTGCATAGGTGGGCGATACGAGCAAAAAACCAAACAACACCTTGAATTACAAACCAATGCTTGGCATTCCACTGCGCTCGCCATCCGGAGATATAAAATGTTAAGTCTCAATGTGTCCAGCAGTTACTCTGGCTACTATGTATGTCCTTCACATTCTATCTGACAGAAAAATATCAAAATCACCAATCCTCGACACGAGATCAATCAAGAAATACGTCAGAATATTTAAATGTCGGGCAAATTTTCCGCCTCAAACCTTGGGCGGGCGTCCTCAAGAGTTTCAATTTACAAACCAACACTACACTCGTAAACCGATCGGTGTTTACAACGTCACCGACATTTGGCAAACGTTTGGTGTTGCATAACCGGTGACGTCACGGACCGAATACTCACATCCATCACCTGATGTCATATCGAACTGATTAATATATGGCCTGGGTGATTGCTTGATGATTTTATTGATTTGTTAAAACATTGTTGTAGTCATTAGTATATTCATAGGGGCGGAATGGTGTAGTCCGGGGTTTGATACCAAGGTGGGTAATTCTATTTGGAGTTTTATAAGAATTACATTCAATAGATACATTATTGGTTGGCTGCATGCAGGTTGGTGGTAAAATTATAAGCCTTATTTCATCTTGGATTTACTAATAAAAATTGTATTGGTTCTATCATGGGATAGAAAAATAGTATTTTATATATATAAAACAGTTTCTAGAAAATTGTGACGTCAGACATGCGGCCGATCGTAAAACCGTAAGCTATATCTTTTCGCAACTTGTATAAAGCAATTTCGGCGCTGACTACTCATGTTTGTATGTTTTTCTGTTTCAATCTTCTGAAGATTTTATCGCATTAGGCCTAGTGAGATACAATCTGAACTATGCTATTGTTTTAAATCATAAAACTTATTTAGTGATAAATACAATAAATTGTTAAGATAAAACTGCCTGAATCAACATAACAGGACTTTAGCCTTGAGGTTAGTAAAATGCAATAGCTTGATGTCATCAAGGCAGTTATTAGAATCAATAGTCCTGGGAACCCTGAACTTGGAAATTGAGGATACTAAATGGCAGCGTGAATCCTGCCACCAGTCGATAAGGCTTGGCAGAACAATCAAAATTAAGCTGTTAGGGATCTTTTTATCTATCCCAGTCAAAAACTCTTTCAATCATACATAATGGAATAGTTTTGTAAAAAAAACGAACAGCACGCTTTTGAGAAAACCCTAGTTTTCTTATAATTTCAATCATCTGTAAAAACAGTAGATAGAGTTATAGAGGCGTCTTATTTACTTTTGCGTGTCTGAGAGTGTAGACTGAAATTTTGATAAAAAAATGATTTTTTTATCACAAATACATTTACTTGAAATTATCCACTATCCACGTTTTCATCTCGTGGCATCATTAGTCACATGATTTCTGATGTTCCCAGACACATAGAAACGAATTCCGAGACATGTTTTGCGACGAACGAAAATAGATCTCAGCGGGTACTATGAGTTCCCTGCGTGGCCGCTTGCCGGTGTTGTCGTCCTTGTCTGGCGCGTACGGTTTGTCTACACCTGTCCCTTTCGCACGCGAACAGTTCATTGTTTCACGGATCCGACGGGCGGTGGACTGAAATAGGCCGGCCGCGTCTGTTTCGGACGAGTTTCGTGATATCGAAAAGCTTCGCCGAGGTCACTGCCGAGCTTGCGACGATCATGCTGCTCTTTATACACTAACATTGCTTGTATATTGGTTGTAATAAATGAAAATATTTATTGCAGAAAAATATATCAATAATGAAAAAAGAGTAATAGGCGGTGTTGTTATTGCTTAACACGTTGAACGCCACGCGGCCCACCGGTGGGTGATTCAAGCAAACCCGTTCGGGCCAAGTGGAAATCATCAATTCCATCATTTTTCGCTAAAGTTAATATCAACACAAAACAATAAAAAATTACTAAATTTGCATATTTAATTTGATTAAAACAATTTTTCGTGATATTTTCTTAAGGAAACATGTAATCGGTCACCGGTGTCCCCCGTGGCCCAAATGACTAACTGCCATTTTTTGCTCAGCGTTTAACGTGTTAATTACTGTATGCACATGTTTCATATAACAACTTCCATGATTATCTTTACCCACAAGCAGGCAACTGCTGAACATAGGCTTCCTTCAAAGGTGTGCTCCTATTCAGTGACCGATAAAACCAATCACGGCTTAACCTACTAAATTACAATAGAGCACATATCTTAAAGTAATAAGGCGAAACATAAAATGATACGATTTAAAAATATTTCACAATATCATTTAGAAGCATGGCCTTTTTCAATGATGTTAACCCTACGTCTACAGCATACACGGGAAACGTTAAATACGGAAAACCATCGATAAAATGTCGTCTAATTATACTCAGCAAAACGGCCAATACGCGCATTGTTACGCGCGTACTGTTATTTGTTAACAAAATTGTTACCATAACATTGTTACGTAACAAATCGTGAACGTAGATTCGTGCACATTACCGTCGCTGGATCGTAGTAATGGCGGCTATTTAGCCCGCCCCAGCCTCCGGGATAATTGCAGTGCCGGATTAAGGAATAAGTGTGGGGCACCTGACCCACCTAAATAGTGATTTTTGCGAATATTCCTTTTGAAATTGGGATTTAAAAGTTAAGAGATTTTACATAATAATAAAATACATTATGTTTTAAATAGGTCGGCTATACAAGCCTTTTGAACATACATGACGAAAGCATTACAATCATTTCTACGAATTGTACTGCTACTGTTGGTTGTATATGACACCCAATCACCACTCAACTCTCGTCTCGTAGCTTTCACTAATACATATGATGTGCCCTGCGTTAGAAATATTCCTTATGCTGAAGAGTTAAAATAAAAGTCTAATTCCAGCGATGTAAAAATCACGGCCGCCATTCGACTTAGTAAACGTTCAACGTCGCCAAAATTTTTATTGCTAGTTTACATTACTTTGTTATTATAATTTTGGTGACAATATTGTTTTTGTTACAGTTTATTTTGAGTAATGCGGTCATGCTCGATGCTGATATTGTTTTTGGAGCGAGTACTGTGGATTGTATTTTAATATTTAGTGGCTATGAACAGTAGTTGCTATTTGATTATTTCATTCCATCATTGACTAAAGTAATGCTGAGAACTCATGTTGATTATTACTAAAAGTACATACGTAAGATAAACAACAACACCTCTGTATACCTATAGTGTAAGACCTAAAATACAATAAAATCACAAGATAAAAAATTGGCGCTCTTAGAAATAAATGATTTGCGAAATGTTTCATGTACGAAACACTCACTTTTTCCGTACAAAAACTCCTATATTCCCCAAAGGACGATTTACATACAGTTCGCCTTAAAAAAAGTCCGATAGTTAAATCGTACGTTGGTTCTTTCTCCGCCGTATATTTTTTCCGGCCAGTCCCGGTACGACGTCCCGGTCGGCAAACTGACTACATTTCTCTCTAACTGCTCCCAACAGCGGCTGTTATGGGAGCCGCAGCGGCACTGATTTATTAACGTGCTCGGGTCTGTAGAGGGGGACGCGTGGGGGCCGCGACCCACAGTTGCTCTTTTGTGTAAATTTTGTATTTGTTTGTCATTTTTTATAAGGATGTAAACTGGAAATCATACGATAATATTTTAAATGTTTTGGTTGGATACAGAGATAAATACGTTACGTATAAATTCTGTATCAGCCCATATACGTCCCACTGCAGGGCACGGGCCTCTTCTACAATCGACTGTACGATTGAGAGTGGTTAGGCCATATAGTCCACCACGCTGGCCTAGTGCGGGTTGGCGGACTTACATACCATAGAATTTTTTATAAATCGCTATGGTATGCAGGTTTCCTCACGATGTTTTCCTTCACCGTTTTAGTGCGTGATTGACTATCAATACACACATGACTCCGAAAAGTCAGAGGTGTGCCCTGGGATTCGAACCCGCGACCACCGTGAACATGTTGGCAGTCGCGTCTAGTCCGTTTACCAACAGGCCACCACGCACTTTACGTATAAATACTCAAGAAAATACATTAAAATAGTTAACTAATACGAAATCATTCATATCGAATTAATATCTCATCTCAACATTAAATAAAAATAAATTAAATGTGAAATAATTAACTAACAATTTTCTCAATTTGTAACCTATTTTTACCCAACTCCGCTCCGTTAAATATCATACCGCCTTTCTAAATAAAACTTTTACAACGGGTAAAGCAACCATTCTGAACAATTTAATATTTTCTGCAATAAGTCTACATCACCCGTAATCCTTCTCGACACGTTTGCTAACTTATTACTTTAGTAGGTGAAGGCTGTATGGTTTGCTTCCTATGCCTTTATTTTTTAAAATGTAGCTTTGGGTGAATATTTTCAGGGAGTTCGGTCAATACTAATTATCAGTTTTCGAAGATGCTAAGAGTATAGACTTTAGAGTCAGATTACAAACGCAATTTTGATCATCACTGAAATAATTAATTAATGTAAGTTACAAGCTATTTGATCCATTATTTTCAAACATAAGTTGTGGAAAAAACTGAAAATGTCCACATAATATTGTGTAATAATAGCAGATGCGGATAATGTTATTAAAATACAAGAAGAATGCAATATCATGAAATGGCTGACATTTCGACTGCGGGTATGACGAATACGCTTTACAATGTGGCCACATCTCGGAAATGTTAATGTCAATATTTAATACTTGCATAAAATGTAGACTGATTTGCAGTTCTATTTTAAATTAATATTTTAAGTATTTTAATTTCTGTGATATTTTAAACCGATTAGGTTTTTTATTTTTCAATCACGAATGATTCTCAATATTTTATAACGGAGTAGGTAATAGCCTGATTGTAAAAGAGAGTATCGTCATTACGTTTTTGTCACATACGCTCTTTCAACAGTTCCCATCATTTCCAATCACAAAAATTAATAATTCCGTGAAACAAATTTTGTTTGTATATAGAATTGAATCTCTCACGGCAAGCCAAACTCCGTTTCTTTCACCCCCTTATGCATATGTATTGTACAGCGTTGATAACTCTGTCCTTTGGCAGCCCTCGGTGCCAATTCTAAGCCGTCTAGCGTAAGTAGAACCGCGGTGGTTCATTGCCTTCAGTCTGTGTCGCTCTCTTAGCATACATAGCGCGGGGTGAGGCAGGTCTATCAAGCTGGCCGCTATACTTGGCACCAGGGTTGCCAGATTAGGGAAATTCTGTTCCGGGACGAATTGTTAGATATCTGGATTATAAGGGTAAATCACGTTTAGGTCGGGTAATTATGTCTTCTTTATTACATTGAGCGAAATTAAATCAGATTTTATTTTCACATCGCACAATGTGACCAAGAAAAAAAATAGAAACTGATTGTGGTAAACTTGAAAAAAAAAAACAAAAAAAGGATATTCAAAATATATAATAATGGCCACTATTTTAAACTCATTTTATTTAAGAAAACAACCGCAACAAAGGTCGCTGTTAATTAAAATTAAAATGAACATACCTTAAGAATAAGCACCTTAAGATCCAGCTTAATTTAAAAAAATATGTTAGCAGAGTTATCTTAATTATTACACTATGCATCTAGAATAAAACCGGATAACATTCTACAGCATTATAAATTATTTATTAAAGTTAATTATAGAGCAAAAACAGCGTTCGAAGGCCGCTCTGTAGCCGCATCACAAAACATTGGCGAATTAATGTGTGTGTGTGATATTTTTATGATATTATCTATATTTAGAAGGACATAAATAGCGCCGACGTGTTTGATCTAAAACGTCACGTCGCGTCAGTCATTTCGTCAAGTCATGTCAATATGTTGTACAAGGATGCTTGGCACTGTGTTGACATAGGCTCTCCTAGCATAAGATAAAATGAGTTTTCCAAACCACACCACTTGTACACTTCGACTCTTTCAATCTTCCATTCCTTCCGTGATTCTAAAAATTTACATGTTCTATGCAATTTATTCTGCAATATAGAGACTTTCCCGCCCTCACACCCGCCACTGCAACTCCTGTCAGCCAGGATCAACAGTGCTGCAGTGCAACGAGCTCCGGAGCTCGGCGAGTCTCTCAGGGACACTAGCTTGTCTTTAACCCGCATCGAAATTAATCAGAAACAAAAACAAAAGGAGGAGTTGGAAACAAATAGTTGTCCACTTCCCTCCGCAGCAAAGCGGGTGACAAAAAATATTGAATCGAGAGCTATGTATCCTCTGATATAAAGATATACAACTGGAGAAGCCAGATGTATTAAGCACCACGGGATAAACAAATTACATGCATTCTGCAATATACGAATATAACAATACATTCTAATTGCTTAACAAGTAGCCAATACTAATATCATAACCTAAAAAATGCCATGCCCATCAGTCTATCCATTGCTACTTGTAATAAAAAATAACGTTTGAAAAAATGCGTCAATATTTTCCATAATTTTTAATTTAACCCACAATATGTTTTGCCTATCTGGTTTCACAATTGCTAAATCAATCAGAATGAAGTTATAAATAGTGAACAGTGCAGGCACGTTGTTGAATCGATAGTCCCTGTGCTAAGAATAATCTGGTAACCCCAGCCTGTGCGGTGAGCCGGCTCGATTCATGTTTTGTAAGGCCGCTTGCGGAGTAAAAGGTTAGAGTTTGATGGGGCGGACGGCATACGATCAGTTTTAACTGAAGAGTAAAAGTAATATTTTGAAGAGTGATCGGAGAGTTTTTAACATCGGATATGGTATAGCTATATTGACAAATAAAAACTTAGGTTTAGTAAACGCATCACGATAACAAGTCGCGGTTTAGTTGAACAATATACCTTTAGTTATGCTGTGGAGGCATGGTGGTATTTCTACATAAAATATTGCATCGATATTTAAAATACCGACACGCTGTTGCCAAAATTATCCAACAATTTTGCGTTCAATTACGCCACACCGATGTTATGACATCGGATTACGATTGCCAGTACACGTCCATGACTGCGTGTTTTGCAACGTAACAAAAAAATAAATACACCCAACATTCACTTGTTTTGACTATCGAATCATCAACCACAAGTTTATTCTTTCATGATACAATTCCGACTTATGCATATTATAAAAACTTATTAGAAAATAATATAAAAGCCTAATGAAAGTTATATTAGATTTAATTTAACAATCTACCGTCCCATCGGACTCTATTGATACTATACTTCCCAACACCCGCCGTCCCAGTTCTTGTAATTTGCATCACAATTTTCCTAACTCTCTTAATACCCAATTACTTAAAACAACATAAAAAATGTCATAACATTGAACAACAATACAACAGAAAAAATATTAATTTCACCAACTACCCTACACTAATAGCCGACTGCTACTCACACAGTCCAATTTGTCCCATTTTAATGTTTTCGCCGCGTGTTATGATTATTGTGCCGTTAATTGGGTCAAGCGCGAGGCGCGGGGGTGGGTTGGAGGGGTGAAGGGCAGGGTGCGAAGGGGTGGGAGCTACCCTACGTGCAGGAACTATCAAAGGTCGAGATAGTTTTACGTGCCAACATTTAATCGGCTCTTGTAGTCGCGCTGTCATTAATGAATTTATTTTTAGACGCCCGTTGATGAGTTTTCATTGTAGTTTTGATTTTGAGTTTTCAATTGGATGCGATGCGTTGGTCGATGCATGAATGAGCTCTAGTATCAAAAAAATCATATTAGCACCAAGAAATGTCCTGCGGTCGAATCCTTGAGTATTCAGATTGATTATGCGTGTTAACTTACCGCCAAGTGACCAGTTACTCAATTGAAAAACACGTGATTAAAAAAAATTCTTATTCTCAGTAATAAAAACCGTGATTATGTACACAAGTTAGTAAAAGCAAACTTTCCGGTAAAAATTGGTGGCGTATTTACCCGAAAATTCGTTCAAACTAATCTCAATATTCAATTAAAATTTACATATTTTCACGAAGTTATGGTACAGATTTGCATACAAATTTCTAATGGATTGTCTGACGTCATTATTCCAGGATTGAGAAGAAGAATACGGCATAATTAACCATTTTTGTATGCACGAACATTTTACTAAAAGTACACTAAATACATTTTCGAACTGAATCTTTTCACGAACCATTCGGTTCGTGTAGTTTCGCCATGATCGAAATTTCCTCCATAAGTTATGTACAATAAATCATTCGCCATGGCAACACGTCGTAAACAGGCGGAATAATTCCACGTACAAGATTAAACATAAAAAGCCCGCAACCCTTGGTATTGAGCGACAGGCAAGTCTTGTAATCCCGTGACGTCGCATACCGTGACGTCATCATTGGCAATGACGCTGTGTCGCCAATAGACATTATTATTTCGTGTAATGACGACGTTGTTTAAATATAGGAAGTAAATAAATAAGGATAGGTGTCTGGTTGCGTAAATGGAGTCACACACCCACATTTTATTGCGACGGATTTTGCGGTTAACCATACGTACCTAACTACGTAAATGGATTCGCAAAGCGCAATGCTTGACCTATTAGAGTGGTAATTGAAATGTGACGTTGATTGTTGAACGTAGATGGCAGTACGTAGACATAGTATTGACAAAGTCACAAAAACTGAAGAAGACGAATAACCACAATGGATTTATCGGACGTCATAACTCCAATTCCATTAAAAGACATCGGCTACCATTAGAACTTAATATATTCCTGAGTTTTAATATTGACTTTCTTACTTCTACTCATATGAATCGAAAAAGTATTTGTAATTAACTTTACTAATGAACCTATAAGAACGCAGATTAACAAACTAACCAGCATACCAGCAACGGCCGCGCATGCCATACCACTGAAAGATCGAGCGGGAATCACAAACGCGAACACACAAATAACATTCTACATATGGCTAAAAAATGCACGCGATATTGGCCGCGCGCCCGCTACTCTGGTTAGGTAATGTAAGCTCACGTCACTGATACAGCGGATGATACTGTGGGCAGATGCAGCGGCCCTCTCCGCCGTCGATAAATCAGTCCTCTGTACGCGCTAATTGTAGATCTGTTGCGTCCATCACAATAATAGTCGCATATGTAATTTATTGGCTGCCCATGCCGAATTGTTGGTTATTTGTGTTCAGGTTTCCAGTTGCTTTGTAAACAAACGAGCGTTTCTTGGAAATGAATAAGAATATTCATTCCATTTTTCATATTAATTGTTTTTGATGATTGCAGATATTCTGTGCATAACAAGGAAACATATTGCGATGAATCAACAGTAAATCCCGATAATGAAATAGTTTCTCCGAAACACTTATGAGATCTTGAAAACGTAAATTACACCTGACATGCTAGATTCAACCAATTAATCCTATTGGATTTTGTAGAAGCTATATTTTAATGCGTCTTAAGTGCGATATCTACAGTGATGAAACAGAAAGATCTGGGCACTTCATAAAAATTCTGATGTAAATCTACACGAGAATATAATGAAAGAAAACGAAATGCTTGAGTAATACTCTCAATCAAATATTCATTTTATATGAATTTGTAATACCGAGGTACGATATCATACTTCAGTATTTGTACGAAACATTTTAGATTTTGTTTATTAAATCGAAGAGCATCATCATTTGTTATCCGTTCATCAAACGGCATACTGTAGTGAACGAAAGCTGAAACCTCGCCTCGGGCTCTATGACGTGTTGCATTTACTATTTACTGCTTGTTGTTCTTGAATTCGCACGAGTTTATTCAGCTATACTACAATTATAGTTCGGCTTTACGGTAATTATTTCGGTATTGCATACTGAAATTTTGTATTTATTTCAAGAGATGCATTGTTTAGAAATTTAGTAATACAGTTCCGGAAATTCCCGGATGCAATATTTTGTCTTTAAATGTCTTTTCGAGCTTTTTGGTAGCAATAATCTGTCTAGATCATCCAATCAGAAAGAAAAAACTATCATTGGATGGATTTCAGACAAGAATTTAATCTACAATGACTCAAATGGAGAAACTCATACAACATGATGTATTCCGAAATCACTCGCAGCGGTTGCTATACCGTATTGATATTCCGCATGTAGGGCCATAAAGATTCTGTGTGTGCGGAAGTTATGTGCTTTGGCAACCCTTTGGGTATTGTTTTTCTTTCAAGGTAAAGTGTTACCCGTTCAACCACCACCCAGTCTCTATACGAACACTTTCATGTCATCGATTGTGTATCGTTGCGAGCCGTGCTTTCATTGCTGTGTTCTTATACGTATTGATTTTTCTGTATTATCCAGTACTGATGCTAGTTCGCTGTCTCCTTTCTCTTTTGCTTCATTTTGGTTTCAGAAACGATTTGGGATTGATCCATTTTTATTAAATGTAGCTAGATTGTATTTTTTACGTCACCTTTTTCGTTGATAATGTCTATTAGGAATCAAATCTTTGATATTTCAATACTTTGCAGTGTACGTACTGATTAGTGTTTAGTTTATTGAATTAATAATGGTTTTAATAATTAAGCATTAAGGATCAATTTTCATGACATAAGCAACATACTTCTTTAAAAAGAAGACCTTGTAATTTAAAGCCAATGATGATAAATTGGATAAGAACTTAAAAAAATGAACACTAACTGCAATCAATTTGTTACACTCCACGAAATCGCTAATCGAATCCGCAAAGCCATTAATATGATGTCACACGTCCGTCTGCGCTAAATACATTACCGATTCGTGCATCGTACCGCCGAAACTATATTTGCTGTCCGAATTCAATTTAGACCGTTTACAAGTGGTGGTTGACAGCTATTTAAAAATGTACATGTGTTTGGAACGCTGTAAATCGATATGACGGATATAGCTGCACTCTCCATATTGCTATTCCATTCTAAATTAGCTCTTATAAGGTTGAGAATAGAGTTCCATTTTCTGCTGTGGAAATTTGAGGATCGCGGAAGCCATTCCCTCTGTCTAAATATAATAAGTGTACCGAGCTGACGTGTCCGTCTGTACGCTGTTTTCGTGTGTTTGATGCTTATTTCACCTTTAGGTCGGTGCTCTGTTGTGTAATATGATTTAAATAATTGCTGCTTGTTTAGAATAGTTGAGTCACTCATTCATTACATCACTGACTACTGCCCAATGCAATGCTGAAAATTTCAAACCAGCCGATGAGATTCTTATGTGCTTTACGGAACACTAATTATAGCATTCGATTAAGGTCGTTAACCTTATTTTAATTACCAATACTTGCTAGATTTACGTATTTATTTTTCAATTAGAAACAACCGAGTTTGACTCATCTAGTGTTTGCTTCATATGATATTCTAAAACTGATATTTCACAGTGTATTTCCTCCACGTGCATGTGTTTTACATCATCATTGAACATATAAATAACTAGCACACCTATCTAATCATCATCTACAGTAACATCAATACAAAACACCGTACGGAAAATAATAATCAAGTATCTATCACCGTTGCTCAGTCCACTGACTCCGCTTTTTTTGCTCCACGCCAGCCCTACATGAAAGCGGTGTCACCCAAATGGGATTAGCTCGTACGTCGACCCCTCACTGAAGCCTATCGATATTCCTTTTTTATCGACTGTCGATGTCGCAAGCTACGCAATAGATGAACGTCAATAGAATGCGCCGTGGTCGACACGTTAAAAAGTAACTTGCTTTTTGCTTTGTTAGAAACGTGCTCTATATTTCAATTGAGTATTTTTTTAATAACAAAAAATACTTCAATGTTGGATGGTTTGTTATTTTAAGACCGTACAGCGTTTTGATAACAAGGTTTTTCTTTTACAACGTTACAAACTTCTTTGAGTTGGTCTTGACTTCTTTGACTTTGTAGTAAAAGTAAAATATAGTATCTACACATTTTCGAGTAACGTCCTATTTGTATTCAATACACAAAAGCAAGCACAAAAAATAAACGTACAATACTTCAAAATCCACGAACAAAATACACACACCAAAATTCAAACAAAAAGCCAAATAGACTGACAGAAATGTTCAAACAGAGTATTTGCCAGCTCGTGAGGCGCAAAGGGGATGCCGCGAATATCTTAACCGTCTGAATTGAGAGCACACGGTGTCCCTATTGATTTTTCCCTTGAAACCAGGTTATAGAGATTCGAATCGGCCGGGCTCTTATGTAACGCCGAGTCGACAGCACTCGCTCTCTCGCGGAGTGGGCCCCGACTTTAATAACGTGTCGGGAAAATTGCGCACGTGAAAATTATTTTTCTGCTCGCCATGTTTACGATGTATTGTTTTGTTAGTATTTTTATTTTGTAAGGAAAATGTACTTTTTTATTACTCTCACATAAATTGATACAGTGTTGTTTCGTGTAACTAGTTAGTACTTGTATCAGTTATCGATATAGTACTTATTCATTTTGTATGCTGATAATTGATCTTTAGCTGCGACCATGTCTGCCCTACTTGAAGCTTGTTCAATGATATCATCCAATAGAAAAACTTTACCTTCATCTGAGGGATTTTTCCCTAATTTGATATTTACGGTGCGTCGTAAAACCGTCCCATCGGACGCTTTTAATACAGCTCCGTATTAATGGGTATCGAATCACCGTCATTCAACGCCTGTAAATGTTACATCTACATGAAATTTATTAGGGTCAAGTTATAAATGTTTTTAAGATGTCGTGTTTTTGTATCGAGTTCATATAAACGAGCGCATGTTTAAATTGTTAGTGTTTTGATCTCTCTCTTGAGTTCTATAAACCTTCATCAAACAACGGATTATTGTTACTGCTGCATCGTTTTAAACTGTAAATCCAGGAAGATTGCCAATGAACGTTGACGTAAATAGTAACTATACAATTGGTAAAATAATACAGTTTAATAAGGCCACTAAAAACGTAACAGTTATTTAGGCTAAACAGGCACAGCCTTCCGTTGACGTCAGTACCGTCCCAATTGTCCGCGTCCTGTGTTAATTATAACAGTTATGTTTATTAACGTGGTATTATATCGTCCGATGTAATAATTGCATGTTACCTTTATTAAATTCTTTCGCTACGACGTGAACGACGTTTTTCCTTGGCCTGTCGATCATTTTAAGAGACGTTTTAGCTGGAAAAGGCACGTGGTCTTCGTTAAACAAGCTGTGAATATATGAGGAAAAGTTAGGCCTTAAAAGAGTAATCTTCAGAACTGGGCGTATTTGACCAACCTATGCAGATGTAGTCTTACAAGCTAAATTTAACTAGCTTAATTTTGAGTGATTAATAATTAACTCATTTGCAGCATAAAATACACCCTTTCGGCAATATGACCCAGAGAACCTCAATAACAATGTATCCAAGTTATCTCCGTCATGCACAACATCAAGAATTACTACTATACTATCAGCTGAAAAACGCCACCCACAAGCAGCAACTCCGGTAAACGGTATCCATGGCCACGGCTATCGACGCTTCTATTTCCGTCGCCTCGACAGCTGCGCCGCGCTATCAGTTATTCAGATATCGGCCTATTGTCCGTCGACCTTGAAGACTGGCCGACTAGCAAGGCAACTTCAGATAGCTCATAGAGATGGGCGGATACTGGAGATTGTTTTAGCTGGATGTTGTTTTGTTCGGTTTTGATAGATTAGGCTTCGTAGATTTTAAGTACTGGCTATTCTTGTGTGGGTTTCACTGGTCAATTAGGCGTTTGTGGATTTTTATTATGTGATTCTGGTTTTTGTTATTTGATTTGATGTGCTTGTTTATTTGAATGATTTTTGTTGATGTACTCATTAATTAATTTCCTAAGACTACGCGTTGGGAATTTTGCTATTGCCAACATTCATGGGTGGGGTTACCTTTCCATCAAGCGATCCGTTTGTTCATTTCCCATGCAATATCATAATGAATACTTTTCAAACTACTGTCTACTTTATTGGTATTAAATGATTGAATAGGATTTCAACTCAATTTATTGATTTCTAAAGTTGCACCGTTGACCTCGTCCATCAATTTTATGCATTTCAATCCTTTCATAGTCCATTATCGAATGCATATCCATCAAAGTTTTATATTAATTCGCTCTCTGCTGCTTTTGAATATTTTTACAAGAAAAGTAACTTCATTTTTTATCTCTTTTAAAAATTATTTTCTCAATCAAAAAATCCAACATTGATTTATATTAAAATACGTGTATGATTGTTATTCAATTGTTATCAGTGAATGTGTTGTGGAGATATCCTCATCTCAGGAGTCATCCTGAATATATTTTGTAGGCAATATTATCATCTGACAATGGAATAATGTGTACATTTTCCCAGTGGAGCAATAGAACATAGGTCTTTCTTTTCAGAGCCACTCTCTTAACCAACTACCAAGTGCACAACCATGGCAGTTGTAACAATAAAATTTAACTTTCTCAATACAATTTAAATGTTATACAAACAAGTAAGCATACGGAATTTCATTCGTGATCGTACAATTTTCTTTCAACCCCCCTTCTCCCCTCTCACCCCACTTAAACTTATCAATAAAATATACGCAGTGTATTGAACGCGCTTGTTCGAATCGTTCCATACCATTTCCTATCGACCTCGGTTTTTTGTTGGTCCCAAGGTCGATATGACGTATAGGTCAAGGGCATCCCCGCGCGTCCAATGTTTGGCCAGCATGAACAAACATTTGTATGATATAGTATTTCTTATCAGTTGTCAATGTGATTTGTTGATACTGTCGGAAAAAATGCGAAATACGATAAAGCTTTTATGTTATTGAGAGGCGCAGGTTTGACACCTGTTTTACGTTAAATATATTTATATTTATTAAATGTTACGTTGTTACTCAAGTCACAATATGATTGTTAACCCCAAAGAAACATATGTCTACCTACATATATCATAGGCTGTGCACCTACTTATTTATATGGCTATAATGCTATTCAAAATGAAACCTAAAGAGCCTATACACTGCTGCTTGACGACAGAAATATACATCAACAAACTAAACGCTTATATTGAATTTTTCATAATAATTTCAAGGGCTTGTGAAGTTCACCAAGACGTAATAGGCCTGTATAGACTTTACCTATTACCCAACCACTCTACATCGAAGTAACCCCGTGTTACATTGACTGTTTCTACAACTAAATTCTATGTCAGTATCAGCTCATATCAGTCCCACTGCAGGGCACGGACTCCTCACAATCAAGAGTATGATTGTGAGGGGTTAGGCCATATAGTCCTTGCTGGTCTAATGCATTTTAAATACCATAGAAGTTATTGTAAATCGTTATGGTATGCAGGTTACCTCATGATGTTTTCCTTCATTATACGTGGTGATTGATTATAAATACACTCATGACTCCGAAAAATCATAGGTACCCTGGTATTTGAACCCGCCACCACTTTGAGCATGTCGATAGCCTCGTACAACGTACAACTGAGTTAAGTACTCCTATTTGTCCCAATACATCATCTTATAAGCCTATGACAGTAAAAAGAGTAAATAAAAGAAAATAGCGAACTGGTCGATGGTAAAACTGTTTATTACCGTTACGACGCGCACCACGGCTGTGTCCGAGTACCGGCCATGGCAGGACGGCTAACTGTACACCGTTTCCCATGATGGGAGTATATTGTATAATAATAATTTTATATTTAAAATTCACTACCAACTTTGATGCGGACAAAAATTATACTTAAGTTTTTTTTGTGATTTGCTTTCTTAGAAAGTATTTTCTAATGATAAAAAACATACTGGATATAGTTTTTTATACTGATATAAATAACAGGTAAATCGACCTTTGACAGATTACGATCTCTTGTCGCTTCATAGTCTATTTGAATTGCACTTCACTGACCATTAAGTGGAATATTATCACTTTGTCATGGTACAGAAAAAATACAGGAATGTATTTTTTCTAGTTCATATTAAAACTGTAATATTGTATGTCTAGCTGGCTTCCTGACAAACTATATTTAATCCCCGTCCAATATTGAGAAACAAGCAACGCATTTGTATCGGTACACAAGAGTCGTTGACCCCACTCGATGCTTTTACGATGTACGTTCAATTAGTAAGCTTCCTGTGCAAGTCGCAACAGCTGTTTGTCCATTGACTACCGATAGCTGTTTAATTGCACTCAGAAATTCACGATCGAAGTGTTTGCTACCGGTGACGTTGTTCATTTGTTTTAAATGCTGGCTGTTTGACGAGTTTCCTTGCATGTAATTCGATTTTCAAAAGTTTAAATAATATAGCAGCTTGGATCGGAATAATAACAAGAACATTTGAGATAATAAGTCTGTATTCAAATAATTTATTTTTGTGAAATAAATGTATTTAAATTACTGAAAAAATATGTCTTTATTTTAGTACCGAGTGATACGGTGAAGCGTGTAAAACCGGTTTGTTGCCTAATTCATATCTTCACAGTAGAATAACATTGGTAATAAAATAGAAGATGACTCATATGGTCTTACATAAATATGAACGTTGTTTCAATGTCATACTTAACATTCTTAATTTTTGCTCGTTTTGGTGAAGGAAAACATAGAGATCAATAGTAAGACTCTCATATCTTCCTTGATGACATCAAGCCTGGAACGTCGAGGCTCAAGCACAAATTACTGACGTACTCCTGCGGCTTCCTTACGATCGTAATCTTCAATATTTACAAATTATTTTTAAATGACGACAGGGAACTACGGTAAAAATTACTATCATACATCTGAGCAAAATAAAATTGCTGAGTAAATTTTAAAATATACACAATTACACATATCAACATCAAAAAGGAAACGGATGCGGCGATAACTCCGATGAATGAAGGATTGACGAGTCGCTTAACGAGTCCTAAAACACCATTTTAATTAACTTATTAACATACGTATGAATTAAACAATCATACAATGATGATGTCAATAGTTTAGTTGGTAGCGCGGCAACAAGAACTACCACAGATTCAAGCTATGAAATTCCTTTTTTTGATTTGGTTTTCTGCTAAATTAAAAGGTATCCCAATTAACATATTTACTATTTCTAGAAGAAAGTTTATTTCTACCATTGAGAGGATTTAAGCCTTAGTGTAATACGATAGCTAGCTAGGTATAAGAGTTTGGACTTTAAATGATTCACGTATCTTCGTAATGTTCGTAATTCACGTATCCTATAATGCTCTCGCAGATGTGAAGGGTTTTTAATATACATTTTTCAGTCTAAATTATGCGCCATAGCTGATCAAATGCCTTATCACACTCATATGAGTCATATATCAGAACTTAAAACTACAATGCAATAGGTCAGGTCCGATAATTACCTTTCACATTTAGTTGGAAGACGATGTAACCCGATGCCTTTTAGTTCGGACGCTGGTAGAATAAATATTGCTGGACTAAATACCGCTGTGTGTCTATCGTAAGCGGATTCTTTGTTTTCACTACTGGTTCGGTTTTAACTTTGTTTTTTGAAGCGTTCTGTGTATTTGTTAATGTGGTTTTAATGTTATGTGCATAAGGAAGGGGAGTTAATTGATCAGATTTTAGATTGGGTGTATTTATAGGTATAGAATTGTCCGATTGACCACGGTTGTTGTATATTTTGTTATCAGTCTACTTAAAACATATTTCGAACGGAGGTGTAGAGTTTTCCTAGTGAATTCTTGTTCTTCAGTGACCCACTGCAAAATATAAAACAAATCTGTAACAAGAAACCATAAAAACAATTGAACATACAAAAATAACATTTCCATGAGAAAACAGTCCATAGTAACAACACCATTCAATTTGCTAATGAAATATGAGGCTTGCCAAAGTGGATACGGCCAAATTTGCCCAAGGATTACTGTTCACGGCATCGTCGTTTTTTGTGAGGGTAAAAGTGGGCAAAAGTTTACACACACCCCCACCCCTACACGGCTCTGAATAATCGATGCCCCCAGTCGACGGATGATAAATATTCATAAGACGCGATGAATTCGCTTACGTCGCTTCTTAAAGCGCTTTATGGTTGTCATTAAAATGTACGAGTAATGAGGAAGCGTGTTTTTAGATCGCTTTATGAGATTGTACGGAAGGGGCGGATACTGTATTGTACGCATTGAAAAGTTTTATGTAATACTTCAAGAGTTTTGTATGCTCGGTCGAAGCGGAAAGTTATAAAATTACTTTTGTTTATATTTTTGGAATTATAAGCACATTGTGTTGACGATATCCTCCAGTTGAAATAATTAACAGGTTTTTACGATTGTACTCACAATTTTAATCAGTAACACAATTAATTATAACTTATACATTCCTTTATAAATAATTTGATATCAGAAGATCCTCGCTGCTCCTTAGCTGTTGTGCCCAGTCGTACCACAGCACCCTCTGCCGGCGAACCGTCCAGAACAATCCGACCGGCCGTTTAGTGTTGCCCTCTTCAAAAAAGTGTTGCCTAGTTGTAACTAGACTCGTGATTTATATTATGTTTATAATTTAATTAATAATTATTTTTGAAACGCTAACAGACGGCCGTCCTGTTAACGGAATGTCCCTATTCCGATTCGGCCATTCAAGTATTTGTATGTCTCTATACAAGATTAATATTCATTATTATCATTTCAGTACAAATATTATTAAGTACTTAATTTGGCTGTGCAATGTTATATTATATATGTTATAATATAGTTATATTTACAATATTAAATGATATTAATGCATTCATAATTTTAAACAGAAATAATAAAAAGGTTCGTTTGTATACAAACATATCAACAAATTCCTATGTATGATTATAATATGACCTACAATAAATATCTATTGTTATTTCTTAGGGATAGATACTTAATTACTAGTTACTGCGATGTTTTCAAAGTTCGTTGCTCGAACTGCAATTGATTCGCTGGACAACTGGATCTCCCATCTGCAGTAGGTATATGTTTGTGATCTTGGGATTTCTGAAAGTAAATATAAAATTTAATTTAGTTATATATTGATTATAATATTATTGCAACGATCCAGGCAGTTTAGGTTAAATTTTCAGTTTAACTTTTCAACATAAGTTAGTCTTAGTAAGAACATAAGAAATTTAACGTCCTTAACATTACAATTGAGATAATAGTTCATAATGATTATGGACATGTTATAATAAAGTATTTTATATGACTAGAGGGAAAGAAGTAATTATGCAACTGTCACTACAATTCAAACAGCATGTTCCAATAGTTGATTTTATTCTAATTTTCACTCATTATTATTTGCAGACTATATGGCTTAACCACTCTCGATCGCACTCTCGATTGTAGAGGAGGTCCGCGCCCTGCAGTGGGACGTATATGGGCTGATACAGATACAGATTATTTGCAGAATAGTGATCACCACACTTTAAGTAGTATATTTCACTAGTGATTTTTTTAACATTGTGATCACCAACATTCAAGTGGCATATTTCACTAGTGGTATTTTTTTAAATATTGTGATCACCAACATTCAAGTGGCATATTTCACTAATGGTTTTTTTTTAAATATTGTGATCACCAACATTCAAGTGGCATATTTCACTAATGGTTTTTTTTTAAATATTGTGATCACCAACATTCAAGTGGCATATTTCACTAGGGTTTTTTTATATATTGTGATCACCACAGTTCAAGTGGCATATTTCACTAAAAATGATTGAAGTTCATCATGTGATTAAATTTAACATATTATATATATATGTATATATATAAATGACTTACACTTGGTTATTCCCACTCAGCAACTCAAACATGTAAATTCAGCGCAGTCAGTGTTATTGTTTAGACTAATTCATTCTAGCCTCTGAAATATAAAATATTGGGGTGGGATATTCTGAGCTAGGGTTTAATAGGATAGGTAAGGATAGTGTTAATTGGTAATTAATGACTATAGCAATGCGGCTGACTATTCAATAGCATGAGCTTCATCGTTACTGGATTCATGTTTATTTGAATTGTCATCATCTCTCTCTTCATTCAGTGAAAAAGTAATCCATCTCTTTAGAGCATCCGCAGGGTAAATACCTCTGTATTTGCGTTTAGAGTGTCCTTTTATACTTGTTACCTCATATCTGTCGTTTTTAAGAACGGCACTGATTTTAAAAGGACCTCGAAATTTCGGGTGCAGCTTTTTGCTCTTGCCGTCTGCGGGAGCATGATGGTTTGGGATCATAACCAAATCATTTAACGTAAATAACTTAGTGGGCGCTCTCTTATGATTGTAATATTCAGCCATTTTGCGTTGATTGTTGGTCACATTCTTTACAGCCTGTTTTTGGGCTGCACATCGGGCTTTTTCTAATTCGCGGTTTATCTCCTCTGGCTGATTCGTTGTGACACCTGGATGTTCATTAGAGTACTGAATTTCATGTAGGATATGCCCTTCAGAAGGATTTGTAGTATTACGCCCGAAGACAATTTCGGATGGTGTAACGCCGGTAGTTTTACTCCGAGTGTTGTTGAGGCTCCACTGAACCTTGTTAACGTGACTATCCCATTCACGTTCATCCATACCATGATTTGAAGCCGCTAATGATTCTAAGATAGTTCGATTGTACCTCTCGATTTGTCCGTTTGCTCGAGGTGTAGCGACTGCGTTTAAAATGTGCCTAGCACCTATAGATTTAACATACTCTTCAAATACTTTCGACGTAAAACTAGTACCTCTGTCTGATATAATGACTTTAGGGCTACCGATCATGCCAAATATGTCTATAAGGACTTTTATAGTAGTTTTACTTTTCACGTTCTTTACCGCTCGAATGAAAATAAATTTGCTGAAGCCATCTATAACACCCAGTATGTAAGTGTTACCATATTTACTCCTGATGAAAGGTCCTAAGTGGTCCACGTGCAGCGTGTGGAACGGAATATTTCCCTTGGGTATTGGATGGAGAAATCCGCTTTTTTTGGATGTTGAAGTTTTATTATATTGACAGTTAAGACAAGCCGATACGTATTTTCGGATGAATCTATTCATCTTGGGGAACCAATAATCCCGTTTAATATTCTGCAAGGTTTTGTCAGCCGAAAAATGTCCAGCTTCATCATGGTTTAATTGACACACACGCCACCGTGCAGTATTCGGCACTACCCATTTCAATTCGTCGTTCACTTTTCTGTAAATTTTACCGTCTTTCATAATGTAGTTGTCTATAATATCTTTTATATCATTTCTATCACTGTCTATGATCGCCTTCACCAATTTTAACTTTGGGTCAGTCATCTGCACTGTATGCAGCCACTCCGTTGTTGTAATGGACATGATTTCGAAAACCCGAGTATCATCTAGATCGTCTGACATTACGTTTTGGATAGGGTTCCGACTTAAAGCGTCTACGTGACGCATATTTCCTCCTGGCCTGTACTCAATACTAAAATTGTATTCTTGAATGAGTAACCACCACCGGGCAATTCTTGGGACTAAATCTCTTTTAGTTAATGTGGTTCTTAAGGCGTTACAATCCGTATATACTTTAAAGTAAATGCCTATCAAATACGTACGGAATTTCTTTAGAGATAAAACCACAGCTAATGTTTCTAGCTCATACGAATGTAAGTGTTCCTCATCCTTCGTTGTTTGTTTACTAAAATATGCAACCGGCCGCAACGGGGATTTTTCATCTGGTCTTTGTAATATAATACCACCAACACCAAACTTGCTTGCATCGCAATGTACTTCTGTTAGATACACTGGGTTGTACAAAGCTAACACAGGTCTTTCTGTTAACATCGCTTTGATTGACTGGAAAGCTGTTTCTTGGTCTTGTGCCCATTTCCAGGGTACGTTGGACTTTGTAAGACTTGTTAATGGCTTAGCTATAGTTGCAAAATTTGGAATAAATCTCCTAAAAAAACTGGCTAGACCTACGAACTGTCTCACTTGGTGTATATTTGTAGGCACACGAAGTGCTGCAACAGCTTCAATTTTCTTTTTACCAGGTTTCAACCCATCACTAGATACTTCGTAACCCAAATAGTCTAATTGTTTTTTGAAAAAGCAACATTTTGCAATATTTAAAGTTAAGTTTGCTTTTTGTAGGTGAGCAAGAATCTTTCTGAGTTTTTCTAAGCCTTCATCAATTGTTGAAGCTGTTGTCAACAAATCGTCCATATATGGGATGGCTAAGTCATATCTTTCGGTTCCTAATACTTTGTTTATCATGTGTTGAAACACAGCTGGTGCGTTAACAAGACCAAACGGCATTCGCGTGTACTCATAATGCCCGTCAGGTGTTATAAAGGCAGTTAGGTATCTAGATTTCTCGGCCATGGGTATTTGATAATACCCAGATTTAAGGTCGAGACTGGTAAAATAAGCTTTACCACTAAGGCGGTCTAATTGATCGTCTATAACTGGCATTGGATAAGAATTTTTTACGGTCTTTTTATTCAGGGCTCGATAGTCAACACATAGCCTATGTTCTCCGTTTTTCTTTTTGACCAGAACTATCGGGCTCGCGTAACATGAATCAGATTCCTGAATTATTTTGTTATTTAACAATTCCTTTATCATATCCCTTACAACAAGCCTCTCGTTAAAAGACAATCTATATGGTTTATACGTTACTGGAGTATCATCAAGTAATTGTATCTGCATTTCCGTTACATTTGTCGTACTCAATTCACTCAAATCTAAAGCAAAGCAATCCCGGTATTCATTTAATAGGGACAATAAGTCTGCTTTTTGTTTTTCTGTTATGTCACTGCCTATATTCAACAAATCAATAGTTATATTTTTTTTATTATACGCAGTGTTTGAGATATCGCCATTTATAGTTATTTTGTGTACTTGAGATACATTAAATAGTTCAGTTGGTAATAAATTAGACTTTATATTTAATAAAAATGCGCGAGCTAATATCCTATCTTTCTTTAAGGTAACACCAGAGTTAGAAAAACTAATAACCGCTATATAGCCCTGATTTTCGCGGATGTGATATACACCAGGTAAAACCACGACCTCTTCGTTACATTTAAAACAAGTACTACCAGATAAATAAATGTATCCCGTATACTCATTATTGCAGCGCACTTTAACAGTATCCATATTTTCAATATGCGTATCTTTAACAATAAATAGCTCGACCTTCGCTGTTTCTCCTTTATTTGAGTATAGTGTTAAATTTGTATTTGTCTTAAAAACAATAACCTCAGGCATTTCAGTGACGTTCTGACCTAACAATACGTCCGTGTCAAGATATTGGTCTGGTACGATAAATGCTTCGACATTTGCTTTCAAAAAGTCTACTATTATATCAACCGCAACTTTACCCGTAGGTTGTAAAGCACCAGATGCAAAACCCTTTATGAGCGGTAATTTTTCGTTAATGACAGGTACATTCAGATCGTTAGCTACACTTTGTTTAATTATGGTACACTGGCTGCCAAAGTCTACAAATGCATTTTTAATCTTTCCATTTACTTTAATGGTTTTAATATAAATATTCGCGGTATTATTTTGAGCTGTGATACTCTGCACCTTGTTTATTATACCACTGTCAGTAGTTAAAGGGATGCTATTTGAATTTTGCTCCCGTTTACAAAATTGTCTTAAATGACCAGATCGGTTACATTTTGTGCATTTCTGTGGTCCTTTGTGACATTTAGGTGCAATGTGCCCTGGCTCGGCACAATTATAACATATCCGTGTTACTATATTATTTGGTCTGATATCTTTATTACTATTGTCATTATATTTAGAAAAACCCGGGTTCATTCTGCTACTTAGACTACCTTTCTTTAATTCCTTGTTGAAAGACGTTACTGTAATATTACGTAAGTATCTAAGAAGTTTACTAGGAGATTTAAAATTAGCTCCCTGAGTATTAAGCCTTATATTATGATCAAAAATGCCATGTATGATACAGTCTACTGCATCTTTCCCTTTAATATTACAATGCCCAACTAATTTTGATTTATCGTAGAAGTATTCTTCTAAAGATTCGTCTTTACGGCTCTTGCGTGATAACATTTCATTTAACCTATCTGCATAATTTCGGTCATCCGGAAAATTACGTAATAATTTTCTCTGCCACTTCTTCCACGTCATGTTAACTGAAAGCAGACCTTCATACCATTGCCGTGCCAGACCAGTTAGTTTCGGTAACGCGTGAAAAATGGTTTGCTTTTCAGTCCATTTATAAATAGCTGCCGTCTCGTTAACCTTTTTCAACCATGATTTTGTAGACTGAGATTTATGACTAGGATCAAAATTTGGTATAACGGCGTGCGCGCCAGTAAAATTCCTATCACTTTGACAGCTGATTGCATCTATAAACCGTGTCATTATATTTTCATCTGGTCTGCTATGTGATCGCGCACGGCTTTTCGTACCTGAGTGCCTCGATCTTCGGTGAGGCGTCGTGCCAGATGAGCTTGAGTCAGTCGAAGAACTATTAGATTCAGAACTACTAGAAATGTTCCTATTATGTCTCCGATCCTGATCAGTACTATCCGATCTTGTCCGTTTCTTGCGTCTGATATGATGTCGACGTGCTTGCCTCACACGAGATCTAGCTCTATTCTTATTACGAGTTAAAGGTGAAGAATTTCTTCGTTTTTTTGTCGAAGGCGTTGGCATTCTGTTTGTATTTTTCCGTTTTTGTGCCTCATGACTAGGCGGTGGAGTATATAAATCATGCTCCGAGTCAGGCATTGCTATTTGAAGAATTAAAATGAGTTAAGGGACAGTTGAAGGTAAACATTAATTTAAGTACTCAGATGCAATACTACATTTAATAAGTTAATACACCTCGCTAGGCAATGCTGCGTTTAAAATACACTCAACAATTTATTATGCCCAAAGATTCACCAACATGCAGGAATCAAACCCGCCACTTTTCTGCCGCCAACTGGCAGGCTATATCTGTCGTACGTTGATATAACTGGCCAATAATAAATGGTTCATCGTATACAATTTACACAATATATGTAGTATAAAATCATGACTTATATCGAAAGGGCTGGTAGATAGTAGCAACGGCATTCATAATCCATAATCTAAACTTTATACTTTAGACAACATGGGAATCAAACCCGTGACCTCTCGTTTCTCCGGCGGCGTCTAACTGATTCCGCCACGGAAGGTGTCAAAAATATTTTACTGATTTAAACACCAACAGTTGGTGGGTACATATGTATGTATGCATATTCGCGTTCCATGTTGCTAATATTTAACGCAAAGATGACATTGATTGTTAAAACTACAAATAAACGTATGTAAAGAAAAACAATACAGAGCCTATTTAATCCTTATAAACACCTAATAGCATAATGATCTGATTATCTGCATTGTTAATTAAATTAGTAAAACGTGTAATTTATGTCGCCTTTAATATGATAAAATGATATGTGGGTAGTCTATATTTTTCGTGGTCAATACTTCTGCGCAAATAGCTAGTGGTATTCTAAACAGGGATCGATATTACTAATATAATTAGTGTTTTAGGGATGCGCATGTGCATATAGTTTGGCATAAATACACTATTTCAATTTACACAATACAAAGTTGGTTGGTTCTCAAAATATAGGCTCGCCTAATTTGGGGCCAACAGATATGATTAGAAATTTTTATTTGAATTGAATAAAATGTAGTTATATTTACTATTGTGTCATTAAGGTAGCATTGAGCATAAAATATATAAAGTAACATACCTGAGCTACGGTACCACTTCTGAAATGTGTTGCCTAGTTGTAACTAGACTCGTGATTTATATTATGTTTATAATTTAATTAATAATTATTTTTGAAACGCTAACAATTGTGATGTTAAAATATATAGCATCACATTATTAAAGGTTAGAAAAGTTTTGTGTGATTGTTATTTTGTATAGTCGCTCGTGATCTCACAATAATAAAATACTATTGCTAGAGCGTTGGACGTATTCGACAATTTATCTGGAACAATTATATTTTTTTTTTAGAAATATTGTAGTCTATTGAAAAGAGATGTAAGAATTCGAAATTTAGCAAACGTATTTCATAACACTAAAACAAAGTAAACGCACGTTTAAAAATAACTAATTCATAGAATCGGCTACTGGTCGGAAATAGATTCCTATTTTTTCCGCTTGCCAACACAAGCTTTTAACCTCTGTAAGTACCATAGTGCATTGAAAAAAATGTTGTCCATGGTATGTGGTAATAAAGTCGTTTCGTTCTACGCAAAAAGAAGACCACCTTTCGCCTTCAGCCAAGGCGTCGTAAAAACCACTCAAATGTGTGGAACATTTATATAAATATACTTTATAAACAAATAAGGTTCAACGCACCGTGTAAAACTAGCACCAATGTGTTTATATAACTGATCGTTTGACTGACGGTTTGATGCTGATCGTGTGTGGATGTATTATTGATTCCGTAGTTTGGAATTAAATTTATTTAATTACATATTTTATTACACCTTGTACAAATACACTGTGTTAATTATACGCATGATACGAAATCAAACCAAGATACTAAATTGCTTTTATCGAAACTATAAAAATGAAGTCCACGAAGTAAAACATTGATACTCTTACTTAAAATTTGCCTCATTCTTGGAATTATCTGAATTGTTTTTTTAACAAAATATTCATAGAACTGACGACATTGACAAAATAAAAATTATTTATTTTCTAATTGATACAATTCTTCAATAATATTGAAGATTTCTTAAAAACCTCTGGTTTTGTAATAACATTGGAATTTCTTGTGATATCATTCATAACCTAACAAGAATTCATAACTGGCACAAGTACACGTTAATTAAGTTTTAAATGGTAAAATGATTTAAATACAGCTAAATATAAATCCGGGAGAACATTTGTCTCATCCATTCCGCGCGGCTGAGGCCCGACAGTAGCTGTTAACTTTATTGCAAGGGATCGCCGTGTATTCAACGCGATCTTGCTAATTAATACCGTCGCCATTGACTTTTTATATATAAACGTGCCGCACACCGGGAATTTATTGCTCACTTCCTCGGCTCTTTGAATAAATTGGTATTTTTTCCTGTTAAACCTATACGCTAGTTGTGTGTGGTGTACACAATTTGTACATTAGGATTTGTTTATCTTACGCGTGCGGAATTTATTTTGCTTATAATAAAAGTGAACTGATTAGAGGATATTTTTGTCCATTACTGGGTGCCTTTCCGTCCGATACATTCAAAACTTCTATATGTTTTAAATTTTAATGCAGCGTTCATTAGATTAGGATAATCACAAATGGTATAATGAATTTTATCAATAAGGAATAGCGGTGTTGTGCGTTTTCATCTCGCCAATGTTCCTCCCACTCACATAGGTTTCATGGTCAAGCGTATAGATAATATTGCCTGTTTCATGCTCTATGGCATATCTGTAGTCCTCAGAAACCGCTATGTTTAGTTCAGGGTGAATAATAACAGATGGCGGCACTTGTAATGCAAAATTACTCACCGTTTAGCAATCGTGAATGTTTGGAAAAAATTATGCAATTCGAATTTCGAACTGCAATTCTAAATTTGAATTATACTGAAATACACAATCAAGTGGCATTAAAACTGGCAGTTTGAACTGATTGTATGTATCCGTTTAAAGTAATCGTTGAGCGGGCTCTCGGGCCCGATCATGCGTTCCGTTCTCGCGAATTTTATTACCACCCATGACGTTTCACAGTTGAAGGTGCGGATATTTTATCACCGCTCGGTTCATGCTCATCTATTATGAATGGAACGGAACGCTGTTCTTGTATATCGCGTGTTGAGTTTACGATGCTTTTGTTGTATTTGATTTGTTGTCGTACGAACTTGGAAGGTTCGGCTGTCTCAGTAAATTCGAGAATATTTGCAGTTTGTACAAAGTTTGCGTTTTCATGTTTGTAATAAAGTTACATGGAACAACTTTTGATAAAGAATTATTTCAAAGAGTTATTTTAAGTGTTTGAAAGCTACGCCTTTGAACTCCATGCATCTGTACAAAAGTTCTCAATGTCAACAAAAAGGATTAAATTGACATTGGACCACCATATCCTATATTCAAATAATACCCATGACCTCAATCACCCAGTACGAAAGGTCACATCACAATCGCCATGATCAAAAACAACAGACGTGCAGAATAAACATGAAACGCGTCCAAAAGGCGTTCTGTTTGTAATTAAAGGCTCACAGAACAGTGAATTCACTGATCTCGCCAAGGATATAGTTTTAATGACAATACCAGTACACACGAGGTGTTTTTTAATCACGGATTTATTTCAAGAACAATAAAACTGTCCGCCTGTGAACAAAAGATACGCGCTTGCGTTATTCACACACGTTATTTTAGTGCGAAAGAGTTTTGTAACAATCGATAGTGTAGCGGAATGGTTATTTTTGAATGGGATTTTGAAATATTTTTTTACAAAGAAATTTTTGTAAAACGTAAATTGTCCATCTCTTTACGCTAGTGTTGATTTATAATATCTATAGACGATTCTAAAAATCTGGCTAGTGCATAAAATATATAGCGCAAATAAACATTCCGGCTAATCCTTTTTATTTATTGTTATCTTATAGTACTTTTATTATTAAAAAGCAAATTATTAATAACTAAATATTATCTTTATTATCTCCCTATTGAAAGTTCACTAAATATAGACAAATTCCATGCAGTATAAAGTGTATTAACATGTCTCTTCTCATTGTCTCCAGGTCTTAGCGGTGCGAAAGCTGACCTGCAGCACCGGCGCGAGGTGTTCGGTTCAAACCTGATCCCTCCGAAGCCGCCCAAGACCTTCCTCACGCTGGTCTGGGAGGCCCTGCAGGACGTCACGCTCATTATTCTAGAAGTTGCCGCCGTAGTTTCCCTAGGGTTGAGTTTCTACCAGCCACCGGACGACCCGGCCGACACTGGTGAGTGCGCGCGCACCGAATTTGTACTTGATTTGCACTTGGTGTACCGAGTTATCTGTCGCCTTTTTTATAAGGGTAGCTTTACGAGTGAAGATGTTGTTGCGGCTTATAATTAAAGCTGTGCATATAAGATTTTATGAACAAAATCGATTGTTGCAAGCAATGTCTAATGCTTATAACAAATAATATTAATGTTAAGGGTGATCATATTTTGGTAGTAGTAATATATTTAAATGATGATAATATACAGTTTCAAAAGTGAAAGAAGATAATGTTGGTATGTACCTGGTTTCTAATTTCTTATTGTGTTAGTAGCTTCATAAATTACAAGGTGTTCATAAGAATCAACAATTTTTTAGATTGTGAATTGATTTAAGATATCAAAATGTTAGTACATTTAATCTGCAATACATTTAAGTACCACAATTTATTACATTCGTAATACTTTTTGTATGAGATCATCTAAATAATCAGGAGTCAGTTCTTCATTTAAAGACATCATTTCAGTAATTACAGCTGAACTTAGTGCATTTATAAGACAGTAATACCAGGTATCATATCCATCATCAGAACTAGTCCTAGCTCTCCAGTTGTAACAAACTTTAGAACACCACGCAGGCCTAGCGTGGTGGTCTAAAGTTTGAAATTCTTCAAGGTAACCATATTTTCAACTGGTATAAATGATATCCTTCCAGAATTAACTGTTATGCAACACAAAACGTCAGTGCACAAAATTAAATCAATATATTAATACTTGTATTTTCTCTTTCCAATAACAATTCGGATACATTAGACGACCCTGGTAAGAACATACACTGCTCGTTTTAGTAATAGTACTCGAATCGAATGTATTGGCAATGATTTTCTATACGAAATATTGCAACTAGATCGATACGAGTGAATTTAGTGAATGTTAGGTTTATGTGTGTTGTGTGTACGTTGTACCGTGGGTTGTTGGATCGAAATTATCTATGATGGTTCCTTTTTTTTCTATTCATGTAAGGTTTTTATCTGCGAAGATTTCCAGCTTGTCTTTGCGTTTATACTTTGCATCATTTTTGTAACTGTGTCAATAAGATAATTAAAACTTCTTTGTTTTTTTCTAAGGATTTGTCGCTTTAAGCTATTTCTCTTCAACAAGTATGTATATCATTAAAATTCAATAATTCTGCAATTATTAATGTTAGTAAATTTCTCCTTCTTTATTAATTCAAAAAAACCCTTTCATAGTTCTTTTCAAAAAATTCATTGTCTTTTTAAACATCAAAGTCAATTTCGACGCAATAAACCACGGTATTAGAGCTTGTGTGTATTGGTTTAGTTGCCCAAAATTTTACCGAGTACCACGAGTGGTAGTAACGCTATGCACCCTGTCTGTACGTCTGTAGGTGCGTTTGCTCGTCCGCTCGCTTGACTACCACTCTGACACAGGCGTGTGCTTGACAACGCCAGTGGCTACACTCCAACTATGACTGTTGAATCAGCACAGCTTACCAAATGCGTTAAAAGTGTGCCTATCGTGATATTTTATACAATCTTCATGTTGTGATTCCAAATTTTTATTAGTTTCAGAACTCCTGTTTATAAGTGTTGTAGCTAGTTTTATTATGCAGGGTTATTTTTAAAAGACTGCACTTTTTTATTGCACTCTAGAGTATAATACTGGTTAACGTGTGGTGGAAAATATTAAATTTCTCACATAATAAGACATTTATTGCCATTTCAAAATGTCCTAATCAATGTACAAATTAGGTATACTCAATATCTTCTACGAGCTCGGCGCCGCTCATTTTCATACACAGATGCGCACTCATGTTTCTTTATTTTATGAATGGGATTATAATGGTCGTGTCGTCAAGTATTTTGTTTTGTGACGACAAAAATAAGGTTTTTTTAACTATTTTTTTACTGTATCAGCCCATATACGTCCCACTGCAGGGCACGGGCCTACTCTACAATCGAGAATACGATTGAGAGTGGTTAGGCCATATAGTCCACCACGCTGGCCTAGTGCGGGTTGGCGGTTTCCTCACGATGTTTTCCTTCACCGTTTTAGTGCGTGGTGATTGATTTATCAATGATATTTTTTTACTACTTGATTATATTTATGATTCAGAACCTTCTGTCAAAATTTGTATACTCTAATAAAAAATAACCCTGTATATACTATATAAATTTATTTTTATATAATTTTAAATTTATTGAGCGTTGAGGTCTATGTTTGCCCCATTACAGTGATATAGTGGCAATGTTACCACATGTATGGGGTAAACTTGAATCAGGCATTTGGAGGACCGTTGTTTGCGATGCACATTACAATCGGACAGAATACGTGCCGATACGTGTTCAGTGAACCGAACTTAACACTTACATCTGCATAGTCGAGTGTATAGAGCTTCACGCGATAGGCGCCGCATCGAAATAATTGTATTACATAATTTGCGTGCCTCCAACTACATTGTATTCAATTTTCTTTTGAGGTTAATAAAGTTAACATATTTTTCTTAAACTATACCTCTTTCCTATATTTAAATATTTTTTTAAAATCTATGTGTGTGCTTATGTGTATAAATTTAAGCTATAAAATAGTAATAAAATTTTATATAAATATATAAGTATGTTTATGTATTATATTTAAGCACATTGAATTTCACTGACACATCACTTCACTATCGCACACGGCGCGTGTCGCCATATTCGACGAGTGTTCGAACCCGATACGGCAGCTTAAATTGTTATGGAACGTAATCCCATCTGCCGTCCCTTTCTCACACACAGTTCCAATACGGAATAGAGAAGGACAGATGCATTCACGCTCATTGAATGATTAGTTATGTCGATTAATTGATCTGTTCAATTGGCTGAGGTATTAATGAAAATTTGAATGTACCTACTCAATATGCGAACTTTAATCTAATTTGACGGGCGTTTAATTATCAGACATGGATTAGAGCTCACATTTCACGCTCACTATCAACACGCTTTCCTGGCTTTATAATAAAAAGGGTTTAATTCAAAAATATAACTGCTGTTGAGCCTTCAGCCTACTGATTAAGCGGTATTTTTTTATAATGCTATCACTTGCTTAAACAGAATCTGGTGACTTAAGCTTAAGAGCTTTTAAAACGTTCCCAACGCCATTTCAGCTACAGAACTCTGAAATACAAATCGCTTTAAAATTCACATTGACACACTTGAACCCTGCAAATAATTTTTAATTTTGAAAGGTTTGTTTGAATGATCATGAAAGGTTTTTGACTGTGAATATTTAAGGTTTAATAAACATAGATATATTATAAATTAGAATAAATGGTAAATATGTCTTAGTAAATATAAATAGCATTAGAAAAATTATCTTAAAACTAGAATCTAAATAGTCGATACGTGACTAATTATTCAAAAATATATCTATGTATATAATATAGATGATAATTCTATTTGGAATAAAAATGATTGACATGTTATCAATATTAATATTTAATTTAATAATATTCCAGCCCATCTGGACGAAGAAGAAGGCCACTACCAATGGATCGAAGGTTTAGCGATTTTAATATCTGTCATAGTCGTCGTTATAGTAACAGCATTCAACGATTACACGAAAGAAAGGCAATTCAGGTAAATATTTGGGTCATTTTTATCGTTTTCTTTTATTTTAGTGTTAATATTATCCTAATGGTACAATACTTGTACCACGATGCGAAATGGCCGATGCAAACCTCTACCACCCCGTTTTTTTATTTAAAGGGTATATACCTATACATATCTATATCAAGGTTGCCCTTTAATGTAGTAATCATAATTATAATTATCTTTTGAAATTTCTTTAACATCTTTGCAAAGCTACGAGCATAATATTCGTATTCACTGCAAACTTCAATACTAGTCTTGATAGTTACAATCAATGCATTTGAAAATCCACAGAACCCAGAACTGAACAAAAAGACAATCCAAACGAATCTAATAATTCCTTGACACACTGCCACGAGTGTTCTGGAAACATTGCAAAACAAAACTATGACCTAATTATGAAAGCTAACAGCGATAGCGCCAGTCAGCTAATTCATTCATGATCGGCCGTTGTGAAAGCTTTATCTCGAGAACAATCAATGGGAAGTGGGTCGAGTGACAAAATTAGCTATTTTTAGCATGCGCGACACCGATCCCTTTCGATGCTCGTCATAAATGTATGGGGCGGGATATTGATTTTGTTCTTTAGGTAAATGTAGTTTGGGATCGAGGTAGCAATAGTTGTAAGCGGTATAAATTCGACGGACCATAACCCGCACTAGGCCAGCGTGGTTGACTATATAGCCTAATCACTCTCAATTGTCCTCTCGATTGAAGAAGAGGCCTGTGCCTTCCAATGGGACGTATAGGGGCTGATACAGTACATTACTCTTGCCCATACATTTACCAGAAGCTAAAAGTAGGGCCAGATATGCTTTGCTGAAGCGTTTGATTCCAGATTGATAGAATCATGGTAATCTGCGACTACTCATTCGTTTCTCTGGTCCATTTTCAAACAAAGCTCACCAATGATCTCCAGGTCCTGTCTCTCTATGGGCAGCAGTTATCACTACTATCAAAAGTCTCAGTTTCTCTTTTACCTGCTTAATCTTATATTTGCCTGCTTCCTCATTAAGGCTTTCAAACTAATGATTAGTTGTACTACCAAATGCTATTGGTTGATCTATATTATTAACATCACGTTCTATTTAAATTCCAGAGGGCTCCAGTCTCGGATAGAAGGCGAGCACAAGTTCGCCGTGATCCGAAGCGCCGAGGTGAAGCAGATACCTATAAGCGATATAGTCGTGGGTGACATATGCCAGATAAAATATGGTGATTTGCTACCCGCGGACGGTATACTGCTCCAGAGCAACGACCTTAAGGTTTGTAGTGATTTTAATACCATTTTTTACCCAGTAACGGATGATACATTAAAGTACAAAAGCAGTGGAATTGTAATTAGTCTGATATTAATTGTAGCCAAGCCAGTTTGTGTTACTAAGGAAGATTACTACCTACCCCAATCTTATTAATATGTCAATAAAGATAGGATATTGAGGTCAGGCATGCTATTGGCTACTCTGCCTTCGGAATTCAATGACAGTTGTAGAAGAGATGTAATTTTAGCAATTGATGCTATTTTGTATCCTAAAGTAAATTGATCCAGAGGTGATCCAAAGTCTCCAATGTAATCAGCAGCCGTTGTCCCAAGCGATGTTTTACAATACGTTGCAACACTCGTTATCTTTCCGATATCATTAATGGAGGACAGGTAGCAATAATTTCTATATCCATTCGCTATCTGATCGGACTCGGGCGCGTGCGTCACTCCCTCCTCCCCCCACCACGCGACACTTCTAATAATCGTGTCGATAATTCGATAACGAGCCTTTATTGGGTTATCTGGTGGTGTAGTGTTTGTTCGGCGTCCCCTTACGTAATATTTCGATTGAATGATAATCGATAAGCGACGAGTAGCTGGCATTACGATTTTTATTTTTTCATCGATGTTTATCACTACATAGTATAAAACACAGTCGCTTTCTCTGTCCCTATGTCCCTTTGTATGCTTAAATCTTTAAAACTACGCAACGGATTTTTATGCGGTTTTTTTAATAGATAGAGTGATTCAAGAGGAAGGTTGTTGATACGTACATATTATTGTATAGAAGTCTATTTGTACCCGGGCGAAGCTGGGCCGGGCCGCTAGTTCTTTATACTTTCTTCTTTTTTTTGCTCTTTTTATGAAGACCATGGCTAAAAGCCTTGTTTATTAATGACTTATTTTTTCCTATTGATGATTCCTTTCATTTCTCAACTAGTCATTATTATTTCCTCTATAATAAGGCCTCTGAGATTGTATTCCTTACGAGTAGTGACTTGAGATCGAACTCTGTAAAAACTTCGCCGTATGGTAATAAAATATTGAAGAAAAAACGTATTAATCACTAATTTATACAAAACACAAGTCATAATGCATAATTAACAACTGTATTTACATTATACCAACTAAAGCCTTCAACGCTTATACTCAGTAATTGTATATTATTTTTTACAACACAATTCTAGCATACCACGTCAAACGACTTTAGATGTAGCTGATAAGTAAAATAAACATGTACTGTGCAGATAGCAATGAAGCAATTTGATAACTGTAATTAGTCTAATGCAGTATTTTTATCTTTTGCCGTTGTTTGTACATTCTGATTTGTACTTCTGGATTGTTACCTTGTAAATCATGTTTTATTATTTGTTCTTTTGATGCTGTTACCATTTTATAGAGATAAGCGAGAGAGAATACCTACATACATATTAAATATTACAAAACACACACAAGAGAATGCAGAATAAAAAAAACTAGGCCATTTCTACTATGCCTCTCGACAAAGCCTCTTTAGGTACTTGCATACAAATAAGTTGTGATAATGAGTTGTGAGTGCGTGGTGGCCTGTTGACAAACGGACTAGACGCGACTGCCAACATGTTCACAGTGGCTGCGGGTTCGAATCCCAGGGCGCACCTCTGACTTTTCAGAGTCATGTGTGTATAGATAGTCAATCACCACGCACTAAAACGGTGAAGGAAAACATCGTGAGGAAACTTGCATACCATAGCGATTTATAAAAAAATGTATGGTATGTAAGTCCGCCAACCCGCACTAGGCCAGCGTGGTGGACTATATGGCCTAACCACTCTCAATCGTATTGTCGATTGTAGAGGAGGCCCGTGCCCTGCAGTGGGACGTACATGGGCTGATACAGATACAAATAAGTTATTTCTAAACAGTTTATCGAAGCATACATTTGCCATTATACAAATAGTAAAATGTTCCTAAAAGAATACGACATTGACGATATCCAACCGCAAAATGGTGTCTAACCACTGAGAAAATTCCCAGAGCTTTGCTGAATCCAGACGGTTTAGTTCAAATCGCTGTAGACATTTTTGATGGAGGCGTACAATCAGCAACAAATCTAGCAGGGAATATCTAAGACTAAAAATGTTTCTCTAAAGACATGCTTATGACCTTACAGATCGACGAATCATCGCTGACGGGCGAATCGGACCATGTCAAGAAGGGAGAAGCATTTGATCCCATGGTGCTATCCGGTACACACGTCATGGAAGGTACGTGGTCTTTCTGCCTTCCTAACTTCGTATTATACCAGCCGTTGCTATAAAGTAACATTATTGGAAATCTCTTCTACTGACCCTACTTTTTATCAAAGTTAGGCCGTAATGCAGTGTTTGTATTCAAATCAGTTTACAACGGATTAAAAGGACAAACCTTTTACCAGAGGAAAAAAAAACAGTAATCAATATTTTTGGTTTATTGGTTTAAATAATCATGGATTAATAAATAGCAGGGCTTGTCTAATTTACTGATTAAATGTTGGTATTAAAATTGTTAATAATGATAGAACGGTTTGTGACAAGATAAAAAATATACGAAGATTATTACCGAATCAAGTAATTATAGGATAATAATTATGATAATAGAATCTATATGAGCCATCGTGAAATTAATAATACAAAAAATCCTTGTAACATTTAGATATAAATAAATATATTATGCGTTTATATAATATTTATTAGACTAACCCAACACAACAATAAAAAACATGATTCATTTTTTGTGATGTTAAAAACTAAAGGGTATACATTAGAAAAAACTATGTATTTACGGATAAGAAAAAAAAATACCAAAAAAATTGGTCGCATTTTTTTCCATTATTTTTAATTGCACCACGTATGAAGTCACTAAAACAACCACACAATCGGTCTCAGTCTGGATATACCCCGTAAAAGTTGGTCACAATATTTCTAGTATTATGTGGCGTATTAAAAATCCGTATAGACAGTCTGACTTGACTCCTCATCAGTTCAGTTTCAGCCCATATACGTCCCACTGCAGAGCACGGGTCTACTCTACTGACTCCTCATAGATACATCAAAATGGTAGAAGACAACTGATTTGATGAACAGAATTTCGTTACTAAAACCTTTGCCTCACATATTGTTTTTCGTAAAATTCAACCACCCCTCCAAATACTTCCAGGTTCGGGAAAAATGTTGGTGACCGCCGTGGGTGTCAACTCCCAAGCCGGTATCATTTTCACCCTCCTCGGCGCTGCAGTGGACAAACAAGAGAAAGAAATCAAGCAGATGAAAAAAGGTCGGTATCCCGCCAAAAATATCCATTGTATGTTGACGGTTGCGGTAGATATAGTTCTATTTGCTCCATCCCCTCTCCAAATCCCCATTACCCTGACTCCATAGCCCTTAGACAACGGGAATGCCTTTTCTGATAATTGTCTGGCAATATTTTGAAAAACACTTGATGTGAATATTTTGGTTGCTACCAATCATGTTTAGTTTTGTATAATACGCTGTATTAAACTGACAAAAAATATTCACTTTCGAAAAAAAACTGTGATATGTCTTAAAATATTCACATCAAAAACATTGGTCTCCCAAAAACAAAATATGTTTGCTTTTTTTTGTTTTCCATGGTGAGTTTTTTGTTTGGTGGTGGTTCTAGACACTTTTAGTTTTGTTTGATTTCGTGAGATTTTCATGGATTTTTATTGGACCGGGATTGTTTCGATTTTCAAGTACTTTTCTGCCTTCGCAGCAATGAATACGGCTGTCAAATGAAAATCGACTTCAATGCTCTAATATAAGGAGTGATTTTTGTTTAAATTTTGTTGCGACGGCAGTATTGTGTGCGGGAGAACCGTTGGCATATTATCAGAAAAGGCATAACACAAATAGCAATATATCCTGCAAAATATAGTTGCATATAACACTGCTCATTTAGTGTTGCGTGGATATAGTCATTAGATAAACACATGGCTTCTGAATTTAGTCGATTATCATCTAGCGAGCTTTATTGAGATGCATTATAGTGTATATTTTAGAGATGTTGATTGCCAGTTAATAACCTTGTAAGGTAAAGCAATACATCTGTAATTAAAATTTGTATATTTTCATCAGCTATGAGAAGAAAAGAGTCAATGATATTGTTCAAATTCTACAATTAAAATTTGATATTTGCAGTAATGATAAATTTTTAACTCTACAAAGTATATTTTATTAAACAAAGCAATATAATAAATTAAAACAAATGTGGATGAAACTAAATTTTTCAGCCCAGAATATAAATATACATTTGAATAGCTTTTAAAATCCTCAATAAAAAATAATATAAGTCAATATATTGAAATAAACCTCGCTACTGATATTATACAAACAAAACATAACGTTACAAAATATCTAAATGAGCAATGTAGTATGGTGATGCTTCGTTGAGTACATTAGTGTGACCAGTGACGTGAATAACCCCCTCCCGCCCCCACCACGTCACCACCGCCACCCCTATGGGGATGCGAACCTTTTTATAGACGTAATCGGTGAAATGTATTAAAATTATTAAAATAAAAAAAATTGTCATCAGTCTATAGTATTGATTAATATACAGAAAAAAAATACGTGTCAAAAAAAGAAAAATATATTTTTATAAAAGACAAAAACAAAAAAAAACAATTCTGGCCAAATTAATGGTATACTTTGAATATTTCACCGATCACGTCCAAACATGAGATTATTTTATTTATTGATGACATGTGAAAGTGAAACTTCCTGTTTTTCATATCTATATGTTTGATGACTTTGTTTTTTTCTCGTTTCATATATTCATTAGTCGTTGTCCGTATGTTTGTTTGACTAATAGCCTGATGTGTCTTGTGATAGCATGGTTTATTTAAATGTTCATTTTATGCAAATGTTTTTCACACTATGTTACAATAAAAAAAATAATCTCGGAATACATTTAAAATATTACAATATTAAAGCATACATAAATGCATTATTAGATGTCCGGTTTAAGCATTTGGGGTGTATGTCGGGTTGGTTTTGTGATGTTTCTATTTTTGTTATGTGACGTCAATAAAAACAATCTATATCACACTTACACTATTCATGATTTTCAACTATCACCTTTATTAACTCCTATCGCATACACACATAGTTACACAAGTAGATTCCAAACCCCGCAAGTGCTTAAACGCAACGACAAGATACCCCTTTAGTTTTAGTGCCACATACATTCTAGTGTGACCCATTCAATGACATCCAACTTTTTTTTTCTCCACCCCCGAACCCCGGCCTGCTGCACGCCCACCTCCATGTCGACGATGAAAATTAAAAAAAATACATTAAAAAACCAATTAAAAAAACATACACATCGACCGCATCGTGTAAATGTCGTCTTGACTGCATGATGTATAAACAAATTTCTATCGAATCGTTGTCATAAATGTGTATGCTTGTATATTATTGGACATAAAAATCCAAAACGGATACGGACCAAAATTGACGCGTGTAGAAGCTAAAAAGCAGCAACGGAAAGGAACACAGCGCAAGAGTCTGTCCGGTAAGTAAAATCCTTTGCTACGTCCCGCTTCGTAACAACCCTTCTACACTCGGGGCAGTTAGACGCCTTTATATCTTTTGGGTTGTTTTGTGCTTTGTTTTGTGGCTTCGAGCTTGGGATATAAGGGACACCCTAACCTGCTCTTAGAGTCTATAGATATACTGCAAACTTAGCGATTTGTCGTATATTATGATATAAACACAATAATATGAAGAATAATAATAAAAAAAACTTCCGTAGTATTAATTGACTAATGACTGCATTTTCCACTTGAGAGCATAGTGTTTAATTTTCGCTGTAACTACTAGTATAGTCTACTAAATAAGTAAGCATCTTCTGTGACAATGGTTTGAAGCTGTTCTTCTTTCTAACTGTAAAATTTGATTTTAACAATTGACGTTTCATTTAAGTTGTATTCACTTTTTAATTTATTTTTTAATTCCTTGCACCTTATTTCATTCTTTGAGTATTAATTGGATTTACGATTATTTTGTCCGTAAGTGTACATGAACACATTTGGTACTGTTGAATTACAGACATCCCACGAAATTAGTTTTTTTATCATTCTTTATTACAATTACTATTTATAATTTATTAATATTTAATTTTGGAAATAAATAGTAATGTTCTATGTAAGACAGATTCATAAAATATTCATAAAAGAAAACACTGTAGTTTGAAGTTTCAAATGATTTCTAGGTATCGTTATCAATTTCATATTGATATTATATTTCAAACACCATAATATCCCTATACAAAGTTCTAACTTACATCAGAAATAATTATCCTACAATTTCTGTCTACATGTTAATGGACAGGAATCATGAAAATATTACAATCTTCTTATGAAGTCTCAGTAAATATTTCAAGGTCTTTAACACAAAACTATGACGTAACACACACAAGCACCCCGCATACTAGAGAGACGTATCAACATGTGTGGGTTGTTATAGGTGAGGAGGAGCACCTGCCATCATCAGGCAACAGTCACGGCGCCAACCACGCGCGTCCCGACGACAACCACGTGGCCGCGCCGCCCGCCGACAAGCCCGCAGAGACCTCGCACAAGAAGGAGAAGTCTGTGCTGCAGGCAAAACTCACCAAGCTTGCTATACAGGTACTATTCCAATAAGGCTGAATATTGCTTGAACTCTAGGGTAATTATTGATAGTTGTTGAGGCCTTCTGTTGATGTAACGATAGCTTGGATGTCAATTTAGTTCGCGATATGGATCACTATTTTATTATTTTCAATTGATTCACCAGTGGGTAAAGAAGGATTTTTGCCCCTTTTCTACTTCCACTTAAGAAATATATAAATTACTATTTTCATGTAATGTCCATTCGGCCTAAAATAGGTGATAGTATCTATAACTGGTCTTTCTATTTTGACAAGATTGTCGACCTATTCTTATATGAATTCACGATGGCCACTATATTAACGCACACAAATATCTTGCCACCAGCAAACATTCAATTTATCGTTGAAAATTCTCATCATCATAATGTATAAAAAGCAACGTCGATATATCTACAATCTACTTAGAGAACGTGACGTAGTTTCTATTTTCAAATGTCAGTACATGGATAGTATCAATACCTGGATAAAATCCGTAAATAATAGTTTTATTTCAATGTGTAATATTTGCGTAAATCTAAGAAAGTATTATGGATCTCTCAACATTTATATTAATTAACCCCTCAGATCGGTTACGCGGGTTCCACCATCGCTGTGCTCACCGTGATCATACTGGTGATACAATTCTGCGTGCACACGTTCGTGATAGAGGAGAAGCCGTGGAAGGCCACGTACATCAACAACCTGGTGAAACATCTCATCATCGGTGTCACCGTGCTCGTGGTCGCCGTGCCCGAGGGATTGCCGCTCGCCGTCACACTCTCACTCGCTTACTCTGTTAAGGTGAGAGGGGGATGGATATAGTTTTGTCCAGCTGGGGAAACAGATATAGGCACATAAAGTTAAAGACATATTGGCCACGAAATGCCGGCCAGACAGGAAACGGTGCAATTTGGAGGCCTATGTCTAGCTGCAGTGAACAACAGTATAGGCTGATGATAATAATAAGTCGTCCTACCACTTTATAAAGACTTATTTTGGAAATAACACAATATGTTATTTATTTTATTCATGTATTATATCCATTGGTGTATAAAGGCGGACTTAATGCCTGAGGCATTCTTTACCAGTCTAACTTTGGATGGTTCATGTAGAAAACAAAGTAGACGCATAAATTAACAAAATATGGTTATGTTAGTATATAGTTTCACAAACAATACATAAGGTATACGTATAGATACATATATGCAAAAGTATATAAACGTAAAATCTCTCGTAGTTCCTGATCCCTGTGTCCCACGACACTAGACTTGATTTGAGTGCGAGTTCAGGACTATATATGTGACTGTTAGGTGTTATTTATTTACCTTTCACTTTTAAAATTATACGTATTTTTTTGGGAAACATTCATTAAAGATTTGTAACTTAACAAATTTTCTACTTATGAACATACATCGAGAAGACCGAAGTATACATCTTTCTGTCTATAATGCGTCAATGGGTCCTTCTTTAACCCTTAGCCTGTCGTAAGCGCCGCCTACTGACCTTGATTCAAAAATAGCCCCTATTTCAATGACGTTAGGTTGCTTTTTTGCTTGAAATCCGATGAGCCGTATTAATATAGACCCTATTTCAATGACATTAGGTTGCTTATTGCTTGAAACCGGAAGGAACCGTCTTCAGGTTCTGACGGTTGAGGGGTTAATACCGGGTCGATGGGCCATTTTGAGCCAAAATCTATTTTTTTGGATTAGGTCACTTTAATTCTAAAGCTGTGATATTTATGACACATACATAAAAATATAAATTAAAGTATAAACTAATTTACCATTCCCTGTACAGAAAATGATGAAAGACAACAACCTGGTGCGGCACTTGGACGCTTGCGAGACCATGGGCAACGCGACCGCCATCTGTTCCGACAAGACGGGCACGCTCACCACAAACCGAATGACCGTCGTGCAGTCCTACATCTGCGAGAAACTGTGCAAGGTCACCCCCAACTATCGAGATATACCGCAGGAAGTCGCCGAGACCATGATCGAGGGTGTGTCTGTCAATAGCGCTTTCACTTCGAGGATTATGGTGAGTGGTAGAAACAATATTTTGTCTAAAAAAATCGACGATTTTTGATTAGTAGTTTCTAATGGTTAGACATTTAAAAAAGTCATCGTCAAATAAATAAAATTGAATATTTTACAGCTTATTACAGCTTCAGCAAAAGACGCGAAATTGATCGTTTTCCTGGCAGGCAATACACTATCAACAAATTAAGAATACATACCTCTACATCGCTTCGAAAATACAGCTACTATAATGTTTAACATTACCAACAAATACAGTTCAATACAATAATTCAACCCAAAAATTATCGACTGTCCATTTATTCTCTCGTTGCGTATTAAATAATATTGTCTTGCTTATAAGACCATTACTTATACCAATTTGTCAACCTTTTGTTCCTACATGTTTTCACTGGTACAATGTTGTCCCCAGCCGTCCCTAGACCCAACAGGACCCCCCATGCAAGTGGGCAACAAGACAGAGTGCGCCCTCCTCGGTTTCGTGGTGGCGCTGGGCCAGAGCTACGAGGCGGTGCGTGAGCGCCACCCCGAGGAGTCATTCACCAGGGTGTACACATTCAACTCAGTGCGCAAGAGCATGTCCACCGTCATCCCTTACAAGGGCGGATACCGGCTGTACACCAAGGGAGCTTCCGAAATCGTGCTTAAGAAGTGAGTCGTAGGGTACATTTTTGTGTGTTTGTGTGTTGTTTGATGAGGATAATTTGGTAGTATTGGCACATATTGTGGTCTCGCAAGTGCTAATCCAGAAGTCGATATACTCTTAATAATATCAAATGACCAACACAATAAATAGTAACAGGAAACCTTTATACAGATGATAATGTCACTTACAAACTTTACGATATGATTATTTACGAGTGATTGGTTAAATGGTTTTGACAGTAACGATGTACACCTAAGTGATGGAAAGTCGAATGAATTAAATCGTTGCGTATGTTATTTCTACAACTGGAACAACAGGTACATTAGAAAATCTTATGTCATTGACGTTTTGCGACCCGTAATCATACATCTTCAAATAATCTAAATTACTCTCGATAATTTGCTTGTCGAATCATTCATCGATATGACAAATCACGACTAAACACATCGATATATTTATCGATATAACTATCCTCTCCCCCACAGATGCGCATTCATCTACGGCCACGAAGGTCGTCTGGAGAAGTTCACTCGCGACATGCAAGAAAGGTTGGTGAGACAGGTGATCGAACCTATGGCCTGCGACGGACTCAGAACCATCTCCGTAGCCTACCGCGACTTCGTGCCCGGCAAGGCGGAGATCAACCAGGTAAACAAACACCCTTCATGTTGTGATCATAAGTAACGAGAAAAAGACAAAAGGAAAAAACTAACACATTATTTGAGCATAGTTCATAGCCATTTTAGCTTTTGCACATTGAGGGTGTTCATTTTGTTTTTAATGAGGATTCAAATTATCACCATTGTATTATTTGTAGTTAGCAATTTCAATAAACACTTTTCATTTTAATGTGTAAATTGATTGTAAATTGATTATAAATGACTTGCTGAAGTATACTAATGTAATCAAAATTTAAAGAGCAGATATCGAAATAGCAAAATTACAAAAAAAACTCATATTATCGATATCGATACTGACTGAATGAATAATTTGCAGGTGCACATAGACCAAGAGCCGAACTGGGACGACGAAGACAACATCGTGAACAATCTGACCTGCTTGTGTGTAGTCGGTATTGAGGATCCTGTCAGACCAGAGGTTAGTGGTCATTTTATTTATTTAATTTATTAGAACCTCAACGAAGATAACACAACATTTATATTTATCTACATAATGTATCCTTCTGCGTGCATTAAATAACAGGAGAGTACAGCTTGCACAGAGTCTGTTAACATCAATATTTATCCATCAGCCTTGTAGTGACACCAAAAAACCCTGACAAAAGTCGAAGTGTTGTATAGTAAATGTGTCCCATAGGTACCGGAGGCGATCAGGAAGTGTCAGAAGGCCGGAATAACAGTGCGCATGGTGACTGGTGACAACGTGAACACGGCGCGTTCCATCGCGGTCAAGTGCGGCATTCTCAAACCCACTGACGACTTCCTCATATTAGAGGGCAAGGAGTTCAACAGGCGGATCAGGGACGCTAATGGAGAGGTAATTTTTTTATAGTAACTACGGTCCCCGTTACGGACGGTAAGTGCTTGGTCGCCTGTTGGTAAACGGACTAGACGCGGCTGCCAACATGTTCAGTTTGGTCGCGAGTTAGAATCCTCTAACACCTCACACCTCTGACTTTTCGGAGTCATGTGTCATTGATAGTCAATCACCGCACACTAAAACGGTGAAGGAAAACATCGTGAGGAAACCTACATACCATAGTGATTTATAAGAATTTCTGTGGTATGTAAGTCCGCCAACCGGCACTAGGCCAGCGTGGTGGACTATATGGCCTAACCATTCTTAATCGTACTCTCGATTGTAGAGGATCTCGATTGTAGGAGATTTCGATTGTGAGACCCGTGCCCTGCAGTGGGACGTATATGGGCTGATACAGATACTTATAATCTAGTGTATATTTGATCGAAGCTTGACAGCCTAACTGTATGTTTATCATCCAGGTTCAACAGCACCTGGTGGACAAAGTGTGGCCCAAGCTGCGCGTGTTGGCGCGCTCATCGCCCACCGACAAGTACACGCTCGTCAAGGGCATGATCGAGTCCAAGGCATTCGACACGCGCGAGGTGGTGGCCGTCACGGGAGACGGTACCAACGACGGACCAGCGTTGAAGAAGGCTGATGTCGGGTTTGCTATGGTGAGTGATGTTTTTTATATAGAATAAATATATATTACATAGTCATACGGTACTTTAGTCGTATTGGTGATGATATATCGCCTTGCATATTGTATTGTTTATCGATACTATCGAACCATAAAGGTTAATCTTAAAAGTAGACATGGTCGCTTGTAACCGATAGTCATTGCCTGAATGTCTTGCTCTATAAGTGAGGTGTGAAAGCAAGACAGTCCCGTATCTTATCGAAGAATTTCAACATTTTATCGAATATTAAAATTATCGATACTCGATATGGCTTACCCAACATCGATGTGTGATCTATAAATGGAAGTTACTCATACATACTATTATTTCTACCCAGGGTATCGCCGGTACAGACGTGGCCAAAGAAGCGTCAGACATCATTCTCACAGACGACAACTTCTCTTCGATCGTGAAGGCGGTGATGTGGGGCCGCAACGTGTACGACTCCATCGCTAAGTTCTTGCAGTTCCAGCTGACAGTGAATGTGGTCGCCGTCATTGTGGCCTTCATCGGCGCTTGCGCTATACAGGACAGTCCTCTTAAGGTAAATTATAATATAGTGCAATAACTAAAATAGTATTGAAAATACGGGGTATGAGAGAGAGGACGCCCCGCACATCGCCCGTGCCCTTCTCGTCTTAGTGCTGCATGAGTCCGCATCGACCGCGTTTGTCGATTTAGATCCCGCTCAAATTTTTCTTTGTGTATTATAATGCTGCGATAGGTTTTAAAGCTAAATAAAAAAAACAATAATTTATTGTCATTCTTACGGTTTTATTATACGTTAATAGTCTCTTCATAATAGTTTTTCTCAAATATCTTCCATGTGCAAAGATCGATCACTTAAAAATAGTATGTACTTAAACATTTTGTCATGTTGCATATAATAAACTTGAATCAATTCTTTTTACTCTTATGTCATTGCGTTGCAAAAAAAATATCGATGTAAACTACATCACTAGAAAATTACCTTTTTAAAACTCTTTATATTATATCAAAAATACCTTTTGATTAGGGTGTGTATAACACTGGCGTACATTCCAGGCGGTACAAATGTTGTGGGTGAACCTGATCATGGACACGCTGGCGTCTCTGGCGCTCGCCACGGAGATGCCCACGCCTGACCTGCTGCAGCGCAAACCGTACGGCCGCACCAAACCGCTCATCAGTCGCACCATGATGAAGAACATCCTCGGACAGGCCATCTATCAGCTCTTTATTATCTTCTCGCTGCTGTTTGTCGGTTAGTGGAGTCTTTGTGTTGATACTCGTGTGTATAAAATATTTATCGATCTTTATTCTTAAATGTGGGCGTTTTATGTTGACGGGTTTTTTTTATATACGCCTTCATAATAATAGATAATATAATTTGTACGTGGTCGTGATCCTCAGCAGTGAGGGAACGACAAGAGAAGAATAATAGAGAAAGGATGACCAAGTGAAAAAAAAATCAAGCATATTTAGTCATGTACCAAAAATTGCATCGAATGTTAATTCTTGATTATTACTATTTTTAGAGCGAACCCACGTTTAAGTTCCACGTACCAGTATCAAGAAAACTCTGATAAATTTTAATCAATTTTTATATCGATAGTTTTCATCCCACAACCCGCTATTTATCGATCTCCAAACTCCGAACTCTCACCGACACATCTACAAATAATCTAATACACAGGTGACAGAATTCTGAACATCCCTTCGGGCCGCGGGCAGCAGTTAGGCTCAGAACCCACGCAACACTTCACAATCATATTCAACACGTTCGTCATGATGACGCTGTTCAACGAGATCAACGCCAGGAAGATCCACGGACAACGGAACGTGTTCCAGGGACTGTTCACTAACCCTATTTTCTACTCTATATGGATCGGCACAGCTCTTTCACAGGTATTATGATTTTTATTTATCGAACATCAGTTAACATAGATGTTCAGATTTAGCTGTGAATATAACGCTGCTGGTATAAATTCCATATTGTGGTATTAAAATAAATTCAGTAAATTTATTAATAGATTTTATTCATAATTAAATTTTATGGTTAGCTTCTAAAAATCGAGTATCGCTAAATTAACCCATCTAAAAAGGCTATTTGATTCCGGACATACCTGAATTACCAGATATCATGTGATTTGACTAGTATAAATACGGTAGAGCCGACCTTTGACTTTTCCGTTCTATCCAGTGGACATGATTTTAAAAATTCAAAAAATCTAATTTCTTAACCCCTCGCCCTGCGCTTCCCAGGTAATCATAATCCAGTTCGGCGGCATGGCGTTCAGCACGGCCGGGTTGACGATAGACCAGTGGCTGTGGTGCCTGTTCTTCGGCGCCGGCACCCTCGTGTGGGGCCAGCTCGTCACCACTGTGCCCACCAGGAAGATCCCCAAGACCCTCACGTGAGTTCCACCCGGTCTACCCAGTCCCTTAGTCGGTGTCTATGGTCGATAGAACTGTAGTACTAGGTATTGGTTGTGGATAGCGATATCGATGTATGCAATTTGTAACTGCATGTATGTATCGATGTGTGGATTAGAGAAGCATTTGTGTATCGATATTTTATGTGTAAAATTATGGTGAATACGCTTTTTTATTTTTCGATAAACATTGCATTAAAATGGAAAAATTAAATTTCATTGGACACATTTCGGCAATCTCGATCTGAAATTTCACTTCTTTCCTCAATTATGTAGTTAGCGTTTAATTTCAGCACTGTCTTCACGCAACATACGATCGCAATTTTTTTTATCGATATTTTTTTCCAAGAGGGATACATACAGTGTATGAAGTAGATTTTAATGTTGTCTCGTAACGTGACGCACTTCAGTTGGGGCCGAGGTCAGCCCGACCCGGAGACGATCCAGCCCGGGCCGGACTACGACGCTGACCTCGACAAGAAGCCGCGCGCCGGACAGATCCTATGGATCAGGGGCTTGACTCGCCTGCAGACTCAGGTATGGACCATACATCCATGTGTGCCGGGGCGGGACGCCTGTGGGTTAGGTGGACGGATACATTGGGTTTTTTGTTAAAATCATATTGGCATAACCAGAATACTATTTTTTTTTTCATTTACCAAAGAAATGGCTATTTAAAATGGCTCTATGTTGGGAATCTAAACTGCTTTCAATAAAATATTCTTAAAATAAATGAATGAAATTGGTTAAACATATTTTTTTAAAAAATGTTACCATAAAAATACATTTTTCAAATGTAGAATTATTAATTACATGTCATGTGTATATGTCGATAAATTTACCTACTGCTTTGCTTACAACAGAATCCATTGATATTTTCTTATCTTTTTAAAGACTAAAGATACCATTACCGATCCCTTCAATCCAATGTATTCGTCCATTCTATAAAGATCTAATTCAATGAGAGGATATATGTTTGAAATATTGAATTAGGTCTGGGTTCATCTGCGTGATTTCTAAATAAAAGTAATATTTTAATTCAATATCTACATGAGATCACGCAGTAGCTGCAGAAATGGGTTAATGTTGGGACTTTCGTGCGTCGTTTCGCAACATAGGGCGGCTTATCATAAAACTATCGACATTATGTCGAACACATATAAACTCGCATCCGAGTGGTTTTCACTCAGGTGTGCGTTTTTGAAACATCGTAAATATTCATTAAATTTAAAAATACTATTTCAACCCTTTTTTACAGTATAAATTATCGATAATTTAAGGAAGAGAATATTAGTTTTGAACGGTCAATAACACAATGTTTACGGTGTTTCAGTGGGTTTAAAGACGGCCTTATAAAAATATTAAAGACTGATTAATTTTCCTTAAAGTATCCAAATGATCTCACTAAAAGTAACATATCAAAATTATTTTGTAATTCTTATAAGACCGTCATATCGACATCATGGGTGCCATCATGACGAATTTAAACAAAGACTGAAATATATCATGATGATATACCGTGATATTAAAATAAGTAAATAATTGTTGCTGTAAAAGACTACGAATAATGTAGACTTGTTACAGTAATAATATTAAATGATATTAAAAGAGAAAATAATAAAGAGTGGCAATATACGTTCGTGCTTCACGACAGAGGGATAAGTTTTGAGTTTACAGCTAATGATAATATAAAGTACAGCAAAGTCAACAGGTCAACACAGCGGATACCTTGGGCATCCTAACGCTAAGTTAAAAGATTTATACTTTACTATTTTTGCATACAAAACGATAAATACCACAATTTTTTGATAATACTATGCATCCATAGTTACATATCGTCATAGTACAATAACATAGAATCGCTGATTCATTTTGTGACACATATTTATGATTTGATACAAACGTATGCCGAATTACGTATGTTAAAATAATGATATTTTATTAAATTAATATATATTATATATCGACACATAATTTTTTATCGTATGATAAATTTTAAACCATTCAAAAATTTAACTTTATACTGAGAAAAAAATATTTATACGTTTATTTTCCTTTTTGTTTCCGTATTTTCCGAGTTTTTTCAGTTTTTTTTTATTTTATTTATTTTTTCTTATTTTCCGTATTTTCTCCTATACTTCTGTTCTTGTTCGAAAAATTATTTTTATACCTACACAGAGAAACACTTTACAAAGTTATAGAAAGTAGTTACGCTATATTATTTTTGGCCCATGATTAACGTAGAATTAATTCTTGTTCGGTCACTAATTTTGTAATAATCTTTAATATATATTTTCCTCTATTAGATACTTGCTCTTGTCGAAATTGGCAACCGAACAACGCTATACTTACTAGAAGTTTTAATTTCCATTTTATTTTCATTTACTCTACTAGTACCTGGTTTCATGACAATGTTTCTTCTACAAGACTTGAGTATGTTCATTTATCTATACGAGTATCTGCCCTTCTGTCCGTCGCTGTCGATGTCATGAGACCGGGCCGGTCCCGATAGTGCGACACTAGTTAGTCTGAACCGCGAGTAACCGCCTGCATGTTCAGCATCGAAAACAGTATGACGCTTCCCGGAACTATACGTTTACTTTCAACTGTTTTATTTGATATGATGAGTTGACTGTACCGCCCCCTTGTATCACTACCCTATTGGCATGCTCTATGTAGGCTGTGACAATGTTACTTATCCCTCATTATACCCTCAAACAGTTACTATGACTATCCAAATAGATTTATTTACCACTGAACATGAAACACCGCGGTATGAATATGACTGTCTCTGTCTCTTTCTATCTTTTTTTTTAACTCTTAGTCATACTGACTGTTTGATTTTTTTTCTCACTACTTTTTTATTTTTTGTCTGTTTTTTATTTTATTTTTTTGATTTAATTTTAAATAAATAGTATTTTTTTTCGCTTGTGAATCGCCTACCCGATACATCCTCGCTACTCATCCAAGCAACCCAAAGCTACGCCGTCTATGTAAGAACCTGATGTAGCCAGGGCCGCACGGCGTACTAACACGCGTTACCGATGTTAATAATCAGCAGTAACGTTTGATTCATTCACTGTTTAATATTATTTTGTTGATTGTTATTTATTTCATTTATACCGGATTGTGTTCAGTTACTGCTGTTAAGAGAAACGTTCATTTATTTGAGTGTGGAGTGGATTTTACTTGATAAAAAAAAAGTTAGTAGTCATACACGTATAGAGCATGCCGTGTGCTCGAAAACTAACCGTTAACCGTCGAATCCGTTTTCCTTTGCCGTTGTGTTGTCAGTGTTTTTTTTTTGTTTATGTTGTTGTTTTTTTATTTTTTTAATGTTTTTTTTTTTTGTGAATGTATGTCCCCCTTAGCTGTGTGTGTTATGTCGGGGTGTGTTGTCAGTCAGGTGGGTACAGCGTCAAACTGAAACATCGAGGGCCATCATACGTAGTTGCATTTGCATTGGAAAACAGTTGCCTTATAATTGTTGTTATTTTGCGTACGTCTTGTTAGGCTTGTTGTAGATGTCAGTATTATTGTAATGATGTATATAGTCGACGCTATATGTAGGAGACGCGGCGATTTCCGGTGAGTACACGTAGAGAATGTCCAACAAAATGTGTTATTCCCATGAAAAAATAATAACCAGAGTGATCATGTTCAGCTTTCTAACAATTTTTTGTCAGTATTTAATTGTGTAAATATATTTTCCTAATAAGAGTTTTTTTTTTTATTGTTTCAATTTAATATTGCTGTAAAATGGTTTCCACAATTATTTACTCGGCAAATTACAATCCAATAGAGTTTGTTCCACCTTGGCTCCCGGATATGTTTAACATAAAAAAAGAGAATAACACGGCATGTTTAGATGTTCTAGTTTAAGTAACCGTTAAAACGTGATGCATTAAAAGAAACGTGATAAATAGCGTGCCACCACCATAGTGTTATTATGGAATTTGATAATACACATGAGATTAAATAGAGCCAGATTGTGGTATAAGTTGTTACACGATATCGTTGGTTCATTAGTGCATCCTCCTTCCCATAGGTGATACACGCCCCAGCGTTGTCTAGGAGTAGCGTAGTCGATACTGTCGTCAGGTTAGCTGAGGCCTCGTTTCGATCCTACATTTTTTGTTCTTGATTTTTTTTTCATTTTTTTTGTTTTTTTCCGATCCTGATTTGGTCTTCCGGAGTCATATTCGTATCACACAGGCTGAAACGGTCACACACACTCACCCAGTACACACAAATGACACGATGTTTTGTTTTTTCGTTTACGTTTTTTTGTTTTTTCTATAAACATAAGGGTCTGTTCTTCAATGTTGGCCTGCTTGCGGCTAGGCAGATATGGGACGCTTCGTCGAAGCTATAAATATGTACATATTTACGGTGTGAATGCGTTTGACGTCATCAGTTCTAGTTATAAAAAAGTTAAAGTAGGACTTTCAATAAATTTTAAAAACTTGGATTAAATTAGGAGAAAAATAATTGTTTAGTAATAAAAAAAATACTACGTAGTAGCTCGTAGTAGTGGGACTCAGAAAGTTGTCAAACCAACATAGGGTGTTAATGAGCAGAAAAAAAAGATTTAAATTAATAAGCTGATAGGGCCTTCAGCAAGGTTTCAAAAATTGTAATTCGCTTTAGTAAACAAACGAGTTAGATACAAATAACGTAGGACGTAGATAGAAATAGAAATGGTGACATTAAACGCGCGCACGTGTTCCATATGTGTCTCGCGCGACATTTGTAAAGCTAGGGCTGCGTATGCGCACGTAGGACGGTGTCGAATGGGGCGTGGAGCCGCGCGTCGTTGAGAGATGTTGTTGGCAGCCCCGGCCCGTCCTCGAGACCGAGGTGTAGTGGCGGGCGCGGCGGCTGGCGGCGCGCTGCGTGCGACGGACGCTCACGGTACCCGCACTCCCCCCGCCCGCAACAAGCGCACCACACCCGCCACCCCCGCCACCCCCGCCACGCCCTAGCCTAGTGTAGTGCTCCGAGACACGAGCCTTCCCACGATCGACGATACACCGCCCGCCGGCTTCTGTCGCCCACCTTCAACTTCTGACCCGAGCGGGAGTATCGTCGGTCCGCCTAGACCATTTATCCATCTGTTTTCTCGTCTGTCATGCATCCTCCCGCGTGTCCGTGTTGGCTGTAGTTTCGCCCCGTTCCTCCGCCGAGCAACATTGTCCCGTTCCACTAGTGTGTGTGCGTGTGTGTGTACTATATCCGGCACGGTGTCGTTCGCCCGTTCCGTCCGAGCACCCTGTCCGTTCGACTGTCGTCAGCTCCATCGATGTTCTCGCCCCTGCGGCGGTCCCGTTGGCACTTTAGCAATTTTGTTGAGTCGTTCCGTTAGCGCGAGCATGGCCCACGTACACCCCAGCACGGGAGTCTCCGGGCTAGGTAGTGCATGCCGTAGAGGCGGCGCCGGAGCGCGCCTCCACTCTGAATACAGACAAGGCATTAGGCGAGGCGTGCGAGTACGCAAGTAAGAACATCCACACCACACTCCGCGGGTGCAGAGGCGTCGTCGGTAGCGCGTGCAGGCGCCGCGTGTTGTAGCGCGGTAGCGGTGTCGGTAGGCGGCGCGGCTGGGTTGGGGCGCGACTGGAGTGTTGTTGCTTGCAGCTGCGCGTGGTGCGCGCGTTCAAGTCGACGCTGGAGGACCTGGAGGAGCGGCTGTCGGCGCACTCGGCGGCCGGGCTGCGCTCGCGCCTGCGCGCGCCGCCGCAGGACATCGCGTACATCGACGCGGACGACGTGCCCCCCGCGCCTCACGCCCCGCACGCGTCCCGCACTGAGACCACGATATTCTAGCCGCGCCGCGCCGGCTCGTCCCCGCTCGTCCGCACGATCGTACTTAACGCCGTAATCTCCCGCGTAATCTCAACGCTTCCGCGCCGCGGCTCTGTTCTCGATTATGTCTCGAACGCGTTTGCGCTTTAACGATTCGTCGAGTCTTAATGTTAGTGCGTTAAGATATTTTATTAAGTGTTGAAAGTTTTATTAGAGCTAGGTAGTCGATAGCGATAAAGCTCATAGAGGACGTTAGAGGCCCGATGTTAGACCTCCTAGACCGATTTGTGCCTGCAACGCGGCGGCCCGCGGCGCCGCCCGCGCCCGAGCGACGCCGCGCGCCGCCGCCCGTACGTATTCAATTCATATTTGTACTCTGTTGACGTGTCGTGACCGTGATCTTGACGTTTCCGTACAGAAACGTATGACTATTATAATAGTTGACGATTGCGCATATGTTAGTGTCGGGACCCCTTTTTCACAGTACGTAGGATATAATAATATGCGAGTGTATGTGCATACGAGGAACACGACGAGCACCACTGCTGTGTACAGAGAAGCGTATTTGTACATACGATATGTTGACAGTCTTTATGTATATCGGAGCAGTGATATTTTGTATAGCTAGCTGTACGGGACGAATACTGTATGAATACACCACCTCCGAAACTTTCACTATTGTTAACTTTTTAACTCTTAGACTTGAGATTTTACTAAAAGTAAACATTATTAAAAAAATTTGAAATGTTCATTAGCTTCTTGTAATAGTTTAACTATTGAGTTGTTACGATGAGGGTACCTGATCGGCAGCTTGTGTTTTCTTTCATAGTAAATTTTGGGACCACTTAAAACCCTTCGCCGACTTATGCAGGGACATTATTAGATCTATTCGCAGTGAATATTTAAATTGTAAACTTATTATCTATTAAATACTTTATGCTATCGGTAAAACTATTCTTACGTATTTGCCTAAAGTTTAGTATGGACGAGACACTACGCTTTACTAAAACATCAAAATGAGAGCTCTAACAAGTAATAAACAAATTTAAAAAGAAGTGTATTATCTTTAAAAAAAATTAACATGGTTTTGCGAATGTTACGAAAAACTATTTACATTGAATAAATTTTAAAGCAAATTCCATAGCATTTTCTTTCGCCACTCGTATGTTATGGTGGGGGCCGCCCATTTTTAGCATAATCGCTCTATTTCAGATGTTGACGGTAAGTTTAGGTCTGACTCGCATAGGGAGTTAATTTGTAAGTATGATAAAGGCCGGATACAGTAGGTACACGATATAATACGAGTAATTTGACTAGAGCATGTGACGCGTCGTGTGTGCACGTTCACCGCCCAGTATCTTCGGTACATACTCCACTGGCTTATTCAATCTTGTTGCTTGTAAACGCCACTTAATATCGACGTTCTCCTATACACGGAATAAATTTTGACTGCATACAAGATACAAAGTACAAGATTTAATAAGCCAAGTCACGATCACCTGACCTAACGAGGTGGCATCACGAGCGGCCATTTTGTGAATGCGCGTCGATAACAAAATGGCGGCGTCGATTAGATTGTAAGTAATGAGTATATATTGAAGAAAATGTATATTTTTGGTACAAAACGTTGTTTCTTTTGTTGATTTTTGTATTATGATTTTTTTTGTTCAATTTTGCTTCGCATTTACAGTGTGACCATGCTTATGTTACAGTGTTATGCATGAATTACAGATGTATGTGAGTATGCACAATTTGTATTTTCCTTTTTTATAATTTTTAAAAATAGATTGATGTTTGTACAGAGTTTCTGATAATATCCACTTACAATACGTATTATCAGAGGCTCGCATAAGGGTTTTACGAATTTTTGTGTTCATTTTTTTTTGTCAGTATAGCGCAATAATGCCATCACAGTAACTTACATATTCAAACTTTAACACTGTATAGTATATAAGCTAATAAATTAAATTTAAAAAGCATAAAATACACCTAAATTTATCTTCAATATGACACCAAAATTAGGTAAGATATATACTAAAATTACCCCCAAAAACGGCTTCTTTTTTTAATTAACTTAATTTCATTTTACTCGGTTGTGTATGTACTTATTTTGATAAGTTGATTTCGTAATTTTTATAATTTATTTTTGATTTCTTATGTAACGATAACATATTGTTAAAATACATACTTAACCGGCACTATAAAGTATCATTCTAATTAATAAAGGTTTCATTTTAATAAAAGTATTTATTTGACGAACGTTGTTGATATTTTATTTTGTACCTCAAAAATATAATTGATCATTACACTGTTTTCGCAAATGGAAAATGGCAAAACGCTTCGCGAAGTAGCTCACATACCGGATTTTTTTCTTCCGTAGAAGTAGTTCCGACACGGTACATGATTCGTATTTTTTTTATTTTTTAATAATTAGTACGTGCTATTGGATGCCCTCGTTCCCCGACCCAGCTAGTGTGAATGCCCCTTATCCCGATTACAATTAGGCACTTGATTACAAACGAAACTGCTTTTATTAGTATTCACGTAGTGTTTAGTTGTTGAGTAATGAGGAGTACAATGCGCGTAGTGTGCGCAACGACAAAGCAGTTTTGTTGGCACGTGTCCACGGCGTGGCGCCTAGTATAGCGACACTACCGGGGCCGGGTGATTGACACGTCCGTCATATTGTTTTACAGCAAAAGGCGGACATATTGGCCGGCCGCAGGATATTTGTCAATAATTATTTGGCGGAGCACAGAAGGATCAGCGTGCAATCCGGCGGGAGCTCGCTGCCAGCGCTCAGTCCCGTATCGCTACAGAGCGATGATTAAACATATGCCCCATTACTAAAACGCCAAAAACACTATAAATATAAACGGAAATACACGCATATGCGTCTAAATAACCGCGAAAAAATGCAAATATGTGAAATATACATTAGGTGACACGATATGTACAAAACACACGCGGACGCACTTTTGCGCTCGAGTGTACACAAGTGACGCTCGAGTATATTACGTGCGCGAATGTACGCACTACTCGAAGCCCATATAATATGCGAAAATTATAAATACTGCCAATATTGTTCAACATGTATTCTAAAAAAATTAATAACCGCCGTTTGTCGCTAAAGTTTTCAAAAGTATAATTTTTGAAATTCCGTATAAAATATGTGAATGCATTTTGGTAGTTTGAAAAAGTTTTAAAAGTTTTAGCGTTAAGTATATAAAATATTAGAGACGCAAATATATAAATAGAAACTATGGTGCACCAGTATAGGAGTAGTGTGTTAGCTGTATCAAATATATAAACACTTTTTTGGAATAATTTTAATTTATAACAATATAATATTCGTGAAATTTTCTGTAAATAACATACTTTCGTGAGGAACTTTTAATCTCTTGATGTGATAAAAATGTTATTTGTTATATAAACATATATGAAGACGTATTAGTGCCATTTTTAAATAAATAAACTTATATAAAATATATTATAATGATAATTCACAATTTGTGCTACTCAAGTGCTTTTAAAAACGAGGTGATATTTAAATTTGCTTGTTGTTATTTTTGTTAGCAGAATGCTATATTTAGATTTTTGTCGGTGATGTCTTTACAGTTTTAGTGTTAGTGAATGTCATAGAATATGGGTATGTGATGCGTAGAGTGTCGACATGGTCGTTTTGTGTGTTTAATCACAACCATTTGACACAACAATGTCTTACTGTTCATTTACTATATTTTGATTGTTTATTAATAAGAACAGTAGTGCGTTTGTTTACAGGGTGCATGTTTTAGACGAGGTTTTTATTCTTTATTTAGTGTCTTTATAGATCAACATGTTACACTCACACTGTCCACTCATGTCCGGTCTTCCATTTGTTTTTTTTTTCAAGTCAGGCGAAGGATCTCAAGCAAATTTAACTATCCTAATCAACGGTCCATAGGTGGAAATGAGAGTTGAAACTGTACGGTGTAGTGGTATTTACATTGCCTGCTACATGTTGAATTAGATAAATAATGTATACATAAATATAAAACCTTGTCTCGGTGTACACCAAAAGTTAGCTGTAAAAATAAAACATGTTTCAAATAAAATACGCTTTCAGTAGGTACTTCACGCCATATAGAATAAAAAAATAACTCACAAAATAAATAATAGAGAAGCATGAATAACAAAACGTGGAGCGGTTGCTATATGTTGATTCGCTTCTTGTTTTTAAAGTTTAGTAATAAAGTATCTATACTCCAAAGTTTTATTCATTTCACCCACTGTGCTACGTTGGGAGAGCTGCGTGATAAGGTAATTGGCCGTGTGGCCGTCACGTGATGTTCATGTCTCGATGTTGCTCCAATGTTTGTGTTGGCCGACGCGGGCCCGTGTATGTCGTACGGTGTAGATGTTAGAGCTTGGCGCTTACACGCTCGTCTGTTACCTGTATACAATAGAACATAGAAGTAGCCACTAGCATAGCATGTCTAGACTAGTCGGTCTGCGATACACCATCGACGTTGTCACCTCAAGCAAATTAATTTTTACAAAAATAAGAAAATCCTGTAAAAATGCTGTATATCAATTTTAAATGTCGTAAATGCTATGTTTTAGATTTGATTCATAAATTAATTAACACAATTGTTAATGTGTTTTGCTCTAGGTGATGATTTTGTAAATATTTAAAATAATGATGGTATTATTAGATGTATGCACTGAAAAACATGTTCAACTGTGTATATAAATATATATTGAAATAGATAAGCTTAGTAAAGATTAATTGTATATACTAAGGCTCAATACAAAGGGACCTTTACGCGTTTATTTGCAAACTCACTGTGTACCACGAATGCTTGTGTTAGCTGCTTAGATAAATATCTATATCTGGTATGTGAGCAACGACGTCGAAAATGTGTGTGTGCTTCACTAGTTATAGTACGCATGTTAACACACACTAGTGCCGATACACACACAAACACAACACACACAATAAACGGTACAATCGATAAATGTTCGATGTTACTATCAATGTTATTTTATTTTTAAGTTTGTTTTTAATTTGTAAAACAACGGAGCCCTGGATGGAATAATATAGAAATTAAGTGCACACTCCATTATTGTGCTTCTTAAGGTGTACCCGATTGGACGAACCCTGCGTCTGTCTGTTTTTATTTTTTCTACAATAGTGTATATTATTTTCTTATTGTTTATTTTTATCTTCCTTTCAACAATCTATTCATCGCTTTCGCGAGGCGCACCGGCTTCGTATAGTCCCCCGATACTTCTTTCCTTATGTATCTGTGATAATATTTTCCACTGCAACTGCCAACTATATTCACAAACTGAGAAATGACACTTCTGTTTTATATTAGCGACATTATAAACAAAAACATGTTGCTATAATTTATAAAGAGATATAATATATTTCCATTTATACTGATTTGTTTGTGTGTAAAATTTTATGTGGTATGTAAATATGTTGTTGTTCTGGAGTATTGTTTGGAATACGGTTGGCAAGCCGGCACTGGCTCCCCGCGCGCGGGCTGCCTCGCCTCTCTGTGCCGTTACTCTCTACTTCATGTTCTCGTTTTTATTTTCTTTTCCATGAAAACCCAATTGCACACGGAAGGTGATAGGTGGCGAGTTACAAGAACGGTTGATACCCGTACCCTACAGCAAGACGACCACCGACCAAGCTGTAAGATTCCATGTTCAAGGGACATAATGCTGTTTCACTCACGTCTTGTTTACATTTTGTTTTCTTTATGTTTTTTATCTATGTTTATGTTAACATTTGTTTATTTTATATGTTTATACAGTACTCTGTCTATCTATAACATATTTCTCCGCTCTCTCTATTCCCACTTGCTCTTGTATGTTGGAGTTGCGCTGGCCTTTTAATTTCATATATTATTTTATTTTGCGAATATTAAATGTATTTTTATATATTGCCTCAACTGGCTTCAATGAATAACATAGTCAATGAAGGCGGAAGAATGAAGAACAGGTGATATAACAAATGAAGAATCACGCAGAAGTTTCATGGAAATACAAATGTCAAAGTCAATATTTAGAAGAGAGAGAGAATATAAGGAAGAATTTTCTATGTAATTTATTGAAGCTTATAATAAAATATTGGTAATATTAATCGGTCAGTGTAACTTGCATGTACTGTACGTCACTGCATGTATACTAAAGCATGCGCTGTTTATATCATTTTTTATTTATGTAATCCTCCATCGGGACCATGTTCGGGCGTCGGAAAAAGAGGGCTATTTATCCGTCTCTGTCTAACGGTCAAACGGATACTGTGTAATTTTTGAGCCAATCGACTTCAAACTATTACATAAATCAGCATAAATGCATATGTATATAGATTGTACATAAAATCAAAGATAAACAATTGTACATAAAATGGAAATATTGAAGTCGATTCTCATCAGCAATGTGAATAACGCCTTACAAGAATGTTTGTTTCCATGTGTCAATGTTTAAATCACGCTTATAATTATTGTTTATGTGTCAAGTCCACCTGTAATATTGTACGTCTGGTAAAAATAGGTTTGTAGACATGTTCTCGGGCGACCTAACCTCTGGTATTCCATATGATTTGCGTCATCAGGCGATAAGCTACGAATTGGCAACGATATAGCTTACCGATTTATTTCGCGTCATACCCGTGGCATAGTAGATGTTTTATTTGTTTGCGAGTCATTGTGCACTAACGTTACTAACGGGGTTCCACTGAATGCGACACGCCAGGGATTCGTCATAAAAGCTTACATAAAACATCATCTGTTAATTAGCATTCATTTTTTGGATATAAATAGCTTTTAGTATACAAAATTTTTCTATATTAAGTTAAGAGGTTGCTTGAGGGATCGCGGAAGGAGACAGGGAGCTTGCTTGGTACACGTCGGACGTAGGACACTGTCGGGAGGTCGGTGTTGCTTCGTATGTGCAGACGGTACAGAGATAGAGCTTGACGCGTAGCTCACATAGTAAGGTGAACTCCAAATACAGTCACAGAGCAAGCGATGAGCCACGGCGACATGTCTGTATTCAGAGCGGCGCGCAGGACCCCGCCCCCTCGCTCCCACCCCCTCGCCCCCTCGCCACATGCATGCCCGCGCCCCGGCGCGAACCCGCGACACCTTACCGTTCCCGTGATCTGTGACTGGAATTTTGAATTACCTAACGCTTTCTTGCCTCTTTTTTAATGGCTCGGTGTGCTTATATTTATGTTCCTTTGAGACTTGTATATTACTAACCCCGGCGGCGCCCCCGGCTCGGGTCGGCCGCGCCGTCTCGAGCCGCGCGGCGCGCCGTCGGACTTTACAGCGCCCACACACCTCCGCCATCGCGTAGTATTCTAATACCGATATTAACGAACGTAGTGCAAGGTGGGGTGAGGGCGCAATTGGTTCCGTTGTTGCGCTGTCACCCCGCGTGCGTGCCGCGCGGAGGTGTGTGGTCGCTCGCGCGCGCGTCCGCGACAGAGCGGCGCGTGACGCGGGTGCGTGTGCGCGCAGATCCGCGTGGTGAACGCGTTCCGGCAGGGGCTGGACTCGCGCGGCTCGCTGGCGGACGCGGCGCTGGCCGAGGCGCTGCGCAAGCAGACCGCGCTCTCCAAGCGGTTCTCGCACTCGTCGAGCGTCGAGTACGGCGACGCGGCGCGCGACACGCTGGCGCCGCGCGACATCGACGTTGAGCGCCTCTCCAGCCACAGCCACACCGAGACGGCGGTGTAACGCACCGCGCCACGCCACGCCGCCGCCGCCACACGCCACGCGCCGGGACCGACGCCCGGCCCCCGTGACCCCCGTGACCCGTGCCCCCTCGTGCAATAACTTAGCGATATGATATCAGTATTATGTAGCGCGCGCCGCCGCGCACGGACCTTACGCGAACCGTTACGCTGCCATCGCTCTTATTGTATTGTAATGCTGAAACGATTGTGTATAAAATCATATTTTTAAAAGTAACGAGGATGATCAAGTTTCGTATTTGATTTTGAACGTGTATGGTTGAGGGCGCGGCGAGCCGGCCGCGCCCGCGCGTACTTGAGCATAAGTTATATTGTTAACTAGTGTGTTTAATTATTCGATTGTTTTGAAAATATTTTATTATTATACGCGCGCGTCGCGTCGCGCGCGTCTGTTGAACAAATAAAAAAAAATATTGTCTAATTATTAATTTTAGATTTAAGCGCAAGGGTGAGCGAATGGACGTGTGTTTTTTGAAAAAAAAATAAAAAGTTTTCGCATACCATCGTGTCATCTCTCACACGGAATGAAATGTTTTATATTGCTTTTGTCAAAGACATGTTGCGTGCGTGCGCGCGGGGTGGCGGGAGGCGCGTGACGTGCCCGTGACGAGCGCGTGACGTGCCCGTGACGTGCGCGACACGCCCGCAGCCCGCCGCCCCGCCGCGCGACACACACTATATACTTCAACTAAATTATTGAACTATTAGTTAAGGTGTTTGTTATAAAATTTCAGTAACTCTTTTGTTTTTACGACCTTTTTCCCCTAAATCTAAGTATATACATTTAAGTCATATCTCGAAGCGTAGACGCATCAGCCGAAGCGTTTGTACACAAGAACCGCGCGCCAGGGGTCCTCGTGTACAAACCGACGTAGTCCACTTTGAACATCTTCAAAATGTTTAAAAATAGAAATAAACATTAAAATTGTATAGCTGAAGGTATTTATTTGTAATGCTAGTCTCTTATGAAACAAAATACTAATTATTCAATTATTATAATGTACTTATTGATTATTGATAAATACTTCAAGTTTATTAAACAAAATATAGTCTACGGTGTAACGAATTGATTTCGGAATTTTTTCTCTATGAGCAATAGCGAGACGCGCGCGCAGCGGCCCCCAGGTGCGGCGGGAATGCACCGTGCGTGTGACGTCACAGCGTGTGACGTCAGTGTGTGACGTCACGCGCACGCGCACGCACGCCCGCCGCTGCGCGCGCGCCCCCACAGGCATAGGCGACGTAGGATCGCAGCAGTGGCATTTTCAACTTATAACGTAAGACATGTACTTAATCGACTTAGTGACGAGTTGAAACGAGAGTCGCACGAGAGCGGCCGAACGCTCGCCGCCCACTTGTTTTTAGTGATAAAATAAAAAATATAATGAAATCAAAACGATCTAGCGAATCGGCAATGTTCAATTTTGTATAGAACGTTTCATAGTAGCGGTATTTGAGAGTTGTTACGTTTTATTTGTGAGGTACGTAGGCGCGTTCCGAACGCCGCAGCCGCCCGCGCCGTCGCCGCCCGCGACCAATACAATACAATACATACTCATGACGTGCGCTCACACCGACGGACGAGTGGCGGGACTACTATTAAAAACTATTAAACAATCTTGTAAGTAATTAAGTATTAGCTTCGAATCAATAAAGCCTTTTTAAAAAAATTAGTTAAAAATGAAACTATTGAAACTTCACAATGTTTAAATAAAATAATATTAGTTATGATTTCAGTGAATAGAGTGGTCATGGTATCGTTTTGTGTATAATATATATGATATATATACTATTATTTCGTTGATATTCGTTACCACGAGTTTCCCGATGAAAGACATAAGTAATTAGGAGTCTATGGATGCTGTAAGTAGCGGCGCCCGGCAGCGAGCCGCGCGCCCATACCTAACAATCAATTGTTTTGACACGACAGTCTGCCACTAACCATTTTAGCTGATAAGTCCCATTGTTGTATTTTTCGTCTCACAATAAATGAAAATCTATTTTATTGTTTTTAACCCTGAAGTTTTATTTTAACACACCCTCGATTTAATACATTAGTGCACGTGTATCGTGTTGGTATAAGTATTTGAAGATCATACATCATGTGGCATATTAGGTTGAGGGTTCGAATCCCACCGTTACTGAGCACTGCAATTAATATGAGATCAAGTCCGCATACCAACACCAGAGGCTAGTACTTACATCTCTCATTAAGATGTTATGCAACCCAAATACAACATTTCAATATAAGACACCACATAAAAGAACGATGATATAATGAACACACAGGTTAATCAGAAAAGAAGTAATATAGGAATGCCGCTAAAAAAACTTTGCACGCATGTAAGAAATTCTTTTGAAGGGTCACTTCTCCACGAATATCCAAACCAGCCTATCATTTAATAGAACATATAAGTTTAAATCACATACGGCTGTATATTTACAGAACATACAGCCTTACAATTTATGTAAAATGTCAACCTTCGGCATTTCGTTTATCTGATACGAAGCCGTATGTCATTCTATTGAAGCAATATTTGTAACCGAGGGTAGTCACAGTGGGTAGTATGAAACAAAATATCAAACCGCACTAGTTTCTAAAACAATAATATCAATGGTATGACCTAACATTAAGAGGACGCTGATTGGTGCTTCGTAATTGGTAGGCGTGGCTTGAACGAGTAGGGGGTGTCAGATGTAGCCAATAGGACGTCAGCTTTTTATTATGAATGAAAATATCTCCACCAACTTCATGCGTTCCTGGTACATTAAATGGGAAAACGGCTCAATTTAGTCAATTTGCAAATAGTGTGAAATGTGTGTGTGGCCTACTGAAAGTTGCCTGCTCATATCTTCGCCTGCTTCATGCGGTCCTAGTACTTAAATAACTGATAACTTGTATTTTTGTGTTATAATTCCGCATTTATTGATGACATACTATTACGAAACCTCCTCCCTTTCTCTGTTGCCCTAGTACTTTTCGTGCCGCTTTTGCGGATTTGTCGAATAACAACGGTGCTAAAGAAGTTTCACTCCAATAGATGGCGCTAACATGAAATGTGTTATCATTATTGTTCAGTGTTCACCTACCGTGATAGTTCGGGTAATAAATAAATTTATTATAAATTAATTTGTTTTTACATAGGTTTATATAATAAAACCATAAGTTAAAACGAGATGTTTATTTACAACGTCACTTACAATAAAAACATTATAGACAGTGAGTCACTAAGTCATTTAATCCTAAGTTCTAGAAGGTGATGAGGCCAGGGGGTGGTTCCGGCGGCATGAAACCGGGCAGAGGGCCGCTTGGATCTGTGAATATTAATACGATTAATTAGTATTAATATGCTCGGCATACATAGTCAAATGCATTGCAAGTCATTTTGCCATAGCAGATTAAAATAAAAAAGTGTGTTCACACACGGTTCATGTGGAAATTCAGAAAAGTACCCTACGAGAGAATGAGATAAATTAAAATTTTGAAAAAACGGCACCAAATAGGCAAACTATTCATAAATAGGATTTAGCCTACAAGAGGCAGGTATAATACAAGTATACAGTGTTTCCTATAACCTTCATCTCCTCTTTCTTTCTTTTCTCTTATTTTTTCAACATTTTTGAACTTTCGGATCTACAACTGAAAAGTTCAAAATGGCGCCCAAAAAGTTCAATTTTGACTATCCTTTTAGAATATCGAAGGAAAGGTTCCCTCACAATTAGAATTTCAGAACCAATAGCCAAACATTTTGAATTTGATTTTTCATTTCAATTATTTTAGACATAATATGAAATTATGTTTCAAGTTGCCTTTTTTATGTCGCATTTTCATTTCATAATTGTCTAATCAACTACGTATTCCAAAGAAGTGTCACTTCCATAAATGATACACACCGAACTTGTGATGATGCATCATGGGCGTGGGCAGCAGATGCGGCCTGGCTGGTAGCGTGGCGGGTAGTGGCGGGGGTGGGGGTGACCCGGGCGGGGGCGGGGGCGGCGGCAGCGCGTCCCACAGCGACACGTGGTCGGGGTGCGACGCGGGACACGGCCACGCGCACCCGTAGCGACGCACCTTCTTCTTCTGCACACACAAACACACACACATACACTTATACAGAGTGATATTGACACATGGTACTTAATTTAACCCACACGTTTCTAATTCCGCCAGGTGATATTATGCATAATTTGAAAAAAATATGAAGATTTTTTTGTCAAAAATCATAGTTTTAGTTTTCACAACTTTTGGGCATCCCATGTAGATTTAGAGTATTTACCGCTTAGCTGAACTTCAGTTCAGTTCGGGAACTTACCTAAGTCTAAAAAGTAAAAACACTCGGTATCTATAGGGGTTGATGAAAAGCCCTGTAACTACCAGGCAGTTTTTGTTCAAACTTGGTATCATGTTACCTGGGGTGGTTAATAGTTTAAATTAAAACCATAAGTCAATATTACCCTGTATACTACTTAAAATAGTATGCACACTTGAAAAAAGATGGGGAACGGTTTGTTGTGCAGAAGTCAGGTGGTCACTGAATTTACCGGGCACCGTGAAAATCTGATAGCCGTTAAAACAAGTTAAACAAAATGTTGGAAAAATAATAAGAAAATGATAAAAGTGTTATTTCAAAACAACCACAACAGAAGTTACATTTCTCCAACACAAACTAGTCAACATATTATATCTACATTATGATTCCTATGAATAGTAGCAACTTTCCTTTAACTGAGGCGTAGTTAAACAATCAATCAGGAGACAGAAATGAACGAATGCAACATATCGCTTTTTAAAAAAATATGACTGCAAAATAGAGGCACTGAAACACTCAGAGCGCCCTGTGTCACAGGTCTCTCTCTTTATGGCTTTTTATATTTTATAAGAATTACGACTGCCAAAAAGAGGCACTATCAGACCTTTCAATCCAGATTAAGACGCTACTACAGAATTATAATATAACTACTAACCTTCTTGACCGGCGGTTCTTCTACGTCGGAGTCCTGTCCGGGTTTGTATCCGTCCGCGAAGCTCACTCGCTTGTTGCCGCGCACCTCGCTCACCGTCGCTGTCTTACTGCAAGACAATGAAACAGTTGTATTATAGATCATCTACGATCATTTAGCGTCTGAAAGAGTTGTTGTCATACTGTTACATTTTATTATAATGGACATGTTAATAAACAAATAAATAACACCCAACAGTCACGCACATAGTCCTGACTACACACTAAGATCGAGTCTTGTATCGTGGGTATCAGGAACTACGAGAGACTTTTCAGTCTCACAAACACCCAGACCCGGAAGAAATATTTATGGGCCACACAAACATTTCTCTCGGTGTGGGGATCGAACCCGCAGCCTCTCGTTTTATAGGCGGCGTCACAACGTTTATTTAGTCCCTCAGAAACTCCATAGAAATACTAACTTTTATTTAACGCAGAATAAAATCGTAAATCAGTCGAATGGAAAAAATGGCATTATGAACTACAGGTAAAAATACATACGTGATTAGAATTCCTTTCTCGGGTCCGTCTCTTTCTTCCTCGGCGTCTTCTGCCTCTTTCGCCACCTCACCGAGAACTAAAAAAAGGATATTTTATTTTGATTTTAGCTTTTTCAAATTGTCTTTATTTTGACCGAGATCAGTTGTAACGTGTTTTCAAACTATTTCTTCCATTATTTATTATGCCTGTAACTCTGAAAATCATGAAAAATTACCATTGTTTTAAGTATTTCATTGAAAGGAGAAAGGCCCATTCATGGTATCGCAAAAAAAATCATTGATTCCGATACCGATACTGCTTAAAACTCATTATATATTTTTTTATGGTTTGTTCTTAAATATTTCCCTGTTTCATCACGGGCGATAGATTTTTATAAAATTAAAAGTAGTTATCATCAAATTATACATTTTGTTCACAGAGCACATACAAAAAAAATGTACTTCAATTTAATTTCTGTAATAAATCCGGGCCTAGGTCTTAATTATATTAATATTTATTGACAATATATTTTTTTCTCAACACAAAAAAGTAGGTTTCATCGAGGGACAACAATCTTCACACCAATACTAAGTATAGTGAAATTGGCATTCTCTTTTTATTTCAATTGAAGTTTTTAATTATTTATATTCAAATCTATATCTGGCTAAGGTTGCAGGAAGTCGCTGGATGCAGGCCGCTTCCAACAGGTCGATGTGGAGATCCTCGGGCGAGGCCTACGTTCAGCAGTGGACTTCCTGTGGCTGATATGATGATGATGATGATATCTATATTTAGTGCACTAACCTGTATCCTGCAGCACCCTATTGATTCTCTCATCGAGCGTGGAGCCGTGTGCGGCGTGCTGGTGCGCATTTTGGTGCGTGTGTTGATGCGCATGTTCCGAGCGAGACTCCGGACCGAAGCAGTCGCCGTACTGCAGACGATCTAACGCGCCGTATGTGTCCATGTAGGCTTCATCATAACTGGAATATTATGAATATAGTTAACTGAAGTTTATATGGCCTAAGTACTCTCAATCGTACTCTCGATTGTAGAGGAGGCTAGGCTCTACAGTGGGACGTATATGGGCTGATACAGCTGAAGTCGTATGTTATGAGGTGATAAGGAGAAATGTAGGGTAAAGTGAAAAAGATCATGGAACAATTTCCAACAATCATCCAATACTGGAACATTTAATTAGTTCAAAAATAAATGTATATCAAAAAGCATCAGCAATATAAAATGTTTGATCATTTCCATGACTATAAAATTCAAAAGTAGTGATAATTTTACGTAATTCAAAGACAATTCCATAAGGATTAAGATTATCCGCAGGGATGTCACTAGCAATCCAACTCCAGTCAACTCATATTTTTTCAACTGAAACACAAAATAAACTACTAGTGGTAGGTCTCTCATAAGTGAGAGGCCGCCTGGGTAGCTTGCACCATACTGTCTATTTCTCTAATTAAACAGCAGTGAGTGAGTGAGCTTATCACTATTATGTTCCGGATTAAAGGGCAATGTAGCCACAGCAACTACTGGACATATTGAGACTTAGCATCTTATGTCTCAGGGTGGCGAGCGCAGCGTAACACCAAGCATTGCTTTACATATTGTTGTTTCATTTTACTACCGTTCATGAGCGATCGTTTCGCTTACCATCAGCCGAAGGGGATGGTTATCCCACCATTCATTGCAATTTTTGTACTGCAAAAGTATTTCCATCCAACATGGTTAGAAAAATTCCTGCAATTGATAGTATTTCCATCGTGGCCCGTACCTGATGCTGGTGCTATCGGTTCTGTTGGCGAGGCTCTGTATCTGGTAGACGGGCTGGTCGTCCAGCATCGTGCGGATTGGGAACTGCTCCGTGCTGTTGTCTCCAGTCAACACTATGTTCACCTCGCCTGGTTTCAAGCCTGCAAATTATGTTTTCCTCATGTTTTAAGTTGGCAAAGCTACGCTATACAGCGCCTTGAATGGCTTATAACTCGATCGTATCGTTACTAATTTTCATCGAAAATCATTGCAGTATTTTATTTCTATATAAAATTTAAAAATTGGACGATATTGAGAGGTAAAGTCCAAAAAAGAAAAAGAAAGAAGAAAATTAATTTGTGCTGTTATTTGATTTTAGTATGGTCCAAACTATAATAAATCTTAATTGAACGGATTAAGGTTTATTGTTACCTGAAGTTGATTATAATTTAAGACCTGTTTGCTATATCTCGTAGTTCGAAATTCAAATATATAAGTATAAGCAACCTCTGTCAGTTTTGGCGTGTGATTTTGTTCCGGACCCTGCATCTAGTATACATCTGATCAAAGATTACCAAATGTTTCTACAATCTATCAAAGAATACGCACCCCATCTCGAAGGTCTCTCCCTATGCAACCCCTCCGGCGGCAAATCAGTAGGTCGCCAGTCACACTTGATCTCCCCGTGTATCCTGGCTCTCACCACCGTCTCTATACGCTGGCTGCCTTGACTAGACCCTTCCGTGAGGTCCACCACCTCGGTCTCTACAGGTTGAGACAATTCTTGGGTTGAGGCTTCCACCTCATAACCCTCGATCATGGCTGCAGGCCCTGGCTCGTCTAGAGGCAGGGGTATGTTGATGTGTGTCGCCTCCTGTGTTGAGATTGTTTGGTTAGTAATTGATATTCTTTGCTAGTTGAAATAGCTAGATAGGTAAATGTGTAATGGATAAAACATTTTTTTTTATGTTAAGATCATTCCACCTCCTTATTACTATGATACATCTATTTAAATCTGTGGCAATTACTGCAGTTGCAAATTTAGAATCAGAAAAAGTAGTAATACAATCTTCCACAATTACAATATAATCATCCTACTTTTTATCCAGCCCATCTAATGGTTGTCTGGAAGAAATCGCGGCAAGCTATAAGAACGACAATTGTCACCTTTATTTAAACATGTTGTCTTATTATTGTATGTGGTGCTCAATAAAGAATTAAAATAATACCTTTATGATTACAGCATTTTTTTTTTTTTTTTTTTTTTAGTAGCCTATATTGTGTCCCACTGCTGGGCAAAGGCCTCCCCTTTGTCGTTCCACTTGACCCTGTCCTCGGCGAGCTCTTGCCATTTTGGCTCGAATGCATCCAACTCGTCTTTCCACCGCATCTTTGGTCTTCCGCGTTTTCTCCGGCCATTCTCAGGAATCCAGCTTGTAGCCAGCTTGGCCCAACGGTTTGGATGCATTCGAGTCACATGTCCCGCCCAGTTCCACTGTGAGGCCGCCTTGCGCCCGACATCTACAATGCGAGTTTTCGAGCGCAGCTCAGTGTTTCGGATGCGATCGGTCAGCCTAACACCGAATCTAAATCTACCCCACGAAAGTTTTAAATCTCACCTGACTAGCAGCTTCGCTACTATAAGACAGCGCCATCTGTTCATACATCTCATAATTCCCTTGCTGGAAGGTAGCCGCAAACTTCTCCTCTTGTGGGTCTTTATGTGTATTCGCACTGGCAGCGATGACGTCATTGAAACTATAGTTGGAATTGGGAGATAGAGCACGTAGGTGGCTCTCATCCTTCTCGAATGTTCTGTCCTTACTGGCGACCGACTCTTGGGACGATTGTGACTGGTTCGATTCCTCTGTTATTGTTCGCAGTTGAGGCGTGGAGCGGCTTGGGTCTTGTGGCTCCTTTAAAATATAATCATACAGTAGTTGTTTGTCTAAGCTAATGTCAATGCTTGGCGTGTTTCTTCTTGAGATCTTTATTTATTCTTACTTTACAAGAAAATACTCAAGCTTTTTTTCCGAAAGGGATAGGCCAGATAGAGGTGCCAGAACACCTACATTACACATAGTATGTTCCGTCCCACGATGTGATAGAGGCCTATCGCCATATCGGGCACAAATTCCTAACTTCGAGCTGATAATGAATAGAAAAATCCAATACCACTTTGCCGGACTGGGATTCGAATCCGGAACCTCAGCTTTGTAACCTTAACGCAGTACAACTACGCCACTGAGGCAGAATTATTATAGCCAAGTTCATAATAAGGTCTAACAAAATAAAAGGTATCCCAAAAATTAGTCAACATTGCTATTAACCTCGACATATAAATCATCATAACTATTAAAAAGTCAATAGTATTTTAAGTAATTTTAATAAGAAACTCACCTTAAACAACTCTTCGTTTTTATCTGCATTTTCCACGCTGGGGGGCGCCTCTGCGCTTCCATCAGATGCTTCCAATGTCTCTGTCTCCTGAACTTGTTCCTTCTCTTCTGATTCTTTCTCTATCTGACTATCCGCCCTGAAACAAATGGTTAATTATACATTCGAACAGGGCATCAAATATTCATTGATAATTATTTTTCAGTAATGTGCAAAAAAAAATTATCACTAAATAAATTCTTTTACCTGTTTCTTCATGAATTTTTACAAACGACTTATATATGCAATATTTAAGACTCACATGATTCTCTTAACTGATGTTATGGCAATGTTATTACAGAGAACAAAATATGTGGTAGTTCTAATATTTTTTTTCACTTTACAGAAAAAATATGATTTCATTCACTTGACAGTACTATCAAACGTTCAGCTGACTTGCCTAAACAAAGGTCTCGGCCATTTTAAAGTTAATGAGCTGTTAAATAGCTGATCTGTGTTCTGTCTATGAATAACATTTTTGAGACAACTCATATTAATGGGATTTGAAAACTGTTAAGTCCTTATAAATAAAGAGGTGTAAGTTTATCATAAAAATATTTTGATATTACTTACTCTTCATCATTCTTCTGCACTTCCTGCTCTTTCTTAATATGTATATTGTTACCAACAAAATCATTCTGCAGCTCTTTCACATTTATAATTTCTCTAGGCTTCTTCCTCGGCGAGAAGTTTTGCTTCTCATCATCTGTTACTTTCTCCGTTTTAATATTATTCAGTACATTAACATCGAATAACTCTTCGCTCTGCGGGGAGTCGGAGGAAGATTGCTTTCTTTTCTTTCTTCTGGAACTTTCTTTCTTTTTCCTTTTGCTTCTTCTGTCACTGTCTGTGTCTGAATCTGTGGAACTGTCGCTTGAAGTCGACGACGATGATGTGGTAGTTGTTGTGTCAGAACTGCTAGAGGATTTAGCTTTATTCTTTTTCTTTTTTTGGTTCTTCCGTTTTAACTTTTGTAGTTTCTTCTTTTTCGCTTTCTTCTCTTTTTTCTTTCTTTCTGTAAGGTTATGCAGAGTTTACAGCGTTTCATTAATGATTATAAACACAAGCGTTAATCAATAGAAATATATTAATGAATATTGGTCTCTGCTAAGGATTTTAGTGGCCTTTAAGTCCTGTATCTCGGGAATACAATTGTCAATTAATAACAAACTAAGTGTAGTTCAAGCTAATTCATTTTTTTATATATCATTGAATAGCGAGACGAGCTTGCCGTTCGCCTGATGGTAAGCGATACGACCGCTCATGAACAGTAGTAAAACCAAACAACACCTTGAATTACAAAGCAATGCCCAAGCATTGCTTTGCCAACATTCCACTGCGCTCGCCATCCTGAGACAAAAGATGTTAAGTCTCAATATATCCAGTAGTTACTCTGGCTACAATGTCCTTCAATCCGAAACACAACAGTACATTTAAACTGCTGTTTGACGGGAGAAATAGACATTGCGGTGGTACCCACCCAGGCAGCCTCTCACATATGAGAGACCTACCACCAGTGCTAATATTGTTACTTTAAAAATTACACCTATTGAGTTATTGTAACATGGCAAAAGATTTGGCTCAAACTACATATGACAATTGTGTAAATCTTTTCCATAATTATTACCAACCTTTCTCTTTAACGCCGGCTTCGGAATCTTCTTCAGACTTGTCCATCTTCAGCAATTTCTTTTTCTTTTTTTGCTTTAGCTTTTTCAAATATTTCTTGCTTAGTTTCAAGCGCTTTGATGATTTTGACTTACTGTTCTGTAAGTTAGAATGAGAATTTGGGATGTTACGCAAAATACCTATTTCGTTATCTTGACACAATTTATACTTTTATTTTCATTCGTCAGCTTAATTTGCGTATTAAGGACACGCAAACTTGGACTATAAATATCATTCGACTATCGCGTCGTAAACAATATAAAACGTTATAAGATTTTCCTGTAAAAAAGAAACAATTTGTCTACATTATATTATTTGATAGAATTGGTGTAACAAGTAATTTGATATTTTCATTTCCTTATTACAGAAATATTGTATTTACAATCATCATCATATCAGCCACAGAAAGTCCACTGCTGAACATAGGCCTCCCCCAAGGATCTCCACAATGACCTGTTGGAAGCAGCCTGCATCCAGCGACTTCCTGCGACATTGTACACTGTATTTACAATAACTAAAAGATATATTTTACCTTTTTCTTGACCGACTTCTTCTTTTTCTTAGTGTGCTCGTCGCTCTCCGAGACGGAAGACGTCGAGTGTTTCCTCTTACGAGACTTGTCTTTTACTTTGTCCACTTTCATTTTCTTTCTGCCGTGTAAACAAATTTTCTTTATCAAGTAAACGTCTAATATAACTACTGAACCTTTTTTTTAAATATTCCCTGTTTATACTATCATTAAACCTGTCAATCAATCGACTTTGACAGTCCTGGGTGTAATTTACACCTTATGGTGTACTTTAAACCTTATTTAAACTGAAATTAGGTTGACATTACATTGACAAACCGCTATATCGGTCAACACATTAGCGTACATAAAAAGGATAGAAAATATAATAATATAATGGTTCAAAATTCTGACTTGGTAGGTAACACTGCAATGTCTATTTTTCCCGTTAAACAGTGTAAATGCACTGTTGTTTTACGGTTTGAAGGACATTGTAGCCTGACTAGCTACTTGACATATTAAGACTTTAAATGTTATGTCTCAGGATGGTGAGCGCAGTGGAATGCCAAGCATCGCATTGCAATTCAAGGGGTTTTTTGGTTTTGCTAGTTTTCATGAGCGATCGTATCGCTTACCATCAGGCGAATGGTATGCCAAGCTCGCCATTCATTGCTATTAAAAAACTAGTGACTTAACCGCATTTGCTGAAGGTAAATCTTTTTTAAGGATTTCCACAGCCACCTAATCCAAACGGCTTGTATTAACAGCCGGGTCTGGGTGTTTAATTTAATTAATTAATTTATACCGGGTATATCAAGACTGCTACCGAAAACGAAGCCGGGTGGTAGTTTAAGCGACTTCAGACACAATGCAACAGAAAATGTTGCAAAAAAAGCGTCAATTTTTTTTGTTATTTTTTTCCTATGGCCATGTTTGGGTGGTAAATACATTTTTTTCCTAAAATAATAGTGTATACCCTTTTATTTATAAATACGCTAAGGTATAAGAGAGTTTAAATTATTATTTTAGCAAAAACTATGGATTTACCACCCAAAAATGACAATATTTAAAAAATCATACAAAATAATTGTCGCGTTTCTTTGCGAAATTTTTAGTTGCATTGAGTCTTAAGTCACTAAAACTACCACCCAGCTTCGTTTTCGGTAGCAGTCTAGATATATCCTGTATATTGCCATTGATAATGACCTCTTCTCGACTTCTTCCTCCAGGTCTGACTCCTGGCTCCATCCCTCGCTGCTGAGCCGGTGTTTCTTGGCCTTCTTCTTGACATCATCTTCTTTTCTCTTGGAGTCGTGTGTGACGGGCGTCGTGCTGCGAGACGTGTCCGTCTTCTTGTCTGACACGTCCGATAGTACGGCTTGCATGAACCTAAAGCATGTGCAATGAGGAAATAAATTCAACAGTAACATTCATAATATATCAAGACTGCTACCAAAAACGTAGTATTAGTGACTACAATTTACAAACACAATGTAACTAAAAATTCCGCAAAGAAAGAGTTTTTTTTTAATATCTTCGTGGTTGATTGGTAAATTCAGAATACGTAGCTTTTGCTAAAATAATTTAAACCTTTGGGTATAGCGTCTTTAAAAATAAAAATATGTACAATTTTGAAATAAAACGATGTATTTATTATCCAAATATGACGGTATGAGATAAATAATTAAAAAAAAATAGTTTTTTTGCAAAATTTGCAAAATTCTGTAGTCACTAAATCTACCACCCGGCTTCTTTTTCGATAGCTGTCTTGATACACTCTAATATAGTCCTTGACACACAGTAAGACATCAAGTCTCCTTTTGTGGGTATAAAATTATGACAATTTTTTGCCTTACAAAATCCAGAATCCAAAAAAATATTTATGGACCTTATTTCACAGCCACACATTGCTGACAACATGTTGACAGAGGTTGAAAACATGGGAGACGATCATTAATTTTTTATCCGAAATTCATATTTAAAGTTTTCGTACCCTCCATATCAAGAAACAATTTAGCAATTTCCTTCCATAGCTTATTTAACAATGTTTCAATTCTTATATACGAGTTAACGTGAACAAGCAATTAGACATAAGAGATTACCTCTGGTACTCTCTGTCGAGGTATATCTCCTCGTTCCTCTGCGGCGTCATGGATCGTCGCGGGCGCGCGGGCTGGCTGTCCTCCGCCTCCCAGTCGTGCGCGGCGGGGGGCATGGCGGGGGGCATGGCAGGGGGCATGGGGGGCATCGGGGGCTGTGCGGGGGGCGCGGGGGGCGCCGCGTCCTGCATGCTGTGTGCGGCGCGCGGGTACCACGTGCGGCACGACGGCTGGTACGTGTCCGAGATCCTGTACGTATAGTTACATATAGTATGTCATGTGTTGCATCGTATACCTGGTAGACTGGTGGTAGGTCTCTCATATGTGACTCATATAGAGCCCACCTGTGGCTGGTGGGTACCACCGCATCTATTTCTCCCGCCAAACAGCAGTGTAAATGGACTGTTGTGTTTCGGTTTGAAGGACATTGTAGCCAGGGTAATTACTGGACATATTGATAGGGTAATTACTTTGCCATACCTATTACTGGAATCAAGTATAACAGCTCACATAATAGGTCCCATTTAAATGTAATAATGATTTGATCCGTGGTGCTTTACAGCTGGCTTCTCCGGCTGTGAAAGTCTTTTTGCGAGGTTATTTACCTCTTTAATTCATTGTTTTGTGACCCGCATTGCACGGAGGGAAGTGGACAATAATTTATTTCCAACTCCTCCTATTAACTTTCTGATTGATTTCGTTGCGGGTTAAAGACAAGTTAGACATTCCCGGAGACTCGCCGAGCTTCAATGCTCGGTGTCATTACATTGCGTGCCACTGTTGATCCTGGCTCACAGGAGTTACAGTGGTGGGTGTGAGGGCGGGACAGTCTCCTGTACTGGACATATTGAGACTCCTATCTCTTATCTTATGTCTCAGGATGGCGAGCGCAGTGGAATGCCAAGCATCGTTTTGTAATTCAGTGTTGTTAGCTTTTGCTACAGTCCATGAGCGGTCGTATCGCTTAACGTCAAGACAAAGGCAAACCAATGGTGAACGGAGCAGAAATGTTTATTTTATCCACAACGAAGTTATAGGGGTCGAAAAGGGTCTGAATTGCTTCGAGAAAAGGATGGTAACGGCCGTGCCGCTTTTTGCTCTACTTAGCCCTTTCACTGCCGTGTCCCCAGGTGTAAAGTGAAAAGAATATAAAATATTTGCACTCACTGATCGCATCCGTACACTCGGTCGACGAGCGTCATCTTGAACATCTCAAGTTCGTCATACACGATTGAGCGGTCCTTCACGCAGCTGCAGATCTTCGGGTTCTCCGTGAACCATATCTTGGGAGAGCTGCGGGTTTCCCTGGGGAATTGTATGTAGGTTATAAAATGTATGATAAAAGACTTTAATCGGTTCCGAAACCCATCTATATTCATTAAAGAAACTTATCCAAGAGAGGCTATGTTTTTACAATTTATTATTCAAAAAAACGTTTAAAATAAAATGCTTGATGTAATAAATAATAAATAATAATTTACTGGCGGTAGGTGTCTCATATGTGAGAGGCCATCTGGGTAGGTACCACCGCAATGTCTATTTCTCCCGTGAAACAACACTGCTTAAATGCACTGTTGTGTTTCGGATTGAAGGACATTGTAGCCAGAGCAACTACTGGACATATTGAGACTTAACATCTTATGTCTCAGGATGGCGAGCGCAGTGGAATGTTGCTACTGTTCATGAGCGGTCGTATCGCTTACCATCAGGCGAACAGCTTGCTCGTCTCGCCATTAAATGCAATAAAAAAAAAAAAAACAAAAATACCCAACAATACATAGTCCTGACCCCACATTAACATCAAGCCTTGTGTTGTTGGCATCAGGAATTACGACAAACTTTTCAGTCTCAGAAACACCCAGACCCGAAACAAATACCTGTTGCTCACACAAATATTCAATGTCCAATCAATGTGATCTGATAATTGAGCCAAACAAAAAAGAAACTCTAATGTGAAAGCATTCGTTTGATTAAGCATCTACGTATCAATTGAGAGAATAAATCACGAAAGATTAGTAATATGTACTTCAACTTACTTGTAGCACTTATTCTTGTCATGTCTAAACAACAACGGCTGGCATATCTTCAATATAAAACTCCAAGTCTCCAAAGAGTCCACGGTCGACTTGGAGAACTTCTCCCCCATGCTCTCCAACTCTTTCTCCATCGACAACGTCATAGATCTCTGACTGTCCACACTGACATTCGACTTGCATCCACTTTCAATCGACTTGTATCCACTTTCACCTGACTTGTATCCATCGGAATAATCGCTTCTCTGACTCATGTTCAAGTCTTTCAATTCTGGGGTTATAGATCCTCGACTTGTATTCCGATCATCGTCTTTCGGCGGAGACATGTCATACTCAACCAGACCTTTATCTTGACTCCCTTCGTCTGTCAAATCCCCCTGTTTTATCTCATTTATGACTGATTGCAAGAATTTGTCATCGTTTGACGCATCCATTGATATGTCTTTTATTGAAAGTTCGTACGATTTCATATTAACTGGCGAGTCGTAGAGAGTATCTTTCTTGGATGTAGCTTTAGCGAATTTATCTAATGATGAGTCTTCGTCGAATATGTCAAGCATTTCATCTTCATTAGGATCAATTTCGAATTCAAAAGAATCCATTACTGGTTGCAGTTTTTGGACTACAACTGCTTTCTCTTTTGGACTGTGTGTAGGAGTGACTTTGGCTAAATCTATACAATCTACAGGGCCCGAAGGTCTGTCCATCGGCATCGGTATCTGTTTTATCCTAGATTTATCATCCAATTTGGGGCTGGAGCTGTTATTTTTATCTTCATTATCTAGCGACCAGCTATCACAAACCAAATAGTCGCTTAAATTAACGTCGGTCTCCTTGGAATCTTTTTCGAGTTCTTTCGCTATATGCATTGCCGATTGTTTGTGATCTTTGTCTTTCTTATCTTCTTTATCTTTCGATTTCTTTTCGTCTCTGTGTTTGTCGCGGTCGTCTCTGTGTCGATCTTTATGGTCTTTGTGTTCCTTATGATCTCTGCTGTGGGAATGTCTGCTAGAATACTTCTCTCGTCGCCTCTTCTTGGTGCGTTCCGATGATTTTCTTGGTTTATCGGGTTCTTCTTTCTTCCTTTGAAAAGGATTATCATAACCAGGCAGTAGTTTTTGGTAGTTGAATTTAAACTCTCTGCCTTCCGCTTTAGCTTTTTTTGCTTCTAGTATAATTTCATCGACTTTAGCGGGATCTGAAATATATTATTTGTTTCAAACCACGTATTGTCAAAATAATTTTATACCAACCAAGTTTTTACTTGATTCGATTTTGTACATATGCAAGCATAATACCAAAGGAACTAGAAAACTTGTAATCAGTAAACACAAATTTAAATACAACTAAATTTTGAAGTCGATTCTTATAAACAACATACACTACATTTGAAATCTAAATCACTATTTCATTTCCTTGCTGTGGGTGACACACTTTAATAGATTTTTTACTTGGGGGTGACACAAAATAAAAAAATATTTTTACTCTATAACTATACTAATTAAGCGCCATTTACCCAAGGAATAGATTCTCGCGGCGAGAATCCTTGGCCATGATCACATGACATTACCACCATAAGATTATCGTGTTTGACAAATGTTTACACGAAATTTTTATGTACTTATGATGATCATATCGCCGAGGCAAGACAATCCTCGTGTGAATGGAACTTTAGGCTAATAATTAATAACGAATACAAAACACTTAATACGATACAAAATACAACTAACTATTTATGTATCTACATCTGAACTACATCTACTGTAGATCTACTCCCAGATAAACCAAGCATTCTTACGCCCGAATACTGGAACGCCATTCAAATAATAAGTTGCTTGTAACAGCGCACAACCCACTTAGCTAGTACATTTAAGCGGGATTAATGTAGTTAACCGCAACTTATATTTAAGTTGCGTTCCAGTATTCGGGCGTTATTCTTTTAATATTATAGAAGTATAACTAATCATAATTTATAAACTTTCGACCGTATCATAGACATCCTACAGGGATATGGTTAACGGCGACAAGATAGACGTCAGAAATCATAAAATTATTTTATCATCATTTTAAAGGCATTTTTTGATAATTTATATTTGATATATTTGATTACATTTGACTTTATTGTACGCAATCATGGAAGCAATATACAGAAATACCAGAAAAATCAATAGTACAAGTGAAAAATCAAGTCTTATCGCTGTAGGATTTATCTGATTCAATTTTGTGTCCACTGTGACCACAAATCACTATTTTTTCTTTTATCAATACACAGTTAATAAGACCACTTGGTTTACAAGGAGCAGTCCACAACATATCTAGTTTTTCATTCCACTTACTAGCAGCAGCGAATGCTTGCAAGCGCTCAGTATATCGATACGGCTCGCACGATGATCGTTTGCCGAGCAGTCTGTACGAACACATGCCTACATACCAGACAAGCACACGTGACACAGAACAAAAGTGCGAAAACATATGTGTGGAAAGTGCAAACTTAATAATGATGGTGGGAGTTTTGTTATTGATGAGTGGAAAATGGAAGCTGTGAATGTTTAGTTCAAAAACAGAATGAACTCCACCTTGTTAATTGTAATAGTATTCAATTTTCCACACATATCAATATAAAGTTATTTTGGTTATAAATCAATTAGTAAAAGGAAAAACACATTCGCAAAATAAAATATTTCGTGCAAATTAGCTTATAAATATTCATTATAGTGCCCTGCAGAATTAGTACATTCAACATTTATTTTTTAATCTTAAGACATATAGTTATTTTTCTAATAAATTAGTAACATTAAAACAAGAAACCCAAACATGATAAAAAACTTAAAAATACTGTTTAATTCAACATACCTAAGAATGATTTGATAGGCGGCATAGCCTTCGTGGGCATAGCTTTGTCACTGTTCGGTGCTGGACATATGAGGCCCAGCGGGATGCCCAGTTCAACCAGCTCCATCTTACGTTTCATGTCTTCAATCTCTGATAACGTCTTCTTTTGTTGGTCGATGTGCTCTGAAAAATATATTTTATGCAATTGGAATATGAGAAAATTGCCAAAACAAATTGTTACTTACTATTTTTTTTAAATGTCATATAAAAAGTTTTACTAAATATATTTGAGGGGCCTACCTCTAGTTCCAGCATTTTGTCTCCCATCTTATGAAATGTGGGTTTGGAGTAATAAATATTACAAAGATGGCGAATTTGAATATCAGATCTTAAGATAAGGTTATAAGGTCTATATTCCATTAAAAATTGTTTTCTGTCCGTACCAATGTTTTCCATCTGTTTCCTTCATTAGACAGCTTCGTGGCGTAGTTGGTTCGACGCCGGCTGAGAAACGTAAGGCCGCGGGTTCGATCCACGTACCGAGATAAATAATTGTGTGATGTAAAAGTGGCTGTTTCGGGTCTGGGTGTTTATGAGACCAAAAAGTCTCTCGTAGTGCCTGATACCCACGACACAACACTCGACCTTGGTGTGGGGTCAGGACTGTGTATGTGACTGTTGGGTTATTTACTTTCAATATTTTAATTTACCTTGTAAGTTCTTCCTGGCAGTTCCAGGTTTTGGTGGTTTTGCAGGTTTTTTCGGTTCAGAGACCACATCTTCAGGCTTTGGTGTCGTCTTGGCAGTCGTAAACTTACCAATGAATACTGTACCTGAAGAGATAAGATATTAGAATATTCAAATTGGTTAATTTAATCCCCTCATCTACATTCCTATACAGAACCACGCTTGCTGGCTTGCGAAGCCATAGCTTGATGGTCCAAACCATCTCAGCACGAACCAAAAGATTCGCAAATCCTTTATGTGCCGTACCATCAAGCTGTGGAATTGTTTGCCGTCACGCGTGATCCCTCCTTCCTATGATCCCGGGTCTTGACTTGTTATTAGCTAAAATAGGTTTTAAATTATAGAATAAAGTCGTTATTGTTTAATCATTGATAATAATGAAACAATCTGCAACAACAAAAAAATAACAATTTGCATGATGTTAATAGTATTATTGACAATATAATAAAGGTAACTTACAAAGACATAATATGTTTATTTACAATTTCCACCTGTTTTAATTGTTGCGCCTATGTGATGACGCAAAAATAGGCTAAAGCATACAAAGATATGCATAAGCAAACTTACAATATTCTAAACAATGTAATGATGTGAAAAAAATGCAAATAACATATTTTAAAGAACACTCTGATTTGTCACATAAAATAAATTGAAGTGTCTGTTTGTAAAATGAAAAAAACATATTTTTTTTCAATAAAATATTTGGGGCTCATTAGTGTCCCGCCATCCATGACGTGCCAAACTAAGCACAAAGGCAGTTCCTACCTTTTTACAAACTGCTTTGTTGTTTTTTCCATCCTCATCATTTGGATTCGGATTAAACAAGGTAAAAACAACTGGGTTCTCGCAATGAGACATTAGTTCTAAATGGTATTTAAAGGATATTGACCATCTTTCTCCAGCACCACATCTCAAAGGCATCAATGCAATTGCAGCTTTTAGTGTCCAATTGAAATAGTATCTTCTTATAATATAATCACAAGCAAATAAAGACATATTTCATGCTTTTGGGATATACAGTACATATTTAGAGTATGGATGGATCATAGGGTTAATATAAATTATTTAGTGAAAACTTGAAATAATAAATTGTTTTTTATATTTATTTGATAGCTAAATTCTACGTAAAGGGACAGGTATAAAGTTTCATTTAATAAATAAAAGGGCTTCCATGCACATAAATACTCATATGTAATATTGTATGTGGTTCAGCGTCTTAATTTTTTTTAATTTGGTGCCTTTTGTTTGCAGAATTGCAAAGTTTTTAAGAGGATGGGACTTAATGAATTGTATTGTACTGTATTTACTTATCATAGATAAATAATGACAGATTATGATATATGATTTTGGATTTTTATGCTTTAAATGGGAATATAGAGAAAATTGTTGTTAAGGCTATATAATTTGGCCAATGGTATAATCACAAATGATTAATTTAGTATTTCGTGGTCATTGATTTTTCTCATTTTAAAGGGAGAATTGGTGGTGAAATAAGATAAGGGCGAGGATTTATTGATTTTTAAATTTATAAAACATATTGTAATAGTTAATCCTGCAGACAAAGTTGCAGACAAGACCTAGTTAAAAAATATTATAATCTATACAAAATGTATGTACCTCCAGAAGTATTAACAGGTTTTGCTATAGGAACTGGTGTAAGTGGTGTCTTCTTCTGGATGGAAAATGCCCGGAGCCTCTTTTTAGCATTTTCAACACCTTTGGATGTCGGGGTGAAGACATTAGGAGATGACATCGGTGATGAAACAGATGTAGCTGCTGGCTGCTTCAGCACTTTCTGTGAAAATGGATGATATATACTTCATTTTTACTTGTAACAATATAATTTTGCTTATTTACAAATTACTATGACTAAAGTAACACCAACTAAAACATATGTCAATTTCCTAACAGGCAGCCACTAAGACTAGTATTTTTTTTCGTAATCTTAAATTGGGATATGTGCCGAATCTATGGCCACTTCGAGCACGAAATTCTTAAAAATAAAACTCACACAAGAGTATTCACCGGCTTGAGATTTGAACCCAAGACCTTGTGCTTTAATCCACATATGCTGTAAAACCAATATGTAATGTACTTAAATAGTACTTTTTATACTGGTTATGTGGAAAAAACTTTTTGTTCAATAACACTTGGTTGGTATTGAACAATCAAGGACAGTACAAGTTTATGTTGTAATAGCATACTATGATATATGAAAATACATTTATTCACATAAATCCTTTCATTCGTCAGTGTGTATAGATGCATGAGGGTTAAAATTAGCTGATATCACCACTTTCAATCACTTTGTTTCTATTTTCATCAAATTGCCACCATAAATTACAAAACCAAACTACAATTACTACACTATAGAATTTAAATTAAATATCGAAAATAGAGGGAACGTATTTTTTCTTACTTTATCCAAGCTAAAGGATACGGTCGGCACTGGACTGTCAGAGCCCTGGGACTGCGTTCCCGGCCTGGATGCCTCGGGGTCCATCACTCAAAATGTTGAGTTATTATCGTTGTTTAAACTAAGATATTAAACATATCCTTATACACATATTACGCATATGTGGCCTATATTAATTATTAAATAAACAAACTATCTTAAATATCTAATTTATCGGATAAATAAACAAATATTCATTTCTGCTATCAATGTTCACGTTGTTCACAGATTAAATAAAATTTGATTTCAATCACAATTTCAATGTCTATTTACGCCTTGGGGTTGCCAGTTTTTATGCCATCTGTCATTTGTCCTGTGCGTTTAATGTTTATTGTTTATCGATATCAGGTTATCTTAAATGATACTTTTTTCTAATAATTTGTTTTAAGTTTCTTAAAATTAATGTTAGAGACACACAAGATAATGTATTGAAAGTTTGAAATTGAAACATTATGTTATACTGTTAATTATGTGATTTGCTATTATTTTTACATAGATATAGTAACAAAAACAAATTATATCAAAGCTTAACAACAGTGGCGTAGTCTAAACTGATAATGGGAGTGTTCCGCTCAAGCTCCGCTTTTGTAGCATAGACCCAGTATAACGTTAATTGCAAATACGTATAAGTTAATGCAATAAATGACTATAGCATGCCGTTCGCCTGTTGGTAAGCAATACTACTGCTCATGAATGGTAGCAAAACTAAACAACACACTGAATTACAAAGCAATGCTTAGCATTCCACTGTGCTCGCCATCTTGAGACTTAAGATGTTAAGTTGCCCAGTAGTTACTCTGACTACAATATCCTTCAAACCGAAACTCAACAACAAGAGTGCATTTACTGTGCTGTTTGGCGGGAGAAATACTTTGCGGTGGCACCTACCTAAGCAGCCTCTCACTTATGAGACACCTCTACCAGTAAAGGGGAATGCTCATTTACAGTATCGATAAAAATATCAATGATGCCGATACTGCTTAAAATTAATTAGCTATACCTACCATTTTTTATGGTTCGTCCTTAAAACCTTTTCCTGTTTTATTCCGAGTGACAGATTTTTATAAAATGAATACCATAAATATTTTACATTTTTGCTAACAGAATTACGTACAAAAAATTTTAGAAGAAGAAGATTGGCCTCCAAGTTCATTTCTTTGAGAACTCCGGGCCTGGGTCTCAATAATGCCTACAAGTATTGAAAAAAAAAATTTTTCCTTACACAAAAAATAATTTTTCATCACGGCACAACAATCTTCGCATCGATACTAAGTTCCATAGTAAAATGGGCATTCTTCTTTATATTTCAAGCCTGCGAATGAAAGGACACCATGATGGACGCCGAGTGCAATAGCTATTGGCGGACTGTACCTATATTCTTATATTGTTTTTCATAATAAAACTAAAAACACTTAAACAGTATTTTTAATAAAACAAAAGATTTTGTATATTTATTTTAGTTTAATTATTTATAGTTAAAACGGCCATATTATTAAGTAATACACACCAGTATTATCTTTTTGTTAAAACTTATAAATAGTTTTTTGATCATTCATTTCGATCATGAGCTCTGTGAGATCGTCGCTGACTTTCATGTGCATTAAAGGTGGTGCGGGGTCTGTAATATAAAAATATACGTAAATTAATGCAAGTTCACCAACAATGTAAAATCAAAAATTGTGCAAGGCAACTCATTTAGGGTTGCCAATTAAAAAGTTACAAAAATCCCAAAAAGCCTCTTATTATACAAACCTTCAACAACTGGTACAAATACTTCTGGTAACTCAATTTTAACATCAGTTGGTTGATTATTCAATTCATTCACATCAGCAAAAGCTACTTCAGGTACAAGACGAGCATCATCTTCAATCTTCTGCTTCTTAGTTATTCTTTCCACTTCTGGAGCCAGTCTCTTTTTAATCACCTTCTTCTTTTTATTCTTATTTTCAGCATCTTTCGGAATTTGTATTGGAGTTTCCAACATCCTTGTAACTTCATTGCGTATTTTGGTTTTTATTTCTTCAGATAAGTCTATCCCGCTGTCGTAGTTTTTGACATATTTCGTGATAGGCTCATCATCACTGCTCTCGTAGCTGCCATCAGGTACTACATGCTTTGCCTTGAAAAACTGTCTCCATTGTTTTATCAGATCATCAGTGAGTTTCTGTCAAACAAAGTATAAATTCCATAAGCAATTAAAGTAATATTTGAAATCTTTATCACTGCTGGACTATTTTCAACACGGTGTGATGCTAATGGAAGGCTTAATCCAATAAGATACCATCCCATATACGTCCCACTGCAGGGCACGAGCCTCCTCTGCAATTGACAGTACGATTGAGAGTGGTTAGGTCATATAGTCCACCACACTGGCCTAATGCGGTTTGGTGGACTTACATACCATAGAAATTCTTATGAATCGCTACAGTATGCAAGTTTCCTCACGATGTTTTCCTTCGCCATTTTTAGTGCCTGGTGATTGACTATCAATACACACATGACTCCGAATAGTCAGAGTTGTGCCCTAGAATTCGAACCCGCCACCACCGTCAACATGTTGGCAGCCGCGCCTGGTACAGTAAATATTGTTACAGCAATATAATGTTGTTAATATATGACATGACTTAGTTCCACACGTTAATAAGAACATAAAAATTACATTAACAACTTTACACAGCATACTTACAAACTTCATACGTTTTGGAATCCTGATAACGTAATGCTCTGAATGTACCTCCAACATTTCACACTTGGGACAGAGGTCGTAGTCTGGGCAAGTGATGCATTTGTAACGGAAACCAATGATTGTGTCATGGCAGCTATTGCACACTATGTTATCATGAAATGCCTGTTCATCATCATCTGGTTGGTCTGAAAGTTGAAAAAGCTTGAGTTATGTGAGATAGCTACCTATAAAGTATTTTTTTTATCTAGCCGACATCATTTTTATGGCATTAAGAGGAGAAAACCCATTTTACTATCAAACTTATTACTGCTGTGAAGATTTTTGAGCCTTGATTGAAGAAACCTACTTTTTGTGAAGGGAAAATAAATATTTTCAATAAATGTAAACATCATTGCAATCTATGCCCGAAGTTCTTTGAGAACTAAACGTGAAATCCAATAGATTTTTTTTTCTCTTCCGCTCTGTGAGAATTTAAAATGTGATGACTATTACTTTATTTTATAAAAACCTGTCACCCAAGATAAAACAGAAAAATGTTTAAGACAATCCATTAAATGCTACAATGAATTTTAAACAGATAACAATAGTATCAGTATTTATTATATTTTTACTAATAATATGATGAATATATGAATAATGTATGGCATAGTCTTTAAAAAAATTGTGTAGTTAATATGACTTAATAGTTGCTCAACAAGACTGGAATGTAGATGAAATATATTGGTTGCTTATCTAGATAATACATCTGGCTTGCAGGGGTAGATATTTCATTTATATGATGACACAGTCAAAAGATACAACCTGCGATCATAAATAACTAATACCATAGCAATTAATATAAATATGTGCCATCATGATTGTATGATATATTGATGTTTGTATCCATTATGTACCTGATTTTCTATCACTTACCATCAGTGATACTGCCAGGCAGGTTTAATGTGGGCACAGCATCAGAACACAAGTGCTTATTCTTAATGCTTGATGGAGCAAAGTGGCGGGAACAAAATCTGTAATACTTCATACGGATCTCTGGCTTCTTTGATAGCAAGTCTTCCCTGCTTGCTGCTTTTAGCCATGCTTCTTGTCTGCAAAGAATATTCACTATATGAACTTTAGTAAAATACAAATAAAAATAAGTAGGACTTAAATAAATGAAATGCTCTAAGATGAAATGGAATGCCTATGTGGAGGAATTTCTATGTCTGAAAACGAACAACCGAATAACATAAGCAATGGATATTAGGAAAAAATATATTTTATTATTGGAAACAATAAAAAAGGGAATCACTTCTGAGCATAGTGCAAAATAGGAGAAATACCGGTAATATGACACACCTTTCTACTTCTTTGGGCAGGCAATAAAAATTCAGCAATTTATTTTTTCTGCTGTGTCGCCCACAGCCGGTCACACAGCAATAATTAACCATTTTAAAGGCAATTTACTTAGATTTTAATTTCTGAAATCACATCACAATAAAAACAAACAAACAACCAGGCCGGTTTAACTCAGGCATAAAAAGTGACGCAAATTTCTATCTCGCTTTCTCATATGCCGTTTTCGCCCCATCTCTTTCACGCTCCGCCACTTTTATGAATGTGTGCGTGTGCCGGCGTGCGCTGTCGCCGCCATATTGCTGCCATATTTTTCAACAGTCGATTGTTGTTTAGTTTGGATTTGCTTATTTTATTTTTAATTGCATGTTATTTCATCTGTTTTGTAATCAGTAACGTAAATATTTAGCAGTACAAACATGATATAGTTTTGTTTGTGTAAATCGTATCTAAAAACTTGTGATTTACGTGATAATTTTAGTTATGTGTTTTGTTCCCGAGTGCACAAACGAAAAAAAACATAGAAATATCTGTGCAGCCTTCACAAACAAAACATACAAACACTTTAATAAGTGAACAGCTACGTTGGCGGAGCAAGAAATACCAAATTATTGAAAAACATAACCTCATCTGACCTCTAACCTCATCTGACATAATTAAGGTAAATATAATAATATGTTATTCCGCTGTGACCCTATTTCTAGTTTAATCTGCTACAGAAATATAAGAAATAACAATAAGTTGAAATAAATACCCATTAAAATACAGATTTATTAGATCTCTGAACATGTGATAAGGTTAACTTTTTGTTAGTGTCGAGTTGATGAATTATGTAGCCTTACTCCTTTCATTCGTACTCTCGACTGTACAGGAGGCTTGTGCTCTGCAGTGAAAAGTAAATGAGTCGTCCCAGCACAGTACAGTGTAAGATTAAAGCCATTTTTCTGTATAGGTATTTCCAAGTTCATAACATATTCATATATAACTATCCAATGTTTTATGGTTATATGTATGTAAAGTCAGGAAGCAGTCAACTTCAACAGATTGAGCCCTTATAGTATTTATTTCTTTATTAATTGTTTTATAATTTCTAGGCTAGACTCGGGTCAAATTTCCAGTCCAAGCAATTCGCAGGCAAATGGGTTCATCATTGGAAGTACAAAGAAAGTCTCTACTGCGTCTGCAGGATCACTACACTGTAGACTTATATGTTAATATTGGCGAAGGTTGAATCACAACAGAAGTAATTATGTTCATTAATAATCTGTTTATAATATTTATACTTCTTGATATAATTAAGATTCTCATAAAAATGCATTTGCTAAAGATATTGGTTATATTTTCAAATACAGCGCAATGCAGTAGTTTATAAAAGTATATTATAGACCTATATTGTGCATACTATAATAGTAATAGCATTAACATTCTTTAAAATGACTATATTCAAACATATGTTTTGCCTATTCTTTTAATGTATTATAATAATGAATCAAAAAAGTTTTAGTATTTAGTAATGCATGATGCATTTAATGTTTTCAATGATTTAAATAATTATTTGCTAATTGATAGCTTATTTTAATTATGTATGTCTTGTTTTTGCTTTTCAATTTCTCCAAAAGTAAGCTAAATCGTTTTGTTTGTTATTTACTTTATGTTAATTGTCTCTTAGATAAAATTTACAAACAAAGCAATCTTGTGCTGTTTCATGGTATTGTAAAATATAATTTGCAACAATTAATGTTTCCATTTAAATTTTTATTTGTCAATGCATATTTCAATTCTGTAGTCATGTTCTTATATTTGGCATTGTTTTATTGGTCCTAAAATTAAGAGAATTTTAAGAGATAAAATTAAGCAATATTAACAAATTGAAAATGTTTAAATTAATCTGAAGATGTATAAAAAAGTATTATAGGTTATAATATTCATTAGGATAAAAATGTTAAAATAAAAGTGTTGTAATATAAAAATATAACATCAAATAAAGAATATATTGTTGAGTAAAGGTTTAGAATTATAACTTGGTTTTATTTGTTATTTTTATTTTAAATCCATAAATTTAAATACATAAGCATGAAACCTGAATATAAAACCGGTAAATTTTCGGTAGTAAAAATCGGTATGCTGAAAGTATAACGTACATCCCTAAATATTTCAAAATCGGTAATTTCGGTAAAGTACCGATTCCCAGCCCTGGTCGGAAACGCATTCTGTGGAAACGCATCTAAATATATATACGTATAACCTATGAAAGAGATGGCTCAAATACGATGAACAAAATGCTATAATACTATTGGTCAGTGACAAAATTATCAATGAAAAGAAAGAAAGATCCGATGAAGATTGAATGAATTATATATGTAGAAATGCATGTTTGGTTTCGATGTGTGAGTTTTCATAACGTGTTAAAAATTTTGTATGGAGTTGGCCGTCTGTATTTTTAGTCGTCTGTGCAAACAACTGTCAAGTCGGACGCGGTCCGCAGATTATATGTAAATTTTTATTATGGCAAGTACAGTGAATCTGACTGTATTAACTTTGACCCAGTAGGCAATAAAATTATTTTGATCAGTATGTGTTTCTATTTTCTATTTAGTACACTATGAATAAAAATGCTCAATGCTCCACCCCTGAGCTCCAACAGCCCACTGCACCAGAAGGTAGGACAGCATGGTGTCCTACCTTCCACTAAACTCCAAATCCCGCGCCCATTCCTAATTACGCACCCAGGGTGATGGTCTATGAACAGTTTATGCAATTATTGCATATGCTGGAGAATCAAGAAGGCTCAGGTGAAGCATTATCCATCAGTGCTTGCCACCGCAGCAGCTCCACTCCATGTATGGAATTTTAGTGGAGGTCTGTATAGTCGGCCATCCAGGCAGAAGTTGCTTTCCAGGTATACAATGTCTACAAATTATTGGATTCGACACTTTCGACGCTAATCGCCTGCGATATGATGCGATATGAACGCCACACGTCTTGAGAGAAGGCTTCGGCGGCAAACACTGCCGGACGACGGCTCTTCAACTACTCGACAACGAACCTGTAACTGTCTGGGTACTGCACCATTTCACGGTTGGCAAAATGACACGTGAATGTGTCTCTGCAGTGTTCCTGGACATGAAAAAGACGTTCGACTTTGTATACAAGACTGCTTTATCAGATACTTCCCGGCGCGTCACAAAGGTTATCGCATCTATTCTATCTAGACGTAATTCCTTTAAAAATTTGCCCACCCCTTGGATTACCCCGAATATTAAATTAATGTGTAGTCTACGTAATGCAGCTCGGGCTAAATATTTACGTACTAAAAAGCAGGGCCACAAAGATTATTATCTTCAATTAAAAGCTTTAGTCATAAAATCATTACGACATGAGAAGGAGGCATATTTTAATAAACACATTAATGAGAATATACACAGTTCTATGGCATTATGGAAAAATTTTAAATCACGTGTTTACCCTTCAGACAACACAAATGTTCTTCCAGACCATCTTTGTGACCCGGAAAATATAAATAAGGCATTTTTAGACATTCCTGGGAACCAGGAGGTGGCCATATCTAAATTAACTTTTTTCGAATATCACAGGCACGGTCCGTCAACTTTTTGCTTGAAAGAAGTTGACGAGACAACTGTATTAAATGCTTTAAAAAGGATTAAGACTAATGCTCAGGGTATTGATGGTATCACCAAAGATATGATCCGAATGACGCTTCCTGAAACTCTGACAGTTATAACATCCATTGTGAATACTTCAATCAGAACGTACACATTTCCTGATCTGTGGCGTTGTGCAATTGTTAAGCCTATACCTAAAAACAACAATCCCCAGAGTTTCAAGGAATTGCGCCCTATAAGTGTCCTGCCATGTCTTTCTAAGGTACTGGAGCGTGTGGTATACTCACAAATCACAGAGTATCTTGATAATTATAATATTCTTCCTGATTTTCAATCAGGATTCAGGAGGGGTCGCGGTACTTCTAGCGCTCTTTCAGATGTAGTGGGTAGTATCTTGGAGGCACGGGATCGAGGTGAAGGAACTATTCTGACTCTACTTGACTTCTCGTGAGCCTTTGATGCCATCAATATCCATTTGCTCGTATCCAAATTGCGATACTATGGTTTCGAAATAGACACCGTAAGATGGTTTCATAGTTATCTCACCAATCGTTCGCAGTATGTGGAGATACAAAAAGAGGATGGATCTTCTTTATTTTCCACTCCCAGACCAGTGACTCGAGGTGTTCCTCAGGGATCTATTCTTGGCCCTCTGTTATATATTATCTATAGCGCGGATATTGCACACTCTCTTAAGGAATGTAGATACCACATGTACGCGGATGATATTCAGTTGTATCTATCGTTTAAGTATGATGAACTAGCATCAGCCGTCAATAAAATGAACAACGACCTAGCTAGGGCAGTGTCATGGTCCAACTCCAACACACTTGTACTGAACCCCGCGAAGTCTAACTTTATAGTTTTGGGAAGCAGTACACAAATTAAACATATTGTCGGCTGCGCCACGGATACACATCATGGGAGAAAATATTAATAGGGTTGAAACAGCGCGCAACTTAGGTCTGATAATGGACCCAGAACTTCACTTTGAGCAACATATAAACGAAGTTATTAAAAACTGTTTCTATAGACTAAAAGTACTGTACCGGTTTCGACAGTATCTTAATATAAAATCGAGGAAGTTACTTGTGGATAGTCTTATTTTATCAAGATTAAATTATTGTGACACTGTGTATGGCCCTTGTTTACTTTCTCGAACAGTGCGTTTAATTCAACGCGTGCAGAACGCCTGTGCCCGGTTCTGCTTCAATATTCCCAGTCGCAACCATGTCACGCCATTTTTAAATGACTCTAATATCCTTAAAATGGCAGCCCGTAGGGAACTACACTTGGCAACCCTGTTGTTTGGCGTTATAAAAGAAAAAAAACCGAAATACTTGTATGACAAGCTGATGTGGAGACAGGACAACTTCAGATATGCGTCCCGTTCGGCAACAAATCCACTTGCGATTCCTCAACATCGGACTTCTGCTTTCAGAGGTTCATTTAAATACGCTGCCACTCGCTGTTGGAACAATATTCCTCCACCATGTCGAGCTAAAAATAACAAATATACATTCAAAATTAATCTAAAAAAGTATTTATTATTTAAACAAAAGCAACAATGTTAAATGTTTAGCGAGTTTAGTAGCCTGTACTTACCACATGATCTTTGTTAGTTTGAACTCCATGAAATAACGTGTTTTGTTTTTTTTCCTTAACTTCATGGACGGAAATTGTAATTTATTTCAAAGTGCGTGTTTGCGAAATTTGTGTTGTTTTGATGCCACTCGTGAAACTAGATGAATAGCATAATTACCTATATTACTTTTAAATTAGTCTTAAGATGTGCGTTGGCTATCGTACGCGTGGCTCATAATGACGGTTATGAATGTTTATGAGGTGATCGTTGCAACAATCTACCCACTCAGATAGTTTATATTTTTCTTATTACTAATTACGGTTGCTGATGGCTGATTATTGTATTTTTTTTTATGCATTGTCTTTTTTATAGAAATAATTATTACTTGTTTGTGCTCCAATTTGTTTTTGTACCGACTGGACGTCTGTGTGTCACTTGAGCTTCTCTTTGAAAACCAGCGCTGCGGTATTATTCAGGTGATATCGCAGCATACAAGCTGAAAGAGTGGCTCATTGTTGGCACAATATTTTAGGCATAAAAAGTGTTAACTCGTAGTTTAGTTTATCTTTATTGTGCCAATAATAAAAACTATTATTATTATTTATTATTATTATTCTGAGAAAAAGAAACAAAGAAAGAAAAAAAAATGCTTTTACTATCACGTAATTGGTATAGGATTGTAAACATAAAAAAGAAGGAAAAAAACTTTTAGGTAAGTGAATTGCGCAGCTCACTTGCGACAACAGGTCAACATCTCAGCATGGTGCTGTGTCATAACAGAAGCAATCACATAGCGCTGCTTTTCAGATGTTACCTTGGGTGATTTCTCTCTTTTCTGTACGTCGACAGAAGCTAAGCTAGCCCAGCAACTAACAATGACTTTGTAAATAGGGTGAAACAAATAGTGTAGGCTCTTCCACATCACTGTTGATGGCTCTCTGTCCCGTGATCGCCCCATAGCGTCCCTTAGGCCTCATAGCAGCCTCTCTCCACTACTTTACGTGACGTCAATCTCGCGATCTTCGCGAAAGACATCGCGCTCTACACGTCATCCATACAGTCGAAAGGGGCAGTAGCCAAGCTCCAACGCAGCCTGAACGACCTTCCCGATTGACTCTCCAAATGGAAACAAAAATTGAACGTCGACAAAACCCAGGTTCAAAAAAGGCCAATGTGAAAGGCCCTAGGGCAGTGAAACCTCTGCAGATGCATTTGGTAATTACCATGCTGTTTTAAGCAACTCTTAGCGAGATGCGATTGAGCTTAGGTTCTAGCTCTTGAATGTTGCTGCACCCAAAGCGTCAAGTCTGCTTTTAAACAACTAGTGATGTTGAACGGTATAATTGTGGCTAGGAATTAGACTCCGTGGCGTAGTTGGTTAGACACTGGATGAGAAACAAGAGGCTGCGGGTTCCTCACGCACTGACAAATACTGTGTTAGCCACAGATATTTGCTGGATAAGACTGCCGACAAGCTGAAGACAGAGTGAAATGTCACTATTTGGAGAAGGCCTATGTCCAGCAGTGAAACAACAGTATAGGCTGATGATGATGATGACAGTATATTTGTTTCGGGTAGTGGACGTATTGTTTGTATAATACGTCCATGGTCGTCCATCGTCATCGTCTCGTCGACCCACGCCACAAGACCCGATCTTAGGATGGGGTTAGGACTACTTACCTATGTTTCGTGTATTTATTTATTTACAATGACGCCCACTGCCAATAAATTATTTCGACGGTATTTCACTCACCATCACGTATAGAAATTACGTTATCTAGGCAGAATAAGAACAAGACAGTCTGGATTGCACCTAACAGCACCTAACCATACCTAACGAAATTAATAAAACTCTCAAGTTTCAAACATTTGATTTTCTGATTATAATGTTTGTACAGATAATTATCTGTACAAATAAGAACAAAATAAATAAACACTTCACTATATTGCCCTTGAAAGAAGAATATACCTACTGATGTTATGTGTAAAGCTAACGGCTGTTTGTTAGATAATACTGGTAAAAGTAGTATGTAGCAATATCAGATTTTGCGGTGGATTGTATTCCTATTCTATTTTAGGTTCGTCTCATTGGTATTAGTATCAATCACTACTGGATAAAACTGGTATTGTATCAAAAACTGGTAGCATTGGTTGGAATTCCTGTCATCGTTTTTACGGGTAATCAAAATGACGACAGCATTACCAAAACTACTCATCCATTCGATATCACGTCAGCTGTTTTAATACAAAAATCATATAATGGACGTGGGCGATGTATTAAACTTTTTCTTATTTATGGTATTTCTATTTGACCCCATTTTTTAAGGTAATGTCTCTATGAAAAGATACCTTTTTATATCCCAAATCTAGCAAACAAAGAATTTTTAAATTCATTAATAATTAAACAAGTTAGAAACCCTTTAAATCTTCCACGTGTAAAAGAAAATTATTAGTTCTTTCAATTCGGTTAATTAAAAAGTAGATCATAGCCATAAGAAAGCCATAAGCTAGGAATATTTATTGAGTGTCATGAAATATCGCAATGGTAGAAATCCATAATGAAGAGAAAGTATGCTGGAACGAGATCGTTGATGGTAGTAAAAAAACTAAGTTTGAAATCAGATTTCACGTGATTTTATGTACTATAGTATCTTAATTTTTCATTGGTATAGATTTCAATCATTGATTTTAAAATGTTTAATTTAAACCTTCCTCTTTCAAACTTCAAAACTAATAACACCCTATGTAACTTAAAGAATTGATTGTGGGAAGAAACAGTAATCGTAAATTTATCCCCAATAAGAATGAACATAATAATCTATAAACAAAGCATCGATCGCATCTTGTTATTCATTTTGTCCGGCCATGGTTGATTCCGCTGCAGCATCCGCCGAGGCCGCGGTTCATCGTACTTGCATCTAAATATAGCCGCGGTGTTGCTAACCAGTCTAGACTGCAGATTCAACGACGCCAGATAGAAAAAACTGCATTCGTAAAGCTTCATTTATAGCTTTCAGTGCATCTAGCAACAGATTGATGTCGTTAAGAAAGATAATATTATGAGAGTCAATGGTGTTACAACTGGGGATTTCTTTTATTGCGTATGTAAGTACAGCAAACGAGCAAATGGCAACTGTTTGTACACTTTGTGCATCATTTTCTACCACCCACAATTCACAACATGTACAGACGATCTTATAAAGACTGAAGGATTCCTGTTTATGCACGCTGCTTTCCACAGGACACCATAGTCGGATAGTCCATGGATATTTTTGGGAAAGGGTAAACATGATCAAACACAAACATGACCTATTAGTATAGATATTATATCAGAGTATAATATCAGAGTATTAAAATCCATCTTTGTCATTTTGACCATCCAGGACAGAAATTGTGGCTGGTGAATTAGCGATCATTCAGCCTCTCTCTCTCTCTCTCTCTCTCTCTCTCTCTCTTTATCTTCAGCTACAGGAAGTCCAATGCTGAACATAAGCCTTACAGCGAGGGGGGATCTAGGGGGGAGGTCATGGGGGTCATGACCCCCCACCCCTAGGCTGGCTTCAGATTGACAAAATTTATTAATTATTTTGTTGATAAAATTTATAAGCACAATTAATTCTTATAAAATAAAGTATTAAAGTAAAAAATACTTATAAAATAAAGTAAAAAAGTGTGTGTGTTCACAAATAACGGCTGTAACAATCTTTAAGAAGGTAGACTGTTAGAGACCCGACATAAAAGCTGGATCCGCCCTTGCCTCACACCTAGCCTCGTACTTTTAATAATTTTGCCAAATGTTTTCAAACGATAATTTGCAATACTGATCGAAAAACTATCCCGAATTGGTTGGTTTGATCAAGGAACCGTAGCTTTGAGACTTTCACCTGATGATGACTAACTGTGAAGGCTCTCACTACAGAAATAAAGTAAGACCTAAGATACTTAACAAAAGAATACACAAATACCGCAGGTGTTGTGGTACAAATTACAATATGATAGATAACTTAAGACAATCATACCGCAGACGTCTCCCGTAATTTTATATGTAAGTATATCGTATAAACATTATTTTGATTAGGGACTTCATTGTTGAGAACAATAGAATTATCGCACACATTGTATCAGAATATGCAATTCGTCGTGCCTGGAACGAATAAATTGCTCTAGTGATGTACGAGTATCTGAGGATTGTCCAGAAATATTTTAAATAATAAAATCCAGTCACAAAAATACTTATAGACTTTTTGATAAATATACGTTGCCAACAATTAATCAAATGACAGCTCCCATGGCGCAGTTGGTTTGATGGCGGTTGTGAAACGTGAAGCCGCGGGTTCAATCCTCATACCGAGAAAAATATTTGTGTGATCTCAAGCCATCCAAAGCCAGGTATTTGTTTCGGATCTGGATGTTTATGATAACGAAAAATCTCTTGTAGTTCCTCATACCCACGGCACAAGTGTCAATCTTAGTGTAGGATCAGGACTATGCATGAGACTGTTAAAAATATCCTTTAGAGATATCTTCGATTTGTATCGCTAAATTTTGCTATGGTTACTGGTGATTTAATAAATTAAGCTTGTACAATCCAGGTCGTATAAAAATTGATTTTGCGAAGTACTTTTGTTTGAACATCTCGTACAAGTGACTGCGCGGACATTCGAATTTGTGCCCAGCATGTCCCCTACAAGGGCAGAAGTAAGCCAAAGAATATGTATGCGATACCTCATGCCAATAACACCTCTTTCCCTGCCTCCGAAACATCAGGTAGGAGGTATACAGGGGATCACAGAAATATATGTTTCTGAGCAAAGGATGTATGAGTAGCTATACTGTGCATATGTTGAAATTTTAAATGAGTAGTTTTATAAGTAATTATTTTGGGGAGTTTGCAGATCTTTAATACTTTGCAGGTTACTTACTAATTAATTACAACTACGTAGGACTTATTGTTAGCATTAAAAAGCGCCCATTCCTTTTTATTCCAACGGTGTTTTATCACCATCTGGTCGGAAGTTGTAAGACCAGCAACTACAACATCCCTAAATGCATTTTTCAAGGACATCGTCGGAAATAATCCAGACTGCACACGAACGTTATCTCCCGTCCCGATCAATAAAACAGCTGAGTTACACACACATTAACAAAGTAGCAACATGTATTAATTTCGCGGTTATCCACGAACTTTCCACTGACCGCTAGATGTCGCGGCTCCACAGTATAAAAGCGCGCCGGCCCACGAACAATCAATTCATTCCTACGCAGCATTGCCAAGTGTTGTTTGGGTGCAATCGCACTAGTATTAAACTCGTACATACCAATTACCTACTTCTGTCACCATGTCGATCCTCCCGTACATTCTTGGTTACCAACCCCGCCGCCTTTTGGATCAAGATTTTGGACTGGCGCTCACTCCTGATGATCTGCTGACTGCTGTAATAGCACCTTCGATGTCCAAGGACTACTACAGACCATGGAGGCAGATGTCTGTGGCCGCTCGTGACGTCGGGTCCACCATCACAGCTGATAAGGAAAAGTTCCAAGTGAATCTTGACGTGCAGCACTTCACTCCGGATGAAATCACAGTTAAGACCGCCGATGGATACGTAATTATTGAAGGGAAACATGAAGAGAAACAGGATGAGCACGGCTACATCTCTCGTCAGTTCACAAGAAGGTATGCTTTGCCCGAAAACTGTGATCCCGAGACTGTGGAATCTAGATTGTCTTCCGATGGTGTTTTGACTGTTGTGGCTCCGAGAGTGGCTCCGGCGTCGAAGAATGAAAGGGCTGTGCCTATTACGCAGACTGGACCAGTTAGAAAGGAAGTGAAGGAGCCAATGCCTGCTGCTGACGCTGAAGCCAACGGTCCGCAGAAATGAAGAACCTAAATGTGTCCAGAAAAATGATCCACCGTGTGTTAGATTTCTGCGTCCCTGTGCATAAACGTACGTAATAACGTACGCGTCCGAGGCATTTTATGTATGTGTATGACAAGACTGAATAAATTGCTATTGCTTTTAATATTTTAATAAATTTTCCTGCTATATAATCCAAGTATTTTTTTTTTTTCAACCTTTAATAACCAATTTATCACATAACTCACTTTAACAAGAACAAACAAACATTCGTTCATTTCTAAAATTTCATTAAAATATTTGTTTAAAATTTAAATAGGTATTTTTATTTTATTGTATCGAATGAATCAATAAGTAACTAAACAATAATTAATCATCACAAAAGTCGCATAAGCTATATAACTCCTGAGTTCTTTTTTAAAACATTTTTCAATAAATCGAAACAATGTATGTAATTTTAGCCACAATATTTTGTGACGCAATAAAAAGAACACTAACTACAACTTAATTCAGTTAACATTTTCATTCAATGTGACTGCAGCTTTCCTGTAGGGTGTTTGCAAGTGAAATTTAACCGGTTTTGTTCGGTTAACAGTGGACAGTAGTAACTTAATACATCTTTATGTCTAGACATTGCAGGGGCATGGCGACTCAGTTGATACTGTATTGAAAATACACATGTATACAATAGACTCGCAAGGATTTTGTTACCGCGTAAAAATATTGCGCTGAGTAGTGTGTGAAAGTAACACTTATTTGCTTTGGGTTAATATTTAAAATGTGTGGGCGAAGGAAATGAAAATGCTTAAATATGTAAATTACGTATAAAAAGAACATAGATTCATCTTTAATATTACTTTATTAAAGATTCAGTCTTAAATGCATTAATGACAAGAATAATACAGGTATCAAGTAACACAACCTTTTTAAAGTTTATTACACGACTGACCATTAGCTTCGCAGGTACCTTGCGCGTCGGATTTTTCTTTAGGTTCCTTCCGCACAGGTCCTGTTTGCGTTATAGGCACCACTCTTGCCGATTTTTCATCTAGCACTTTCCTTGGAGCCGTGATGGTAAGAACTCCGTCACTCGATAGCTCAGAAACCACATCATTAGACTCTGCACCCTCAGGCAAGGAGTATTTCCTCACAAATTGACGGGAAATGAATCCATGCTCATCCTTCTTTTCTTCGTGTTTAGCTTCTACAATCACATATCCATCTGTAGTCTTCACAGTGATTTCTTCAGGCGAAAAGTGTTGCACGTCTAAATTGATCTGGAACTTGTCTTTCTCCGTTTTGATGGTCGATCCTATGTCTTTAGCTAACGCAGCCATCTGCCTCCAAGGTCTGAAGTAGCTTCTGGACACCCAGGGTACTATCATACTTGTCAGGAAATCGTCAGACGTCAAAGCGATGCCGAAATCTTGATCAAACAGTTTGTCCATACGATCTTCCTTACATGGGCAATCGTCAGCCGCGGTAATGTTGGAAATCATGCCAGCAAGAAGAATAAACGAAAGTGCGTAAATGGTCTTCATTTTTATAATAATCACTTGGTTGTATTGTCGCTTCGTAGTTTGTGCACAAGCGTTCGTGAACTTGAATTGTGTAGGGACCGGCACGCCGAGCTTGCTTTTATACCCAGTCCGACATCTAGCGGCGGGTGGAAGATTCTCGAATATTCATAACAGTACGTGTCTCTTCATTGTTAACCCCACGTGTTTTTGTGTTGCAATATTTATCTTATCACAAGTGCATTTTCACAAACATAAACAACATCATCAATTAACTTTTGTTTACAAAAATATTGGCACTATATTTTTAAACAATCTTATTTTGGGCAGGTGTCTAGTATGTTCTGCCGATAATCCTTAACTTATACAAAGTTGTAAGTAGATGACTAAGTGCTAATACATTTAACTGCTCAATATTGCGTCATATTATTTGCAACTTTTTCCAGATAAAATCCAGCAATTATAAAATTACTATATCTGTATAGTGCCCTCTGTTGGGGAATAGAAAAGTCTTAGTAACGACGCACACCCACATACATAGATTGCCCCTGGATGCGTTACTAGTGTGTCTGTGTAAATACATTGTCGGAGGTCAGTGATCCACTCACACAAGCTTACATAGGAGTCTCGAAATTGTTTACAATGCCGAGCATTCCCGACGTTTCTCGAATATTCCGGAGTATGAGTGTGGGCCATTCTAGGCCAGCGTGGTGGACTATATGGCCTAACCACTCTCAATCGTAGTGTCGATTGTAGAGGAGGCCCGTGCCCTGCAGTGGGACGTATATGGGCTGATACAGATACAGATGAGTGTGGGACTCCGTGAGCTATGAATTGGGAAGCTTACGTATTATTGCGTGTATTGATTAGTCATATTTTAAATATAAAATAATAACGATAAAAGAATTTTTTTATTTAAAAAATGTTTCAACGAATTGAGAACCTCCTCTTTTTTGATGTTGGTTAATTAGCTTGTGTTAAATTGATAACATGACATTTGAATTATAGGTTGTGAAATGATGTTGAAATTAAATAATTTAATTTACATGTGAAGGTGAAGGAAAACATCGTGAGGAAACCTGCATACCATAGCGATTTATAAAAAAATCTATGGTATGTAAGTCCGCCAACCCGCACTAGGCCAGCTTGGTGGACTATACGGCCTAACCACTCTCAATCGTACTCTCGATTGTAGAGGAGGCCCGTGCCCTGCAGTGGGACGTATATGGGCTGATACAGTACAGTACAGTACTATTTACATGTACTAGAGCACAGGACAAGGTTGACACTTAAATTAATATTAAATGTCTTCCTTTAGCAAAGTAATTTAAAGCTTTCAAATCCAAAAATAGCATGGAATTACCGCTCAATTAGACATACCTTGACTACTAAAATCTATACATTTAAAATCTAAATATTAAGAAAAATATGAGAGACTTTCCCGCCCTCACACCCGCCACTGCAACGAGCTCCGGAGCTAGGCGAGTCTTTCAGGGACACTAGCTTGTCTTTAAACCGCATCGAATTTAATCAGAAAGAAAAACAAATAGGAGGACTTGGAAACAAATAATTGTCCACTTCTTTTCGCATCACAGTGGGTGACAAAATATTGAGTTAATTGAGATGAAGAAAAAGATTAAAACATAACTTTTGCCAAAACTAGGACTATTCTATAACCCTGAGACCTGAGTTATAATGAGTATGTGGGACCAAGGATGTCACAATAAAATCACCAGCATTTCTAAATAGTGGTATATTTTCAAAAATATTGTATTACATGACCTGCATTATTTATTTACAAAAGGAAATTATTGTAAACGTAATGAAATCATATACTTTGTTACAACCGCTTACTTATCTACGATCGAAATAAAGTTACAGTTACAAACTTCTCGACCGCGACGCGTATGGTATATTTACACAAAAGCAATTGTTCAGACACTAAACACGAGTTGTTTACAATATAATCCAAAATATTAAAATTAAATTATTCGTACGTTGTTGTAGAACTTATTATTTTAACGTCAAAATAGGTTTATTTAATTGGATATGTTTTACTTCGAGCTTTTGTTAGACGTATTTGGTTATGTCACTGGGGGTCGTGGCACCTGGTAAACAATATTTGGTTTCATTCGTATCAATTGCACAATACCCTTATGCAGTTTTCATCATTTTAAATGGCTCTGTTTGGACTATATTTTTATTTCTTTTCAAGTCGTTATTACAAATACATATAAACATTAAGTTCTACAACAAATTTCTTACCCAACACAAATAATCAAATGTTCCGATATACTATCATAAAAGCACATGGGTATATTTAAAAGCGGTCTGAGCGTGTTTCATACTATAGTATAACAATTTTGCACTCCATACAGGAGTTTGTCGAGACGCGGCGAGAAAAACGAGTGACGTTGCACATACAACGCTATATAATTAACCCCCCGAATATTCGGTGAGTCCGGCCCATTCTGTGACTAAAAATACTAAAAGATTCGGTGTATTTGGTATAAAGGAAACGTTTACTATACATATAGTCTACATAGATAAGCGGAATAGGATTGCTAGGTCTAGTATTTCTACATTGTGCCGGTACTCGTCTTTCTCGTTGCTGTCTCATTATTTGTCGTCGATTTCTTCATCTAGCCTAACTTACTAGCTATAATTTTTACTTTAATATAAAAAAGTAACATTGTTACATTTTCACATATCAGTTTCGTTTATTAGCGACGTATTTGAACTGTTCAAAATCATATTGGACATATTCTATTACTTTGTTCAATTAAATATTAATTGTGAAGCATTAATTAACGATATTTTATGTCATTCTATGGCAAAAAAATGAAAGACCCAACAGTAATTGGACTGAAAACATATGTCATATTGTATTATTAAGCAATGCTGAAAAGTCTTATTAAACCCAAATACGGACTACACGACCCCAGCCAAAATTATGATTGAGTTTCATAATGGCCGCTAAATGTAAATAAGAGATTTTTCGCCGCTAATAAACGATACGATATTTTCCATTCATATTCATATAAAAAAGCTAAAAACAAACACACGTGGATCAGTCGCACTGGTGACTTGCACATCCCGTACATTTACAAGGAAATATTGAACACAATATGTGTGGAGATCAAAGGCGGTGAGGTCGGTTCAGTTTTAGAGTATAAAAAGGTTTTAAGGTCGAAGACTATGGGAAGTTCTTATTTATGATGACTTTATACAATTGATGGTAGAATGAATTAAAATTATATTGAGAAACATCTGCGTACGTAAAAACGTGCGTACATTTCTATAATATTTATGATGAATACTGTTTTGGAAGTCCGTTATTTGGGTTTTATTCGTATTTAATTCCAATCAAAATGCTAGCAGCTAGCCAATAAACAGGCTAAAATATCGATAATCCAATGAGCACACCATTTAAAGTAGTTAATACAAATTCTTAATTTAAATGATTAAATCGTGCATCAGAATACTTTTAAGACTAGGCAGTACAAATTAATCGATTGAACACATTGTATCCGTTAATATAATTAATAATTAGTTGTATACGGGAATGTGCAAGAACCATGAATACATTAAAATTGGAGCCGTTTGAGCCCCGCGGCGTGCAAACTGGACGACATACAACGATTTCGAGCTGATGTGTTCCAACTGGCATTTACAGATAAGATATGTCACTATGGTAATAGATTTTTATATATTTGTGTACAATGATACGTAAATTTACCCTCAAATGACAGGGCGACCGATGCTCTGTAATTCGCGGTATGCTTTTCACTAGGGTTAGATATAAATACGAAAAAGACATTAGGAAATATTTTGTAAAATCTTTATCCATTTAGAATTTTAATTATTTAACTTAGGAACTAAGATTTCGGACTAGTAGTAGAAGCAATATCATATGGTATTTTGTAGTTTAATGAAAGTTATATTATAATTTTCATTGGAAATTTACCAGTTGGAACACACCAGCGCGACACATTACCCACCAAACATCAACATATTGTATATTTCGTTTAGCTCATACAAAATCTAATTATACAGCTTACACTACAAATACATTAGACAGTCCCAGCGTACAAGACAATAATAACTTGCACGTTGTCAAAGGAAAAAACAATATCTAAAATAACACAAAAATTTAGTAAATACATCAAAAATTGGAGACGTGGATCGTGCACATCAAATATAAGCAACGATTTAAAAAAAACTTCACCATTTACGATCCATCATACTGCTGTAACGCACATTCGTCGCTTAAAATTGAATAAAACACGAACCATTCAAAAATTTGTGCTAATATGGGTATTTAAATTTATTTGGCCTTAACTGTAATTCACTTATTGGTTTTCATAAAACCATTACACAGAATAATTCCGCTATTGATATACAAAATAAATTAAAAAGTGAAAGTTTTCAAAATGCAATAAAATATGGCCTCTTTCGTTATCAAAATAAATACATAGAATATTTTTCTTTTACTTTTTTTTTTATCTTTTATCTCAATGATACACCTACGCACATCTTTCTTTGGACACGTTATCATATTTGGTATTGTTGTCAATACCAACGATTTACAGGGTGCCTACGCGAGACAGATCTATAACTAAATTGAATGAGGTTTCCGAACGAAAAACTGAATATTGGAACATTTTTTGTATCTGCTAAATTTAATTTTAACTTTAAATGTGCGATATATTTTTATTTGATTGAGAAAATAGGCTACAACTTTAAAAATACAACAAGAATTGAATATATTTCACTAATGCAGTACATTTGATTTAATTGGAACAGCTTTTGGAAGGTTATTTTTTATCAGATCAGTTCGTTCGGAAACCTCAAACCGTCAAACGGACGTCAAAAAATACAATTCGCGCGATACACAAATAATTTATAATTGTATTTCTCGACATCGTGAATGAAGCAAAAGCGACGCGTCATGTTTCAGTACAAAACTATCAACTAGGTTTCCATATAAAACTAATATTTGAGTTAGCAAAAAACACGGCGATCTTTTTTTTTAATTATTTGTACATAGACTCAAAATATTAACATTATATTAAAAAATAAAAATTGTAATCATAGTGAGGGAAAAATATGTGCGCCAGTAATGTCAGAATAATAAATAAATTCAGTAATAATTAATACCGGAAAAAATGCAGAATTACATTTATACATTATCTATTCAATATCATTGTAAAGAGAACATCTATATGTGCAGATATCTATAATTGATTATGGCAATTTTATGGTTAATCACTAAGGAGACTGGCTAGAATTTTAATAATAGTTTAGAAAAACTGGCTTTTGGTATTAAATTCGTTTATACAGGGTGATATTGACATATTGTATTTTATTTAAACCACGTGTTCCTAACCCCCATAGGTAATATTGTATACAGTTTGATCAAAAACTGCCCGATAGTTTTGTCAAAAATCGCGATTTTCTGTTCCAAGACTTTTGATCAACCCCTATAGATACCGAGTCTTTTTACGGCTCAGGTAAGTTCCTGAACCAAACTGAAGTTCACCAACGCGGTAAAATATGGGTGTCCAAAAATCGTGAAAACAAAAATAACGATTTTTGACAAAAAAATCTCTTTATATTTTTTTCAAATTATGTATAATGCTCCCTGGGGTAATGAGTAACATGTAGGTTAAGTTAAGTACAATGTGTCAATATCACTCTGTATATCCAATATCAACATAAGTTTGACCTAAGTCATCTACGGACCAAATAACATTTGATGGATGATATGACTGTTCTATTCACTGATTCTATTCTATATAGTTAAAAAGGTTAAAGAGTAAAAAAAGTAATACAACAGTCACTGGCGCACAAATAAATAAAAAATAAACTCCTCACTAAATATAACTTAATATGTAACTAAAAAGCACCTACAAGGATATATTATAAGAAATTAAATTAATTCACGCTTTATATAACGGCGGTAGTTTAATACATCGCGGGGAAATGCGAAAAAGTAAAACATAAAAATATTACACCAAATATACAAAACCTACACTTAATTAGGATTAAGTTATGTAAAACAGAACCAACCAATACTTTGATTTTAGATAATACTTCATATTTTTACTTTGGAAAAACTAGTTTGCCATATTCATATTGTTTTTTTTTTAATGGACACCTTTTTATAATACGTAATAATAGAACCAATAGCTATATAAAAGTCATAAGATAGCTTGGTTCATTTCGGCATACAATTTGAAAAACACTATCAACTGTTTCCATTCCACATAACCGCATCCAACTATAGCATAACAATTAAACATTGTTCGGTAGAAAATTGAGAATTTTTATGGAAAAACATCCTTAAATATAGGCCTGATAAGATTCACGTTCTTTTAAATCGAGCGACATTCTCATACAAAATATTCCATCCGATTTTTATACATCAAAACGATTGCGTACGTAATTCTTTGGCTTGTCAATCTGTCATCGGAGTTTTACAAATATAAGTGTTATTTTGTATGAAAATATCGCGTTATCTCGCACATTGCTCCTACGTGATCGTAGTACATTTACAAACCTCGGACACTCGAGTGTCGATTTAACTGTCCTCTAATAGATTGTGCAGCTCCGCGTAATTGAGTATGGCACGGTGTAGGAATTCGTATTGTAACTGAAACAGAATTAGATTATATGAAACAAAGTATACATCTATCAGTTTATTCATTTTTTTCATAGCATTGAATGGCGATACGACCATGTCGTTCGCCTGATGGTAAGTGATACTACTGCTTATGAACAGTAGCAAAATCAAACAACACTTAAATTAAAAGACAATGCTTGGCATTCCACTGCGCTCGCCGCCTTGTGACATAAGATGTTAAGTCTCAAGCATTGCTTTGTAATTCAAGGTATTGTTTGGTTTTGCTACTGTTCATGAGCGGTCGTATCGCTTACCATAAGGCAAGCAAAGTTCGTCACGCTATTCATTGAAATAACAAAAATAAAAATTTTAGCATTCAGTTTGATCGAAGAACAAAACATTCGATAGCCAAAATATGTTTTAAAATTGTCTATGAATGAGGCCGGTGTTGCGTGTCAGTACTCACGAAGGTGTCGATGGTGCGGTGTCGCTGCGAGCGCACCTTGCGCGCCACGCTGCACACGTCCACGCGCCGCTCCACGCGCAGCTGCCAGATCAGGATGCACAGCGCCACGAACAGCGACGAACGCTCCGTGCCCAGTCTGTAGACAACATACATACATTTACACATCATCGTAGCGACAGTACTTAATTGTCTCTTGAAAACATGGTAATAGAACAATCGAAAAAAAAAACAATCCGGATTGAAGTCAATCTAAATTTTTCGATTGATTATTGGCAAAGACTGTATAATGGATTCATAATCATCATCATTATCGTTATCATCATCTCAGCCCAAGGAAGTCCACTGCTGAACATAGGCCTCCCCCAAGGATCTCCACATTGAGCCGTTGGAAGCGGCCTGCATCCAGCGACTTCCTGCAGCTTTAGCCAGGTCGTCCGTCCACGTTGTTGGCGGGCGTCCGGCATTTCCCACATATACATACATGACAAAATAACATAAGCCTAAACAACCAAGACGTTTCGGAAATACTTATGGTTGTTATCTTAAGTTGCACCCAAAACAAATCCACTGAGTTTGTTTCGCTGGGTCTCCTCAGTAAGTGCGCGTTAGATTCGGTAATGATTATAAACCGCTTAGCACCGTTTTAATAATACTCGTGGTCGATTAATAAATTTAATTTAATTAATGTAAATTATGTATTTCTTTAAAAAACAAATGACCAAAAAGCACTAATACAGCATACGCTAAATTGTGCTTAATGTCTCTTGCACTTTTTAGGCCGTTACTTATACCGTTCCCTACGTAAACTATCAAAAGTGAAGTGTGACGTGTTGTTACATACTGGCAGTGCACGAGCATGGTGGTGGTGCGCAGCGTGTCGGCGGCGTCGGCCAGCTCGGCCAGCCCGCGCGTCACCTCGGGCACGTGGCCCGGCGCCGTGGGCCAGCCCTGGTACTGCAGCTGCCGCACCGGGGACGACTCGCCGCTCTGCACACACGGACACACATACACGTGTATAACTCAGTTCATTTTGATATTTGACATTCGGGGCATTTCAAGTGAAGCGGACAGGGAAAAAAAAGTGAGGTTCTGAAAATCGATCATATTCAGCCCATTTATACTTCTAGTAGGTATGAATGTGAACACAAAATATTTTTTTTGTATAATGTATATTTCACAAGTTATGGGTTTCTAAGGAATTGTCGTAATTGTAATATAAATTTTATGAAAGTAGTTTTTCGAATTTAACAAATTTACAATAAAATATTTAGCATAGCGATACATATTGGAAAAATACTTTTCTTTTTGAAAAAAAAAATAAATTTAAAAATTCATGTCCAAAACCGGAAGTAAACTTTTCAAACTTGAATTTCAGTCACTTCGACCAATTTTTATATTATTTTTAATCTCTCTAGTTTATTTTGTAATTGTTACAACTTTACAATGGGAATCTATGCTAGAACTGGTCCTTTCCACAAGAAGGCCTCTGGTTGTTGGAATAAAGCTGTGACACTGTGGTTCCTGGAATGGTGACTGTAGACGCAAACCGTGGTTGCAAAATTATTGCTGATTACCTTTTATCCTATCATATTCTATCAAGGCAAAACAACATTGAAATGTACATCAAACACAGAATACTCTAAAAATATATATGTACTACAGTAAATACCTTGTTATTGATAACTCTGAACTGCCGCCTGGTGTAGTAGGGACAAGATTCGCTCTCCTCATACTGTACGGATATGTGTTCATATTGCGCCGTACCGTCGTCCCAGTACCGCGGACACTTGCCTTCACCCATCTGTAAATAATATGTTTAATTATAGCAGTAATAAATTATACATGAAATAAATAATAAAATTTATTATATATTTGTTTATACAGCAAATAAGTTAATTGATATGCACTTTACATGGACCAAGGTGGCCACGTATTCAAATACAAAACAGAATTCGGAAGGGGTAGAATCATTCTGTATCCTTCCCTGCAAACACTATTGTGAAACCTCCTACCGGAGTATCATAGGAAAGAGCCATTTTGTTACTACTGTTTCACAGAAAAAATACAGAATTGGCAACTGTACTCATTTACCATCTAATATGCAAACACTGACTGCCCTACTTAAAAATCCATTATTAAAGGCGGTAAGTTTACTACCAAATGTAAAATGACTCAGTTCTGCTAGAATAAATTTTATTACATATTGTTTTGAAATAAATTAATATGAATAATCTCACCTCACTTAGCATTACAATGGTCGATACGTTGTGCTCGTACACCATTCGCCAGAAGTCCGCTATTGTGTTGGGTAGAGGGTCTTGCGTTATGATGAACCCTTCCGAATTGTCGTACGCTGTGGCAAACATTCGTATTTTAATTTTGATACAATTTAATTGATTTTGTCGATATCGATAAAGTTTATAATGAAATGTGGGATTTACGACGTTTAATGGTTATAACGTGGAGCTACTATCGAGACGGAGGTGTGTGCTATACTTGTTAAGTTATGTTTGCAATTTTTATCAAAATAATTATTAAAAAAAGTAAAAATAAAAATAGTATCTTCGGGAAATTATAGATTGCGAAAATCAATTTTCTTAAATCTTTAACCTATACATACATATAAATTAAATTTAAGTGTCTGTTTGTAAAGTGAAAATTAAACAAAATGTCCAACTACACATCCTTATATACACGATATCTATAACGAAAATGATCTTAGATTTTTTTTTGTCTGTCTGTCTGTTTGTTCCGGCTAATCTCTGAAATGGCTGAACCAATTTTGACGGGACTTTTATTGTCAGGTAGCTTATATACTAGTCACAAAAATTAAGGGATATAAAAAAAATTCCAAATTTTTGGGTGATTTTCAACAAGCTGTAACTCCGAGGGAAATGGTCGTACAGAAAAAATAAAAAAAGCAAATTGTAGCTCCGAGTGTCTAGTTTTCAGATCTGACCATGAAAAATTTTTGTCATGTCCAGGTCTGGAGAAATCCTAAGAAAACTGCCGAAAAAAAAAATTTCCAAATTTTTTCCCGTCTAAAAAAGGTCCACGGGCTTCAAAAAAATTTTTTTGATTGTTTCGTTCAAAAGCTCTTTTAGGGAATTTAATACTCTTTAATTTGGCCTATTCAAAAAGCCTGTACGAAGATTTGCCGCGGAGTTATCGTCAATCAAAGCAAAAAAGTTCTTTTTGACTTTGATATTCAATAACTCCGGAAATAATGATCGTACAGGAAATCGAAGGAGGGTTTTGAAAACTGCACGATATTTTCTATAAGAAAATGTAAACATCTTTCAGAAAAAAATTTTTTTTTGAATTGAAAACTCGGACTGAAAAAAAGACAAAAATTCGCATAATTAAGGATATTTGGATAACTTGGTATAACTTTGGATAAAATGGATGAACGAAGGATATCGTCGGTAATTTTTCAACCTCTAAGTGTCCCCTAAAATCCCTCAAAAATTTAAAGCGCTGCGATTTTTTTTTCATTGTGCCCCGAAGCTTCAAATTCTTTGTTTTTGCAAAAATCACCATTATGAGCAATTTTGTGATTTTTATTCATTTTTTCAATGAAAAAAATTTTTTTCTCTCTAAAATCTTTATTTTTTCGATTAAAGAGATTGATTTTGTAAAAAAATTTGAAAAAAAAACCCTCCTTCGATTTCCGGAGTTATTGAATATCAAAGTCAAAAAGAACTTTTTTGCTTTGATTGACGATAACTCCGCGGCAAATCGTCGTACAGGCTTTTTGAATAGGCCAAATTAAAGAGTATTAAATTCCCTAAAAGAGCTTTTGAACGAAACAATCAAAAAAAATTTTTTGAAGCCCGTGGACCTATTTTTAGACAGGAAAAAATTTGGAAAAATTTTTTTTCGGCAGTTTTCTTAGGATTTCTCCAGACCTGGACATGACAAAAATTTTTCATGGTCAGATCTCAAAACTAGACACTCGGAGCTACAATTTGCTTTTTTTATTTTTTCTGTACGACCATTTTCCTCGGAGTTACAGCTTGTTGAAAATCACCCAAAAATTTGGAATTTTTTTTGTATCCCTTAATTTTTGTGACTAGTGTATAATAAGGAGTAACTTAGGCTACAATTATTTTAGAAAAATAAAGGTGTGGAGTAGAGGGAAAGAATATCTCCACCCAGGCGAAGTTGGGCCAGGCCGCTAGTGTGAAATAAAACAGATGTTAGGTACCCGCAATAACTGTCCACGCTTTAAAATTCACAAAACCAATTCTATTTACATATAATTAAGACTCAAAATTGAAACCCACAGCAGGCATTCAGGCATTTCATCAAAACGAACTTTATTATAAAGCCACTAAGGTCTACCCACACACCTTCAATAAACGAAGCGTTGATATATGTGGAGAAGTCTCGTCCCGGCACGGGTGTGAGTATGACGCGGTTGCGGTCGTACGGCAGACAGTCTGGCGAGCGGTTGCGTGCACGCAGTTCGTCCGCCGCGCCCGCAGACCACGACTTCACTGCTTCCGGTACTGGACTCTTTAATATTTTCTGCAGATTAAAAAGTGCAGGTTAGTCATACATTTCAATTTACACTAGTCTTAGAGGATTTCCACCAAGGAGGCCGGAATATCGCATGATCACGTGACGCAATGACGTAGCGATTGAAAGAGACGACAACACTCTCGCACTTTTTCACGCGGGGGCTCGGATGCGACGGATGGCTAATTATTTTTGTTTTCTGATTTTTAAATGTTTTGTTTGATTTAATTTTAATATTGATTAAATAGTCGATTAGTGGAATAATATTATCTGTTTTCTGTTTAAAAATTAAATAAGCTTCTGATCTTTAAGACTAGATATACAAGCTAATAATCCATCCGATGGAAAATGCCTTACTATTTTCTGCAGGGGATAAAAACGTTCAGGTCGATCATATTATGTTTATATTCACACTAGATATACAAGCTAACGACCAATCTGAAGGCAAATGGCTCGGCGCCACTCGTAGAAATTTATAATGCAAGATTTAAAGCTAAGTTACTGCTTTTTTAAATCATTACAGTATGCTTAATAATCATTATTAGATGAGAAAGGGTAAGTGGCAAACAATTAACAATAAATAACATGCAAAAATAACATTACGAATCAATTGTATAAAAATATTCAAAAACTATAGTTCATAGCTTTAACAAACTCCAAGGAAATGTGTTTTCATCATATTTCATTTGCAAACTATTCTATAGGCTTTAGTAACCTCTCAATTTGTATTAAAAGTAGATATTTACCTCAAACTCATGCTCCATCAAGCACTTATCAGCGCCCTCTGGCGTGTTCCTGAGCCTGTCCACGACCGCCTTGAGCCTGGACGCGGGGATCTCCGTGTCGCCGTAGTGCGCGTACTCTACCAGCGCGCGGTACACGAATACGTATTGTTTCTGGCAATAGATAATGTATGTATTTGAGTAATGGTGTAATTACAAAACTGAGATCTCGGGTTCGAACCCCGGATTGGGCAAAGTGATATTGTATTTTTCTAATCAGAAACCAATATCAGCCCAGACTCAAGAATTTGTGCACGATATGGCGGTAGGCTCGCCACCTATCACATCGTAGTATGGAAAATACAAGGCAAAATGTGGGCGCCCTGACACCTCTGCCTACCCTTTTTGGGAACAAGGCGTGAGTTTATGTATGTAAATTTATAGAAAAATATTAAGAATTAAGTTGGGAGTATTCGTCTGAAAAAAGAGGAAGTGGCTACAGTCATGTGCTTTTTATCGCTCATGTTATCAACAGATAGTGAGATTTATATTTTAAAATTGTATTTAAATGTTTTTTGTTTATTTCGTTGCAGGAAGAGCACGAATAAGGAGTCTGCTCACTATTGCCTAGCTAAGGGACACAAACTACAAAGTAAGCTATATAATATGTGATTTTTTTTGTTACCTAAACAATCATCGTAATTTTATCTCGTGCTCTTTTCAGACCATCATAAGGTTGTCCAGAAGACCAACGATAGTGTAAAATCCGTCATAAAATTCCCAAGTTTGTTTTTTAATTTTTTTAATACTAAAATATATTGTACATACAAGCGACTGCACGAGGAAGTTCCTCTGCCTCCTGAGTTCGGCGACGGTGTTGAATACGGCGACGTGTCCGGTAGCCCGCAGCTGGTCCAGCAGGCAGTCCAGCGCCACCAGCGTGCCCGTGCGCCCCACCCCCGCCGAGCAGTGCACCACCACCGCGCGACCCAGCATGTGGGACCACGCCTCGTTCACGCGCTGCACATACACATCATATTATTATGTTCAATTTATTATTTTCTAAATACATATTAGAAACAACTTTGAGAGTGAGGCTCGAAGAAGAATCCAGCTGGGCTGGGCAGCATTTGGGAAACTTCGTCGGGTCTTCTCATCGCCAATACCGCAAAGCCTGAAGACGAAAGTCTTCAATGAGTGCGTCCTACCCGTAATGACATACGGTGCCGAGACGTGGACACTGACGGTGGGACTGGTTCACCAATTCAAAGTCGCTCAACGAGCAATGGAGCGGGCTATGCTCGGTGTTTCCCTGAAGGATAGAATCAGGAATGAGGTTATCCGACAGAGAACCAAGGTGACCGACATAGCCCAGCGTATCAGCAAGTTGAAGTGGCAGTGGGCTGGTCACATTTGTCGGAGAACCGACAACCGTTGGGGTAGACGTGTTCTCGAGTGGAGACCGCGCCTCGGTAAGCGTAGTGTAGGACGCCCTCCGACGAGGTGGAGCGATGATATCCGCAAAATGGCTGGCAGCGGTTGGAGACGTTGGGCTGAAGATCGAGCCCAGTGGCGTGCCATAGGAGAGGCCTATGTCCAGCAGTGGACGCGAATGGGCTGATGATGATGATGATGATGATGAAATACATATTAATATTATAGAGGTGAAGTGGTATGTAAGTCCACCAACCCGCACTAGACCAGCGTGGTGGACTATATCGCCTAACCCTCTCAATCGTACAGTCGATTGTAGAGTAGGCCCGTGCCCTGCAGTGGGTCGTATATGGGCTGACACAGAAATAAATAAATACCTTGATGAACTTGAGTATGGAGTGCGGATGCTCTGGCGCCGCGAAGTCCTTCCACATGAGGAAGTGGTACTGGCGCACCACGCGCGCCTCGCCCGCCTCCTTGCAGTCGCGCGGGGACGTCGGCGCACTCGACTCGCACGCCTCCTTCACGTCTGCGCACGCATAATACGTATACAAATGCAAACGCAACGGACGCAATATTAACGACATTTATTTAATTATAAATAACTAGCAGACCCGGCCACGCTCCGCCGTGGCTTAGTTAATATATGATTAATAGCGGTCCATCGCGGCTCCGCCCGGGTGCAGTTACATGTTTCAAAATGGCGGTCAAAATGCTCAATTCCTACTTTCAATTTAGAGTATCGACCAATCGGACCATCAAAAGCGAATAAAATTTCCTCGTATTTGCCAGAAATATCACTACTGCTTCCCTCCTATAGGTCATAACGTGATGATATATAGCCTATAGCATTTCTCGATAAATGTACTATACAACACTGAAATAATTTTTCAAATCAGAGCAGCGGTTCCTGAGATTAGCGCGTTCAAACAAACAAACAAACAAACAAACTCTTCAGCTTTATTATATTAGTATAGATATTATATTCATTTTTTAAACATAGTGAAATAGCCCGGCCCAGCTTCGCCTGGGTGCATATATTTTTTGATTCCACTCCACACCACATACATGTTATTTTTCGTATAAACTCTTATATACCTAAACTTGACGTAGCTATCCTACTGTCCGGCTCAATCCTGTCTCATCCGTCTGTTCAGTCTCTTCCCGATCCGTCCCGTCCTTTCTCTTTATTATCCATCCCGTCTTATAACGTACATTTACATTTCGTCCTATCAAATCTGTCAGCTATCCCAGCCCTCTCCCGTACTTTTCACTCTATTATATCCCGTCTCTCCATATACATGTACATATAAAGATTGTCTTGTGAAATTTTGATATTAAAAACTTTAGCATTGTTTATTGTCCATCCAATAATCCTTCCCTTATTACAGCACCAAAATGCTGTTTTTCCAAATAATATTGCACGCCATTACTTTTGTTAGTAATAATAACCATTAAAAAAAAGAATTGGCCAAATTGGTCCAGGCGTTGTTGAGTTATGCGCTTACCAACACATTTTGCGATTCATTTTTATATTATGAAGAAGATATAGTCCACCCCGCTGGCTTAGTGCGGGTTGGCGAATTTTATTTCACGTAGAAATTAATCCGAAAAGTCACAGGTATGCCCTGGGATTTGAACCCGTGACTATCGTTAACTTGTTGGCAGTCGCGTCTAGTACGTTACCATATACAAATTAATAAAACCTTCATACTGCCTTACCAGATGACGTAAGTAATAGAACAAATATTTAAAAATATAAAACTGCATATCGTTTCATTATAATGTCTAGATACGGCATCAACGTACCAATATTTTTTTAATTCTGAAAACAATACTAATGCGGAATTTAAATTTGTCCCCTAGCGCATCTAAAAGTATCAAATCAAAAAACAATGACCTTTATGAGAACGAAAAATTATAATTAGATATATTTTAGTGTACTCCGGCAAAACGCTTCGATATACGATATCCGAGTATACCTTGTTTAAAACTGTCGCAATAATCTTAAAAAACAATGGGCTATTTTGGTAGATATTGACATCATTTTATTTTACATTTAACAAAATTACGCGCAAGAAGCCGTATCTAGATAATATTATGTGTATATACACGATGTACCATTTTTTTGAATTTTGTTCTATTTCGTCAGCCGTCAATAAATGACAATGGAAAGATAGATCATTTTACGTTGGATGGCAGTTGAAGCTTGACCGTTTTTTACGTCTCCCGTCAAATAAACTAAGATCATCCTATAGTGGCTATACGCATCACGCTTGAACGATACCCAAAAAAAAAGGTTTTTAGTATCTTCCTTAGAAATTTTCCAATTTTTCTCACTTCTTAAACCTTCCCAGGACTTCCACGAATATTTCAAGACCAAAATCAGCCAAATCGGTTAGTGCGTTCTGGAGTTATAGCGTCAGGAAGGAAAACCCGACTTATTTTTATATAATAGATTAATTATTAGATAGGGAATGGAATGTCCATTGCCAGCATTGACATATATTCTACCGATAGACAAGACATGTCATAGAAATTATTTGTCCCAGCTCAATAGCGACATCTACTTTATTGACTTGATATCATACAAATTATGGCCAAAGAAAAACGTGTCACGAATAGATAAGACAATTCATATTAATCGTAACTCTTCGTTATATGATGTCTACATATTAATACCGACAACTAAAATATAATATAAAATAACACTAGTTTACACGGTTTTTATACCTCAGCTAAAAGTTGTTATTTTGTGATTCATTTAGGTAGAATTATCTAAAAAAAAAAAAAAAATTCTATCACGTCTGGTTTAAGAAATATTTATTAACTTAACTGAAATACATAATTTTGGTATAAACACTAAATAAAAATAAAAATGTTAAATTTTTGCCTTCTTTTTATAGCTATTTGAATCAGTTTCTCTTATAATGGACCAACAGTAATCACCCAACATGTTTTCATCCCAAAATCCTTGATGTCGTTCTTCAAAAACCTTTAAATCTTGATGGAAACGTTCCCCTTGTTCGTCACTCATACTTCCTAAGTTTTCAGGGAAAAAATTAAGAAGCGATTGCAGAAAATGAATCTTTAATGACATGTTTACTCCCATCTTTTGAACATTTTCCAATAAATCGGTAACAATTTTTTTGTAATCTTCACTTTACTCATTTCCAAAAAAATGTTCCACAACCATTTTACTAGGTTCTCTCCATAGCATTGGTGAACCAAATGGAAGGTGAACTTTTTCTCCTGATGACCACTGGAGTAAGATAATTCTACAGCTTTTGCAAAACACATGAGGCACCCACTTTTTATCTTGATTTGCAACAGGAAATCCAAAACAATGGAGATATGCACTTTTTAACGAATCTGTAATGGGTCTTCTCTTTTTTGAAAATATAAACTGTCCACAAACATAACAAAAACGATCAGAACTTTGTTTACACTTTCTACTCGACATTTTTAATCAATCTGAAACAAGATAATTGTGGTTTGAAGCGAACGAATAAACAATAAACTGTCGTTACCACGTTAAGTAGTTAAAAAAAAAGTTTGACTGCAGGAAGAATTTGTGACGTGATAGAATTTTTTTACTAACACTTTTTGGTTTAAGGAAGGTAGATTAACATATTTGTATACATTTATTTTGGGGTATAAAAAAAAGTTTAATTATGTAAACTAGTGTAATAGTTAGTTATGCATTCCGGCCACACTGTTGCAATAGCAACTTCTGCTGAGTAAGCGTCTGGCTTCAGAGAATCGGAATGCACAACATGATAAGACGCAGGATGCGACTATCTTAGCTTTAAGTTTTTATTTTAATAATTATTAAGTCGTCACTTGTATCGGACGTAAAATTAGTATTAATAAAATCATTTATAATTTTTAAAAAGTGGTTTCCCTGATATACAGTTTTGACTGGCGCAGCCGGTAGGATTTCCGCGTACGATTTAATAGCTACGCCAGACGTAAAAATCACGTTTCGTAGTAAAATCGTTGTGCCGTTCGCATTTTCGTGGAAATCAGAACCATTAAATAAATTAGTCGAAACGAGTATCCTGACCCATTGGCTCCAGCAGAAGGATGAAGGTGGTGGTAATGTGAGTAGACCTTTCGCATTTTCCTATCCATTTTCCGCCTAATTTTGTTTGCCAAATTTTAATCATTTGTTGATTGATTTTCCTAATTTTCTTTGTGTGTTTTATTGATATATAATTGTGTGTGTATTTTAATGTGTATATTACAAAAAATAAAATAAAATAAATAAATTAGGATTATGTATTTTCGGTAAATAGTGATAGTTAATAGAAAACAATGGAACAAATTCGTACGATACCGAAAGAATTGCTGTGTATTATTCCCAAGTTTGAAGGTGACGGAGGCCTGCTAAATCTTTTTATTAAAAAGGCTCAGTATGTGTACTCAGCATTTTCACCTGATAATGCCTCAATTGCGCAGAAAACATATGTTTTTCACGCAATTTCAAGTAGACTCAGTGGTAGGGCCGCTATACTCTTAAGTGAAAGGGAGGATATTAACACCTGGGTGAGGCTACAGGAAATATTGATTCAACATTTTGGCGATCCGCGCTCGGAAGAGTGCATAGCAATAGAACTAGAGCAACTTAAAATAAAAAGTGGCGAGTCGTACATAGAGCTTTGTCACCGTATCCAACATACACGAAGCACTTTGTTCTCAAAGGTTAACTTACTAACAGACGAGTAACTTACTAACAGACGAGGGTGTAAAAGCTGCGAAAATGATTGTGTATAATAATTTGGCATTAAACGTCTTTTTATTTAATCTGACAGAGGATCTAATTAGAATAGTGCGCTTGAAAGGGTGCAATTCCCTAGAGCAAGCTCTAAGCATAGTTACAGAGGAGATGAATTTCATAAATCAATATCAGGCTAGAAACAAAATACGTCAGCCTTCTGCGTCGCAGGCATTTAGACCCCAGCTGCTGTCTAACCCCGCGTTTGTGTCCATCCCTAATGCAACCCCTAAGTTTGGCATTCCTCAAGTTCAGAATAAATTCCAAATGCCCAGCCAGAATTTCAAGTTTGGCATCCCTCAGCAGCAACATCAGCCCCAAGGTTTTAAAATTGCACCCCAGCACCAACCTACTGGATTTAGATTCCACCCTAATTTGGCACCCCCGCAGAACTTTAGATTCGGGATTCCCCGACCGCAGCCAAATAATTTTGGAAATTCACCATCAGGCTACCAGCCACCCTTCCAAAATAATTTTAATAGACCACCCCCAGGATTTGTACCCCAACAGAATTTCAAATTCGGAACCCCCAATCACCTTCTTCAACCTCCTAAACAAATGCCGAACACGGATGTGTCTATGCGCACCGCGCAACCCTTAAGGCAGAAAATGTTGACTGATCCTACAGATGCAGTAGACAACGAGAACGTGTTCTATAATAATGAACTAGTAGAGTCACCTCCTGATCAATATAACGATACAGTCGATAATCAGTATTATGGGTATAGTCCAGATGTGCCCGAGGTTCCCACTAACGACGATGCTGGTGAGGCATGTTACTTAAACCTTTTGGAACCAAATATAGTTGAAAATTTTCATGTACAGGCCTCGAGCCTGCCCGAAGTAATTCAAATTAACTGCGATTCACTAGGGAAACTCCCACACATTATAATACCTGAAATAAATTCCCGATTTGTGATCGACACGGGTAGCAGTCGCTCATTTATAAGCCCAGCAAAAACGCAGGAATTTTACCAAAAATATGTTTATCACGAACCATTTGAAGTGGTTAGCACCCACGCCCGTAGCAGTCATGGTGAGGCGATCTATATACCTATGCTTAAAACATTTGGAAGGCCAGGTCAACAAAAATTGTATGTATATGACGTAGACAATCAATGCGATGGACTGATAGGTTCTGACCTCTTGAGGCAACTCGAAGCAAAAATTGATATGAAAAATCAGGTTTTACAAACGCCTTATGCGGACATCCCTATAATCTACGAACCACCGTGCGAGATAACATTAAAACCTAAGAACGGAAAACAAAATGTAGTCGCGGATGCTCCATCCCGAGTACGGGTAAATCCTTTACACACTGACGATCAGTCCATGCAAGTTAATGTAGGTGACGACCAATTGCAAAAAGATATAGATGAAGTAATGAAAAATATCGAAGAACTGAAACGTTTTGGTACGGGAGCTAGCAACGTTTGAAAAGTAAGGATTTTAGGTCAGCTGATTTTGTGATAAGTCGTCCTTCTTGCACTTTCGGTTAGAGTCTGGGCTATCTGGCTGGCGGTAGTGGTTGCGTTCATTAGTGCGCATCCTACCTGTCCAGGTAATAATCCTGGATTTTAAAAGCATTTTAGAAGGCGTAATTTTTGATTTTTTGTTTTTAAATAAGTCTCTCTGACATACTTTTTTTATTGCCAGACATCATTGACATTGCTAACTATGTGCTATACGCGATTTAATATTTTATTTTATTAAAATTTTAAAGTATTTTATAATGTCTGTAATTTTAATATTATGTTATTTAAAGATAAGAAAAACTTAAAATAAATTTGCCAGACATTAATTCGATTGTTAAGTCTGGAATTAAAATGAAAAAGTCATGAAAAGTATTGCAGTATAATGCTAGTATTCGGAGAGAGACAGTTGCAGAATAAGTCGAGAATGATACAGAGAACCATTACAAAAGTAAATTACTTGTCACTGTACATGTAATAAAAAATAATAATAATATTCAAACACTACGATTATTTTTCCATTCCAAATCCCATGAATCAGAACTACATAGAGCTGTAGTACGAGCTGATCATAAATATACACCACTTAACCTGTTAGATTCCATGATGGACTTAAACCCGACCACTAACACACAAAAGCTGAATGCCTGGACACAAAAATCTCTCCACGGGAGACACCGCCTCGACTTAACTAATCCTATCGTTGACAAAATAGCTTCAAACGCGTGGCTTAAGCGAGGCGAAATGTTTCCCGAAACGGAGGGATTCATGGTTGCCATCCAGGACCAGACAATCGACACAAAAAATTATAGGAAACACATAATCAAAGATCCTACAGTCCAAAATGATCTCTGTCGGCACTGTCATAGTAGTCCTGAAACAATTCAACATATAACCGGAGCCTGTAAATCTATAACCCAGACGGATTACAAACATCGACATGACCAAGTAGCTGCAATAGTACACCAATATCTTGCATACAAATACGAGTTAATAACAAATAAAACGTCATATTATAAATATTCACCCAAAATAATACTAGAATCGGACAACTACAAGCTTTACTGGGACAGGACTATTATGACAGACAAGACAATTCATCACAATAGACCGGATATTACACTACACGATAAAAAAAACAAAGCAGTTTTTCTAATTGATATAGCTATACCAAATACCCATAACCTACAAACAACATATATAGAAAAAATAGCAAAATATAACCTTTCTATAGAATTAAAAAGACAGTGGCGAGTTGACTCCGTGCGGACCGTACCAATTGTGGTGTCAACTATGGGTGTAATTCCTAAGTATCTTCATAAAAGTTTGAAGACACTCCAAATACATCCCCTAACATATACCCTCATGCAAAAAGCTGTCATTTTAAATACCTGCCGAATAGTTCGTAAATTCCTGTCAATAAGCAAGGGTATCAGAGGAATTCCTCTAATGTGGTTTAAAAGTTATCTATTGGGACGAAGGCAGTGTGTTAAGGTCTCTGATCATCTGAGTGACTTTCAATCTATTACTTTTGGTGTTCCACAAGGCAGCATATTAGGACCAACCCTATTTAACATTTATATGGATGACTTACACAATCTAGCACTCAATGATACAGAAATAATATGTTATGCAGACGATACTACTATAATTTTCCACGGAAGTTCTTGGGAAAATGTCCTTAACAACGCTGAGAGTGGCATGGCTGCAATTTCCAGATGGCTAAGTAATAATCTTCTTACTTTAAATATAAATAAAACCAACTACATGTGTTTCCATAAAACATCACATACAGCACCCCCACAATCCATAAAGCTTAAAATACACATATGCAGCATCATGTCTGGCACTTGCTCGTGTGAAATTTTAGGTCGTTCAGAAGTTGTAAGATATCTAGGAGTATTGATAGACCATAAGTTGAATTTTCAGCAGCATATTACCGCGGTTTCAAATAGAGTCAGAAAGACAATAAGTGTAATGAGACGTCTTCGTGATGTAGCCAATATTAATACATTAAAATCAACTTATTTTGCATTAACACAATCTTTAATCACTTACTGTTTACCTGTATGGGGTGGTGCCGCCAAAACACGCATGTTAGAATTAGAACGCGCACATAGATCAGTTCTCAAAACCATGTTTAAGAAACCGCGACTATACCCAACCACTAAACTCTATGAAGAACAAAAATTGTTAAGTGTACGTAAGCTCTTCATACTGGCCACCACATTAATTGTACATAAGAAAGTCTTGCTCTCCGCTGACTACTCTGACTTGGTCAAACAGAGAGTTTTTAAGGTTCCATTGCCCTATGTTAAAACCACTTTTTCCAAACGCTTTAACCCGTTTATATCCGCATATGTATACAATAACCTCATAAAGTTATGTGACTTTAAACACCTTCCCATGCGAGAGACTAAAAATAAGTTGCAAAAAATAAAAGCAGCCTGCTTTTAAGTTTAACATATGATGATGGAGAAAATATCATTAGTAAATTGTCTTGATCTTATTAATCCTTGAAAAGAATAATTTCGTTAAATTGTAACAATCCATACATATGAAAGTATATTAGTTGAGAGTAAATTCAAATTTAACATTTATTTATTTTTGTTTGTCATTAGTATTTTATTTAAGTTATTATTTTTATTTGTCAATGTATTGATCTCTTTGATTTATAACGCTTGTTATTGTTATGATTGTTTAATTTTTATATTTTATTAAATGTCTAATCTACGTGCTGTGCAACATGATGCTGGTGTTTGTATGTTTGGTGCCCCCGATCCAGGCATGCCTAGTGGGGGACCATGGTTAAAATGTTTAAATGTTAAATTGTAAACCTATTCTAAGATTGTAAAAAAGTAATTGTAATTGTAATAAAGGAAATAAATAAAATAAATAAATAAATAAATAGAAACATTTTAATAAGCTCATCCATTATTTTTCTATTTCTTACGTGTTTTAACTATCATTTATTCATTATCAGTTTCGTTTTGGCCGCAAGCCTGCGTAGCTGATTATTTCGCCAGAAATAGTAGAAATCATTTTAAATACCATATAAATAATAATAATAATAATCATTCTAGTCAGAGCAAGTTTCCAAAAAAAATTAAGCATAAAAAGGAATATAAAATTAGATTAAAATTTAAAAAACAACACTTTTTATTTAAATTGTTCTGATTACTAAATGTAAATTATAAATAATTAATATTAAGTTTTTCAAGTTGTTTCAGCCCATAGTGACGTCACAAAAAAAAGAGGCATCTTCATAATCATCATCATCATCGTCGCTGTCTTTGTCAGTGTCATTCATATTATCATCTTCTTGGGAACTTTCGTTATCTTCTAAAACTCTATCATCTGTAACAGAAAAAAAAATAAACAGTGTAATTCTTCTTTTTCGTTATAAAACATTTTAGTTATTATTGATAAATATTCCATTTTACACTTACTTTGAATAATAATATCTGCAACTGAGGATGGTAATTGATCTCCCAAAAACCAGACAAAATCATATTTGTCACCGTTAATGGTCCAACCGAAAGCCATTGGAGATAAAGATGTTGGACGTTTTGAGTGAGCATTTCTCCAAATTTTCGTCACGTAACGAACCCTCAATAAATGCTGTTGCAATTCCACTTTACAGGGTGGCAAACTGGATGACTTCAGCTGTCTCTGTCGGAATACTAGCATCATACTGCAATACTTTTCATGACTTTTTCATTTTAATTCCAGACTTAACAATCGAATTAATGTCTGGCAAATTTATTTTAAGTTTTTCTTATCTTTAAATAACATAATATTAAAATTACAGACATTATAAAATACTTTAAAATTTTAATAAAATAAAAATATAAAATCGCGTATAGCACATAGTTAGCAATGTCAATGATGTCTGGCAATAAAAAAAGTATGTCAGAGAGACTTATTTAAAAACAAAAAATCAAAAATTACGCCTTCTAAAATGCTTTTAAAATCCAGGATTATTACCTGGACAGGTAGGATGCGCACTAATGAACGCAATCACTACCGCCAGCCAGATAGCCCAGACTCTAACCGAAAGTGCAAGAAGGACGACATATCACAAAATCAACTGACCTAAAATTCTTTCTCGAAAACGTTGCTACCTCCTATACTATTTGGAACAAAAACGAAATGAGGAAAATAGTAGCGTTATAGCAATATCTTCGGATACAGAAAAAACTTTGTCACTGCCTTCCCCCCAACGTCCAGGCTCACTATTTTCCATTGTAGCCCCAAGTTTCAGTACTCTTTCAGTTTCTGGAGGTTCTGAAACCCAACATTCAATATTCGATATGGATACCACTGGAATCCCCATATTAAACGAAGCAATAGACACGAAGCCCAACCAAATATTAGTCCATGTCTGGTTTAGAAATCAAATCACTGGCAAAGACTTGTCGCGACCTAAACAAAGAATTTTGGAAGTTCATTTACCCATAAATAGGCCAGATCTTGTGAAAAAGTTCCTAAAAGAATATATTCGCCCTAAAGTAAAATACTTCATTTATTTCGAAAATGAAATGCACAGAAAACAATTCGCGGAAGCAGTTATAGCACTTTTTAAGAAAGGTACGGTGAACATTTTCGAATGCACCGAAAGATTCATATTTTTTGTGAATGAGAGAAGAAGTAAGTATAAGCCACGTTATAAAAAAGCGAAAGTTACTGGTGAAATAAATAGGAATATAGTTCCCAGGGAAACCAAAGCACCCATTAAGAACTTAAAACGCCCTTCGCAGGTTCGTCCTGTTCCTGCAAGCAGCTACGATCCAGGGCCTTTTGCTGCAGCGGATTGAGCACAATCCGGGGATACTTCCTGTAAAAGAAGGCCAGGCCCTTATTACCAACGACAAATGGACGCTAGTTAAGATATTAGATTTAAGTTTAATTAGAAAGGATTTAGAATTTAACATCAATAGATATGCCTTGTTAAATAATTACATCTCTACTATCTTTAAAAATAAGCCACTGCATCAGGAACTTAATGATGTGAAAGTTCAGACAGATTACTTGAAAAACCTAACTTTAGAGAAATTGGGTGAACTTTTACCATCTAAAAGAGTCAAACGTGGTATTTTGAATCCTCTCGGTTCTATTATTAAATTAATATCAGGAAACCTGGATAGTGACGATGCTCTAAGGTATGACGCGTTGATAAATAATGTAAAGACCAAGCAAGGCGCTGTGGACAAGAAAATAACAATTATTGCGGAAATGTTGAAATCTGTAGCCCATATTTCCAATAACACAAAGATCAATTTCATTCAACTGGATAAGACAATCACCGATATCAGTAGACAGCTAAATAAGACAGTTGATAATCAGAGCGTTTTGAAAACACATAATGTATTTAATCTATTTTTACACAATTTCCAAACACTTTATGCTAAGTTGGATGAAATCGAAGCTATAATTACATTTAGTAATTAACTAATTGTATTACTTCAGAATATTGAAAAACAAAGCAAATTAATATTTCCTGTGAATTCTGAAAATATTTTGAAATTAGAACAATGTATCGATTTGAAAGCATATGTAAAGGAAAATCATCTAACATTTATTTTAGATATACCTCTGGTAGAGAACGATGTTTATACGTACTATAAAATACTACCCTTACCAGTTACCAACACCTTCAACCAAACATGCCTCATCCTCCCCAAATTCCCTTATCTCTTAGCGAAAGGGTCGAAAACAACGTCTCTCCACCACCCCTGCAGACAAATAGACGAGCTTCTGTTTCTATGCGAGGAAGATTACTCATCATCCCTTGTCAAGGACATGTGCGTATCCAACTTGGTCACCTTCGCCGAAGACACAACACAGTGTGTCCCAGTTCCTGTTAATATAGAAAATGTCAAGGTCGAGAAAATACAACCAGACCGATGGATGCTGTACACCAAACAAGGATTAGTACTCACCCAGAGCTGTGAACAAGGCATCACATACCATCACCTCCAAGGGACATATATCCTGACCACTGATGATGCATGCGAAGCTGAAATCAAAGGAGTGAAGCTGAGGAGACGCCAAAGAGATACGCAACAGATCCATGTATCTGTCTTGCCGATCATCAACCTGCCTGCAGTACAGCCACTTAAAGGAGCATCGCTGGAATCGAAACCGATCAACCTAGACGAAGTGGAGCTGTCGAACCTGGAACATTTGTCAAATGTGCTAACAAAAAGTGATAATGGGCAATTTAGTGAAAATAGTGACATCATACGCGTTAAACATATTGGCATCGGAACATTGTTATTATAATTATGTAATTTTAATTGTAATTATTGTAGTATATATAAAAAAATGTATAATTCGAAATTTTCGGACCCCTTCACTTTCTCCCGAAAATTTCGAACTTAGGGAGGGAGAAGTTATGCATTCCGGCCACACTGTTGCAATAGCAACTTCTGCTGAGTAAGCGTCTGGCTTCAGAGAATCGGAATGCACAACATGATAAGACGCAGGATGCGACTATCTTAGCTTTAAGTTTTTATTTTAATAATTATTAAGTCGTCACTTGTATCGGACGTAAAATTAGTATTAATAAAATCATTTATAATTTTTAAAAAGTGGTTTCCCTGATATACAGTTTTGACTAGTTTCTTTTACATAAAATAATATGGTTTCTTTTATTTACCGGATTTATAAATATGGCGCCTGGTGAGCACATTATTTGTGAATAATACACAAGAAATTAAATTATAAATAAATATTTTTTTATGTTCAGGATTTAATTAATAGAAACACTCTAGAAATAAAATATTTTTATTAAATCTGAAGGTAACCACGTTTCTTCGCCGCGATTCTTCTGAATAAATTTGATCCACAATTCTCTTGTTTCACGACATGGCCGAGGAAACCTTTTAATTTAAATAATAATAAAAATATTAATTTAAATGCTTTTAATTTTTTATCTTATATAAATACTTCAGTATCCACTGGTGGTAGGTCTCTCATATGTGAGAGGCTGCCTGGGTGGGTACCACCGCAATGTCTATTTCTCCCGTCAAACAGCAGTTTAAATGCACTTGTTGTGTTTCGGATTGAAGGACATTGTAGCCAGAGTAACTACTGGACATATTGAGAGTTAACATCTTGTGTCTCAGGATGGCGAGCGCAGTGGAATGCCAAGCATTGCTTTGTAATTCATGGTTTTGTTTGGTTTTGCTACTGTTCATGAGCGGTCGCATCGTTTACCATCAGGCGAACGGCATGCTAGTCTCGCCATTCAATGCAATAAAAAAAAAAACCATTACAAATCTGCGTCGATATTGTCGACTCTGCGCATACAAATACTCGTTAGTCTTTGACATGCATGGCCGCCCGTCATCAACCGCTGTCACATGTTACAATTGTTGATATTAAATTAGATTAAATGTGTTTTTAATATAATAAGTTAAACTCACTGGTGAAAAGTCACACCTTGACTTTAACTTGTGTTTTTTGAATTGTTCGAGCAGTATTTTAATGCACACGACGGCATTTTGTCGAATAAAACTTCGCACTGATACGTGTCTAGTTCCAGTAAGCGCTTGATATAGACTAAATGAGTTGGAGCGCCTGGACTCCAACTCGTGTTACAAACTATTTGCTTGAGGTGTCTTCTCTAGTACGTAGTACATTATAACTCAATGATTGCCAGGGGGGCATTTAGAATTAATAAAACACCACTTGCAGGGACTGAAACCCGCTCTACATTACAGTACCGGTATCGACGAATTTCGGTTACCATTAAGATTTCGGTAACCACACACAGGCACTGCCCGCACTTTGACTTAGGACGAACGGCGCTTGAAACATAGAGATAGCCCTTATTTCGGTTACCGGTATGATACCGGTTAAATATTAGGAATCTAATAAAATTGGCGTATAGGGGTTACCTTTAACAATACCGGTATTATTTTTTTCGGTTGATACCAAAAAATACCGGTATTTTCGTTACCGGTTTCGGTCTCTGGTCTCTTGCTAGTAGTACAAGACGACTAAACGGGACTTTTGGGACCACTGGGTGTATTTTTATCAGCATGATTGTATCGAATGGGAAAGGACCGCTGTGCGCTTACCATCAGATGCAGTGCAGCCATTATGCCGAGCAAATATTAAAAAAAACTTGAGGAGGCCTTCAAAACTAATCCCATGTTTACGCCCCCTCATGCAAAGACGGTAAAGACCCATAAGTATAAAAAACGCAAGGAGTGATTGTGGAATAATACGGAGCATCTTTCTTGCAGGGACCATGGTTACCCTAATATGCACGAAGACGGCCATCGAAGTTTTTTGATCGGTATAAAAATAACAAAAGCAATTGAGAAAAAATGACCATGACAAAAAAATCGGCTTACAGTCTCTCCAAAGTTTTTTTTTACATTTTTCATTTTATTACATTAAACTTATAATTTCATTAATGGGTACGTACCTCCATTCCTTTTCGCGATTCCGTTGTTCTCAATGATCGGTTGTCCTTCAGCATTAGTAGGCTGCTTGGTTATCTTTAACTCCCGCACAATATAATCAGAATATCTGAAAACAAACAATCAATTCACCTTCTGGCAAAACACAATTCTTTATTCAAAAAAGTAAAACCAGCCAGTTACACCATGTCCAATATTGGCCCAAAAAAAACTCACCGTTTCTCCCCAATATGATGCACGGTGATGTTTCCGAATGCCTTTACTCCTCGCACCTCATCGGGCCAGTACTTGGAGCACTTGACCTTTGAGTACTCCTCCAGGTTGGTCAGCATCACGATTAGTTCCAGTCCATGCTCCCATATCATGCGCCAGAAGTCATTCACTGTAGCATCGGTGGGGCCTTGCGCGCAAATAAACTTCTTCCTTTCCTGATGGTAAGTAATAAGGGGTCTAGTAAGATATCACGTTTTTTTTTCGACACATAATTTTGATTAAAATGCTACATAACATATTTTTCGTATGATAACATGATTCTTTTTATATCATTGTCCTTAATTTGAGAATAAAAAGGGAGTATACTTTATAGCCATACTTAAAGATAATATTGGACAAATTTTAAGGGCCCTAAGTTAAAAATTGTAACCTAAGGTGATACTTAAAGGTCGGTAAAGTTATAAATATGAAATTGTACGAATATGCCTGAATACTTTACAAAATAGTGATATCCTTTATCGCACGACGCATCTTAATCATAGATTAATCTCGAAGTGAATGGTAAGTTTCATAGAAAATAGTATCGATTTTAGAAGGGGTAAACTTTTTTCTGATATATGGACGTCGAACGTCCTCATTCAAAGTTCGTGATGGAGTTTAGAGTACCCCCGCAGACTTCTTAACAAAGAATTATATTGTTTAAATAATACATCTTTTTTTTCTATATCTATAGTTACTATATACTTATTTTGTGTCTATATAAAAGCCAAGGCATTGAAATCTACACGGACTTGTCTGAGCAACGCATGCGATACCTGGTGAGGCTCCGAAGGGTCCTTAGTAAGCAGAGGGACAGACAGACAAACACAATTTAGGATCACGCCAATTGATACACAATAGTTATATATAATATGAATTTCTAGGCTATTTGAGAGTGCAACACCAATCTTTAACTATTGAAAGTAACATGTAAATAAATAATTGATTTTCTTGATGTAAGTAAATACACATTTATTTGCTGTATGGACAAAGATCTTCATTGATTGAATCTATGACATCGATAGTTGTCATATAACACTAACATTGTAATTTCCCGTCATAGAGATTTCTTTGGTTATTTATTTATTTCTAAAACTAAATAAAAGACTTTAAATTATTGGAGGCAGTATACAGATGCCCTTCAAATAGCCTAGACTGAATAGAAGAGTTTTGTGTGACACATAACTTAATATGTATATAGTAATATAATTTTGAAGAATCAGGTGTGAAAGACGCGAAAGAAACAATCATTGTGGACGAACACAAAACGCTAAAAACAGTTATCTATGATATATAATCATGCAATAAACACACTAATTCCCGTCCTTGAACTTGACCTTACAAGGTCAGGTGCTACACACACATAATTCTAATTAAACAATTTATCCCACTACTTAACTTCCAAATTAGAAACCTAATTGAAAGGTCAGATGTGTCGAGTAACTGCTTTTAAAGAATAACCTTGACCTCAAAGGTCACATGTGTATAAAATTTTATCCAACTAGGCATTCCCTCAGGACATGACATGTATAGATTACTGAACACACATTTAATAGGCCTTCAGTTCTTTAAGAACATTTGATTTTCATAATTATTAGTCAAATAAATGTTTTTGCAATTGCTGCAATGGATACATTCCAATGACTTTTTATCTCGACCTTTACTCACACACATTATCTATTTTTACAGCGACTTTTCCATTTTACCTTGAATCATACACATAAATGAAGCTCAATTCAGGCATTCAATCCTTACACATCATTTAGTTTTGACTTCACATGCAATAAGCACGGTACCATTGAACTATTGACCTTGACCTTTTCGACACCCAACACTACCTGACCTTGAACTTTTAATTAAATTTTCAATAAAATTACCTGATATCCCATAACATAGTTCGCATTGATGTAATCCGAGCCGGTAATACTATCGATCTGCGACAACTTCACTCTGGTCTGATCGTACGCCTTGATATCGGGGTATCTGTTCTTTGGTTGGTTCTCGCGAGCTTCAGACGCGTGCGTGGTGCGGTCGGGGAAACATTCAGGCAGCATCTGTAACAACTTGAACGCGTTTTTGCATGTGTTTAGCGACATTTACAAGCGCGTAGCGAATTTGTATGTTAGGTTTGAAATGAGTTTAGCATGCGACGGACACGGTTCTGTCATTATAGAAGCATGTTGGTTATTAAGACAGTAATAAGTTTTCTAGTGGTAGGAAAATTGCGTTCATCCCGATAGTAAATACTGTATGATAAAACCACTCAAAAGTGCGTGGTGGCCTGTTGGTAAACGGACTAGACGCGGCTGCCAACATGTTCACGGTGGTCGCGGTTCAAATCCCAGGGCACACCTCTGACTTTTCGGAGTCATGTGTGTATTGACAGTCAATCACCACGCACTAAAACGGTGAAGGAAAACATCGTGAGGAAACCTGCATACCATAGCGATTTATAAGAATTTCTATGGTATGTAAGTCCGCCAACCCGCACTAGGCCAGCGTGGTGGACTATATGGCCTAACCACTCTCAATCGTACTTTCGATTGTAGAGTAGGCCCGTACCCTGCAGTGGGACGTATAAGGGCTGATAAAAAAAAAACACTCAAAGTGGAATGCCACGCATAGCTTTGTTATTCATGGTGTTGTTTGGTTTTGCTACTGTCCACAAGTGGTCATATCGTTAACCATCAGACGAATTACATACTAGTCTAGCAATTCAGCGCAATAAAAAAAAAACTTAGAGGCGAACACAAGTACACTCAATTCTCTGACGGAGTTTTTTGCGCATCCATACTGTATCTGGATGGCACTAAACTTATCTTTAGATGATACTACTCCCAAGCAATTTGACTATGAAATTTGTATAACATTTTGGCCTCTATTACCCTGACCTATACAGGACGGACAAGTCTCCAACAACCACATTCCTCTTCAAAATGAGCATTCCAAGTGGAATAGTTAAAATTCACCTCAAACTCTTTCTGGAAACCGTAGTCGGAGTCTGCTTGCCTCTCTGCATAGGCCTCGGCCAAGTCCTCCTTCGCTATGGGCGGCATGTCTGGAGGGACTGTTGGGATCAACTGTTGCCTTCCACGAAGACCCGCCATGTATCTGTGTCAAATAATTCATTCATGTATTCTTTTGTAATTTTAAGGAAGTAGCATTGTGTAAAAATCGGTATCACTCTTGACAGAGTGGTCGTGGTCATCACTTCAGGTGTTGGTGGCAAGCTTCACAACACGCCGCCACTTTTTTCTGGTGATCGCCTTCCTCGTACACTCATGTAGTGATTAGCCATTTCCTGATTTTTAACCGACTTCAAAAAAAGGAGGAGGCTCTCAATTGGACTATATGTCTTTTTTTATGTTTGTTACCTCATTTCTCTGTACTGTGTGAACCGATTTCGACCATTCTTTCTTTGATTGAAAGCTGGTGCTTGTCAATTGGTCCAGTAAAAATATGGCGAAGATCTGATGAATATCTTCGGAACCTGGAGAAGGGAACTCCTCAAAATTAAGTAGGATTCCAATGGTTATTTTTGTATTAGGTTCATTATAAAAGTTATATCTGGTCAGTCCATATCATATGTGTCACCAACAGATGGCGCTAAACAATAACGTCAATAAACGCGTACATACCGTAGCGCGGCCTGCAGCGGGTTCATCTCGAGGTGCGCGTGCGGCGGCTTGCGCGAGCGCCGCGTCTGCAGGATGCAGAATATCACCATGCCCAGGAGCACTAGGGCTGCTAGACCGCAGGTCACCTGCGAACACACAATCATCATTAGTTGAAAAGTTTCCTCATGTTAGGAGATAGGGTTCTAACTTAAAGTTGACGGACTCCAATTAAAATAGGGGTTCAGTTCTAAACATTCAGTGACAACCTAACTTATTCCAAGTTACGCTATTCGTCTTTCTGCAGAAAAACTTTTTGGGAGATTAGATATATTTCAGCAGACATATTTCAGATTCCTCGGGGCACTCAACTGTGGCTTATATAAAGTTCCTAATTTATTAACGGTGTATTGTGGGTTGCTATTAATTACTATATTTCAGAATCTTGTATTAAAATACCCTCCCATTTACATTTTTGCCTTACCCACTTTTTGTATCACCTAATAATTTTACAAAACATTTCTGCTACAACCAATTGCCGTGATATGCAATTATAACCTCTACAGCACAAGAAATAGAGTTCACCTGTAAAGCTATCTCCAAAGCGCTGGCCGGCATCGGCGTGGCGGGACTGGCTGCCGGTCGCAGCTCATTCAAGTACTCGCTGAACAACGGATCTTCGTTCGGTAGTGCGGCTGTAGATAATAATATTTTATTTTTAGTGACAGGATAGGATTGGTTAAATTACCGTGAATGCTCAATGATGAAAATTATAAAAATGGTAGAAAAAAAAAAACGAGAATCAAGAAAAATTTGCAATTTGGCGCCAAGTCTCTCATAATATGTGAAATGCTGCCTGGGTAATGTCTGTGTCATATGTCGTAAGGTTTTGATCATTTTGGACCTTCCACTTGTCATCAAAATACTGTATTAACTTACTGATCAACTCGACAAACAGCGTGTAGTTGGAGTAAGAGTCGAGCTCTCCGTCGTATACAATCACTTCCTTGTCGTCGTCGATGCGTTTCTCCATTATCGCCAAACTCTTGCTGTGGTGATCGCTGCAACAAATAGTTCTCAAAATCAGTTTTTATAATGGCAACATATTAACAATAATGTATGTAAGAGCGGTGAAATCTTAACAGAATATTCAACGGTAAAATATAGTCTATGCTTAGTCAATTCTTCGTGGAAAATAAATGCCCAATGCGCGGCAATAATCTTACTTTTTACATTACTTAATATCAAGTGCGCCGTTCGCTAAATTTACCCAATCCAAAAACCTTCGGTTACATTGATTTTGTAATTTAATTTAACGTTTATTTATTTATTTCAAGTAAAATGCAATTTTACGGTATTTGAACCAAAACCTTTACATTCTAATTAATAATGTTCTTATTCTAATATAATAAAGAGAAAAAAAAACATGGCATATTTGTATTGATATGAGCGAGCCCATTGCCATATCGAGCACAAATTCCTGACTCGGGGCTGATAATGAATACAAAATACCCAATATCCCACTGTCCGCCCTGGGATTCATGAGACCTCATCGTTCTCATACCGCATTACAATACAATAGTCATACTTGTCGAGATATCTCCTCTCCCTGGTGGGTTCGGGTGGCGGGTCCTCGGTATAGTCGACGTCGTCGTCGGTGACGCTGGCGAGCGTGGTGGTGGGCGCCGTGGCCAGCGGCTGCGGCGGCAGCGTGGGAGGCTCCACGAATCTGCCAAGCAATGCTCTACATGTATAATGACGTAAGCAATCAAATGTAAGCAAATCATATTTGTAAGTGTGTGTGTGCATGCTAAGCCCCCTCCCCTTCCTCGTTATAATGCGCCTGCGCCACCATGTTGCTTAGAATCAGTGCAACTAACTACAGAGTGTTTGTTTTTCGCTCATGTACTATTGGTAGCGTAAGAAACACTTGCCCCCCCTTAATGCCGCCGAATGTTTTGTCTCTTTCGTTAACTTAATTCAAAAGACGTTTGAAAGGAACAAAACATTCGATAACTAAAATAAGTTTCAAAAACTGTCTCTGAATAATACCTTTATTAACTACAGACACATAACGCCCGAATACTGGAACGCCATTTAAATAATAAGTTGCTCTTAACAGCGCACGGCCCATTTAGCCAGTACATTTAATCGGGCTTAACGTAGTTAAGCGCCATTTATATTTAAGGTGCGTTCCAGTATTTGGGCGTAAGTGTATGGTGCCTGTCGATGAAGAGTCTAACGCGGCTGCCAAGATGGTCGAAACTTATTCAAATTCATGGGTTCTAGTTAATGCTTCCGAATTATTGATTGTTAATTACTACACTCTACAAAATAAAGAAAACATCGTGAAATACCATAGATAATTCACAAAAAATTCTATGGTATATAAATTTGATCAACCCGCAATGGGCCAGCTGCAGCACTGTCAAATGAATTTTCGGGAATGATACTGTGCAGTTTCAATAAGAAGCGGCGTTCATAAGCTATAAATTGTAATTTTGAATGTTACACACCGTTTTGGCTTCCTCAGGCACCGTCGGCATTCTTCTCTGTTCAGCGCTGGATCGTTTTTGACATCATATAAGAAATGTCCATCGCCCAATAATACCTCGGAATCAGTTGGAAATTTTTCACTGGAAATAAAATAATTTGGATAATTCTTGCCGTGTCAATAAATAAAGAAATCTACGATATTCACAGTTTTTTTTAATAGTGTATTTGACTGAATTTGAAATTTGAATAATCTAATAACAATTTCTAACGATATTTTGCATCCTAAATCACAAGACTACAGGTTTTAGTATTATTTTTACCAATGTTTCTACAATATATGCGCAGTCCGCTAATTCAGAGTGAGCCAGCATTTTGTATTATGACCCATTTTATCCGCGAATGACCCTTTTAATTATTTTTTTCGACTCCTGTACTTAAAAGTGTAAGTTTTTAGATACAGTACAGGAGTAGTGTAAATAACTCATTGTGTACATCAGCTCAAATACGTCCCGCTTCAGTTCGATTGGGAGGGTTTGAGTCAGAGAAAGGGGAGAAAGTGGCTGAGAGAAAGGGTGGGGGAGGGGGTGGGGACATGCGGGCTGGGAGAGGGGGCGGAGGAGAGGGGAGGGCGGAGGGGGAGGGGAGAGAGTGAAATATAATGTGAGAGAGATGTGTAAATAACTGACTTGGAGAATATATCGACGATGTAAGCGCCGAGCGGCGGGTCCCGCGAGTGCGCCTCGTGGTACTCGTACACCGTGATGTTCTTCGGAGGGGGCAGCTTCTGCCAGCCTAAGTGTGGAGGCAGGCGGACCATGTACACCCTGCAAGAAATCATTATAACTATATTAAAATAAAAATACATTTATTTTTTTTCGCTTCCTTATCAGAATAACTGCAAAATAACAGAAAACACCAAACACCATAAGACACCATAAATATTACTATATTTAATTTATATTTAAACAGTCTTGAAAGTATTTAACATTTATTTTAAGAAGGAAAATGTATGTTGCAACAGGAACATAATGTTTGTATAGAGTATAGGTATTGGACTATGGATTAACCCACTGTCCGTGACAGATCAAAATGGTAGTTAGGCTAAGGAAATTCAGATAAATTTTCATTGAACCTCAGATGAAATATTTAAAATAGACCTCAACACGACATAATAAAAACTTACCTATAACAGCAAAGAGGACCGTTTCTTTCCGATATCCTTGGCAGGTACATTTTGAACATGTATTTGTCTTTGTCCAGTATCTGAAAGAAGTAAAATTATTCATACATAAATATTATAGGCTTGAATATAGTCTCACTGCTTGAATGAGGGGACAGCTTTCATATTACATTTAGAAATTTACATTTAGAAAGTTTTTAATCAAAAACAAAACTTGTCAAAAAAACCAAGTATCGCAAGTTAGTTCTATCGTAAAAAGTTGTGAGCTCTATTTTATAAAAAGTCGGTTAGGTTATTACGTAATCAACTCACCTAACAACATCATAAAGTGACCATATCAATATTAAAAAGCCGCAGCGTTTGCGGACCCGCAGAATGCAGATATCTATAATATGACAAAATGGTCCGGGCATAAATCATTTCGTGAAATGTGATTTTGTTTTCATACATATTTGCATTCCACTGCATTTGCGGACCCGCAATCGCAACGGCCTTGTTTACATGAAGGCGATTTTAAAACGCGACGTTTTTTTATCGATCGAGTCGGATTTTCGACGTTCAGTGTTGGACGTTAATCATTTCATATGAACATAAATATTGGAAACTGTAAAAAACCGTCAATGTTTTTTAAGTGGCCATGTGAATGTGCGACACAAATAGAGACCAGGCCCCCAGTCCCCGGCAGCCCCACTATTCCTGGCTATGGTAGCAGTCATGGTTACGGTGGGGCAGGGGGTGCTAAGAATCCCCGGGTTGGCCCCGGCTACCACCCCCGACGACGACTGGCCCTGGTAACACACAACGTACGCACATTGAGGACAGACGAGAAGATTGTCGAACTAGAAGAAGAATTGAGCAGGTTACACTGGGACATTCTGGGGTTATCGGAAGTCCGAAGAATCGGGGAGGATACGATAACCCTGAAGTCTGGTAACCTGCTCTTCTACCGGGGGGACGACCAACAGTCCCGAGGAGGTGTCGGATTTCTCGTCCACCAACAACATCGTATCCATCGAAAGTGTGTCGAGCAGGGTAGTATACCTTATACTCAGAATATCTAAAAGATATTCGTTGAAGGTCATACAGGTATACGCGCCGACCTCGACACACCCAGATGAAGAAGTAGAGGAAATGTATGAGGACATAAGTCGGGCCATACATACTTCCAAAACCTACTTCAATGTTGTTATGGGAGACTTCAACGCAAAGTTGGGCAAGGGAAGCGATGCAGAGTTGAAAGTGGGGCAATTTGGACATGGGCAACGGAACCCCAGGGGTCAGAGGCTGGCCGACTTTCTGGAGAAGGAGGGACTCTTTGCGATGAACTCTTTCTTCCAGAAGCCGCCTCACAGGAAATGGACCTGGCTGAGTCCTGACGGTTCTACGAGAAACGAGATAGATTTCATCTTGACGACGAATAGACGGATATTCAGAGATGTCTCTGTGATCAACAGGGTGAAAACCGGCAGTGATCACCGAATGGTTAGGGGCACACTGAAAATCAATGTCCAATCGGAAAGGCGTCGCTTGATGAAATCTACGCTCCGACCTACTCGCGCCCATATCCAAAACCCCGAGAGCTTTCAACTCGAGCTGACAAATCGCTTTGATTGTCTAGGAGAAAACCTTGCAGTGGACGAGCTAAACAGCGGTTTGGTAGAAGCTGTCCATACGGTGGGATCTAAGTATTTTAGACCTCGCCGTAGAGATAGACCACAAAAACTCTCGATCCACACTCTTGACCTCATGGCCGAACGTCGATCTTTAGCGCTGCAGTCTTCCGTTGACGCCGAAGCATATCGGCAGCTCAATAGACAGATCTGGAAGTCCTTGCGACACGATGTCCGTGCTCACAATACTGTGAGCATTAAGGAGACAATCGAGCGGAACGGAGGCTCCAAAGTGTTTGCAAGAGACTTGTCTATTGGGCAAAGCCAGTTGTCTAGGCTGAAGACGGAAGACGGCCGCGTAGTATCGACGAGGGCAGAGGTATTAAGGGAGATCGAGAGGTTCTACGGACAGCTTTACACCTCGGTTGCCAAACCTGCTGTTAGCTCGGCCGAAGACCCGAGAGCCGAGTTGATCCGACACTTTAGCGATGATATCCCGGACATCAGCCTGTGTGAGATTGAGATGGCCCTGAAGCAACTTAAAAACAACAAGGCGCCGGGCGAGGACGGAATAACTTCAGAGCTTCTGAAAGCGGGCGGAACGCCGATACTGAAAGTCCTTCAGAGGCTCTTCAATTCCGTTCTCCTCGAGGGCTCAACGCCAGAGGCATGGAGCGGGAGCGTGGTGGTACTGTTCTTCAAATAAAATAATTTAATTAAAAATTAAAAGACCGACTTCAATGTGCACTACAAAGTAATAAATAATACATATTTCATTGTGCTAGTACACATTGATTAATTTTCTTATTGACTAGACTAGCCAACAAATCTTAAATACGTAATATTTTGAAGGCGGGTCGCCAAGTGCCAAACGAGAACAAATTTAACTAATGTGTGTTACATTAGTGGAACAATACCTACATGTAGATGTATCGTTGGCGCTCAGTAAGGTCCATATGTAAACTAGAAACAAATTAATTTAACATATTGATCCTACGTGTACATTTGTTGAAATTTTAATAGAATTAATATGTGTCATATGTGTGATCTAATTTTAATGTATTGCATACGATCAAAGATACAGTGGTCAAGGGTTTCAACTCCAGGGTACACCATAGACTTATTGGAGTCACTTACATATTTATATACAATTACTTTAACAGTGATAGGAATCATAGTGAGGAAAGTATAGGAAAGGGAAGGATTGTTAAGTTTGTATGTTTCCCTCGATTGTAGATAAGTCCGATGCTCCACAATGTTGATTAAGAGCTGTTATATTAAGGACGGGCGATTTTTCTATTAGTTATCAGGACAGGGACTAGAATTTGCACCCGATATGACTATAGACTCTCGCCCCCAATCACACCGAGGGCCAAAACACGCAAGGCGTAACGTGGGTGTCCTGGTTGATACCAGGAGAATCTCTGCATACCCCTTCTGGGAAAATGGCGTAAGTTTATATAGATTAAGACAAATTAATATTGCGTGTAAAATTGCATGTTTTTCGCTAGGATGTTTTACACAAATTAAATTTAAGTGTAGGTCGTCGTGTTCGTCACTTGGCGACCCGCCTTCAAAATATTACGTATTTAAGATTTGTTGGCTAGTCTAGTCAATAAGAAAATTAATCAATGTGTACTAGCACAATGAAATATGTATTATTTATTACTTTGTAGTGCACATTGAAGTCGGTCTTTTAATTTTTAATTAAATTATTTTATTTATTACTTTTTAGTTTTCATAAGCATTGTAATGATGCCAAAGGTAATCATATTGAGTACACTTATGCGTGGTAATCATTCGTTATCCCCTCACCTCAAAACACATATACTTAACCTAATAGACGAAAAATCATTGGGTTTCTGCAAAGTTTTGTGGAGGTCTGCTCTCCAGATATGTACCTATTCATCAGATTGTCACCATATTTTATATGACCAACATTGTGTATAATTCGTGCCGAAGAAAAGTTATTTTAAATCATTTTTTACTGTCGCAGATATTTAGTATTTATATTGGTATATATCCCCCCCCTTCCCACGCCCCTTTCTACTTTCCCCTCCCCCCCCCCTGTAGTAATAAACTTATACTGAACCTAATGTAAAAAGAATTATTTCTGTACTGTTCAATTTTGAGGAGTTCTGCCCTTCAGGTCTAAAGATATTCATCAGGTCTTCACAATAGGTACTTTTTTTGGTCTAACTTATCATATAATACTCTTTGACAAAAAAGTTATTAGTTAAAGTTAAAGTTATAGAACTGCTGGAGATATTGAGTATTAATATTTTTACCTATTTTCTACCCCCTCACCACCCCACCCCCACCCTTTACCAATTTTCACCCACCCTTTGTAATAATATACTTATACTTAATCTTACGCAAAAAGAATTAATGCTGGATCGTTTAATTTTGAGGAGTTCTGGTCAGCAGATCCTAAGATATTCATCAGGTCTTCACCAATTTTATATGGGACCAACCCTCTATATCATGCTTTCCGACAAAAAAGAAATTTTCAAAATCGGTTCACAATTGTCGGCGTAATCGCGTAACAAACATACAAAAAAAAAATTCAGTCGAATTGATTACCTCCTCTTTTGAAGTCGGTCAAAAAGGTGATAACACTTTGCTGAAGAATTACAGGCCCATCTCGCTGCTGAGCCATGTCTATAAGTTGTTTTCGAGGGTCATCACAAATCGTCTGGAACGCAGGTTTGATGACTTCCAGCCTCCCGAACAAGCCGGTTTCCGAAAAGGCTTTAGTACCATAGACCACATCCATACGCTTCGGCAAGTTATACAAAAAACCGAGGAATATAACTTGCCGCTTTGTTTAGCGTTTGTGGACTATAAGAAAGCCTTTGATTCGATCGAGACTTGGGCTGTGCTACAGTCTCTCCAGCGGTGCCATATAGACTATCGGTACATCGAAGTGTTGAAGTGTATATACAACAACGCCACCATGTCGGTCCGAGTACAAGATCAGAGTACGAAGGCTATTCCACTACAGAGAGGCGTGAGACAGGGAGATGTCATATCTCCGAAACTGTTCACTGCCGCGCTGGAAAACGCCTTCAAGCTCTTGCATTGGAAAGGATTCAACATCAACGGCGAGTATATCACTCACCTTCGGTTTGCCGACGATATTGTAGTCTTGGCAGAATCGCTGGAAGACCTTAGCACTATCCTCGAAGACCTCAATCGAGTCTCCCAACAGGTGGGTCTTAAAATGAACATGGACAAAACGAAGATCATGTCGAATGTCCATGTTGTGCCCACCCCCATCGGTGTTGGGGGCTCGACTCTTGAAGTTGTTGACGAATATGTCTATTTAGGACAAGTGGTCCGGTTAGGCAGGTCCAACTTCGAGAGAGAGGTCAATCGTCGAATCCAACTCGGTTGGGCAGCGTTCGGGAAACTACGCGACGTCTTCTCGTCCAAAATACCTCAGTGCCTTAAATCGAAAGTCTTCGATAGTTGTGTGTTGCCAGTGATGACTTACGGCACCGAGACGTGGCCTCTCACTATGGGCCTTATTAGGAAGCTCAAAGTCACTCAACGAGCTATGGAGAGGGCTATGCTCGGGGTTTCCCTACGAGATCGAATCAGAAATGAGGAGATCCGTAGGAGAACTAAAATAACCGACATAGCCCACCGGATTAGCAAGTTGAAGTGGCAATAGGCAGGGCACATAGCGCGGAGATCTGATGACCGATGGGGTCGGAAAGTGCTCGAATGGAGGCCGCGTATCGGAAAGCGCAGCGTAGGACGTCCACTCACACGATGGTCCGACGACCTGGTAAAGGTCGCGGGACGTCGCTGGATGCAGGCTGCCTCCAACAGGTCTCTGTGGAAATCATTGGTGGAGGCCTATGTTCAGCAGTGGACTTCCTTTGGCTGATGGATGGATGGATGGATGGATGGATGGATGTGAATGGGGCTTAAGGGTAGAGAGAGTGTTGTTAACTTTCAATGTCGGCGTAAGTGGCCGTGTGTATGGGGCCTAAGAGAGAGGGTAGAGAGAGAGTGTTGTTAACCTTCAATGTCGACGTAAGTGGCCGTGTGAATGGGGCCTGTTAGCGACAGAATCATAAGAACCCATATGGATGACTAAGGGGGTGCCGCGTCGGGGACCGGCGCCACTTGACACCGGGAGCGCCGCGGAGGAACCGTGCGGGGTCCGTTACGCCGAGCCAGCCGCACGCCGAACTACTACAAACAGTCCACACCGTTCTCCCAGAGTGTTAACACGTTACATATAATTTTTGTAATCACTATTACTATTGCTAATAAAGTCAAGAAAAGTCTTGCATTTATATTCAACCCTTACAAATTGGTCCTTCGAGCCGGATTGAATACGCTGCATACCACCAGCAACGTTAATGGTTATTACGCGAAATAGCGCGCGTAAGGAACGCGAAAATAACTGCAAAGACGAAGCATCAACCAGCCAGCAGAACTCACCACAGAAGCCAACTTCGCAAGCAAAAATGAATGAAACCGGAAGCGTAAAGGCCGAACAACAGCCACTTCAGGTACGCGAAACAACTAGTGCTAAAAGTTGTATATCCAAGAAAACATCTTCATCTACGCGATCTCAAATAGCCACGCTGAAATTACGTGCCGCAGAAGAAAAGGCAAGAATTCAAATGGAGCTGGTCGACAAAAAATTGGCAATAGAAATAGCTGATTTTCAAGGACAAACTAGTGAACATCAATATGAAAAGACGCATAGTGAAGTAGTGAGGTGGTTAGATAGCAGCCAACCGGAACTAGAGCATTTGCAGCCCGCCCACGACAAAGTTCGCCAAGAGGGCAAGCTGTGCGAATCAGGGACTTTAAACCCTGATACTTGTGATCCAGTTCAGGAATCAGATGCCGCACTTAAGGATCTTACCGCCAAACCTGCTAACGTTACGTCTACAAAAAGGCGACAAAATTGCGACCGAAATGAGCTGTGTCATCCAAGTACTTCAGATGGAACAGTTCAGATGCTAGCTAGCGCACTTAAATACCTTGCCGCCACGTCAGTAAACACTACGTCAAACGCAAAATTATTGAGCCGCATAAGCACGCCGCGAGACCTACCAATATTCTCCGGTGACCCGATGGAGTGGCTGCAATTCAAGTATGCGTACGAAGAATCGACGGAAGTGTGCAACTTTAGTACAAAAGAAAATCTCTGGAGAATACGCAAATGTCTTCGTGGACCCGCCAAGGACGCCGTAGCAGCTCTATTAATTAGTGCCACCGATCCGAACAAAATAATGGCAAGTTTGGAGCTACGATTTGGAAATGCCGACGTCATTATCTCAAAAATAATACAAGATATTAAGAAGTTATATCCAATGAGTCAAGATTATCACAAGGATATCGTAACATTTTCCATAAAAATACAGAACTTCATATTTGCTGTAAAAGCTGTGAAACGCGACGAGTATCTACAGGGAGTAAATATTGTGTCAATAATACTCTCAAAATTACCTGCAGTCCTCATAGCAAAGTGGTCGGACTACAGTTTTCCATTGATCACCGAGGGGAAGAAATCGCGCATGGAAATTTTAGCAGATTTTCTAAATGAAGAAGCAGTGAAAATATCGACAACGGCGAATATTAACATGATAAGTGCCCGGAGTGACTACTACAAAAACAACAACTATAACCGTGCGAACAACTCGGTACTAGTAACTACGGAAGCCACTCACTCAAAGTGTTCATACTGCTACTTATCGAAACATAATTTAACCGACTGCAACCGTTTCAAAAGATCACGACGCATCGAGCGCTGGCGCTACGTTAAGAGTCATAACATTTGCTACAAGTGCCTGCTATCGCGCCATAATCGAGATACATGCCCAGCTACCGCGTGCGATATAGATAACTGTGGAAGACCGCACCATCGCTTGTTACATTCACCCATGTGGAAAAACTCTCTGCCACAAAACAGCGTGAATATCACAGACGTAACCGAAGATGCAACAGTGACAAATATCAATTTGACGCACTCCAAAGTACTTTTGAAAACTGTATCCATCCACATTCACGGCCCTAAGGGTGTGGTGAACACAACGGCGCTTTTAGACGACGGTTCAACTGTTTCATTGATAAGTCACGAGCTTGCGCAACAAAAAGGACTCCGTGGACAAAAACAAACAATTCGCGTGAATGGTGCTTGGAACAATAACACCTTAGATTGCGTCAGCGAAATAGTAGACTTCGGAGTATCAAACAAAGAAGGAACTGTTTTCGACATCCGAGCGCGCAGTATCAAAAATCTAAACCTACCAAAACAGGATGTAACGTCAATTGACTTATCGAGTTACGAGTGTTCCATGCCGAATATAACAAAGCTTATTAATGTGAACACATGCAAACCTCAACTATTAATTGGGCAAGATAATTATCATCTGCTGATGCCACTGCAAATAGCAAAAGGAAAACCCGATGGATTGTATATCACACGCACTAAACTAGGCGCTTGTGTACATGGCTATATACGCGAATCTTTACTTCGCGAACATGTCTCGACCTCTGAATCAGCAACTTACTCCGCTTTGTTACTTAACAATAACCCAAAGATGGAATGCTGTGACAACAATCAGTTATTGAGAAGTCTGGAGGAACAGATACGCCTATCATTCAACATTGATTCCATGGGCGTCAGCATCAAACCTAGACAAAATGCCGAGGATCATCAAGCTATATTACGTCTCGAAAATACAGCCGTACTCAAGAATGGGAGATGGCACGTCGGCCTACCATGGAAGGACATTAATTGCAAAATGCCTAATTCATACCCCGCTGCATCGTTGAGATTGAAAGCTGTTGAGAAAAGGCTGAAGGAAAATAAAAACGTTCAACAGTATGAGTCATTTCTACCCGTCGCCGTGCTTGCCATTCATAAACAACATTATGGAACAACATGGCATTTCATTCCTCCAGTTAGCCCCCACTGGGGTGGAGCTTGGGAGCGACTTATTCGATCAGTCAAGCAGTGCCTGAAAGTTGTGCTGAAAGAAAGAGCGCCGCGAGAAGAGACACTCATCACTCTGTTGGCTGAAGTAGAGAAAATGGTCAATAATCGCCCATTAACACAAGTGACAGTCGAGCCTAATACCAACGAAACACCGAACCATTTTTTATTAGGCTCTTCATCCTATTCACCAATAATAGGATCATTTAACATGGCCGATTTGTGTTTGAGAAAACAATGGCGAATATCTCACATGCTTGCCGACATGTTCTGGAGGCGTTGGATTAAGGAAGTGTTGCCTACTATGCTTCCCAGAAAAAGATGGCAACAAGAATCAAACCCACTGCGCATCGGAGATTTAGTGATAGTTGCTGATCCTGATGCACCCAGGAATACATGGCCTAAAGGCGTCATTTAGCGAGTAATGGCTGGAAAAGATGGACGTGTAAGATTAGTTGAAGTAAAAACGGCTTCGAACGTGCTACAACGATCGGCAACCCGCGTCGCTAAAATACCCACTGGTATGGAGTGCTAAATATAGCACTGGGGTGGAGAGTGTTAGCGACAGAATCATAAGAACCCATATGGATGACTAAGGGGGTGCCGCGTCGGGGACCGGCGCCACTTGACACCGGGAGCGCCGCGGAGGAACCGTGCGGGGTCCGCTACGCCGAGTCAGCCGCACGCCGAACTACTACAAACAGTCCACACCGTTCTCCCAGAGTGTTAACACGTTACATATATAATATTTTTGTAATCACTATTACTATCGCCAATAAAGTAAAGAAAAATTCTTGCATTTATATTCATCCCTTACAGGGCCTAAGAGAGAGGGTAGAGAGAGAGTGTCGTTAACCTTCAATATCGGCGTAAGTGGCCGTGTGTATGGGGCCTAAGAGAGAAGGTAGAGAGAGAGTATAGTTAACCTTCAATGTCTGCGTAAGTGGCCGTGTGAATGGGGCCTAAGAGAGAGGGTAGAGAGAGAGTGTCGTTAACCTTCAATATCGGCGTAAGTAGCCGTGTGTATGGGGCCTAAGAGAGAAGGTAGAGAGAGAGTATAGTTAACCTTCAATGTCGGCGTAAGTGGCCGTGTGAATGGGGCCTAAGAGAGAGGGTAGAGAGAGAGTGTCGTTAACCTTCAATATCGGCGTAAGTGGCCGTGTGTATGGGGCCTAAGAGAGAAAGTAGAGAGAGAGTATAGTTAACCTTCAATGTCGGCGTAAGTGGCCGTGTGAGTGGGGCCTAAGAGAGAGAGAAGAGAGAGAGAGTAGAGAGAGAGAGTGTCGTTACCTTCCTCCAGCGCGGTCGTGGCGCATGGTCTGGCGGCGCGGCGGCGGTGCGGCAGTACTTGGTCTCCTCCTCGCCGCGGCGTCGCGTGCGAGTCATCGCGCTCAGACGGACTGTGTAGTTCGTGTTGGGATGCAAGTCGTTGAATCTGGACATGAAACGATTATTTATTTATATCTATCTATCTATATCAGCCTATATGGAAAAAAAGTAAGAAAAATAGTTTTATTCGCCACAAACATTAAAAAAGACATACAAAACCGATATACAAAGGTCTTATTTATAGATAAAAAACAAAGAAGAGGTTTGCACGTCGTGACTGTGACAAGTAGGTGATCACTCAGCAATTAAGTTGCGCTGAGGTGCAGGCCGTAGCACAACACTGATTTTCGGTGATCACCTTGGATGATGTGCAGACGCAAGCTAACGCAAACTTTAGCCTACGATTACAAAAATTAACGTAAACCTTAAATATATATCCTTATTTAAATTTACAATAAATATATTGCAATATACGCGCCACTGCAGGACACGGGCCTCCTCTACAATCGACAGTACGATTGAGAATGGTTTATTTATATACTTTATTGTAAAAAATAATATAATCTTTAAAAAAAGAAACAATTAAAAAAGAAAATACATAAAACTTAAGGTATGGGAACAATTGGCGGCCTTAAGGCTGCGATTCATTTACTTTTAAAAATGAATAAATGACTGGTTCCCGCCTTTTTTTCTATAGATCCAGTGGGGGGGGGGGGGGGGGGTTAGCAGCATAGCTAGCTAAAGACTACCAACAACTAATAACATCAATAGCATCAAAGACTGGAATTTACCGAATCTCATGGGGACACTATTTATGCAGAAAAAAATATTCATGAAGATAACAAATGTTCAGAAATTGGAAAGGTATACTTATACCTTCATCGAATATATACTTATATATTTTACTTAAAATAATATGATTCGATTGTACCTAACACTTCTGGAATCATTAGCCATGAACTTGGAGAGGGGGCCCCACGTCGCCGAGCTGTTGTTGCCGTTGCGATCTTTATAAATCGCGTAGCCAGTTAATTCCATCTGTAAGAAAACAAGTAGACTAATATATTCAACCGAATTATAAAACATTTGAAGGTTAGAAATTATTTGATGTAATTGGCTGATAGCTATTCGTATTGTTAATTTGTCTTCTCCTGACAATTAAAATATGTTCACAATTGTACATCCTTTTAGGTCCTATATTTCCGACATTTTGTCGGGCCCGACATTCGATAAGTGGATTTTGACTGTGTTGTACATTACGACTTTGAAATTCCTTATTAAACAGCCATGCAACCATAATTAACATGCAGTCAGCGGTGGTTTGGTGGTCTCACCTGGGGTTGCAAACCATTTAATTTCGCACCAATCGCAGAAACTTTGCTCGTTAATTTAAAAAATAGGTAGGTAACTAAACAACGCCACCGCAATGAATTACGTTGATTCGGCTGTCAAAACCACACCTGAATCATGTTTACGGCCCGAGTAAAAAAAGGTTAAGTACCGCTGTTTTAAAACGTGCCATCCGACATTTCATCGGGTCCGACATCCGACAAATATTTACAATACTAACGGTGTATCCTTTTATCTCAGCGTTGGGTCTCTCCGGCGGTCCCCAGGTGAGGTTCATGAAGTCCGCGGAGCAGGAGACGCTGACGTCACTGGGCTTGCCCGGCGTGCCGTCCAGCGTGGCCGCCTCCATCTCCTCGGAGGGCGGACCGCAAGTGCGCGTGAAGTCTGAGCATGCGCGCACCTGGGGGAAAATTTAAATGGGTAAATTTAAAATACACTGGACATATTGAGATTTAACATCGTATGTCTCAGGATGGCAAGCGCAGTGGAATGCCAAGCATTGCTTTGTAGTTGGAAGTGTTGTTTGGTTCTGCAACTGTTTATGAGCTGTCGTATCGCTTACAACATGCGAACGGCATGATCGTCTCGCTATTCATTGGAATTAAAAAAAAGAATAATACCTTTTACTAGATTTATTATAAAAAAACCGTCCCAACCTGTCGTATGACATCTTATTATCTTATCTTTATCTTATCTTTAGAAGATCCATATCTGTAAGATATCTTAAAATGTTCGAATACGCCACAGAGACATGGTATTCATTGTAGACGGTGAAGGCTTTACAGTCCCAGTAGCTAAGGTCATTAACCCTTTACATCACTCAAATGTTTATTGCTTGCACGATCTATTATAAAGTCTCAAGTTTGTTTTTACATATAGTTGCTCTATATATCTTTAAACAAGGGTAAAAATAATTATGGGGAAGGGACACTGCGCCCATACATTCTACGGAGCCAATGATGCTACGTTGAACTCCAAATTCATAAATAATTCATCATAATTACCTGAAAAACGTATGTACTGTGGGGTTCTAGATTATCAAACATGTAGGGTAGATTCCTGCTATCGCGCGAGTGATACGCTTGTCTCGTCACATTCTCGTCCTTCTTCCTAGCTTCTAGAAGATAGTAGTGGATCAATTCAGCAATTTTCTCAGGCGGGGGCGCCCACCCTATCGTCACGGACGTGGCTGAGAATCCATTAATAGTTATATTGGGGATGAAAATCGGCTCCTCATCTAAAGTCCTGCCCATTCGAGTACTAGGATTACTGCTTCCGTATGCAGTCTGTACTTCCAACTTTAAGTCATAATCAGTGGACTTATTCAGTCCATTGACTACAAATGACGTGTTCTTTTCACCTATTCTCTCCTGGTACAAACTGAAATCCTTGTTCGCCTTATTACGAGTCATTAACACATAACTCTGTATCGGCGAGTTATACTTGTTAACTGTCCAGTTGAAATAGAGTTGTGTGGTGTTTATGGCTATCACTTTGTCTATGACCACGATGGGCTTGGCATAGACAAGCACGTCTATACTGCCGGATATGACGTTGGAAGTGACTGTGTCTTCCATTTCGCAGACGTACGTGCCGTTGTTGTCTATGTTGACGTTGCGTATTGAGGCAGTGCTTTTCACCCGCCTCGCGTTGAGTCGTTCTTGCGTTAGATCGCTCACCACGGAGGGGTCATCTTCAGCGCCTTTTTTGTACCATTTTACTTCTTTCGGTTCGTAAACTGAGGAAAAATAAATATTGATTATAATTTTGATCTTAAAAAAACATTCACAAATACACTGTGTACCCACCTATCCACTCTTCAAATTTGGAAATTCAGAATCTACGGTATTTGAACACACCAAGAATTATCTTTATGCGGGAATCGAACCCACGATCATTTATTACAATACCGACGAATTAAAAATGCGGAAAAAGTTCAAATAAAAAAATATGAATAACCATAAAGGTTGACATTTACCTTCAAATATGCACATCATTGTGACATTGGACGAATCTGTGTTGTTCTGCTTAATAGGGCTTTCGGTTATATTAAGCAATTTTCCTTCAAAACTGAGGTCTAGGTACACCGACTTGTTCTTGAACACCTCTCCAAGCTTCGTGACGCAGGTGTAGTTGCCAGCGTCTTTGGACGTCGCATTCGCTATTATCAACGTTGATATTGTCGATTTCCTCTGGTTGCCGTCGTTGTCTTTATCGGGCAGGACACCTTCTGTTACTGTTACATTCATTCTGAAAAATAATGATGGAAAAAATATTACGTGTAATATTCAACCACATCACAATATTTCGTATTTTTTACCATGTTTCCGAATAATATGGCTTAAAAGAAAAATAAAACGCTATTGTAACAAGCATAGCTGGTCCTATCGAAGACTTTAGGAGATCACAATTTCCAGCAGTTGACTTCCTGTGACTGTATATACAGAAAGAAAAGGATATTATGATACTACTAATTATTGAGGTACAATGTCAAATACGTATTTGTTCTTGGAACCCATCGAAATATTTGTAAAACACTTCCAACATACATGAGTAATTCTAGTATAGGAGAATTTTCTAATAGCCTTATATTATAAAGGCAGGTTTTCAAAACCTAATTTAGTTATTGAATATTCTGTCCCTTTTTATCGACTTTTGAATTTAGTCTGAACGAAGAAGACAAAAGATTCGATAGAAAAATAGGTTTAATAAGGTCTATGAATAATGCCGTATATATTCATACATTGCCACAAAAAGGCTGCTGCAATGACGAAGTGCACTGTTATACAGATAGAGTATTGATTGACACAATTGTGTCAGTGTTCAAAACTGGATGTGCAGAGGCTGACCCGGAACGAACAAACTTGTGTGAGTAGATACGGCTTACACTCATGTGTATAGCGATGGCTTTTCTTATACAACATCCTATCATTAGAAAATGTTAAATTGTTATGAAATTATTTACTAAATATATTTAACAGAAGGCTTCTTCAACTGTAAGTCATTTAAGGTTATTATCTCTCTAGTTCATAGGGTACAGAAACCATACGTCCAACTTATATTCCTTTGACTTTCTATATCAAACCATATACGTCTCACTGCAGGGCACGGGCCACCTCTATAATCGAGAGTACTATTGACAGTGGTTAAGTCATATAGTCCAAGACGCTGGCCTAGTGCGGGTTGGCGGACTTTACACACCATAGCTATTCTTACAAATCGCTATGGTATGCATGTTTCCTCCTTCATTCCTACTGGAATTATTTTGTTACGGGTTAAAGAAAAGTCATATATTCCTCAAGATTCGCTGAGCTTCAATGCTCGGTAAAATAAAATGTGTGCAGACGATCCACGCTTATAGGATTTACAGTAGCGGGTGTGAGGGCGGGACAGTTTACAAAACTGGTATTCTTTTCCTGTATACTGAGCCTATCGCCCGTCCATTACCAGACGCAGGCTTAAACAAGCAAGCGCCCATTATCTCGGTCTTGAGCAGCCCTCATCCATTCCCTACCCCCCACCATATTCGAATCATCGCTCCATCGTGCAGCAGGGGGTTACTCTCTACTCCGACACCACGAGATAAGTTCTAACATCGCGCGTTAAACTGTACGAATATGCGTGAATACTTTTAAAAAGGTTCAAATCCTGTATCGTTAAATTAAATTCGAAGTGAGTGATAAGTTTCACAGAGTGTAGTATTGATTTTTCGAAGTGGAAATCTTTTATCTCATATGTTGACATTTAACATCCGAACATTTGAATTTCGTGTCGGAGTAAAGAGTAGCCTCCCACGACGTACGACGTCCTACGCTACGTCACCAAGTTCTATAATGTTGTAAACAGAATATGAATATTGGAATAATGATGTAAGATAAACCGTTGTCACACTCGGCTCCGATTCATACAACAGTGCGCCATTAAAACGAAACATGATATAAGCGCAAGGGAGTTTACTAGCTGTGTTGCGGTCGGGCGGTGTGCGCAACCATGTGGCTAAGGCGTATGTCGTCAGGCTTCACTTGACAGCATGTTTAAACTTTAAAGTTTAACACTGTACCGCTTGATTCTGACCTTTAACGAGGCTTAACATCACGCGGTTATGAAGTTATAGGTGGACTTAACAAAATCCATGAAAATTGAAATCATTTCACTGAACTCTCTTTAGAAAAATATTAGTAGTTTAACCAAATTCACCAAAGTGGTTTTCAAATGAAGTTGTTTTAGTAAATAACAATATTATAATAAAAGTATTATTACTTATTGTCATTTAACATTAGCATGACGCATCCTTTCGGCTTTTATTTTCCTGCTAGATCTAAAATTAGCAATTGGTTGGACATATTTGTCCATAGATAAACGATTTTGAAATGTTGAATTTTAAAACCATTCGTTTTAAAATAATTCGAGGAATACAAATGTTGACGAAATCAAAGTCTGGATTGAACATTGATATGTTTTACGTCCATTTCATAGAAACAAGACTGTCTATCCCTACAAAGTTTATTTAATGTCACCTCTGATATAATTGTATGTATCATGAAATTGAATGGTCATAAACATCAGTGTTTGGACGAAGTGTTTGGATGCCTGTTGGTAAACGGACCAGAGACGTCAACATGTTCAAGGTGGTTGCGGGTTTGAATCCCAGGGCACACCTCTAAATTTTCAGAGTCTTGTGTGTATTGATAGTTAATCACCACGCATTATACCAGAATGGAAAACATCGTGAGGAAACCTACATACCATAGCGATTTGTAAGAAACTCTATGGTATGTAAAGTACAGTACAGTACAGTGGGATGTGTATGGACTGATACAGTATGCATACTACATGTACCATCAGTGTAGACATGTTAGAGAAGACCCTTCTGCGTTCTGACACATTGAAACTAGTTAGTTCGTATAATCTTTTACATGGGAATTTGTGAAGTTTTCATTTAGCTTTCTCCCGCTTGGGAGTCTTTAAAAAATGATGCGTATTTGATAGGATCGATGGTCGTCTGTTTATTTTTAAATCTTAAATGTGAATAAATCACAAACGATGATAAAGCAGTAGCAGCGTGTTGAGATTGTAAAATTCGACTGATAACGATAATACATAATAGGATTATCACTTGCAAAATAAAAACAGATAATGTCAAGATATTGACATTATAATCAGTATATGACTTGATTACAACACCGATTTAGATAAACAATGTTATTATTTTCTCAGGCTCATAATGTAAAACTGCGCACATCATCAAATGAAAACCTAATTTAGTACATATAAGTTCATTTTATATTTTTAGACGTTGATTTTAGACTGTCTCAACTTAGCACACGACACTACAACTCCTGCAAACTGAGATCAATAGCAAACTTTCGATGGCCTGTTTCTATAATCTATCTATCTTTAACTAGAGATTTCTTCAGATATTTCGATGCATTTTATGTTTCAATTAACAAAGATACATATGATGCATATATTTATAGATAGCTAGGCAAGATAAATGTGTGTATATGTCTGTCTATCTTTGTTTATTGAAGCATAGAATTGTATCGACATAGTTTTGGTAGCTATTCTGACCTTTTGTTAAAGATAGATAGGATATAGAGACCGGCCGATAATTACGTCCAGCACTAAAGATTAAAAAAAGACTCTGAGAAGGTCTAAGTTGTTTTCATCTCTATTACTTCTTTAGCCACGGGAATTCCTCTGTTGAATATAAGCCTCTCCCAAGCATTTCCACAAAGACCAGTAGGAAGCTTGTATCCAGCGAATTGCTATCTATAACTTGCAACATTAAACTAATAGATTGGATATAAATTAATAGTCCCGTATTAGTTGGTGTATACAGTATACATACTATACACTTTTCATCACAAAAATCGAAAAACCTCGCAAGTTGATGTTTTGTAAGGATTATCAGAAAAATGTGTATATTTAGGAATATATGTATGTTAAAAAAACGGAAGTGTTTCGATTTTTCTGATAAGAAGTATATTTTGAATGGTTAAGTGACCCACCTGTCGTCCATTTTGAGCGGCTCCGCGTGAAAGAGCCATTCAATAGTTGAGTTTTCCAGCTTCGCCTTGCAAGTGATATTCGCTTTCTCGCCGACATTGCCCTTCGCCAATATCTCCAATTTGTCTTCAGCTGAAACAAACAAAATAATTAAGCTGAGTTTGATGTCAACATCATCGAAGGTAGATATAAATTTAATGTAAAATATTTTAAAAGCTGCTATAATTGTCTAATGGTATGTCATTTGGGCTGTCAACGCAGGACAGATCGATTCACTTTCCGTTATTTAGTATTCCAGTTTGAAGAATCACAGATGTTGTAAGGAATTTGAATTAAAGAGTGGCATGGAAATGAGGAGACCTTCTATATATTTTTTTTGCTTTTAAAACACCCATGTTACAGGAATATCTTACTGACGGACAATATAAACTCGATATTTTAAACAATATTCGCATGTGAGCGCCTGTCGAAAAACATCAGACTGTCAATATTAGAAATTCATCAGACCATTGGGCCAACTTTGGCCACAATGTTGGACTTTGGGCCATGACTCTTATAATATAGCGTGAGTCACTGACTGCGGTGTATATAGGCCACTTGTGCTATCATATCTGGGATACGTCCAACAACCGGCGCTGAACCATAGCGGCAATATTAAAATTCCTAACAGTAATATTGTTATGACGACTCCTTCTAAGATCCAAAGATTTTAAGGAACCATGCATACAACCTTTATATTTTAGTTCCAGTGTCAATTCTCAGTATTCTTAAGACTGGATAAATTTTGTTATATTACAAAATTATACAATTTTTATTGAAGAGTCAATCTTAAAAATAGACCAATCTGTTCAGACTTATTGACAAGTCCACATTAGACGTATTTTGATTGGTTAATTTTTACAATAAATCTTTTGGCAAGAATTAGGGTAACTTAATAATTCCAGTTGTAATTCCAGCTAAAAATAAAGAAAAGAATTTAATAAATGCGTCCACGCATTTGTATATACGTAGTCGTGCCATAAGTTCTGTCCATTTTTCAAGTGCCTCATAAAAAATATTTTAAGTGGTGCTGTTTAGTTTGCTTACATGATAAAGCTTTAGGAACTCACTGAGTATACAAACAAGTCATTTGAACACAATACCTCTAACAGTAAACATGGAGTGGGGTATTAAAGAGAATCGTATTGCAGTGATCGCGTTACACAAGTGTAACAAAACAGCTAAGGAGATTTTTGACATCTTAAAACCTTTAAAAATAACTTCAAAATTTGTTTATCGCTCTATAAAGCGATACAATGAGATGTCCTCTGTCGATGATAGACCAAGAAGCGGTCGCCCACGGGTCACAAGAACGAAAGCAGCCGTTAAAGCTGTAGCTGAGCGAATTCGTAGAAATCCTCTCCGAAAGCAAAAAATCATGGCACGAGAGATGAAAATCCCGCCACGGACCATGTCTCGCATCATAAAAGAAGACCTTAGGCTTGGTGCTTATCGAAGAACTACCGGTCAGCGTTTGACAGCGGCTTTACGTCACATAAGAGCAACAAGATCAAAAAAGTTACTTGAACGTCACGCGAGTGGTAGTTACCGCCAAATTCTGTTTACAGATGAAAAAATTTTCACTGTGGAAGAGAAATTTAATCGCCAAAATGACAGAGTTTATGCTCACAGCTCTCGAGAAGCGGCTGAGAAAATTTCTAAAGTAGAGAGAGGACATCACCCAGCATCTGTGATGGTTTGGTGGGGAGTAGCGTACGATGGCGTTACTCACTTGCATTTCTGTGAACAGGGGGTCAAAACTCGGGCAGCTAACAATCAAAATGACATTTTGGAGCAGATAGTTAAGCCTTTAAACGAAACCATGTTCGCGGGAAAGCACTGAATATTTCAGCAGGATTCAGCACCCGCACACAAGGCTAAGACAACACAGCGCTGGCTAGCAGCCAATTTACCTAAGTTTATTCCTGCTGAAGATTGGCCTTCAGGAAGCCCGGACTTAAATCCTTTAGACTACCGTCTATGGAATATTTTAGAGGAGAGGGCCTGCTCGAAACCTCATCGAAATATTGAGGCATTAAAAGTTGATTTAGTGAAAACAGCAGCCGCGATACCATTAGAAGTGGTGCGTGCAGCGATAGACGAGTGGCCAGATCGTTTAATAAAGTGTGTAAAAGCAAAAGGTGGACATTTTGAATAATTTTTACAATTGTATAGTAAGTATTAAATAAAATAAGCACACCTCCTTGTGTTTTATTCATTTTGCCTTTAAATTAGACGCCTTTTTATTAGGGACAGAACTTATGGCACGACTACGTACTATAGATTTTGAATGAACCTAGGCATCATATGATGTATGTAGATCAATGTGATATGACAGTTACTGTACGTTCTAATCATGAACATCGACAATGTAGGGCGATTGTCGACAACAAAAGCCTGCATTGTGAACGCAATAGCATTGCTATTGTTCTGAGACAATGTTAAATAAAGCTATCTAATATTTCAACAACCCGCGCTGGGGCTACGTGGTGGAACAAGGACTGAACGCATCTGAACTACAGAAGTTTTGTATTTCATTGGATCTGTACAAATTGTGAAATAGATCTTCGTAATTAGAAAAATACTCGCCTAATAAACGGTCACAGCGAACCATAGTCACATTAGAAAGGGAATCGCCGACCTTTGAAAATATTTGATGAAAGGATGAAGATAATTAAGGGAGATAACAATTCTGATACCTCTGATAACTTTAATAACCGGAATAAAAACGTAAGGAAATCTGTTTCCTCACGTCCTATTTCTGAGTATTTGTTTCGGTCTGGATGTTTGTGAGACCAAAAAGTTTCTCGTAGTCTCTGATTCACACGACACAAGACTCGATCTTAGTATTGGGTCAGGACTATCTATGTGACTATAGTTTGTATTTATTATAATTAAGTTAACATGAACTGTGGAGGACAGTAACGATAATATTAAGGGAAAACGTTCTGAAGGATAACCCATGAACTTGATGACGAGTTGGGATGATAACAAATACTAATATTGTCCTTATGATAAAATATTTTACGCGTTAGAATTTTTGAACACGATTAATAATGCAATTAATGGTTAAATATTTGATAAAAAATGTACATAATAACATTATTTTATTATTATTTAATATTATATTTAAAAGATACTAAAAAAATAGTACTAGTCTCGCAAAACCAATTGCTTGGTTTTTCTGCGAGTACATAGTGGTGTTTTACATAATATATTGCGTATTTTACCGTCGACATTCCCTTTAGCTGTATCGGAAACAACAATATGAAACATAAATCCCATCAAAAACATCCTGTAAAAAAATTCTCGCAGCTCAGGTTTTCTACCGCAAAAAGTTGTGAGATGCATGTAATAACAAGTCGATTAACTTATTTAGTCCTTGCTTAAGGGACCTTCTGTATAAAGTTATTACATAAGTTATTATTATATCAATATTAAAAATTATTTACGTTTTAAATAAATAGATCGACTTGGCCAGCGCATGAAAACATAATGTATCGTACAATTTATACAAAATGAGCTAAGCTGTTATAGTCAGACTGCAAGAATACAAGTAATATATTTAAAGTTATATATAAATACGTCTACAAAACCTCCCCAGTATATAGTTCCCTCGGCGTAACAGCCTTGCATCAAGATATTTTATTTAATTCCGGTGCTGTCTGCAAAGTTGTAAGGCGAGGCCACTACTTCCTCGCCTTATTTGTTAAATTATACAATATTATAAAACAATAATTTGCCTTGATCTCGTTACAGTGACTGCACAGGACTATGGAATACTTTTGCCTAATAATTAAAGTAATTATTAGACATCAGCTTACTTAATTTGATTTTCTATGCATCTTGGTAAACAATTTGCCATTAGGTTCTGAATTGACTCATTTTATTAGGAACAAGTAAAGCTGTAGAAGCTGGATGCTAGCCGCTTCCAACAGGTCGATCTAGAGACCCTTGGGGGAGGCCTATGTTCAGCAGTAGTAGACTTTCTGTGGCTAAAGAAAAAGAGAGAACAAGTAGCAGGTTCCCTACAAGACCAAAATTCATAAGCAATCCGAACCACTGTAAGCTGTAGCGCTCCAGAGATAGAGCACCCACCAAAGGTTGGACATTGTAAAGAGGACGGCTGGTAGCCTATACCACGGGGTCCATGCTACCCAGGACCAAACAAGATGGAAAACCGTCATGTGTGGTCGCGATCCTCGGTAATGAAGTATGAAGTAAAAGAATCGCTGTTTGTTCGACTCCGAACTTATAAAGATAAGATCAATCCGGGCGCGTGGATACATTTTTGACATATCTGGTTCATCTTCAAGATTGATCTCTCAGATAGGATCAAGATCTTCAGTTTTTATACGGCTCAGCAAGTTGAAGTGTCAGCGGGCTGGTCTCGTTTGTCCGAGAACCGACATCCGTTGGGGTAGACGTGTTCTCGAGTGGAGACCGCGCCTTGGCAAGCGTAGTGTAGGACGCCCTCCAACCAGGTGGATTGACGATAAAATTCAGATGGTTGGTAGCGGTTGGAGACGATGGGCTGAAGATCGAGCCCAGTGGCGAGCCATAGAAGAGGCCTATGTCCACCAGTGGGCGCGGATGGGCTGATGATGACGATGATTTGTATAGACCGGCTTTTCCACAGTGGTATTGCTGTCTCTCCGAAAACCGTCACCAAGTAGTATGTGCACTCTTCATTAAGCGTCAAGGTAAGGCATGGATGAGATTGATGCAAGACGGAGCAAAGTGGTGCAGTATAGAGGAGGAATACATATGTCCATGAGTGGATGAATATGGGTTGAAAGCATGATGATGTACACTCTAGGGTACGGAATAAATCCATAAAAAACCTTTTTGCGACAGTGACTTTAAACTAATTAAATGAGGCGAATAAAAACTGTTAACCCTATTTAATTCTCACAGCTTTTTACAAGTAAACACCCGGGCGTATTCTCGGCAGCCTTAAGCGCTCTGTTAGTAAACTTTCACTCAACTATACAGCCACGGGAAACTAGATCTAAGTGAAAATCACTTTATATCGTTAAGGCAGTAGTCTGCTTTAGGAGCCGAAAAAAAAGCGTTTTTTCAACAATTTTTTTGAAAGGGAAGGAAATGATTGCGGTAAACGAAATTTTGAGACGATAGTATATTATATTCAAGCTTTAAAAAACAATTTTTATTATTACAAATTATTGAAATTTGACAAAGTGGTAACGATTTTTCTGGGGCGCCTGGAGTGTGCACTCGTAAATCGGTGCCGGTGATGGAGGTCGTGCGATGCATCTGAAACAGTGGAACCAATTTTTTTTTTTAGTTTTTATAAGTTCCTTTTCTATATGAACTAAAAAAATACCAAAGAAATGACGAAATTCCAAATTTTTTCGAAGTTTAAAAAAAATCAATTTTTTGAAAAAAAAAAATTCACTTTAAGTTGCAAAACAAGTAATTTAAATAGTACTTTTGTCCAGCTTTTTTAGTTCAAATAGAAGATAATTCAATACTGAAGCTAGATCACTTTGGTTTTTTTCGATCGGACATATATTGTTTTTACTATCGCCGGCACCGTTTTCCAAAACTTGTGAAAATAAAAACTCGAGAAAACGGGCTGTAAAGTTTTCGGTCCAAAAAAATGTAAGTTTTTGGATACTTACACTAATTAGATGTTAATCGGCTATCCCTGGGCCATACAATAATCCTTCCTCTTCTTAAAAAAACTCGTTTTGGCGGGGGCTTTCCGATCTCTGAGCTGTACGAACCTCCTTGCTGGAAAGTGATGCGCGCCGGTTCTCCCGCGTTATGCACTCAGCATCGACGGTGTCAGCAAAATTTTTGCATTGCTGCCCGATGACAATATCGAGGAGCTGCATGGTAGAAAGCACAGCTGAATAACCTTCGTTGAAAATGCCTGTAGCCATATTTGCTGCTATTTCGACGATTTTATAGCCGGAATTTACGTGTTTCGGATTTAGGCGCCACAGAATCGAATTGAACGATTCGTTCGAGTGTCCGTCTAAGCACCGCGTCAATAAATCCTCATTTGAAAGATCTTCGTAAATAGGACGAATGTGCTTCTCTACATTGTCATTAATTAATCTTGCCGGGTGTTTGAAAGATGCCTGATTATTCGCCGCTTCAGCCTTGCGCCATTCGCACCAACTCTCCGGGCCTTCTGGACTGAAATTTTCGCTTTCGCGGTTCCGCAGCACGCTGTCTTTTAGATCGATCACCGGGTAGCTTGACATTTCGATGTGCGCTCGGCAAAATCAAATATGAAACTGAAAGCTGACGCTACAAATAGCAGTGTAGAAGCCGATTCCGAGAGCTATAGTTTACCGTTATATTGTATACCGTTATTCCAACAACTACTCAACACAGACCATCTAGAACCTCCAAATAATATTTCAAAGATATATACGAGTATAGTCAAACAATAGAATATACGAAGGAGCGGAGTGCGCGCGCTCGGGTCTGCCCGAGCATTCGCACCTGCTCGACGCTCGGCCACTAAAATTGATCTAGCTTCGAAAATATGTCGAATTGGCCTCTAAAATTTTGAACACATATTCTTGGATAGTTTTGGAATAGATTTAAGACAAAAACGAAAAATCGATTTTTTGAAGCCTGTAAAGCAGACTACTGCCTTAACTGTCCAACTTTTAATTAATCGTTTCCTCACTAGGACATGAGCTGTCTCTTTCACGTTCGTTGTAAACGGTATTGCCATTTTTGTCACATCTTAATGTCCTCCAGGACACATTGTATGTAGGGTTGTCACGCACAATTTTATTGTTTTTGGTCCACGTGTGAAATATATAGAACACTATATATGTATACCTACGAAAATGAATGGCTCGTTACAATTAGTCATTTATGATGGGTGATAAAGTATGAAACTAACTGGGCTTAAAATGCGGAAGTTACCATTTTGCGCTATCGGACAAATATTAAATAACAAGTTTACTAAATTACATGTTAAATTTCCGATTATTACTTAGGTAAATTAAAGCGTAACGATTTTTAACCGTAGTAGATTACTGTATTACTTAAGCAGTAAGATGTTCAACAACTTGAATAAATAGAGCATTCCAAATGCCTTTCCTACTAGTAGGTTTTTATTTCATATCCAAATTGATTTGGATGCCAGCACTGTCATAGCCTAATATTACATTGCGAGTAGTTTTAACTAGATCTTAACTGCTAACTTATATAATTGGACAGCTAGCATTCCTTCTAGTAGAATACTATCTGCACTTTAAAAACATCACATTAAACACAAAAGACACACAGAGAGAACATAAATAAATTCTATTCAAAAAGGAATCGTATGCTCTCCTGGCAAGGCGACATCCCTATTTAAACCACGGTTACCTTATCTGTTAATGATGTATAAATAATAGCAACATCCTCGATGACTGTCTGTTGCTATCACTCTTATCTACGTACAGAACTGTAGGGAAATGACCGTGTAATAACTTCCTAGGTCGAGGCTTGATGTTTATTCCTATAGACATACTGTTTGCCTTGAACAATGCGAGAATAAACACAATACTATCGATAGATTTTTATTTTGTTGCCTTTCGCAGAACGAAGTGTTAGATATAAACAACTTAGCGACAAGTTACATCAGCATGGGTCATTGTCATAATTATATTTTTAGCCGACTTCAAAAAAAGGAGGAGGTTCTCAATTCGACTGTATGTTGCTTTTTTTTTATGTTTGTTACCTCGTTTCTCTGTACTGTGTGAACCGATTTCGACCATTCTTTCTTCGATTGAAAGCTGGTGCTTGTCGTTTGGTCCCATAAAAATATGGTGAAAATCTGATGGATATCTTCGGACCTGGAGAGGGGAACTCCTTAAAATTAAGTAGGATTCCAATGGTTCTTTTTGCATTAGGTTCATTATAAAAATTAAATTACAGTGAGAGACGGAAAAAGGGGTGCGGGTGAGGGGGGGTAGGTGATAAAATTAAAATACACGTAAATGCTAATACCTTCGGCAGCTTTTAACCGATTTTAGTGATTTCTTTTTCATGGTTAAGAATGTATTGACAGGATGATCCCAGGAACACAACATGAAGATCTGATGATCATGTTCGGACCTGGAGTGTAGAACTCTTCAAAATTTTGTAGGATTCCAATGGTTCTTTTTGCATTGGTATAGGTTCAGTATAAAAGCTAAGCTACAGTGGCGAAGGGAAAAGGGGGCAGGGGCAAAGGAAGGGGGGGTGGAGAGAAAAAATAATAAACATGTGAATACTCCAATTTCTTCGGCAGCTTTTAGCCGATTTTAGCGATTTCATTATCATCGGAAAGAACATATTCCTTGTGGGGACCAAATCTTCTTAATTTGAATTCCTATCAACACTAAAAAGATAAAAATAACTAAAACTTTTAATAAAAAAATAAAAACCGACTTCAAAACAAAAAATCACTAAAAATGGTTGCCTGTAAAGTCGGTTTTACGGGCGAAGATTTTACGTGACAACGTCTTTTTCTCGGTAGAATATTTATTGATATGAATATAATTAAATTGCACAATAGGAACAAGGAATTGAATGAAAATAAGAATTGCACAAATTTTAACTATAGAAATATATTTTGTTTACTAAAACATTGTACATGTAATGACGAATCTAAGCACTCCATATTTTCACTACAGACACAGCTGACGATACTTTAACCACACGTGTGAACTTGTATTGTGACGCTTTCTTGTTTTTCCAACGCCAAGAACGTTCGAGAAAGACAAAGACAGAGACACAAGCATGCGCCGATTCAATGCGCCTAATTCTCTAGTGCTGCGCGCGCGGCAGACCGATCATAGTTGAGTGGGAGAGAGACGCAAGGCATTCGGCGGGCCTCTCTCTCGTTCGGTGACTCATCGTAACGTTACCGGGCGTTACACTTTTTCATAAGTGACTCCCAGCCGCAACCTAATTTAAGACGTTGTCACGTCAATAAATTTTTTGGAGGTAAAATATTTTTTTTTGGGGGGGTAATTTTTTGCGTAATTTGGGATTTCTGGCGGGGTCAATTTGTAGCCCTCACCAAGACGGTTCCGAGGATACCAAACTCGGTGGGTCTACGATCTATATTGGCCGAGATAGGATTGGGGGGGTGAGGTAAATTTTCGGGGTGGGGGTAAGGGAGGGGGGGGAGGAAGGTTTCGTGGGGAGGCTAACTTAAATCTGGGGGCACGGCAGTGCCCCCTCCAAGTCGAGCTAAAAAGCGGCACAGCCGTACTATCCTTTTCTCGAAGCAATTCAGACCATTTTCAGCCCCCCATAACTTCGTTGTGGTTAAAGCAAGAAGCCTGAATTTTCAGTTACTAATTAGGCATTATGTAAACACGGTATATTTAAAATTTCATTCAATTTGAACCAGTAGTTTAAGAATTATAACTTGTCAAACTTTCGCAATTTTGTCACTCACTGACTGACTGACCGATCATCAAAAGTCTAAGGCACTTCTAGCAGACATAGAACCTTCAAATTTAGAATATAATTAGTGTTTAGTGTCTAAAGTAAGGAAAAATTCTAACATTTCATAATTTCTGTCTAGTTTTCCAGATACACCAACTGCGTGAATAACTTTGTAATCTCATATAAATGTATAGGATTACAAAGATACATTTGCAGTTAATGATTCGTTGTACCCGTATATAATGGAATAATAGTTGTAGATTGGTATCTATATATATTATATATGAGGCATAATAGGAGGGGGGTATAAAGAGGGAAAGGGTGTATTCAGCCCATTAAACTGTACAACATTCCTCTAGAAAAACATGACAAAGATAACCTTGCAAATAAATAGACTAAATAGCTCGAAAACAATCACCATGAAAAAAAGAACACTAATAATCAAATCCGCTATATTTGTGATAAATTGATACCTACAAAAATAAGAAAAAACCATAACACAGAGGCTTTAAGAAAAATCATTATATATATTACAGCCTCCGTGGCGCAGTTGGTTAGACGCCGCCTGTGAAACGAGAGGCCGCGGGTTCGATCCCCGCACCGAGAGAAATTTTTGTGCGGCCCACAAATATTTCTTCCGGGTCTGGGTGTTTGTGAGACCGAAAAGTCTCTCGTAGTTCCTGATACCCACGACACAAGACTCGATCTTAGTGTGGGGTCAGGACTATGTATGTGACTGTTGGGTGTTATTTATTATTTATTTATTTATATTCTAGAAATAAAAAGTACCGAAAAGGAATAAAGTAGAACTCTACAAAAAGACGTGAGATCCCATAAAAAACATCCTGTAAAAAAAATCCAAGTCTCGCACCTCAGTTTTTCTACCGCAAAAAGTTGTGAGATCCATGTAATACCAAGTCGATTAATTTATTTAGTCCTTGATTAAGGGACGTTCTGTATAAAGTTATTACGTAAGTTATTATCATATCAATATTAAAAATTCTTTACGTTTTAAATAAATAGATCGACTTGGCCAGTAGCATTATGCATAAATTGTACGATACATTATGTTTTCATGCGATGGCCAAGTCGATCTATTTATTTACAACGTAAAGAATTTTTAATATTGATATGATAATAACTTACGTAATAACTTTATACAGAACGTCCCTTAATCAAGGACTAAATAAATTAATCGACTTGGTATTACATGGATCTCACAACTTTTTGCGGTAGAAAAACTGAGGTGCGAGACTTGGATTTTTTTTACAGGATGTTTTTTATGGGATTAATTGTTTTGGAGGTAAAATATTTTTTTTTGGGGGGGTAATTTTTTGCGTAATTTGGGATTTCTGGCGGGGTCAATTTGTAGCCCTCACCAAGACGGTTCCGAGGATACCAAACTCGGTGGGTCTACGACCTATGTTGGCCGAGATAGGATTGGGGGGGGTGAGGTAAATTTTCGGGGTGGGGGTAGGGGAGGGGGGGGGGGGTAGGTTTCGTGGGGAGGCTAATAGGCACTATTTCGGAATAAGGGTGGGGGAAGGCAGGGGGGGGGGCTATGGGACAATTTTGGAAAAAGTGGGTGAAACTGAAAAAAAATATAATTAAATTGAGTGGGAGAGAGACGCAAGGCATTCGGCGGGCCTCTCTCTCGTTCGGTGACTCATCGTAACGTTACCGGGCGTTACACTTTTTCATAAGTGACTCCCAGCCGCAACCTAATTTAAGACGTTGTCACGTCAAAACCAAAAAATAACAAAATAATAAGTACCACTGCAAAGCAAAAAAAAATATTTATTTCATGGAACTTGTGCTTGTTGATTAATTTGCTTAATGACTTGACTAGCCAACAAATCAAAATATATGCATAACATATTGAAGGCGGGTCGCCCAGTACCAAACATCTAGATATTTAAATTAATATAAGGCATAGGTCCTACATGTTTGGTACTTGGCGGCCCGCCTTCAATATGTTATGCATATTTTTGATTTGTTGGCTAGTCAAGTCATTAAGCAAATTAATCAACAAGCACAAGTTCCATGAAATAAGTATAAGTTTTTTGCTTTGCAGTGGTACTTATTATGTTGCTAAGCGTCATCAATATTAGGATTTGAAAGTAGCTTAGCTCTAGCCCACGACTTTTGGTTGGTTTTCATTGATACGATTATTAATTATCATGGAAAAGATTCTCTAGATCAGTATTTCTCAACCTTTTTGTGCTTTTAGTCACGAGGGGCCATGTGACCAAAATTTTGTTTAACCATTGACCACCTGGTATATTGACTGGTTTCGTTGTTAATTAATAGCTAGTTAATACCGTAACAAAATGTCAATAAGTAAAGGGTCTTTCTATGTATCTATAAATAAAACGTGTTAAAATTAGTTTAATGATGACCTTAGGATGGATCCGCGGACCACTGGGGATGCTTCTAGCGACCTCCAGTGGTCCGCGGACCACCGGTTAAGAATCACTGCTCTAGGCCCTTCAGCTACATTTAAACCAGCTTTTATCAATAAACATACACATATATAAACTTACGCATATGTCCCATTGGGGTACGCAGAGACTCTTGAGCGCCAAGTGCTACGGTAAGTAATTTATAAATAATTTATATCATAATTTATCAATTAAATACTTATTAAAGTCAATATGTATTCCCTGTAAGCTTATAAACCATCAAAATAAACATACAGTAGTTTTTCAACCCAACGAAGGCAGACGAGGTGACGGCCACCTGATAATAATTGGTTTACAATCCCTCTGGCGAAATAAGGCAAGGGTTGGCTGAATTTGATTATTTTGCACCGTCGCGTCACCCCTTCCACAAATCCGTAATACGATAAGTAAAACCGATAAGTAAATACTTTTCTGATATAATCCCATCTTGCACAATCTATTTGGGAAATGGAGCGTAAAGTTTATTGTAACATTTTCGATACGTTACAAAATCAAAACTGTTCATAGTTGAGTTATCGGTAGCTAAAAGTTTTGACGTAACTTTTATTACATAAACTCACGCCGTTTCCCGTTTTGTTGGAAACTACTATCGAGAACTGTGCAGCTAAATGCTATGAACTTTTTGCTTCCTAACTATTTAGCTCATCATCGACAACAGCCAGCGTAAAAGAACTTCTATTGCTGAATATATGCCGATCAAATATTACTATAGCAATGTGTCGAAAGTGGCCTACATCCAGGGATATCCTGTGAACTGTCAGGCCATTGTCTTTTTATTATAACGAAGAATCGAAATACATCAGGAACATATGGATTCTAGTCTTAATTCCTATTTTGACAGAATATTTATTTCGAATCAGATTTGCCCGTAATAAATTAATTGCTTCCATTAGTTAAGCGGCCGGACGTGTCATAAGCTTAATAACTCCGCGACATGTATAAAATAATTTTACACCAATACGTTGTATAAGGCTAGCTACACATCAAACAAACCGACATTAAGATTTATATATGTATATATATTTACAAACGCCGCTACCATTCACACGACGACGCTTTCACTTCAAAATCTCTCAGACATGTCGCGAGAGGTTACCCCATTTTTTTTTCATTATAAGCAAAGCACCATTGAAGTACAGAAAAAAAAGGTAAAACAAATCTCCCCCTTCTGTGACGCGCCTAGACCCTAATTCCTAGTGATTCATGTGTTACTTCCTACGTATTTAATATGGGGGACTCGGAATAATTTACTGAACCTATAATGGACAATCAAAAATAAAACGCTACGACAGCGTCTCTAGTGCAATGGGGACGAAATTCTCTACATAATGAGAGGAAGTTGGTTCAATTTCCGCTAGGAGACGAATTTTTGAGTCAACATATTCACTTCGACTATTTTCTTTTTATAAGGTCAGTAAAGGATGATGGAAAATTTTATGGGACTTGTATCGCTCTAATCCATACCGCACAGACGCGAGAAAAACAGGTGATGAACAATATTTTCTCACCTCACGTAGTGCTAGATAGCAATGCGCTAAAGAGGCTTTCGTGTATTCCTCGTGAGATCCCGAAGTCCGTTATTTTCACTGAAGTCATGGGGCTTTCAGCCGGTAGACATCAGGCTTACCCTTTTTATCTACCCCAAGGTAAAGGATCACCTAGTCAAGCGGCGCTTATAGTTTGATCCTGTTGCCAATACAATAATCATTGAGACGATCAGCTGTGTGTCACAGACTTCATAGAATCACGTCGGTATCCCCAAGGGGGTAAGCAGACGGCTAAGTCTGCACAACGGTATTTCCGCACTCATTATGTAGTGGAGACCATGCCTCAAGCGAGACACGCATGAAGATTTCATAATAGACATTTCATTCATATTAAAGTTCAAATGTCATAATCAATGTAATAGTTTTATTGCATAAGGTTAGTGTGTGAGCAATCATTTATCTAATAGTACATAACAGTGAAATTAATTATAGGTTCAGTGACTGCCGCAGTGGCTTAGTTGTACTACGGTACGATTAGACTCAGGTTCGAATCCCGAGTTGGGCAATGATATTGGATTTTTCTATTCACAATCAGCCCGGAGTCAGGAATTTGTGCCCGATATGGCGATAGGCTCGCCCCTATTGTGGGACGGAACACACAAGGCAAAAGTGGGCGTCCTGGTACATCTGCCTACCCCTTCTGGGAAAAAGGCGTAAGTGGATGTATAGATCCATTGAAGAAGTATTATCCTTCAAAAGGTTCAAAAGGTTTCATTTGTATTTTCAGTTAAGAAGTGTAGGTGATGTTTGAAGATGGATAATATAAGTCAATGTTATATGTTTTTTAATAATATTGGACCATCAGACAAGATAATGGTTAATTTGCAGCATAATAATCTTTACAATCACTAAAACTATGAACTACTCAGTTACAACTCTAGGGGATATGCTACTGCTTTAGTTAAGAATGCCGGGAAAAAACAGTGTAAGAGAAACGTGGATTGTTGGTTTCAGAAAAAGAAAATTCTTTCCATTACAACACTCAATTTCTTACCGTTTAAAATTAATTGAATCTTTACGAACAGGCAAAATATTAACAAGGATATGTTTGGGAATTATGAGTTTATTTTTGTTAAATGGAATATGTTATCATTACACTGTGTTATGTAATATTATTATGATTTTTGTCTGTCACAGCCTCCGTTGCGCAGTCGGTTAGACGCCGCCTGTGAAACGAGAGGCCGCGGGTTCGATCCCCGCACTGAGAGAAATGTTTGTGCGGCCCACAAATATTTCTTTCGGGTCTGGGTGTTTGTGAGATCGAAAAGTCTCTCGTAGTTCCTGATACCCACGACACAAGACTCGATCTTAGTGTTGGGTCAGGACTATGTATGTGACTGTTGAGTGTTATTTATTTATTTATATACTTAATATTTCCTTATTCATACAGACCTTCATTCCTGTTCAGAAACTTATGTATTTTGATGTTTTTACATTTGCTTTGGTGAACATTTTTAATTCAATATGCAATGAGTTTATTCTGTTTCCCACCACAATGTATATGATTGAGTAGTAGACTTTTAAAATAGTGTTTGCTCAAGTAAATATTTAACGTTAATTTTATTTCACGGTTTTCTAAGTCCTTGGGCTGGCTATAGTTAATTTACCTTATACAATTGCCTGCCTGACTATCTTTGTATTATAGAAAATAATTTGTGTTATAGTAGATAAGTAAGATAGCATTATTGTTTTTGTCTCCATTGAACAATCAAATTTTAAAAATTATATTGTCGTTCATTAGTATTACATAGGTATCTACTTCGCACAGCTATGACCCGCCACATTGGCATACAATAGTTAAGGATAGAAAATAAAATAACTTGTGTATTTGTGTGCTTGCTATTCATTTTCCTGATGATATAACTATTTTTATATTTAACTAAATTACTTTTCCTCATAAGTAATTAAAAATTATTGTATTAAATGAGGATGTTGTATATATCCTCAATTACACAAGGTTAGTAATAAATGGTATTATAGGCGAAAGAGTAATGCTACTAATCATACTGAACAAGTTTTACTATGGGGCCAACAATGAAATCGTGAAAAAAATATGTTACATACATTTTCCAAATTGTATTATTTTTTTATGGAAAAGCTGATTTTCTTTCAAATTTCAGGGTTGGCCCCAGTAAAGTTGTTCATTATGAGCATCTTCCTTTGGATTTTATAAACCCTTTATGACAACCCTTGTATACTATATAATATCTATGATTTCAGTAAGCATTTAAATTACCTAATAACAGAACTTACAATGCTATCATGCATGTTGCAATATGTTAAAATGTTTGCACAATAAATGTATATTTCTTTGTGGATTTAATGTATAAAGTATAAGAATCTAGTTTAAAGGAAAGCTACAAAATTTTAACTTTAAACACTGGGTTGTGGTAATAAAATGAAGAGGAGCATAAGTTTCACAAATATTTACTAATTCAATGACTTGCCTTCAATTCAATCACACATCCATTACAACAGTGTTTTATGCAAGCAAACATATAGTACAACATCTGAAGTCATTTTACAGGAGTCACAAGCAAATGTTTTAATAAATAATAAATAACACCCAACAGTCACATACATAGTCCTGACCCCACACTAAGATTGAGTTGTGTTGCAGGTATCCGGAATTACGAGAGACTTTATGGTCTCAGAAACACCCAGACCCAAAAGAAATATTTGTGTGCCACACAAACATTTCTCTCATTTCAGGCAGTGTCTAACTGCCAGAGGCTGTCGAGTTTTGAGTGGAGATTCCTTTGAAGTTATATAAATACACTTATTTTCTTATATTTGAAAGTAATATAGACTTGTGTAAGAAAAGGGATAACTGCCAAACACATATCCCAATGGGGATGGCAAACAATAAAGATCTATGCTGATCCTGACATATCTTCACTATAGCTTCATACACATTCATCAAAATTCTTGTGCATTCTCATCAGTCAAGGGTATATTAGACCTGACCCTTATTTAGGGTGCTGCTGTGTTCTCTGGGTGTGTATAATATTGGGGATGATTTTATCTAACTCTTTTAAGTATAATATTCAGCTTATTATAACTGGCTAGCATGTGATAATCCTTAAATGTATAAATAAACAAATTAACAAATTTAATAATTAAAATACTCCATTGGTACTAAAATTGTGAGACTGAACTTCTTTAATAAATAAATTATTTAAGTATAAATACACTTTACTAGCGTAAGTGGTTGACTATAAGCACATCAACAATTTTTTTTATTTTAATTTGCAGAACATTATTCCATTAGCAGTTATAATATATTTAGTATTATATAAGCAAATGGGAGTTAGTATTTTAGGTAAGTTATAATTGGATATACATCTAAAAATATTAGTTATTGCAATAGTCTCATAAATGAATATGAAATAAATAATTATCTTCATGATTGCAATATCATTTAAACCTGATTCAGTATTAAATGTCATGCATGTGAAATAACACAGAAAAATATATTATTCATAAAATAAAAACTTTGTTCCCCCTCTTTAAAGAGTCAATGACCAAGATTGAATAAAAATGACTAAATATAGGAAGGGACATCAATTATTCAACTCAAAATGTATAGGGCAGGACAGTAGTTAAGTCTTGTGAAAACATCTGATCCTTAACATGATATAGATTTATAATGTATTTGACCTGAACTCAACAGAATATCTTAATGTATGAAAATGATATGAAAAAAAAAACATAAAAAATCATTTCCTTAATAAATGTTACTGATGTATTTACTATTGTCAATCATGTTTTAAGTTTTATTAATAAAATTTAAAGCTGCTGCAATGTTTAAAAGCATTCTTACAGATAAGACCTGTTCAAATGCTGTCTACAATGCATCGATATATCAATACCAATAGGATTTTCCAAATACTACATACGAATATCAAAGTATAAATATTTTATGTGTTTTACGCAAAATCTGTAGCCTAATCTATTGAAACATTACTTTTTAAAACACAACAGACAGGAATGCGTTCATTGCCTACATTTAATCGCATCCGTTGACCGCAAATTTTGAGGAAACACATGAATTGAAAAAAATGCGCGCATTGTAACAAAAAACCGGAGCATGTAATGTTTCATGTAAATACAAGCGAAATACAGTTTCCAGTGTGAGTATTTAGCTATGATGGACGGTATTTGCTGTGTGAATTTGTTTATAACTTACCTAAAACGGGATACCAGAATACGATACACACGAAATATGGTATAAGTACCGCGGTACACTTCCCGAGATTAGGAACCATTGTCATGGCGGAAGCACTTGTTTTCACGTACAGTGGGCGCAAAACCACAATAATAAACACATAGCACTACAGTCAGACCATTTTTTATTCACCTGTGAAACAATATCACTGATTATTTCTATAATTATCACACAAAATTACAAAGCGGCTGACACCCAAAGCCGAACAAACAATCTAACTGGGAAGTGGGGAGTGTTACCACATTAAAAGTAACAATTTACAATGTTTAGTGTCATTTCACCTACTATGACATAATAACAACTATAGGAATATTCCTTTCTAGAAGAGTTATTTGTGTTTTCAAGTCTTATGGAAAAAACTGAAAATTTAGTAATGATAAAAACATACGTCTATATATATTTAATTTATAAGGTATCATTGCATGAATTTAGCTTTAAAGGATGTCGAGAAATATAAAAAAAACGCAATGTCGCATGCAGATCTTCGCAATCTGCATCGCATGCAACGTTTTTGACCACCAATAGATCCCTAATAATATGTAAATAAATCCACCAAATCTACTAACATCGATGATACAAAATCTCCTTTTACACGTTTTTTTAGCTTCACTTGTATGTTTGTTTGTAGCCGACTCCTTTGGGCACGATTGTGACACACTTAAAACGGTCAGATTTCATTCAAACTTTGTAGATTTGTCAAGGACCGATTTCAATTTAATAATTGAAAAATTATATAACATTACATTTTTTATTAAATAAAATGTGTGGCTCATTCACGTGCAGCCATCTTACTTTGATAAGAGCCGCAGATATATGTTTTTAGTTCAAACAATTAAATAATAGTATAAATTATCAAAAATACACGCTTTAATAAAAGACCCAACAAAAAAAGTAAAAATAAGTGATAATGAGTTTAGGATTAGAAAATGGAGTGAAATACATTCCTTTTATTGTTGCAAAGCCTAGAGTGCTTACAACAATTACTTATCATCAAGCACCCTAGCCTCCTGTGGTACCACCCCGGATAAGCATGTCCATTCATGCTGAATCATTACTGATAACAGCGTAGTTCTACCAGTTTAAAAGAGACCATCGCTCCATCCGAGCCTAACATATTACTACATAGATGTATTTCTAAGCTGCTGTGTCCACTTTATGTTGCGTTTTTCCAGTGCTTACTCATCTGCATCGTTTGTCTAGTTCCATACAATAAAATCGTTGCGATTTTAAATATGGAAAATAGCCAGGTACCTTTTTTATTTGGTATCCCTAATTGTCTCTGGTAGCTAAATGTCTAATGAACAGAAATCTTGTTATGAATTATTTATTATTATGGATTTTGAATTATATATTATGCTATATATATGGTTTTACAGAATATTACGTAAAAGTAAGTAAAAATAATTAAAAAATACAAAATTGTATTATTTCGTGAAGCGTAAATATTTTATTATGGCAACACAAATTGTTTATTGACATGACGAATGACAGACGGCGGGGTCCCGAGCAGTCCCGAGCGATGGCAGCTTGATTGGAACAATTTAGACGAATTAAACTTGTTAACGAGATTATTTCCGCTTTTACCCGATAGCGAAGTGAAAATGTGGTTTATTAATATTATTTAAATCATATAAGCACGTTAATTGCGTGCGCATTGTGAATTTTTAAGATGTATATTCATTACATGGTAGGAGCCATTTTTACTAAATTTATTTTGTGTGTTCATTGTGATAATGCAGCTAACGACAACGAAATCAATGAGATTTACGGTGAGTGTATTGTTGTTGATGTTTTGCGTGTAGTGTTGCATTGGTGTATGTGCGTTTTATGGTTTGTGCCGATGACGCCTATGGTCCTTGTGTATTTGACAGACCGCCCACGGCTTTATAACTGCTTGAGGATCTGCAGGTTCCATCAAGCGATAATTACGCTATAAGTAGCACCCGCTTTATCCAATTTATTCACTAATTGAGTGACATCTACTTATTGATACAGCTCATGTTTGTCTCATAATGAATAAGAAGTATATATAGGCTGTAGATCCTTCTAGTTAAAAAAAATATTGTATAAAAAGGTACTAGGAATGACAACTGAAAAACTTTTTAGCTGTATGTTTTAAAATCAATTGGATGTACTTGCACTTTATGTAACAATTACAGCATAATCTTATTGTCATTTTTAACCTGTTTAAACCATGTTATTAAATAGTAATCATGTCAGTTAATATTTTATATTGACTATTCAAAATAACATTAAATATGCACTTAAAATTTGATGTCTATTAATAGATTCTAACCATAATCTCTATTAGTTTTCTTATTTTCCGGAGCAACTTCATAGAAAATGTTTAAGTACTTTTAAGCTTACATATGTTATTTAGAGTTATAGTGACTTGTATAGTCAGATAAAAAGATTCATTGACAAATTATTAAAAGCAGATATGTTTATCTTTTGATCTGAATAAACAATTATGTTTAATAATTATCAAATCAAGAAAAAACTTAAGAAATTGGATGTAGCTATTAATCATCAATGGACCGTGAAATATAGTGGTGCCTGTCATAAGGTTATGACAATAACAGCTCAGAAATCAATGGAAATTATGGAGTAAAATAAACATCAATAGGCAATAGTGCCTTTTTCTACAGGTATAATTGAATATTCAGATAGCACTTAAGAGCGTATACACCTTGCGCGCAAAGTCAACTATAGGTATTTCTTCGTTAATTTCACGCACACATAAGCGACCAAAGCTGTGTGCGTAGACCTGCCGCGTCGGCTCGCTATACAATCGGCTCAAACAACTTTGATCCGTGCGCTTCAAATATTCAATTGAAATGTAACTGTAATATAATATCATAAAAATATTTTATTTGCATTATAAGTAGACAAATATTACTGTGCAAGCAAAGAATAATACAAATTTTGGATACTAATCATATTTTCGTTATTATTACAATAACGAAAATTGTTAAGTTGCATTCAAATCAGTGTTCAATCAGTATACACTACGCACGTTTTATTAATCATTTCGTGTTCGAAAACATAAATAGTGTTAGGGGCCTTACAATCCCTTACAATTACGAAATATATTTAATTTTATATTACAATACATAACATAATTTAGCCTCGGAATTACATCCCATTATATTACCTGAAACATAATTTATACTCACTACAAAATCATTGTAGGTAATAAAAATAATTAAATATTTTACTACCAAAGTACTAAGATGTGGTAATCGCATTCCGCGCGTGGCTATTTTTACTACGCGCGGCATAATCGACTGCAGCCAGGCCGGAGCGACGAGCGATACGTCCTCCCTCTAGAAGGCCTTGCGGCGGTCTGATTTGATCCACGTCGGACAGCGTGTTTTATAGTGGTTTTTAAAATATTTGTAGAAAACATGAAAACTAATTTTGTTGAAATATAAAAATGGTAATTTATTGATAAGATGTTCTTCTATTGTAATATGCAATTGCTATAAAAAAATATGTACGATAAGTTGGTGAAAAAAAATATGTTCTTGACGAGAGTTTCTGAATAATTTCGCATTGTTTAAATTTTTATTTTTCAGGAACTAAACACAAAAAGATTATTTTTCTCAGCAAAATCCCTCCATAAGGGTCTTATTAGTCTGATAATATTTTTATTTTCATCTTATATTTAGTGGTTTCGGATATCTTAAGCTTCTAAATTGCCATTTAAAGCCTAAATAACGAAACTTGTGTTCAGTAATACTTATAGTACTCACAAATTATCCATCAATCTATAATGTTTTCCACCAAAATCCCTAGATGATAACCTTTTCTAAAATGAGTACTAATTATTTTACCTTGAAATTGTTTATTGGTGGCTATTAACTCATTTGAAAAGTCCTGTTTTTAAGCCAAAAAGCGCGTGCAGGGTATAAACGCTCTTAACTCATTCAGAATCTAAGGATATTCTTATCCATACATCAGCCATGAGTGAAAAAATTTGTTCCAATTTCTCATTGAAACCACACACATCTTGCTAGGCCCTTACTAAGTAATATAAGTGGAAATATACAAAATGAAAATATAGTAACAACTCTTCAACACAACTGGACATAACAAATACATTAAAAAATAAAGAAAAAAAAATCTGACAAATTCAGAACCTCCTGCTTTTTTTCGAAGTTGGTTAAAAAACTGCTATTAAATATGTGACATAATTAAGTCTTAATGCTACGCTATGTTAGTTATATTAAGTTAAAATTATAACAAAATTATTATACAACTTAAAGAAAAAATTGGCAATGTTTATATTGTATTGCATGTAAATTGTACACTTCACATATTTTATTGGCTCTTTATAATTATTTGTTGATATATTAGATAGATTTAAATCAAAAAAATATTGTTTTGAGGTCCATTGCACTAATATAGACCCTGATATTAGTTTATCCTATTTATCTTCCATGAATATACATTGACCGCTTACAAATGTATTGTAAGTACTTTTTAAATTAAATTCACATAGTGAATTTAAAACCAAACTTCAATTGTAGTTGAAGCAATCAATCACATCGATGCCAGGCAGGCAAAGTTGTTATACATTTGAAGTTTTGCTTGTTAGGCATGTCTTTAACACGGATTTGTCAGGTAAATCCAATGCAGCACAGCAAGCTATTGACGAAACTAGAATGTATGCAGTATATTTGTGCCTTTGTTGAAATAAATTCATACTTTCTATTCGTATCATGGATATTGATAGCGATATATTAATTCATTGAATAAATGGAAATAAAATTTAACTCACAGATTGACCATGTTTAGACCAGCCATATAAATGATTGATTATTCATCTATTAATTAACTCATCGGATAATTAATATTATCTTGATGAGCTTTGCTTTTTCGTTATCACATTGCATCAGTATATTTTTTAATATCTATAATTTTTTCTTTGTTTAAATTCATGCAAGCTTTGCAGAAGTCTGAAACTATTTAATTAATACGATTTATCTTAACTTTTAAACACAAACTGACGCCTATGTGCCATTGGGACAGGCAGAGATACCGTGCCAAGAGCTGGAAAACAACCTATCATGATTAAACGGAAGGAGAAGTCCTATTTTAGTATGAAACGTAGTATCGGTGCGAAAATTTATCCTTGATGAAACCTACTTTTTCGTAAGGGAAAAATATATATTTTCAATAAATATAAACAAGATTGCGACCCAGGCCTGGAGTTCTTGGAGAAATTTACTTGAAGTTCAATAAAAATATTTTTTGCAAACTGTGAACAAAATGTAAAATATGATGATGATTACTTCACTACATAGTATAAAATAAAGTCGCTTTCTCTGTCCCTATGTCCCTTTGTATGTTTAACGGCCGGTTTCTATAATCTATCTATCTTTAACAAGAGATTTCTCTCGAAATTTCGATACATTTTTTGCTTCAGTAAAGAAAGACAGAGATATTTAGATAAGGTGCATATATTTATACATATCTAGGCAAGATAATATTGTATGTCTATCTTTGTTTATTGAAGCATACAGTGGTATCGACATAGTAACGATATCCATTTTAACCTCTTGTTAAAGATAGATAGTATATAGAGAACGGCCGTAAATCTTTAAAACTACGCAACGGATTTTGATGCGGTTTTTTTTAATAGATAGAGTAATTCAAGAGAAAGGTTTATATATATAATACATACATATTATTGTACAAAAAACTATTTGTACCCGGGCGAAGCTGGGCCGGACCGCTAGTTATTTTATAAAAATCTGTCGCCCAGATAACACAGGAAAACGTTTAGACACTATAAAAATGCTTCAATAAATTTCAAACAGTATCGCTATCGGAATCTATTTTTGCCGATACTATGAATGGGCAGTCTCCTTTCATAGGACTATGTTTGTAACTATATCTTTGTTTTTTTCTTCATAACAAATCTTTTATCACCCCTTTATCTGTCATTCATGCGAGATCGTAGATTACGATTACGAAGTAAACATCTAATTGTAATCCCCAGTTCTAAGGAAAATATAATTTACTTAATACTAATATTATAAATAAGAAAGTTTTTGAAGATGTAACAAAGATCTAAACAAAGGCATCTTTACATGAATGTCAGAAAACCGCCAACCCTTGAGGTAGACGTGTTTTCGAGTGTAGACCACGTCTTGGCCACTTGGGGGTTAACGTCACTCGCGTCCGTAGGCTTTGACTCTAGATACCCTACACGTGACCCCTGGGTAGTGCCAAATGAGTGACATAGTGGTGGTAGGACTTATGTGTCCGCCCGGGTAGCGACCACCGTCCATGAGGCGTAAAGACCGCCATAGTGATCTCCGTAAGGGGATCGCGTTCCGGGATCAGCCAGTGGTTTTCCGGTTTCTTCGAGGATCTTAAGTCCGGGCATGAGGTTGTACCGTGTGGGTATTTTCGGTCCTCTGTCGAAGGGAGGAGAGTTGATCCGCCGGCCAGGGAGACCCGTAGAAACGGTTGTCCGCTGGCCGCCCGCGGTATAGTACAGGGGCCCAATCGGGGCTAACCACCTCGAGAGGCTGCCTCACCATGCCGCGCATAATCTTGGGTGGGTACGTCGTGCCGGTTGGTGACCGGAAGTGGGGTCCCGGCGGCCCATCCCGGGAGGGTACGGGGGCCCTTCCGTCCGGCGGATCAATTCGCTTCCTGCCGACCCTTTCGTGCCGGTGCCCATTCGGCCTTCTTAGTGCCCGAGCCTAAGATCCTCGTTGCCTCTTCACCAATCCCATCCTTTCTACCATGACAGTGCAACTAAACAGAGCAGGTCCTTCAGCGGTGCTTAACCCCACCACCGCGTTCACTATGGAGTTCACTAACATCCGCGGACTCCATACAAACCTCAATGCCGTCCACCACCATCTTGAGACGGCCCGGCCTGCTTTGCTCTTCCTAACGGAGACGCAGATTCGTTGTCCGACCGATAATTCTTACCTGTTGTATCCCGGTTATTCGCTTGAAGTAAACTTCAAGCCTAAAGCCGGGGTATGCTTGTATGTTCGGTCGGACATCTGCTGTCGCCGTTTGCACTGCATGGAGGACCCCTCCTTCTCCGCTCTGTGGGTGCACGTGGATCTAGGTTCCCTGAGCCGCATCTACGTGTGCCTTTACAGGTCTCACAACGGGGACGATGAGACGACTCGGCTGTTCAGGTATCTTAGCCAGGCGGCTGATGACGCGCAGGCGCAGTTCCCGTCGGCCGAAATGGTGGTCTTGGGGGATTTCAATGCTCATCACGAACTGTGGCTGGGCTCCTCCAAGACTGATCATGCTGGCAGAGCTGCCCATGCATTCGCTCTGACTCATGACTTGACACAACTGGTGAACCAGCCCACCAGGATCCCGGATGTGGCGAGTCATGCGCCTTCTTTGCTGGACCTTCTGCTGGCGAGTCACCCAGCCGGGTATCATGTGACCGTTAGTGCGCCTCTGGGCACTTCCGATCACTGCCTGGTTGGGTCGTCAGTACCGATCGCATCACCTCCACGTCCCGTGCAGGTTAGGCGAAGGGTCTGGCATTACTCGTCGGCAGATTGGGATGGTATGCGGGAATATTTTGCATCCATCTCTTGGAGGCAGCGCTGCTTTGAGGGTAAAGATCCCTCAGCGAGTGCCAACGCTATTGCTGACGAGATCAGACTTGGAATGGAATATTACATTCCTTCCTCTGAGATCGCCAGTAAGGGCCGTGGACGCTCCTGGTTCAATCGTGCATGCGCCGATGCTGTCGGTGACAAACAGGCGGCGTATCGCGCTTGGATCAGGGGTCGCGCCATGAAGGATCCCAATATCAGTTCCCTCAAAGAAGCCTATAACCGTGCCTCCAAGGCCTGCAAGAAGGCCTACGTTAGGGCGGATGCCCAGCGCGTTAGCAGGATTGGGCGTGCGTTGGCCGATCACCCAACTAGCAGTCGTGCTTATTGGAGGTTGGCCAGGGCCGTCCAATCTAACTTCTGTCGTCCAGCGTTGCCGCCGCTGAGGTACCCAGAAGGGTCGCTGGCCCACAAGCCGCAAGAGAAGGCTGCCTTGCTGGCAAATCTCTTTGCGGCTAATTCCCGCCTCGAAGACCGTGGTTCCCAGTCGCTGCCTACGCTGCCTGATTGCGGTTTCTCAATGGCAGATATTCGCATCAGGCAGTGTGATGTGCGGCGTGAGTTACGGTCTCTCGATGTGCGGAAAGCCAGTGGTCCGGATGGGATACCAGCGGTGGTTTTAAGGGCTTGTGCAGCTGAGTTGTCTCCAGCACTGACTCGCCTCTACCGAGCGTCCTACCGCACAGGTGTTGTGCCGGAATCTTGGAGAGAGGCCAATGTGCAACCAATCCCCAAAAAGGGTGATCGATCGGACCCTACCAATTACCGCCCTATCGCTATCACCTCAGTGATGTGTAAGGTCATGGAGCGGATCATAAACGCTCAATTGGTCCGCTACCTGGAGGATCACTCGTTGATCAGTGACCGACAATACGGATTCCGTCATAATCGATCGACGGGTGATCTTCTAGCGTTTGTCCTGCATCGCTGGGGTGAGGCGATAGACCGGCGTGGCGAGGCTCTTGCTGTGAGCCTCGACATTGCCAAAGCGTTTGATAGGGTCTGGCACCGTGGTCTTCTGTCCAAGCTTCCGGCATACGGTCTACCCGGCAACCTGTGTTCGTGGATTTCCGGCTTTCTGCATGGGCGTAGAATACGTGTAGTCGTAGACGGACACGCTTCGGCGCTCATGTCGGTAAATGCCGGAGTTCCTCAGGGCTCGGTGCTGTCGCCCACCTTGTTTATTCTGCATATCAATGACATGTTGTCGCTTGGCAACATTCATTGCTATGCAGATGACAGCACGGTTCATGGGCGATACCACTGCGGGCATCCAGGTTGCCGTGTCGAAACTGTGAAGGGACGCGAAGATCTTGTCATTGAGCTCAACCGGACCTTGGATCTCATTTCTACATGGGGTTCCAGGAATATGGTTGAGTTCAATGCCAGGAAAACCCAGGTGTGTGCGTTCACGTGCAAAAAATCCCCGTTCTCTCCCCTCCCCATTCTTCAGGGTACTCCCCTCTCAGTGCGGAATGACCTGTGTATCCTTGGTATGGATATCCGCTGTGATCTCAATCCAAGGAATCACATCGAGGGCGTAATATCTGCCACATCACGCAGGGTTGGAGTCCTGAACAGAGTGCGTCGGTTTTTCACGCCCGGTCAGCTTTGCCGCTTATATAAAGCGCAGGTCCGGCCGGGTATGGAGTATTGCTCGCACCTCTGGGATGGATCCGCCCAGTACCTGCTCGATGCCTTGGATGGATTGCAGCGGCGGGCCATCCGCATTGTGAATGATGCAGACGTTACGAGCAACTTGGAGTCGCTACAACTCCGGAGAGATGTCGCCTCTCTAAGCGTGTTCTACCGCCTGTATCACGGTGAGTGCTCTGAGGAATTGTTCAACTTGCTCCCCTCCTCTCCATTCCTAACCAGAACCACGCGTGCTGGCTTGCGAAGCCATAGCTTGACGGTCCACACCATCCCGGCGCGAACCAAACGGTTCTCAAATTCGTTTCTGTGCCGCACCGTCAGGCTGTGGAATTGTTTGCCGGCGCACGTGTTCCCTCCTTCCTACAATCCCGGGTCCTTCCGCCGTGGTGTGAAGAGGCACCTAAGCAGGCCGGCATAATTGTTTCCATTGGCATGGGACTGCCGTCCGATGCCAATGGATACTCTGCCTGGGCGGCATTGACACTTTCCATCAGGTGCAATGCCGCCACTATGCCAGGCCATTATAAAAAAAAAAAAAAAAAAAAAAAAAAAAAAAAAAAAAAAAAAAAAAAAACTTGGACTTCTCTTTAACCTGATGGAGTGACGATATTCGTAAGATGGTTGTTAGCAATTGGAGATAATAGGCTGTAGATCGAGCCCACTGGTGTGCCATAGGAGAGGCCTATGTCCAGTAGTGGACGCGGATGGGCTGATGATGATAATGATGATGATGACATTCATTTTTGTACACAGATAGATCATGTCCAGTAATTTATCACCGGTAAATTATACTGGTGACTTTCGATTTTAGGCACTGAGGTATTTTGGACGAGAGGACGTCGCGAAGTTTCCCAAACGCTGCCCAATCGAGTTGGATTCGACGATTGACCTCTCTCTCTCTTGAAAAGATTCGTAATTGGCACTGAACTGTTCACTGTAACACACATATATCGATATTATTTGTCTGTACATATTCCTCAAATAAATAAAATACAAAAATTGGCAACCTTGAAGTTGTTGAAACATAAACCATTATAAACTAAAAGTTGATTACAAAAAAATCCTTTTAAAGTTAAGATATCTAAAACCATGATAAGCCATTGGTAGAAGCTCGCTCAAAATAAACAATATAACGTAATGTTTATTAGCCAAGTCTGGAGATTAGTCGGTGCATGCTCGTCTATAATGTATAGAGGTGCAGTCCCTAGTGGTGACTCACTAATGGATTTGACCTTCCTCTTACGTACGCGATTCCGGCACCCTTGTTCGTTCTTTTGTCTTTGCGTCGTGTTGCAAGTTCCCCTGATGGGAATGTGTTTAGCGTTGTTTTGTTACTGAATGGTTACGTAGATAGAAAAATTATTGCCGTTTTTGAAATGATTTATAGGTGTTTTTGTATGGCTAAATGGATAGTAAAATCAAGTGTGGTTTGATAAATGATAATTCCGTAGTTTATTTTATTTGATGTCTCTTTCCGTTTGATAAATGTTCACACTGAAGGACCACCAATTCTAAATAACCTTACTCACATCAGGAGAGCTCGTAGTCTCATAGCTTTATTCAGCGACAGTTTGCAAACCAATTTTAGTTATGCAATATTCTGTCCCTTACACACCACTTTTAAATTCAGTCAAACTGAATTCGATGCGACGAAGAAAAAACTTTCGATAGCTAAAATAGCTTTTAAACCTTAAAACTGCCTTTATGTGTAACAGTGGCAGATTTCAATTATTGTGACGTTTTGAATTCGATTACCAAGTCGGACAATTCACACTATGAAAATTGAAAATTTTCGCTTTGAAAATTAAATGGGTTTGGAATTGGTATCCGGCATGTCGATACGCACGCCCCATAATACATCTTGAGACGGAAATAAACTTGGCTAGCTGTGGTTAGCACTGATATTGTTTCTGTCTACTCCTTCGGGAATACAAGTTTGAGCTTATTTAAATGACAAGGTGCCAAAAATTTGAGTCAACGATGATCATTTCTTTTATAAAACATTAAACTTCCTGTATCTAGTATAGTTATTTTATTAAACCCACGTGCTTCACATCACCCCAGATAACATTGTTACATTTTTACGCCAAACAGGGATTTTACTTTACACAATTTTGGCCACTCCGTATTAATACGAATATTTTTACCGATTAGCTAAACTTCAGTACGATACGACGAACTTAACTGAGGCGCAAAAGAATAACTAGAGCCTATAACAACTAACTGTTTTTTTTTTCAAACTTTGTACAATGCTACATAGCGTGGTTAGGAACTTGTGGTTTTAGTTAAATTTATACGATAATATGTAATATATCAATCTGTATAAATGTTTGCATTTTTCTAAGTTCTCAGATAATGCTCGTCTAAATACTCATTATTGAATCGGGGCTTTAGCGTGTCACGAATTACATTATTAAAGGGTTTTGGATCTCAACACCATTCCACATGGTACAATTTGGTTGGCAATTTATTCAAATTGGGAATCAAATTATCTTCGTCTAGAGAGTTGTACCCAATCTGTAGCCCCTAATCTACCAGCACACAATTTGACCCACAATTCAGTTGCCAATTATATTGTATCGTGTGCCACAGGCTGTATTGCAAGACTTCGATTTAATGAAACTTTATGTAGAATTTATCCCATCAAAAACATCCTGTAAAAAAAATCCAAGTCTCGCAGCTTAGGTTTTCTACCGCAAAAAGTTGTGAGATGCACGTAATACCAAGTCGATTAATTTATTTAGTCCTTAAGGGACCTTCTAAATAAAGTTATTACGTTAGTTATTACCATATCAATAGTAAAAATTCTTTACGTTTTAAATAAATGGATCGACTTGGCCATCGCATGAAAACATAATTTATCGTACAATTTGTACATAATGCTGCTGGCCAAGTCGATCTATTTATTTAAAACGTAAAGAATTTTTACTATTGATATGGTAATAACTAACGTAATAACTTTATATAGAAGGTCCCTTAAGGACTAAATAAATTAATCGACTTGGTATTACGTGCATCTCACAACTTTTTGCGGTAGAAAACCTAAGCTGCGAGACTTGGATTTTTTTTACAGGATGTTTTTGATGGGATCTCATGTCTTTTTGTAGAGTCCTACTTTTTTCCTTTTCGGTACTTCTTACTTCTAGAATATCACTAACGATTTTTCTTAAAGCCTCTGTCTTATGGATATTTCTTATTTTTGTAGCTATCAATTTATCACAAATATAGCGGATTTGATTATTAATGTTCTTTCTTTCATTGTAATTGATATTTTCGAGCTATTTAGTCTATTTATTTGCAAGTTTTTCTTCGTCATTTTTTTCTAGAGGAATGTAGTACAGTTTCATGGGCTGAATACACCATTTCCCTCTTTATATCCCCTCCTGTTATGCCTCATATATATAGATATCTATCTACAACTATTATTCCATTATATACGGGTACAAAGATGCTTTAACTGCAAATGTAACTTTGTAATCCTATACATTTATATGGGATTACAAAGTTATTCACGCAGTTGGTCTATCTAAAAAACTAGACACAAATTATGAAATGTTTGAATTTTCCCTTACTTTAGACACTAAACACTAATTATATTCTAAATTTGAAGGTTCTATGTCTGCTAGAAGTGCCTTAGACTTTTGATGATCGGTCAGTCAGTCAGTGAGTGACAAAATTAAGAAAGTTTGACTAGTTACAATTCTTAAACTACTGGTTCAAATTGAATGAAATTTAAAATATACCGTGTTTACACAATGCCTGCTTAGTAACTGAAAATTCAGGCTTCATACTTTAGCCACAACGAAGTTATAGGGGGTTGAAAATGGTCTGAATTGCTTCGAGAAAAGGATGTTACGGCCTATAGCTCGACTTGGACGGGGGCTCGGCCGCGCCCCCAGATTTTGATAGACGATAGTCTACAATTAAAATATAAAGCAGCTTAGATGAATTAGATCATAGACAGTTTCCAAATCTATATTAGTTAATGCATAATTTATCCCTTTTGAACGACTTTTGAATTTATTTGGAACAAATTGATACAAATTTGATATTTAAAATAGTCTATGAATAAGGCCATAGTAATCAAAATTAAGCCAATATTTAAATGACGCAATATCATTTTTTTATAACGAATCTGATATAATACTTTATGTAGAAAGCATTCCAGTTATCGTCAGGATTATGTTAACTTTCTTTCTTAATACGATTATATCGTATTTATGATTTTTGAAATGATAATTACGTGCGTTCAGAAGAATATTGTTTACGACTACTCTAACGGTCGTGTACCTGCGATCATTTGGTGTGTGCCAGAATAGAAAAACCGCTAACACTAATTGCCAAATCTATTATAATTTATTTAATTCCAAGGTCGACGTCAAAGTTGACCCAAAACGGTCCGGATATGCTAAAGGTCCCTTCCAAAAAGATTTACCCCGAGTCCATCTATTGCATGCGCTGACCCGCTAAACAACCATTGTTTCGGTCAGCGCAATGCTGTAATTGTCATACTTAATTACATTTTCAACCGTTTCGTTCAAACCACCGTGTTTTGTCACCCTTCCGTCTTGAGCAATAGGGTCTAAAATCGCATGGTGCTTAATGTCATTGACCCGCATAGTTAGACACCAATATTTAAATACTAGCTGTCGGGCCCGGCTTCGCCCGGGTGCAGATAGTTTTTGAGTCCAATCCACATCAAGAACATATTATTTCGCGTGTCTACTAACTATATTTCCCGCGTGCCGTCGACTATATTTCCCTTCCGTAGGAGAGGACATCCCGTGCCAACAATTTGAATTTGAAAGAGTAGAAAATATGTATATTTGATTTCCTGACTCATCCCACGGGAACACTACATTTTTCGGGATAAAAAGTAGCCTATGTGTTAATCCAGGGTGTCAGCTATCACTATACCAAATTTCATCAAAATCTGTTGAGCCGTTTTTTCATGAAAGAGTAACAAACATCCATACATACAAACTTTCACCTTTATAATATTAGTAAGGATTGTTTACGTAAGCGTTAAGTTAGTTTCCTTTTTAATTTCATAATTGAGGATGCTATTGTTGTGAATATTTGTTGGAGGTGAAAACGACTCTGTTTACTGCGCGTAATAGCTAAATTGTTATTGTTTGTTATTTTTATTTGTATGGCAAAAATTAACAACATAGCTGGGAATATTTGCTGTTCAAAATTGAAGCTTATGCGTAAATGTAGAGAATTTTGTTAATTGAAGGGAATTCGTATCTAGCTCATGTTAATTACCTATTGCCATACTTTGCACATGGTTACGACTACGGTACGCAGGTGAACTGGCAAAATGATTTCGATCATTTTTATTAGTACCAGATTAACGAATAAAAGTATTAATCAAAATGATAATTATTTTGTAGTAAATAATCAAAATATTTTTTTGCAAACCTTTTTTATACACTATACAAGGGCATCATGTTTAACCCGCATGTGGACTGCGGGAGGTTTTCTGTTTAAATTAAGTAGTGATAGCCCCCGCACCCTATTTGCAAAGATTGAAGATGTGAGAAAATATTTCAAGGTTGATTTTCTAATATTATTTTTTGTTTCCAGTTCCGTCCGCCCCACAAAACCTGACAGCTAACAACATAACATCAGATGAAGTGCATCTATCATGGGTCCCACCGTTAACATCCACGCGACACAAGCTCCCGGACCGCGACCCAGGTCCCAAGGACGGTGAACCAGCCTCAAAACTAGAGCCTCAAGGGGACGAACCCAACAATGACGTCATCAACCCTATCACCGAATCTCTAGCCCCGGAGAAACTCAAAGACTTCGATTTCCCATACAACTGGTATAAGAATGATAAGCAGAAATATGAGCAGTACCCGTCGTCTGGAATACTTCTGGATACATACAGGAACAGACGGGATGTGTGGTCCCACAGACACAGGAAACGGCGCCAAGACAACAGTACAGATGCAAAGAATTTACATATGGAGAATTTTGAGGAGCTGGAAACTCACCATGCTTTCGAATTTCCTATTGAAGTTGTGAAGAAGTCTATGCCGAAGCCGCTTAAGGATATAACGGAGATTGCATACGTGTTGTATTATGAGCAAGGCGTGCAAAGCTATGAAGTGACTGTGCATGGTGCCCAAAGACCAGAGGATGTTCGCAGGAAGAACATATTTCCCAGTGACTTGGGGATGCAGGATAACATGAGACCGATCAAGAACCTCACGCTTTTGAATACTTCTGGGAAGGTCACCAAGGTCGTCGGTTTCCGGTTGAGGAATTTAAGTGAGTATTTTAGTAATCTTTGACTGAGGTTATTGCTGATAAGTTAGGTAAGCGACAGTTTTATACATTAATTCGTTGGTGGTAATAAAATATGTCTTAAGGAGAATATTTTAAGCCATGTTAATTAAAATTACAGTGGAATAAAATAAAATAAAAAATGTTTTTTAACGGATAGTTTCAGTATGTTGTTGATTTTAAATATTTATGACATACAGTGGAATTCCTTTTAAATAAAATTTGTTTTTAGAAATATGCCCTTCGAACTATAAACATATTAAGAGCGTATACACCTTGCGCGCCAAGTCAACTATAGGTATTTCTTCGTTAATTTCACGCACACATAAGCGACCAAAGCTGTGTGCGTAGAGCTGCCGCGTCGGCTCGCTATACAATCGGCTCAAACAACTTTGATCCGTGCGCTTCAAATATTCAATTGAAATGTAACTGTAATATAATATCATAAAAATATTTTATTTGCATTATAAGTAGACAAATATTACTGTGCAAGGAAAGAATAATACAAATTTTGGATACTAATCATATTTTCGTTATTATTACATTGTTAAGTTGCATTCAAATCAGTGTTCAATCAGTAGACACTACGGACGTTTTATTAATCATTTCGTGTTCGAACACATAAATAGTGTTAGGGGCCTTACAACCCCTTACAGTTACGAAATATATTTAATTTTATATTACAATACATAACATAATTTAGCCTCGGAATTACATCCCAATATATTACCTGAAACATAATTTATACTCACTACAAAATCATTGTAGGTAATAAAAATAATTAAATATTTTACTACCAAAGTACTAAGATGTGGTAATCGCATTCCGCGCGTGGCTATTTTTACTACGCGCGGCATAATCGACTGCAGCCAGGCCGGAGCGACGAGCGATACGTCCTCCCTCTAGAAGGCCTTGCGGCGGTCTGATTTGATCCACGTCGGACAGCGTGTTTTATAGTGGTTTTTAAAATATTTGTAGAAAACATGAAAACTAATTTTGTTGAAATATAAAAATGGTAATTTATTGATAAGATGTTCTTCTATTATAATATGCAATTGTTATAAAAAAATATTTACGATAAGTTGGTGAAAAAAAATATGTTCTTGACGAGAGTTTCTGAATAATTTCGCATTGTTTAAATTTTTATTTTTCAGGAACTAAACACAAAAAGATTATTTTTCTCAGCAAAATCCCTCCATAAGGGTCTTATTAGTCTGATAATATTTTTATTTTAATCTTATATTTAGTGTTTAAGGATATCTTAAGCTTCTAAATTGCCATTTAAAGCCTAAATAACGAAACTTGTGTTCAGTAATCCGTATAGTACTCACAAATTATCCATCAATCTATAATGTTTTCCACCAAAATCCCTAGATGACAACCTTTTCTAAAATTAGTACTAATTATTTTTCCTTTAAATTGTTTATTGGTGGCTATTAACTCATATGAAAAGTCCTGTTTTTAAGCCAAAAAGCGCGTGCAGGGTATAAACGCTCTTAATCAAATCCTCAATATAATTTAATTATCGATGATTTTTTTGACATAACCCTATTTTATCATTTACAGAGCCCTTCACACCGTACAAGATCTGGGTGCGCGCGTTCTACAACTTCTCCCTGGAGGGTGTGACGTCATCGGACCTGATCGAGCGGCTCGGCCCCATGTCGGAGCCGCTGTACGTGTTGACTGACGTCAGACCACCGTCGGCACCGCTTATATTGAATTTAACATGCGACCAGCCCAAACGTAAGTATCACGAAATAAATCCAGACTTGCCGGTATCTCACTGATTTTGTACTCTGATAATTGTCTAGTACGTGAACACGCCACGGCACTCCATACCAACCTTGTTAGGGGCCATCCATAAATTACGTCAAAACTGTGACCAGCTGTGACAAGGACGAGGAAGGGGCTATAAAATCATGAAATTCGTGTGATAATAACTGGCGGTAGTTCTCTCATATGTGACAGGCCGTCTGGGTGGGTACCACCGCATTGTCTATTTCTCCCGCCAAAAAACAGTTTAAATGCATTGTTGTGTTTCGGATTGAAGGACATTGTGGCCATAGTACATTAATAGACATTGTAGTGCGACAGCCACCGTGGCGCAGGTGGTTAGACGCTGCCTGTGAAACGAGAGGCGCGGGTTGGATCCCGGCACCGAGAGAAATGTTTGTGCAGCCCACACATATTTCTTTCGGGTTTGTGTTTGGTTGTCGAGAAATGCCTTTCGATGCCACGCTATAAATTTAAAATAATGGAATTTATGTCGTGTTCCCTCAAGATAAGCTGGAAAATCCTTTGGTAAAAAATCGGCATCGAAAGTGGACGGCATAAGTCTAAAAATTGGAATTCATGTTGTATTCCCACCAGATAAGTTTGAATATCCTATGGTAAAAAAATAATCCCTTGCCATGCCGCCCCGGTCATCAAAACCCTAGTCTGAGGTAGATTATGACGTCATAGAACACTATACAAGATTGTCGACTAAAACAGTGACGTTACATTGCAGGTACACTATATCTCCAGTGGCGTCAACCGCTGGAGTACAACAACTCCATAGACCAGTACGTGGTGACCCTCAGGAAGATACCTGAACAGCAACCAAGGACGCGGCTCACGCTGCCTACCAACAAGAACGATATCGAGACTACTATAAGCGTGGTAAGTGACATAAAAAACAAAGAATTTAAGAAATTAAAAATATATGTAGGGTATATAAAAACTGCTTTCGAAAACTAAGCCGGGTTTGGATTTTGCATAACAAGCGACGAAGAATTTTTTATGGTTATTTTTTTTTCTTGTCGTCGTGTTTGGGTGGTAAATACACAGTTTTTTTCTAATATAGTAGTGTGCAAATACAATCATATATGTAGGAATAGTTCTGTCTCGGGTCAAATCAAACAAATATCGTTTGGATAATTCCCTTCTCCCCTATTCCGTCCTTCCGTACTTCAACATCTTAACCCTTGAACCATTAACTCTTTCCATCCTAAGTACTTTCAGTAGTCATCTCTTTCACGCAAACTATGTTCCATATCAGTCGTCTAACGTTCCATTCTACTCATCTTACATCATAACATTCAAATCCTACATTTATGTAACAATATTATTAACATTTTTATTATAATTTACAAACCGATAATGTAATATGGGTCTGTATTCATCTAAGTTTATCTAAGTTAAGTTACCCACAATTTAGAATAACTTTACACATTAAAAACCTATTGCTGATTATTTTATGAAGTGTAAAAACATCAATTTAAAAATAACAAAATTTTGAATTATTTATTTTATGTTAACAATATTACACGTAAAGTATTATAAAAACTTATAGTTGTATAGAAAGGTCTAACCAGTCTTACTAGGGATTTAACCCAAGTTATGGCTACAATTAATGTCATAATCTATTTATTACTATATGTACTCAATTTATTTTCCTCATTCAGTGAATATTAATTTCATAGTTCTCCTTAAAACCGGGAGAGGCAGTAGTCGAATTCCACATTAGCCCGTATTTCCTCTACAAATTATCTTGTTTGTTATAAATAAAGAATCTTATTAAGTTTTAAAATATAAAAATACATCCGAAGTGTTCTTTCTAATCTAAAAATTGTCTTATGTTTTGTAAAAAATAATATTCTGAAGGAAAAACAATAAAATAGGAAATTGTACATTGGAACATTAAATACTGGGATTTATTTTGGTAAGTTCGGACATAATTTGACATGTTTCTTTATTAATCTAAAACACAATTGGTGCGAATCAATCGAAATATAATGCCCAATAACATACATATATTGCATTCATAATTGCTCTTATGGGAATGTTACATACATACATACATAAATTAACGCCATTTTCCCAGAAGAGATAGGGAAAGGTGTTACCAGGACGCCCACGTTTCGCCTTATGTGTGTTCCGAAAAGACAATTAAAACATCTTCACAATGCTTGACTGCTTGAATGCTTGACTGTAGTTTGTACTACCGTATGATTGCAAGGCTGAGGTCTCGTGTTCGAATCTGGGGTCGACCAAAGTGGTATTGGCTTTTGATATTCAACATCAGCTCGGAGTCAAGAATTTGTGTCCGATATGAGGAAAGGCTCGCCCCCTACATTGTGGGTCGAAATAACATTGCGAATTGTGGGTGATCTGGTAGCATGCTGCTCGCCCTTCTGGGAAAAATGTGTGTTTATGTATGTACTCACAATGATGAGTTTTTTATAATTGGGTACGATGGTCGATATCCAGGCGGCTATGAATATTAAATATCTTACCACATAGGTCTTAGGTCAATGATCCCTCTTTGAAGTCTCTAGTGTCCAATGTTGTACACTTTAAGGTAAAATATTACGATATAATATTCTTCCTTCTCTCGAGTTGAGTACATACTAAATATCTTTCCTGTTTCACTGGAACCGCAGTGCATGTTAAATATAGTGTTTGAAACTAATTAAACCGGTGGTGGTGCCATATTCATAGTGCGTAGTGTTGATTCTTAGCATTTAGTTGCTATGATCAAGGGTTTCTGAATTGTGAAAAAAATATTTCATATTGAATAATTGGTGTAAAATAAATGAGTAGAAATACTGGATTGATATAAGGTAAATTAACTTAAATAATAATTTAAATTATCTATTTATATTGTTTTCAAAATAACAAAAATGACATGATGATACATGTAAATTACGATCAAATGTTGCTTAGAAATTAATGTAGTGACCATTCGTTCTTGACACTGGCAGAATTGTGGGGTGGTAATTACGCAAACGCCGTAAAAATAAGAACTAAGATGTAGTGACCGAAGTCTTAAGCTTTGGTGTTGGTTGGTCGTATTGACATGATGCATGCAAAGAGACTGACGCATGGCTTTTATAGTCTAAAGTAAAATACAGAATATAGTACACAAATAAATAAATATAATAACACCCCACAGTCACATACATAGTCCTGACCCCACACTAAGATCGAGTCTTGTGTCATGGGTATCAGGAACTACGAGAGACTTTTCGGTCTCACAAACACCCAGACCCGAAAGAAATATTTGTGGGCCGCACAAACATTTCTCTCGGTGCGGGGATCGAACCCGCGACCTCTCGTTTCACAGGCGGCGTCTAACCGACTGCGCCACGGAAGCTGTCAAACAGACAGACAATTATTAATTTAAAAATTAATTTTAAATATCTAGTCTGTGTGTAAAATAAGGGTAGTTAAATTGTAACAGTCACAGAGCGGACGTCTAATACCTCAGTCCGCCCCGTGACCACGAAAGCTGTAAAGTAATCAAAACGTCGGGAAGTTAAAAATGTAAAAATTAAACTAAATTCGCGATAAAATCCGTAAATAATAGTTTTATTTCAATGTGTAACATTCGCGTAAATCTAAGAAACCATTACCTATTAATGTTAATTAATTATCGGTTATTTGTCATTTGTAAGGAAATAACCGATAATTAATTAACATTAATAGGTAATGGTTTCTTAGATTTACGCGAATGTTACACATTGAAATAAAACTATTATTTACGGATTTTATCGCGAATTTAGTTTAATTTTTACATTTTTAACTTCCCGACGTTTTATGAGCATATATTTTTTATTCTAAAATTAAAATGAGCTGGTTAAATAAATTCGTGTATGTAACCTCATCATATTTTTATTTAAATTACACCTATAAAATATATGACTGTTTTACAAATAATAATAAATAAATATATTTTTGCATTGTGAGAATGTGGATTACAATAATTTATATCATTGTATTGTTGTGGCTTGGTGACCTAAATGGATTTTATTGCTGCAAGTAGGTGGTAGAGGACAGTGACGTCACAATTGTCAATATGTTGTGCTTGGGTATCTTGACCACGTAAAGAAATGCTGCACAATTGGTGACGTAATAAATTTATTTACACCAATGTTCGTGGACAATATAATGTCTATATTTGCAACCAAATGTGTATACTGCCTCGGTGGCGTAATTTTACTACAATACGGTTACAAAACTGAGGTCTCGGGTTCGAATCCGGAGTTGGGCAAAGTGGTATTGGATTCTTCTATTCCCTATCAGCCTGGAGTCAGGAATTTCTGCCTGATATGGCGATAGGCTCTCTCCCTATCTCATTGTGGGATGGAACATACAAGGCAAAATGGTGGTCCTGGCACCTCTGCCTAAACCTTATGTATGTAAATGTGTATACTTTATTATCTTGTGCTTTTTTTAAATGTAATTATAATTCGTTTGTTGCAGGAGGTGGAGTTGTGGAACGTAACGCGTTACGAAGTGAAGATATATGCAGTGACGCTTTCAGTGGCTCATGACGGTGTTCTGATCAACGGATCCGAATCACCGCCTGAGGTGAGTTTACACTCATGTACATGTTGTGTGTGTATGTCGTGATTTTGAATTTAAGAATTTTGAAATTGTATTGAATCTTTTAAAAATAATTTGTTATTAAAAGAAAAATCGTTTGATAAATTCTTTCTTCAGTTTAATCCCATCCACTTGAATCTTTAAATGGTCATTTACGTTTCAAACGAAATGTTGTCTTATTTAAAACCTATTTTAGTTATCGAATCTATTGTTCCTTTTGAGCGATACGACCGTCTTTTGTATTACTATGTAATATAATGTTCTATTATTAATTTCACTTAGTGTACAATAAAGTATTTAATTAAATATTAAATATGATTGTGTACACAGGAGGTGTCGAGCGAGTGGTGCGCGGCTCACTCCGAGGCGATGTCCCCCGGCGACTCTCGTGGCGGCGCGCGCTCGCTCAGCAGCACGGCGCTGCTGGCGCTCGTGCCGCTCGCCATGCTGGCCGCGCTCGCGCTCGCGCTGCTCTACTGGAGGTGGGTGGTGTCAGCACGCACGTACGCAAACATGCGTACACGTACGCACATGCACGTGCACGCACACATACGTACACACGCACACGCACACGCACACTTACACACGCATGCACACGCACACGCATGCACATACATACATTGGCACATACACATACAACGTTGATGCGACCGATGGGCGTTTCTTTAAACTGCATATACTAGGTACCATTTTGAAGCTCTGTACTAAAAATCAATTAAATAGGAGCAGTAGTTTAGTCATAAATGATTTTTTAAGTTTTTGCCCCATTTGAACATTCTGTAGCTTTTCTAACAGCTGATTACGCCTAACGCATGGTCATTCACCTTAAAACGATAGATCGTACTAAACTCTGCGCGTTGTTGCCGCTCTTACACAAGTCGCACAAGCTGCGGCGCGGCGCGACAATAACACGCGCCGCGCGCGATGTTGCCAATTTGTTATCTATTCGTATCTACAGGTCAATGAAATTTATTTACACAGGATGGTTGCATTTTACTCTTATTTGGAAGATATTTAGTTTGTTTGAAACAAACAAAATCTCATTTTTGGTTATTATTAATTTTTGTGCCGTGCCGTATTAATACCAAGGACGTATAGCATACATAGTGTAATTTAATGCCCATCGGTCGCATCAACGTTGTATATTACGACCCACTACATGCCACGGGTCACCCACACAATCGACATATATCCTACAAGGTGGACGAACGACCTGGCTAAAGTTGCAGGAAGTCGCTGGATGCAGGTCACTTCTAACAGGTTGATGTGGAGATCCTTGGGAGAGGCCTATGTTCAACAGTGGACTTCCTGTGGCTGAGATAATGATGATAATGAATCCATATACGGTCTTTGCCAATAATCGAAAAATTTTGATTGACGTCAATCCGGATTGTTATTTACTTTTCGATTGTTCTATAACCATGTTGTCAAAAGACAATTCAGGCCTGTCTATTGCCTCTGTTAATAGATTGAAAACAATCTTTTAAATATTTTTTTTTTTATTATAAACCGTGACATGAATGATTTACGCAGAATATTTTTGTTTGTCTTGCTCTGTAAACAAAATGTAACATGTATAGATAATTATTTAATTTTATAAGAATCGTCGCCTGGAATCAAACAAGAAAACGTTTAAGGATAAAACATCAAAAAATATCATTTAATTTAAGCAGCACCGGTATCGTTGTCAACGATGTCTTTTTTTCGGAGGTCTTACAGACTAATAACTACTACAAAATGAAAACACTAATATACACTACTAGCGGTCGGGCCCGGCTCCGCCCGGGTGCATACACGTTTTAAAATGCCGGTCAAAATGTTTAATTCTGACTATCAGTTTAGAATATCGACCAATCGGACCACGAAAACCGAACAAAATTTCCTCGTATTTTCTAGAAATATCACTACTGCTTTCCTCCTATAGGTCATAGCGTGATGATATAGCCTATAGCCTTCCTCAATAAATGGACTGCCCAACACTGAAAGAATCATTCAAATCGGACCAGTAGTTCCAGAGATTAGCGTGTTCAAACAAACAAACAAACAAACTCTGCAGCTTTATAATATTAGTATAGATATGCAATTTAATTTTTATTTACGCAATAACACCACCAAAATTCATCTCTAAGTATTTACATAATTTCCTGAAATATATGTTATTTTATGCTACATAATAGTGATTATTTTACAGATATTATGAATAGGCATTCTCCTTTGTTATATTTTTTGCTCGTATTTGTTTTAACTACTGGTGTTGTGTGGACAGGTGCAGGTCTCGCCTCAGCAAGTGCATCAGCGCTGCGTACAACTATCTGGAGGAGGGAGGGGAGAGGAGTGGTCGGGCGCCGCTCAATGTGTATAAAAAACCAGGTAAGTGAAAAAATGTATTCACAGAGCCCCATACAACAAAAATATTTTTTATTGGACTTCATGTTCATTTCTCCAAGAACTCCGGGTTTGGGGTCTCTTATATTTATATTTATCGAAAAAATAAATTTTCCCTACACAAAAAGTAGGCTTCATCGAAAGACAACAATCTTCGTATCGATACTAAGTTTCATAGTAAAATGGGCATTCTCCTTTAATGATAATTACTTTTTTTTTTCAAATCTGTCGCCTGGGGTAAAACAGGAAAATGTTTTTGGCAAAGCATACAAAATTGCATAATTAGTTTTAAGCAGTATCAATATCGGTATTAATGATATTTTTTACTGATACTTTGAATGGGCATTCTCCTTTGGGTTCAAAGTATAGGACCCATTTAAATGTTTATCCCGTGGTGCTTAATACGTCTGGGTCCTCTATATATTTTTTGTCACCCGCTTTGTTGCAGAGGGAAGTAGACAACTATATGTTTCCAACTCCTTCTATTGTTTTTTTTTTCTGATTAATTTTGATGCGGGTTAAAGACAAGCTAGTGTCTCTGAGAGGCTCACCGAGCTTCGGAACTCGGTGTCAAATCTTTGTGTGCTACTGTTGATCCTGGCTGACCGGAATTGCAGTGGTGGTTGTGAGGGTGGGAAAGTCTCTATAATATATAACGTACAAGAAAATATGTACGTTTTTCAAGACGCGAATGTATGATAGCGTTCCCTTTTTTTATAAATACTGTAAGCGTACATTGTAACACTCCGTAGTGAACTGTTCTCCGCTGCGCGCGTGCGCGTCGGGCGCGGAGGCGGAGTGCTTGGCGCAGGCGGGCGCGCGGCCGCCGCGCATGGCGGGCCCGCACCACCCCGCCATCTGCGCCAAGCACTTCCCCAAGCACGTCGCCGCGCTGCACGCCGATGGAGATATTGGATTCAGGTCTGTATTGATTTTTGGGGTTCTGTACCTAAAAGGTAAATATTGTTACCCTATTACTGAGCCTCCGTTGTCTATCTGTCTGCCACCAGGCTGTATCTCATAAACCACGATAGATAGAAAGCTGAAATTTCCATTGAAAATTATGTATTTCCGTTGCCGCTATAATATCAAATACTAAAAATAAAAAAAATGAATATATTAATTGGGATCCCCATACAATGGTCTTGATTTTTTGCTCAATATTAAGAAAGGTAACAGGTAGACGCTAAAATTTTCACAGAATATAATAATAAACAAGAACAAACGTGATTTTTTAGGGTTTCTATTTATTAACCTATATTGTCCCACTGCTGGGCGAGGTAGATCTTCAACTCCTTCCATCAGTCTCTATCTTCTGCCGTTGCCGTCCATACACTACCTACTGAAATGATCAAAGTCATCACGCCATCTTTTCCGAGGTCTGCCTCGTCTCCTCTTGTTATCCCTGGGCATCCATTGCCTGGCAATGGTGACGAGGAGTATTATGTATGATGATTAAGATTTTGTCTGTACTGTTTTGGTGACCTTAAACATAAACCGAGTTGGGCATAGTAATATTGCATTTTTTCTATCCATTATCAGATCGGAGACAGGAAATTACGCCTGTAATGGTAATAGGTTCGCCACGTCTTGGGAGGGAATATACAAGGGGAAACGTTGGTGTCCTGGTAGCACCTCTGCCTAAACTTTCTGGGAAAAATGCGTGATTTTATGTATGTATGTTTTGGTAACGTATATAAGCGTTTCACATACATATTATGTAATTCGAGAGTTTAGGTTGGCCAAGAATTTAACAGTCTGTAAGTAGTCAAGTATAATATTAAATATTTAAATTAAGCGAATAGAGATGAAGTTACTATTTTGTGTCTGGTGTTTTGTGTCAAATTGTTCATGTTTTGTTTTCTTACAGCAAAGAATACGAGATAGTGGTAGCAAGATCCAATGCGTTGGCGCACACCAGTCATCACAGTCACAGACCAGAGAACAGACTGAAGAATCGATACTTGAATATAACTGCATGTGAGTATTGATTTGCATATGAATAAATGGGGTGAAAATTGATATTTCAGATGACTTTAAACAACTATCTGTTTAATGGACATGGATAGTTGTTTAAAGTTATTGATACGGATATAAATAATATTAGAAATTTGTATTTAAACAATTTATGTATGCGCTGCATCATTTTTATACAGATTAATATTTTTTTACTCATTTAAAAATTGCAGTAATTTTTTGAATATTGTTTAAAATTATTTATTACAGTTTGTGTATAATGTTACTTTTCATAAAATTGTCATAGGGATAACAAACTCACAATATGATATTTGAATGTAATGTGTAACTGTCGTGCGTGTTTGCGTGCGCGTGCGTGTGTGCATAGGGGTGCGACTTCGTACATGAAAAATATTGAAAACAATTATTTCGATTCTATCGTCACGCTCTGGCGAGAATGGAAAATTTGTTTTGTACGTTGATATCATGAACGTTCTTGATATTAAAAACAATTTCAACTTGATATTGGTTAAAATTACAAGAGGTTACGAAGGATACACATTTTGAAATATTAGACTAACAAATATGAAATTTCGCGCGTTTGCCAAGCGCGCCCTCTGATGGCGGGTTTCATTACTTTCCAGAATTTGATCCCTATTAGCAAATAGCAACATTATCGAATAGTGTAATAATCCAACGTGTCTTTTTTTTTCAAAATCATTGTGTTCGATTCCTAGTTAGGCATATTGATTTATCAAAAATCTAAGTATGCAATTTTAGTTTTCATCAAAATCGGGCATTTTTTATTTTAGCATTTTTTATTATTCCTCATAGTTTCGTATTTGACCATCCACGCATTTGTAATACTCACCCTGTATAATAATAATATATTAATGGTAATCTGTGTGTACGTACAGACGACCACTCGCGCGTGTGCGTGTCTGCGGGCGCGCGGTGCGGCGCGGCGGGGTGCGTGGGCGCGGGGCGCGGCGGCGCGGCGGGCTGCGTGGGCGCGGGGCGCGGCGGCGCGTGCGACTACGTCAACGCCAACTTCATCGACGGCATGCTGCCCGCGCTCGCGCCGCAACACGTCGCACGGATACGGGCCAGGCTCGACAGGAGGAACAGGCCGGAGAGGTATGTCATTTTGACAGTGGAAAATGGAAACAAAAAATGTAGTGAGACTCACTGTGACTGTATTAGACTGTACAAATGAAGGTGATACGTGCCTAATTGCTAAATCAGATCAAACATTATCTGTTAACGTTAACGACATGACAATTTTCTAGTAATGAAGTTATTGTGTTCCAGTAGTTTTTATCGATATTTTTTTCAACGCATTGACTTAATATTAAAAATAATTAATTCAAGTTTACTGAAATGAAAATAGAAATGAAATTGAATGTATGAACGTAATAGAACCGTAGGAATGAAAATGAATTATTGTTTTATTCTTAAGCTACCGCAGTAATTTCAATATATGACACTATAATAAACAAATAGCAACGTGAGCGGGATTGAAATCGATAAACGGTCTCTATGCGCACTCGTGCAACACTAAGACCTAAACATTTGCGTCTTTAATAACGTAGTTCGTGACATTAGTCAAAATTGAGTTAATTATCTAACTACAAGTACTTTTAGTACAATTAAATAACAATGTTAAACTTAATAATTCATTGCGTTATTTTTATTGCGTATGTGAACTAATTTTATATTCCTACAGAATAGACATTGCTTATTTTTTTTCCAGCACCAAACGACTCACTCTCCACAGACAACCATCAGTGAAACTCCCACTGTAGCTTAGATGCGACTTAAAAATTGTTCTCAACCGTAATAACTCACTCTCCGCAGACAACCATCGATAAAATTCCGAATGTAGCTTAGATGCGACTTAAAAATTGTTCCCAGCACTAATGACTCACTCTCTCCACAGACAACCATCGATAAAGCTCCAACTGTAGCTTAGATGCGACTTAAAAATTGTTCTCAACACTAATGACTCCCACTCTTCACAGACAACCATCGATAAAACTCCAACTGTAGCTTAGATGCGACTTAAATTGTTCCCAGCACTAATGACTCACTCTCCACAGACACCCATCGACAATTAAAAATAGTGCTCAACATTAATCACCCACTCTTTCCGCAGACAACCATCGCTAAAACCGATAAAGCCTCCACCGAACCTGGCGGACGGCATCGAGTCAGCATTCCTCAACATCGAGTTCAGCGGCATCGTGGAGTCGGACGAGCAGAACGAAGATTCAGACAGCGATAGAAGCGACGATGACAGCGAACTTGACGATGTTTATGTCGATATAGGTATGGAGCTATATTGTTATGGTGGTATAGACAATGATATGAATGGATAGGTAAATATTCAGTGAATGATTATGTGAATTCAAGGGCGTCGCCAAGGGGGGCAGGTAGGCCCCTAGAGATTAAAAAAAAAAGCTAAATGTAAAACAACCAAAATCTTTGACTTGGCTTACGGTTTTCTTTTTTGGATATACCATACTATTGTACTACAAATTCCAATTTTAAAACTAGCTTAATTATTTCATATATCATATTTATTACTAAACCTGCATCTACACCTACCCATCCTCTAATAAACCTAATGCATTCCAGAGGGAGTACAGACGCGAGTGAAGCTGGAATGGCTAGTGTGGAAGCGGCGTTACATCGCGACGCAAGGCCCCACGCCCGCGACACTTGACGCGTTCTGGCGCATGATCGTGCAGCACAGGGTTCATACTATTGTTATGATCACTAATCTGGTTGAGAGGGGACGGGTATGTATTTTTTTTTTAAATCTTTGCACCGATACTAAATTATATAGTTAAATGGACACTCTCCTAAATTGGCTTTAAATTCTAAGAAGCTGAAATCATGGTTACGTGTGCGAATTACACAAATACTTTCTCTCTCTTTTAATTTATCTGCACATGGTTGATCGTTGTAATTTACAAGTTACAACGAATTTAGAGTATTTATAATATAGTCGATAAAAATGGTGGTGCCGAGCCACCTTCTTCTGCCCTTCTATTGGCTGATATTTGACAGGTTGTTTAACATTAACAAATACTTGGAAAATAAATGTAAAAATAAACAGTTTAGGGCTATATAATTTCACTCAAACTCATTTTAAAAAGATACTAGCTAAATGTGTACTTTCGGTTATCAAAGAAATTTATTGAATTTAATGTTAAGTCATATGAGAGCGCTACCAACGTTACGAACAAGAAAATATCTACGTTTAAGAAGACGCAAATGTATGACAGCGCTCCCTATACTGGGTATCTCAAGACTGCTACCGAAAACGAAGCCGGGTGGTAGTTTTAGTGACTACAAACACAATGCAACCATTTTTGTGTGGTAAATCCATAGTTTTTGCGAAAATAAAAATTTAAACACTTCTATACCTTAGATTATTTATAAATAAAAGGGTATACACTATTATTTTAGGAAAAAATTTATTTACCACCCAAATATGGTCATAGGAAAAAAACAACAAAAAAAAATTGTTGCTTTTTTTTGCGACTTTTCCGTTGCATTGTGTCTGAAGTCGCTTACACTACCACCCGGCTTCGTTTTCGGTAGCAGTCTTGATATACCTTGTATATTATAAATACTCTAAGTTAGGAGACTGTCCCGCCCTCACAACCACCATTGTAACTCCTGTGAGCCAGGATCAATAGTGGCACGCAAAGCTCGGTGAGTCTCCGGGGACGTCTAACTTGTCTTTAACCCTTTCTTTTGAAATTAATCAGAAAGTTAATAAATAGGAGGAGTTGGAAATAAATTATTGTCCACGTTGCACGAAGGGAAATATGCTAAGCTGACAAGTTTAAGCGTAATGTAAATATTACAATAATACTGGTATGTCCCCCTCAGCGGAAGTGCGACATGTACTGGCCGGCGGGCGGCGCGGGCAGCGCGGCGGAGTTCGGCGGCGTGCGCGTCACGCTGCTGCGCGAGGACGTGCGCGCCGCATACACCGTGCGCGACATGCTCGTGCGGGACCTCGCCGCCGACTACCCCGTGCGTACCGACACTCGCATCACTCACTACTCACTCACTACTTACACACCGCTCACATCCAGTAGAGACCTACACCGTGCGCGTCACGCTGCTGCGCGAGGACGTGCGCGCCGCATACACCGTGCGCGACATGCTCGTGCGGGACCTCGCCGCCGACTACCCCGTGCGTACCGACACTCGCATCACTCACTACTCACTCACTACTTACACACCGCTCACATCCAGTAGAGACCTACACCGTGCGCGTCACGCTGCTGCGCGAGGACGTGCGCGCCGCATACACCGTGCGCGACATGCTCGTGCGGGACCTCGCCGCCGACTACCCCGTGCGTACCGACACTCGCATCACTCACTACTCACTCACTACTTACACACCGCTCACATCCAGTAGAGACCTACACCGTGCGCGTCACGCTGCTGCGCGAGGACGTGCGCGCCGCATACACCGTGCGCGACATGCTCGTGCGGGACCTCGCCGCCGACTACCCCGTGCGTACCGACACTCGCATCACTCACTACTCACTCACTACTTACACACCGCTCACATCCAGTAGAGACCTACACCGTGCGCGTCACGCTGCTGCGCGAGGACGTGCGCGCCGCATACACCGTGCGCGACATGCTCGTGCGGGACCTCGCCGCCGACTACCCCGTGCGTACCGACACTCGCATCACTCACTACTCACTCACTACTTACACACCGCTCACATCCAGTAGAGACCTACACCGTGCGCGTCACGCTGCTGCGCGAGGACGTGCGCGCCGCATACACCGTGCGCGACATGCTCGTGCGGGACCTCGCCGCCGACTACCCCGTGCGTACCGACACTCGCATCACTCACTACTCACTCACTACTTACACACCGCTCACATCCAGTAGAGACCTACACCGTGCGCGTCACGCTGCTGCGCGAGGACGTGCGCGCCGCATACACCGTGCGCGACATGCTCGTGCGGGACCTCGCCGCCGACTACCCCGTGCGTACCGACACTCGCATCACTCACTACTCACTCACTACTTACACACCGCTCACATCCAGTAGAGACCTACACCGTGCGCGTCACGCTGCTGCGCGAGGACGTGCGCGCCGCATACACCGTGCGCGACATGCTCGTGCGGGACCTCGCCGCCGACTACCCCGTGCGTACCGACACTCGCATCACTCACTACTCACTCACTACTTACACACCGCTCACATCCAGTAGAGACCTACACCGTGCGCGTCACGCTGCTGCGCGAGGACGTGCGCGCCGCATACACCGTGCGCGACATGCTCGTGCGGGACCTCGCCGCCGACTACCCCGTGCGTACCGACACTCGCATCACTCACTACTCACTCACTACTTACACACCGCTCACATCCAGTAGAGACCTACACCGTGCGCGTCACGCTGCTGCGCGAGGACGTGCGCGCCGCATACACCGTGCGCGACATGCTCGTGCGGGACCTCGCCGCCGACTACCCCGTGCGTACCGACACTCGCATCACTCACTACTCACTCACTACTTACACACCGCTCACATCCAGTAGAGACCTACACCGTGCGCGTCACGCTGCTGCGCGAGGACGTGCGCGCCGCATACACCGTGCGCGACATGCTCGTGCGGGACCTCGCCGCCGACTACCCCGTGCGTACCGACACTCGCATCACTCACTACTCACTCACTACTTACACACCGCTCACATCCAGTAGAGACCTACACCGTGCGCGTCACGCTGCTGCGCGAGGACGTGCGCGCCGCATACACCGTGCGCGACATGCTCGTGCGGGACCTCGCCGCCGACTACCCCGTGCGTACCGACACTCGCATCACTCACTACTCACTCACTACTTACACACCGCTCACATCCAGTAGAGACCTACACCGTGCGCGTCACGCTGCTGCGCGAGGACGTGCGCGCCGCATACACCGTGCGCGACATGCTCGTACGGGACCTCGCCGCCGACTACCCCGTGCGTACCGACACTCGCATCACTCACTACTTACACACCGCTCACATCCAGTAGAGACCTACACCGTGCGCGTCACGCTGCTGCGCGAGGACGTGCGCGCCGCATACACCGTGCGCGACATGCTCGTGCGGGACCTCGCCGCCGACTACCCCGTGCGTACCGACACTCGCATCACTCACTACTCACTCACTACTTACACACCGCTCACATCCAGTAGAGACCTACACCGTGCGCGTCACGCTGCTGCGCGAGGACGTGCGCGCCGCATACACCGTGCGCGACATGCTCGTGCGGGACCTCGCCGCCGACTACCCCGTGCGTACCGACACTCGCATCACTCACTACTCACTCACTACTTACACACCGCTCACATCCAGTAGAGACCTACACCGTGCGCGTCACGCTGCTGCGCGAGGACGTGCGCGCCGCATACACCGTGCGCGACATGCTCGTGCGGGACCTCGCCGCCGACTACCCCGTGCGTACCGACACTCGCATCACTCACTACTCACTCACTACTTACACACCGCTCACATCCAGTAGAGACCTACACCGTGCGCGTCACGCTGCTGCGCGAGGACGTGCGCGCCGCATACACCGTGCGCGACATGCTCGTGCGGGACCTCGCCGCCGACTACCCCGTGCGTACCGACACTCGCATCACTCACTACTCACTCACTACTTACACACCGCTCACATCCAGTAGAGACCTACACCGTGCGCGTCACGCTGCTGCGCGAGGACGTGCGCGCCGCATACACCGTGCGCGACATGCTCGTGCGGGACCTCGCCGCCGACTACCCCGTGCGTACCGACACTCGCATCACTCACTACTCACTCACTACTTACACACCGCTCACATCCAGTAGAGACCTACACCGTGCGCGTCACGCTGCTGCGCGAGGACGTGCGCGCCGCATACACCGTGCGCGACATGCTCGTGCGGGACCTCGCCGCCGACTACCCCGTGCGTACCGACACTCGCATCACTCACTACTCACTCACTACTTACACACCGCTCACATCCAGTAGAGACCTACACCGTGCGCGTCACGCTGCTGCGCGAGGACGTGCGCGCCGCATACACCGTGCGCGACATGCTCGTGCGGGACCTCGCCGCCGACTACCCCGTGCGTACCGACACTCGCATCACTCACTACTCACTCACTACTTACACACCGCTCACATCCAGTAGAGACCTACACCGTGCGCGTCACGCTGCTGCGCGAGGACGTGCGCGCCGCATACACCGTGCGCGACATGCTCGTGCGGGACCTCGCCGCCGACTACCCCGTGCGTACCGACACTCGCATCACTCACTACTCACTCACTACTTACACACCGCTCACATCCAGTAGAGACCTACACCGTGCGCGTCACGCTGCTGCGCGAGGACGTGCGCGCCGCATACACCGTGCGCGACATGCTCGTGCGGGACCTCGCCGCCGACTACCCCGTGCGTACCGACACTCGCATCACTCACTACTCACTCACTACTTACACACCGCTCACATCCAGTAGAGACCTACACCGTGCGCGTCACGCTGCTGCGCGAGGACGTGCGCGCCGCATACACCGTGCGCGACATGCTCGTGCGGGACCTCGCCGCCGACTACCCCGTGCGTACCGACACTCGCATCACTCACTACTCACTCACTACTTACACACCGCTCACATCCAGTAGAGACCTACACCGTGCGCGTCACGCTGCTGCGCGAGGACGTGCGCGCCGCATACACCGTGCGCGACATGCTCGTGCGGGACCTCGCCGCCGACTACCCCGTGCGTACCGACACTCGCATCACTCACTACTCACTCACTACTTACACACCGCTCACATCCAGTAGAGACCTACACCGTGCGCGTCACGCTGCTGCGCGAGGACGTGCGCGCCGCATACACCGTGCGCGACATGCTCGTGCGGGACCTCGCCGCCGACTACCCCGTGCGTACCGACACTCGCATCACTCACTACTCGCTCACTACTTACACACCGCTCACGTCCAGTAGAGACCTACACGAGTCATATCATCAATCATAACGATATTTCAGGGCGGTGATTCAGGCGCGCGTAATGGTCGCGCAGTGGTGCAGTACCACTACACGGTATGGCCCGACCACGGCACCCCGCGACACCCCCTCGCCGTGCTACCCTTCGTGAGAGCGGCCGCGCAGCATCCCGCCACTGTGCTTGTGCATTGCAGGTATATTACTAAGGGGTTCTATTACAGACGTAATACTCTTATTCTTTAAAAAATATTTTTTCTGTGTCTTAAATGGAATCGATTATTCAAAAGAAGTCTAAATGATGATTACAAAATAATGTTTTGAGAAATGTAATGTATGTATAATGTTAAATATAGGAAAATATTCTAGGCATATTCAAAACTATATAGATAGATAAATGAACACTTTATTGAGCACCATTTAATACAAAAACATACCTATAAGTTACATCGTAATTAGAGACCGTAGCAAATGACGGTCTTATCGCAATATTTAATGATCTCTTCCACACAACCATATTACAATGGATCAATGTTTAAAGAACACATGCAATGTGGGGTGTTTATTAACTTAAGATTTATAGAGTTGTACTATACAAGTATCGATATACGATATCCCAAATAAACATTAAACTATAGTCGATTAACTCTCGTAATTTTCTTCCAGCGCCGGCGTCGGCCGCACAGGCACATATATAGTCCTCGATGCGCAACTCAACCAGTTAAAACTCACCGGCACACTATCACCACTAGGATTCCTATGCAGAGCACGGACACAACGCAATCACCTCGTACAAACAGAAGAACAATACGTATTCGTACACGACGCATTACTCGAGCACGTCCGATCCGGCAACACCGAAGTAGAGTACCACAAATGTCGAGAATACCTGCTGAAACTACTCGAAGATATATCAGAAGATGACCTAGCTGTTCTAGACTTAAACCCGCCGAAACGTAAAAGCGTTGACGATTTAACGGTCACAAACGGGGTCGATGAAGTTTCCAGTGTGAAATCGAGTCAGAATTGCAGTGATAAAGAGATTGTGGAGAACGGTAGTCAGGTATCGATTAAGACTGATGAGCTGAACAGTGAACAGAGCAAGTCTGCGAAGGATTCTGAGGGTTCCGAGGAACAGAAAGAGGGGCTTGTTAACGGAGATGATGCGGAGGGCGTGTATGACCTCGCGCCTCGCAGTACCGATACGTATAGTAAAAAGATGCAGGCGTATAACAATATGAGCGATGAGGAGAAAGAGGAAATGAGAAGGTAAGAATATGCTTTATTATAATATAGTATATAGTAGTATTGTAAAATATCGATTATTTCTTGAGAAATGTCTTTTTAAACATAATAATAATAATTAAATATATTTTCAATATTTCCTTGCAGAGCGAACCGTGCTGAAAACTACGCATTGTTGGAGCGCATGCGTTCGTTCGCGAATCGACACAATACGTATCAAGGTCCACCGCCAGTCAACTTGCTGGAGAAACAGTTTTTGGTGAGTGAATATCAACATAAAAAAAAAAAAAAAAAATACACCTAACAGTCACATACATAGTCCGCACCCCACACTAAGATAATTTAGTGGCGTGGATATCAGGAACTATGAGAGACTTTTCAGTCTCATAAACACCTTGAACTTGAACCAGACTTGAAACAAATGCTTGTGGTTCACAGAAATATTTCTCTCGATGTGAGGACCGAACACGTGACCTCTCGTTTCACAGCCGGCGTTTAATCGACTTTGCCAAGGAGGCTGCCGAAATGATATTCTCAGAAGACTTTTTAATTTATTATTCCATATTCGTCTACCTACATAGTCGACAAAGGAACTGCTAATTGTTATTGGAGATAGTTAAACAACAATTTCTAATAGGTCGCTGTCAAAATCTTTAATCGAAGTATAAATATAGTAAATTAGACTTACTGTGGCTGTAGCTAAAGTTGATTATGTAATGTTGCAGCTAATAACCCGTTCGTGCGTGGAGGCGAGCGTATGTGCGCGTGCGCCTCACAATGTCGAAAAGAACCGACCCGATGGAGTATTGCCTTCTGATACCGCGCGAGTCACTCTCGTGCCCAAACCCGGTGTGGAAGGTATGTGAAATAATTGTGATAAATCTTTTAGAAGTATTTTGATCTTGGAGCTGTTGAAAGCTAAAAGTTGAAAGTTAAAAACTTGTATTATATAAATGTGATATAAAAGTTGCATTTACTTAGTTGCGTTACTTGAACAACCACCCACTTGTCGACCCGTCTACGGGCCAAATGTCATTTTTTTAATATATTACCATGTATAGAGCCACAAAGTTATCTGACCCGGTGAGAGAGTCGCTGTAATCGAATTTGGTGTTGCCATTAAAATAGATATAGCAATAAAGTGGGTAAAGTAAGATTTTTCAATCCGATCAATAGTGTCGGGAAAATGAGCGGACCAGTTTCATATGCATGTTTTTTTCTTTCACAAGATTTCTAATCAATCGCTCCCCTTTAAAGAAGTCAAAACCCTTAAAAAAGTTATCTGTATCAGCCCATACACGTCCCACTGGAGGGTACGGGCCTACTCTGCAATCGAGAGTACGATTGAGGGTAGTTAGGCCATATCACAGGCCATATAGTCCGCCGCGCTGGTCTAATGCGGGTTGGTGGACTTACACAGGTACCATAGAAATTCTTATAAATCGCTTTGGTATGCAGGTTTCCTCACGATGTTTTCCTTCACCGTTTTAGTGTGTGTTTATTGACTATCAATACACGCATGACTCCGAAAAGTCAGAGGGGTGCCCTGAGATTCGAACCCGCGGCCACCGTGAAATGTGGTTGTGGTCATTGGTGGTCCATTTACCAACAGGCCACCACGCACGTAACGATAAATTTTAGTTTATGATATGAACTTACATCTATTGTACTAGTACGTACAAAGTTCTGTTTTCGTGGAATTTATTTTGAAAAGCTGACAACACAAACTTGTTGCGGCAGCTACACGATGATACAATTTTTCGAAGGGTATTATTGGTATCTGAAGCCGCTTTTCTTCCTACGTAAAATTTAATACCTGAAGTTTAACATTCCTAGCATCACTTTTTAAAGTTATCGGCAATTTTCACTAGTTTTAAATAATGCAGATATGGCCGATATGTCAGCGACTGGCAGATAGACTGACATTCCAAATGACGTATTTGTTTCCACTTTTGGCCACTGGGCCAGATAACTTTGTGGCTCTATATTTGTTAACATTAAGGCTGTCATGATTTTGACATTGAGAAGCCTCTAAAGAGGGAGGGACGTTAGAATAATGAGGTTTGAAAAATATCTAACGCGTCTCCTATACGTTGTAGACATTCCAATATCGACTACGTAGAAGCAGAATGGAAACTTACTATTATTGCATTGTTAAATACATGTACATACATACATGAACCGACAACCGTTGGGGTAGACGTGTTCTCGAGTGGAGACCGCACCTCGGCAAACGTAGTGTAGGACGCCCTCCAACCAGGTGGAGTGATGATATCCGAAAGATGGCTGGCAGCTATAGGAGACGTTGGGCTGAAGGTCGAGCCCAGTGGCGTGCTATAAGAGAGACCTATGTCCAGCAGTGGGCGCGAATAGCCTGATGATGATGATGATGATGAAGACATGTACGTAATTAATTAATCTGTGTTGCATGACAGGCAGCGAGTACATAAACGCATCATGGGTGTGCGGGCGGCGGCGCCTGCGCGAGTTCGCGGTGGCGCAGCACCCGCCCGCGCCCGCGGCGTCGCCCGCGCCCGCGGCGGACCTGTGGCGGCTGCTGTGGGACCACACCGCGCAGCTGGTGCTCGCGCTAGCGCCTGATGATCCGGTTAGAACATACTATACATTTCGCACCTTTACAATTATAGAGACCTAAAAACTTGCGAACGTTCATGCGACGTCTCATATTCAGAGCAATAAAAAAATATATACATCCAACAGTCACAAACCCCACCTATCCTCGTGACCCCACACTAAGATCTAGTTTTATATCGTGGGAATCTGGAACTACGAGACACTTTTAGGCCTCACAAACAGACACTTTTCGGCCTCACAAACACCTAGACCCGAAACACGTAGGTACCTGTGGATCACATAGATATTTGCCTCGGCGCAGCGATCTAACCCGCGGCCTTACGTTTCACAGCCGGTATTCCTAGGCACTAAACAGTAATCCTAAATGTAAAAATAGTGCTAGAGTTACTTCTAACGCAAGAAGTTTTTGTAAGTGACTGTTGAATAAAATTAACATCAGTTAACTAAACTATATGCTCAATATTAAATCTAAATTTATTGTATAATTATTATGTATTTATTCAGGAGTGTGAAGTATTCTGGCCGACGGAAGAAGAGAAAGAGCTATTCGTTGCCAACTTCAGAGCAAGCTTTGTATCCAAAGACACCTATGTCGCGTACCGAAAGACTGACAAACCCGACCGGAGGTCACCCGTCATCGACACGCCCACGGAACCAGAGACCAACGGATATCGACGGCAAGAGAGCAGCGACTGTGCTGACGACGAGCGACTCATACCAGAGAACAGTTCACCAATCAGCACAACAGAGCCATCCTATCGATTCGACAGGACCGAACTCCGGTTAGAACGGTTAAGCGCCGGCAACCGGGACTTATCAGCAAGAAAGTCGATAGCAAACGGCGACCTATTCGCCTCACTATCGGAGAAGAAAAACGGACCCAAATCCCCCCGTAGCCCTTCGAAAATGTCGCTCAAAAACTTCAAGTTGAGCTCACCTACCAAGTTCAAATTCCCGGACTGGGGGTCAAGGGCGGCTGGTTCGCCCCCGGACACGGCCCCGCCCCCGCCCCCCGTGGCGCCCGCGCTCTCCGTCGAGGAGGAGGCGGAGCTGCGGAGACCGTGCTACAGATTCGTGAAAGTCGATAAAGTGCCGGAGGACACTCCGTCGGACAGAGTGATCGAAGTGATTAACGTGAGCGTGCATTCGTTGCAAGATGACTATCAGTTGACTGTGAAGTTTATTAAGTGCAGTGGTTGGTTGGACGGGGACACGACGGAGTACACGTTGGGTAAACCCGAAGAGAACAAGTTTATTAAAGCGGTGAGACAGGCGACGAGCGAGAGTGAGCGAGAGGAGGCGATAGACAGGCTCATACAACCTTACTCGGACTCGTTCGCGCTTATAGAGTATGTCGCCGGGTGTCAGATGGAGTACAAGAATGGACCCGTTGTTGTCGTCGACAAGTGAGTAGAGTATTCTTTATTTGTATTTTAATTACATATAGGTTTCTTTTATAGTAAATATGCTGCTTTATTATATATTTTTATTACATGAGCGTAATTAAGTGTATTTTTTGTGACGAATCATTTTACATGTTGATATTGTGAATTAATTTATGTAGTAAGATTGGCGCTTGAATGGTACTCAGTTGCAACATAGTTGTCACATAAATATTTTTTTGACACAGAAAATGCAGCTGGACTTTATTATTACCATATTTTTATAACTTTATAAAATGTATAAGATTATTAAAAATCACAAGCGCCCCATATGTTATGTGCGATGCAGAATGCGGGAGTGGGACAGAGCACTGCGATGCGATAGCTTTGTTTGCTATTTTTTGTTTCAATGTGTTATTATACTTGATTTATTCGGTTTTTTTTAAAATTTGTTTTGATTATGGTTAGGCTGATTATGATTAGGCTATTGCATATATTTAATGTTAGGTTAATGTTAAGTAGTAATAATAGGCTCTTGTTTGTGTTAGCTTTGCGTCCACATTTCATACAAGGTGATCACTGAAAATCATTGTTGTGCTGGGGACTGCACTTCAGCGCAACATTTTTGTTGAGTGTTCACCTACTTGTCACAGCCACAACATGCAAATTTCTTCTTTATTTTTATTGTCTTTTTACACCTGTATTTAATTAGTAATAATAGATTTTTTGTTTGTTTTAACTTGTGTCTAGCATCTTCATCCAAGGTGATTACCGAAAATCAGCGTTGTGCAACTTCTTGTCACATCCCTACGCGAGTTTATTCTTTCCTTTTTTTTTACACCTATATTTGTACGTTATATTCAGTGTCTGACCAATAAACCTGTTACATAGATACGGCGGTTGGAAAGCGATGACATTCTGCGCACTCTCCGCGGCGGGGGGCGGGGCCGGCCTGTCCTCCGGTACTGGCGAGGGCGCGGGCGCGGACGTGTACTGCTGGGCGGCGCTGGGCGCGGCGGCGCGCTGCCCCCCGCCGCGCGCGCCGCACGCCGTGCACGCGCCGCACGCGCTGCTGGCCGCGTACTGCGCGCTCGCCGCGTACGGACCGCGCGTGCACACGCATCGACACCGGTGAGTCACTTAGCATATACATATTAGTGTTATTGTTACATTGTTGATATTATAGTCAAAATTTAATTTTAATGTAGTTATGATAATTTTGATCATATAGAACTTTAGACTATGACGTAGATATTGTCAATACAACATTCACATATATTACATTTCATTTTTCCAATAACCGCTTTAAAATATTTTTTTATTTGAATATGTAGTGTCTCTGGATTAGGTAGCTTACGTTATGGTGGAGCTGATATACCCAAAGATAGAAACTAAAAAAATAAAAAAAAAAGTATCTATTATAACTTAGATTTTGTACTCTGTTTTTTTTGTGTGTTAAAGTTGGTTATTTACATCGATTAATATTTGTTTCAGATTGTCAAACTCATCAAACGAAGAGTCTCGGTAATTGTGCACATAAGAAGTAATACTCAGTGTGTTGTGTTGTATATTGCATGAACCAGCGTACAATACGCGTCGGATATAACGCGGCCGTGTTCCAAACTCGCTGTTACGCAAGATATTCCATGCGAAACGCGCATAACGGTAACCTCTCATATCTTTTAGCATAATAGTCGTAGTGTACGGTGTATATACGTCAGGTTGACAGCGAACGAGCGGAAAGTACACTATTTGTTACCGTCTCCACACAAAATAGTGTTTTTTGTAATTTTTGTGTCGTGTTGCCATATTATTGTGATAACGCCAGTCCCATATTTATTCCATTATCCCTGGTAGATAAGCCTCATATTTATTTCATATTATTTAACAGTAAGTGATAGAATCCCGCCGATGTACTTATAATTTTGTATTATATCACGTTTTGTGACCGCCGCTCGTCCGCTGCCAACTTGACCCCAGCCTTACCTCCGCGCAAAGGATAATGTAACAAAAAATGTGGATTTAAGAATTGATTTTCCCCACTCTTAGACGAAAAACAAAGAATTCAAGGCATTTATTATTTGTAGATTTGTTTACCATAGCTAAACGTAACAGTTGGATGCTCAAAAAGTAATAAAACAATAATTTTGTTGAAAAATTGAATGTATAAATAATATCGTAACTAAGGCTTCGTCTCTTATGAAATAAGATGTGGCTGTGTGCGTTTATATTATGACGGAAATTGACGATTTTTCTAGGATTTTTTTCATCAAGGATATTCGATTTTTGTGTTTACTGTAACTCGTAGCGTATAGCATAGACGCAGTGCAATAGTTTATTTTACTCAATATAAATATAAAGAAGCATAAATATATTTTTAACGTTTTTTTCCTTAGCCCATGTATTTAATCGTGCGTGATGTGGACGTAATTTGTCGATATCGACAACATTTTTAACGAGATTATCGATATTATTGTCGTACGTATTCGATTGTAATCGATCGTTGTAACATCCTAGAGACTTTTGGACATTGCTATTGTCGACTATTATATCGATATCGATGATAGCAATTCTTGTATGTAGTATAAAATATACATTCGATAGTTATGTAATAGCCTATTCTAGTGGGTTGGGCGGTTATATGCGACACTCTTGCCTCACATTTTCATGCCGTTTTTTTAAATGATTAGACCACAGTTTTAACTGTCCTTTTTGTATTTATTTATTCTGATAATAAGCATTTTTCTCAGCTAAAATAATTGAATAAACGGACTTAAAATGTGGGTATTATTTAAACCTGTACTTTATAGTATATGGATAGATAGTATTAGAATCCCCGGCTGGCAGTTTTTTTTTAAATTAATTGTTTGAATTCGCATATATTTTTTGTTTATTATTATACCAATTAAAGTCATAGCTTTGTAAAATTCGATAAAGTTATTTAAAACAAACCTGTGTTTTGGGATATTTGAAATATTTTATATTATATATCTCTTTTTGTTATATTGTTGGCCAATTTTAGCCTCCCAAATATTCCTAATTTAATGGAGTCATGGTAATCTTTAGACATTTCTTCTCTAAGCTTCTTCAAACGTGTCACACGACTGCTATAAAGTATACGTTTTATCCAAGAGTGTCTTATGACGTCACGCGTCGACCAACATTTACAATTCCTATTAAATCAAGCTAACGGTCCAGTATTTTTTATTGTAATAAGAAAAAAAAAAGATAATCTAGTAATATATGGTATATTTGTGAAGACTGCTTATTAGTGGTTCGTCAATTAATGTGAAGGGTTCAGTTTGGGCTCCAGTGGTGGAATTCCGTTTCCGTACGATCGACTATGGCGTGTATATTACAGTTATAGACAAAATACTGTCAAGTGATAACTGGCACAGAAAATAGACAGAAAACCTATGTACGGATATCTCCCAATATTGACAACAATGATTTCTTCGTTCTAGAAATTTGTCAATTTTGAGAGATGATTTTGTGTAGTGTTAGTGCGTCTATTTGCCATGTATTTTGTTTACATAGAAGTGAAAACATACATGTAAATAGGTTTCGATAGGTTAAAGACCATCTGATATATATTATTAGTCCATATCTTTGACATAAAATAACGATAAAAATAATTATCGATATTTGTGCATAATATTGTTTTGTATATACTAACCATAGTTTAATAGCCCAGTTTAGTTCAATAATTAAGCCGATCTTGTTTTCCATCAAAACCTTATTATAGTCGATTGTACTAAAAAGTATATTTTTAATATACTTTGCAGTAAACTTTATTCACCACTGGTATAAGGACAGAGTGAGGTTATTCAGATATGAAATATAAGTGATTTTTTTTATACTTCAGTGTATTTTAAGAACATTATTCGACTGTAAATTTAGATTCATATTAGTATCTACATACGTTGCTCATTTTGGCAGTATTGATTTTGATAAAATATCAGTGAAATGAATGATATTTTGATGTCTTTTTTTGGCGAAAATTAATTTATGTTTAATTGATGGTTCTTAAAAAGTTTAATTGCTTGATTAGATTTTTTTTGTCGCAGCTATTTCCAATGCGTCTTAAAGCGGATTGAATACGGCAGCCAGTAGATACAATATTACACAAAAAAGAGTTGTGTTTTTCAGACGCACTAAATATTTTGTTATGTATAAAATTTTCACATCTCAATAACGTCACACAGTGAAAGAACGTAGGTTATAAAAGAAGGGATTGGGCGGGTCATGTTTGCGTCGGTCCCAGCGTGTGCCATTTAAGCTTAGCTAAATATATTCCGTAGATAGTACCAATTTTATTCCTCTTCTAGCTTGTAGATAGACGATTATAAATCTTATTTGTATAGATATATCAGAAATTGGGTTTCGTCATATATTTATTTCGATAATTCTGTGTTAGTTTATCGATATCGATAAATTTCTGTCGATTTTTCCCTTTACCATTGTGTTTGTATTGCTAGTGCATACGTATTATTAAATATTTAGGCATCGTCTAAGCGTACACATATTGTGTATTAGAATACGACTGTTTTAAATGTCGATACAGGTTTCCGGAACTTACGAAAATTCGCATGTATTTTTATGCGAATCGTACCTACTCATACAATTTAACTAGGACCGTTAATAAATATTGAACATTTTATTGACTATGTTAAAATGACTTAAGTCTTGTACCAAAAAATATCGACTTTATTCTAATTGGGTTAGAGTTTTTTTTAGTAAGGTCAAGATATAAAGCGCAAACATCCCCGCCTGCACAGTAACCAAAGACGCGCGTAGGGTAATGTATGGGAGTGTAGGCAAGTAGGCGAACTCGGATGCCGCATGTCTTAGTGTTACGTACTAGTTTAAGTACATCGTGTAATTACTGTACTGTTTGTATTGTTAACCGAAATTTACGAATTTTCACGATCTGACCTTAGAATTAATGCGTTTAAATATTTTTAAAGTAGGTAAAATTGGTGGGTAAAAGTTGAAAAAAAAAATGCTATTGTGTTGCGGTTTTTAGCATAGTTGAATTGAATTTACCAATCTAAAACTTTCCTTTGTATACTTTAATTTTTGTATATTTTTGTTAAACGAATTAATTCTAAAGTCAAATCGTTAACACAAACTACTAAAATCTATACTGTATTAATAGGAATTTAATATACATTCAGCTCAATGTAGCAGCATTGTGGTAAATCTAAATTCATTTTTTTAGATTTTTTTTTCTATAAATCTTTATTGTGTTATTTTTTTATTTTAATCATACGTAAAACTGATTCTATTGGTGCTTTATAGGTTAGGTGTGTAATATCGAATGACAAACCAATAAAAATGAATAGAATAATAAATAAATGAAATGTGAATATTATTCAAACGATGGACTGAGCTAAAAACTAAACGCGGTAATATAAATTCAATTTAATTAACAAATTTTAATTAATTTAATTTGTATCACAAGATTTAAAAATAGAATCAAAAATGTTTTTACTTCAAAATGGTATGTGATTAGTGTTTTAGTCATATGATGGTTGAATTTGTCGATATTGTACACCCAGCCTTACATCTTAAAAATACAAAAACCTGAGTTGTTTTTAGGTCGTGTATACACTATGAAAGTCTGAGATTAATTCGATTATGAATTTACTTTGGAATTTTAATACATTTTTATCTATTGAATAGTATACTTGTCTTTGTCAGTCTGACTGCTGTGTTTAGAGAAATTATTACATAGAGTTATTTTTTAGGGATAGTTTATTTATGGAAAACAGAACTGAAAGATAGGTAGAATTTTTTTCCAAAAAGGTTTTTTTTAAATAATTTTTTCTTGTCTCTTCACAGCAGTCACATACACTTGGTTTCAGATATATTTGTAACTTGACTGTGCCTATACTCATTTTCATGAACAATAATTGAGGCCATCAGTGCAAAATTGGCTCAACCCTCCAGGAAATCCTGTAAGGTTAGGCCACTTTTCCACTGATATCCTCAACAGCATGATAAATATATTTTGCATTTGCAAAAAAAATAATTCAATCAATAAAATTAACTTCGATATTATAATTTAATGAATCAAGAAATCTTAAAAATAATGTGATATTAATGTTCCATAATATTTTTGACAGAAATCCTTTTGATTCTACCTGTTTGATCAACAATTTTACTCACTAACTTTAATTCGACTTTTTTATATAGTATTTCATGAAGTAACATGAGTTTTGGCACAGTGCCAGGCTAAGTCCTGACTATTGTAAGAATGCTGTTTAAATCATGAATGTTGTATGTCGTACGCCTGGCAGTGTTGCTGTAGCGCGTAAGATGTAAATGTTGCAATATGTAAAATTGACAAATGAAAAGTTACCACCTGATTGGAAATGTGAGATATTTTGAGGTTATTTTAGTACAGGTGCGGGTTCAGATAGTCTTGCGTGGGTTAAATACCGGGGTTTTTGTAAATAAAATAAACACATTTTTATTCAATTCTTAGCTTAGAAATCATTGTTTCATATTTCCGATCAGTTTGTAAAATTAAATACCGCCTTCTTAACTGTATTGTGCCAATTTTTAATACTTCTCGTACAATTTGACATATTCCATTTGTTTTGTTTTTTTTTTCGTATTTTTTTTTCAATTGACTGATGCGTACACACTCCATTTATGTTTATTAGGGGACTGATGTTGAAATTATGTATTCGTGATTCGATATATTATAGTAGTTTAATTAAATGGCGTATCGCTAGCATTTTTTGTACTAACACAATGTAACATATGAAATATAACGTAAGGCCTAACAACTAAAGATCTACCATTTTTTTACTCACTGCTTCGATTTTGTCGACGAAACATACTTGTCGGCCAGATCAAGTTGTACAAAGTTAATGACAGCTTTTTTATTACTTTTTGTGCTATAGATACGCCGACGAAAGTTGTACCCGATCTAACCAGACTAATAGCACCCAAACTAGTTGTATTTTCGTATTTAGTTTGTAAGTGAAAATCGAAATATCAATAATACTTTTCAGAATAACAAGATTTAAAGTAAACAACTTGTTAGTTACCCATATTTTTTAGTGTCGTTTAGTTTAATTTAAACTATCACTTTTGGGTCCCGTGTTGAGGATTGAAATACGTCCCTGGTAACACAGTTTTTAATTTGAGAGCAAGTTGTTTACTTATAATTTTGATGATCAAAGCACAAATCCCACACTATTTTTCAGTGGTGTTTCGTTCATTACGCCCTTAGGTTTAACACGTCCCATTCAACATTAGGCTTGGTAAAACTTTCAGAATCAGAATGAAAGTGATTTAAAAGTATTTTTTTATATTAGATAATATTTAATGATCGAGATACCACTGGATACATTGCCGAGTAGACTTTGTATGCAAAATGACTCGTAATTATAAGGTGGTCAGTGTATCGGCCCCTCTGAACTGCCCAGTTCATGTTATTGTACAGTTATATTAATGTATATGTAGTAGATGTTGTATGTAAACCATTTATTTCCTTTTTGTGTATCAAACATCACATTTCGCTATGTAATGTAAATCGTACGAAGACTTATTTATTTTTTATGTAACCGCCTGTATTATTTCAAATGTAAAAAAATGTATAAGAAATTATCTATATGGTGTTGTTTTATTTACTATATCTCCACAATTTCGTAAATCCATAAGTAACATTGCTAGATATTTACTTAGTCAAGGAAAGTTTCAGCTTGCTTAATGAGAATATTTTTTTGATTTTTAAAGACTTATAATCATTACATGGCATCCCGAAACGACCGTCGATTATTTTCCCCGCTGATTAATAATTATAAAACAAACTGGCAACATGTTAAATGAACTACATTCAGGCGTCACAATGTATTGAATTATTTGAAAAATCGCCGCTTCTCACAACTAGTCCTTGTGGGCCATAGCCCCCCACGGTCGAGTAAATACCACGCTGGCAAAATACTTGAGGACCTGTATTTTAATTGCTTTTAAAATGCAGTTGAAATTTCAATTACATGACTGTAGGAGACGAAATGTAGGTGCAAATGTTTCTACTCGATTTCATGGCGACCGGTTTGATCGATTTATTAACAAACTCGTGTAAATAACTCACAAAAAAATTAGGATATCAGTAGGAAAGTTTGGAAAGGTGGGGATTTTGGCTTAAAGCAAAACCAAGTTGGCGGAGTATATCAACAAAAATCAGATAATTCTGCTCAGTAGTACGTAACTATCTTTATTTTTCAAAAAATCCACCAATCAATAATATAATTACGTTTAAAACATTATCATGGTTATATTATATAATATACAGCGGACGCGGTCTTCAAAAGTCGATTATTTGTTAATTATTGTCGAATACATTATTGTCATTCAATGAAAACCGCGTCGACTTACAGATAATACTCCATTTTCTTTGGATGAGCCATCGAATGTGTTCCATTTTGGGAATATAGATGGCGTTGTTCTGCAATTTCAATATTGCAAGCGAATAACTACCCAACAATTTTGAATTTTCACACACATTCGACAGCTATTATCGACATTAATTTTGATATGATTAAGCATATACGACACCGTAGTGTCTTAATCGCAAAGATATGTAACTGCGAAATTCTACACTTAACGAAATTGTTTTCATAATCATTTATCAATTAAACACCTATATTATTTGCAATACGCTTCCAATAAACACTACTCAATGTTATCCACTAACTATCTACCTATTAATGATTTTTTAAAGACTTTTAAAATAATTTGTAGAATAATCTACAGAATATTGTTAGAAAATTATACGTATATAAATAAAAATATGTATAGATATCTCGCTAAACTTGTGGGACAGGACAGTCGTAAGACAGTCCTTGTTCATAAATCGAAGATTAATGAATTTATTGACTCGCTTAAAGCCACAATAAAAGTGTTATATTATTTTTAAAGCCAAATTTTATAGTCTGTGAGGTTATGTCGACGTACCGCGTCGATTCTTATTAAGTCGATAGTTGATTAGATATATTAATAAATATAGTACACAAATAGGTAACAACATCCTTAGAATTACAGCCTTCATACATTCTCGTCAGTGCACCACCGATTTTATAAAAATGTTACTTGACTAAAATATTCCAAAATACCCACAATTTAGACAGAATATAACTTGTAAAACAACTATTATTACATGGCATAAGAGAATGGACTAGAATATTATTAGGAATGTAAGTAAATAAATATTGTATTATTTCCTTCCCACCCGTCATCCCTTAGGCTGCACCCACACCTACAACTAATCCAATAATATACGAATATTGAATAAGCGGCGCTTCACACGCCATTCGCTATAATAACTGTTACAATAAACATGAAACATTTAAATGTAGTTAAAGCATTTATACGTCGAGATTCGGTTGCGCAGTGGCTGTATAAAACACCCTCTATTTAGTACAATTTCTTCATATTTCTAATAAGCCATCAGCCACACAATCGTCCAACCTTCCAATTCCTTGTACAACCGATGATTGGGTGTCAAGATTCAATACGATATTTTTTGGTGTACCGGACGACCATTTAACCCTTTTTAATATACAAGAATGTTATATTTTTACGTTGAGGGTAGGTAGTTTGTGCTATTCAGATTCCGTTAATTTGAATGTTAAAGTGACGAAAGATAGAACGATGTGTGTTGTGGCAGATATATGTATATTTTTATGTAATCTCACGTTATTGTGTGAGGAACCAAAGTATACATATTTTATTCTGAGCTATCGCGCCCGAAACCGACATAGCCGTCTTGAAGGCTTTTAAAATATAATAACGTTATACTTAGCGTCTAATCACAACGATAATTAACTATTTATGGTAGGTAATCGTTCTACGGAATGTTTTAGACTGATATCTATTGTCAATTCAGTATGTAAAACTATATTTTTTTTGATGTTGAAAGTTTAATTATTCCTGTTATAAATTCATATTATTTTATAGAAACCTGAAGTTGATTTTTGGCAGTCGGTTTTAAAATGGTAAGACGGTTATACATCTGTTATATTCTCATAAAAAATAATGGCATAATTAAATTCTAAAAATCAATACATTATTATTGTCAAATTTTATTATACATTTACACATGTACCTATTTGCATACATACTAAAATAGTTGAGAAGAAAGTTAATTTCAAGTTAAATGAAGATAAACTCGCTTCGATCCCTAAATTGTTTGAGCGTATCTGAAGAATTCAATATAAAAGTTTTTTCAGATCAAAATACTAACTCGATAGACATTTAAGAGGATTTTATTTCATTTTATTCCGCAGCAATTACAATGGAACTTTCAAGAAGTTCAATCGAAGCGAACAGCAGGAAAATTACACGACACAGTAATACCAAATATGTCATTAATTTTACTAATTTATTAAATTGATAAAGTATTTTTGTCAACTCTTACATCTACGTAAAACACACATACAATATTATTGTCAGATTTTACATATTTATTGTAAAGGGAAGCCAATATGTAAAGGGAATTGACAGCAATTTAAGGTAATTGATCAAATTGTATACGAGATATTTATTGTCACGTACGGAAGTATTGTAAAATTTTAAATATAATCGCACTAAGGAATCGAATATTCCAAAAGAAATACTCATTTTCAAACCTTAAACCTATCGAAAAATACAATGATGATTATTCATAAGGGGTAAATATTAAAAAATTCTGACGCGTATCTACATAGAAAAAACCTTGGGTTTTCTTTATATATATAAAAATATTGCAAGTAATGCTGAGGAAGCTCGCATTATAAGATACTAGACGAGTCGAAGCGAAAGCGAGGATATGCTTTCGATATGACAGAGTATTATTGATATTAGGTTTTAAAGCCTGGATGTTGTTTGTACATCGTCGGAACGTCCCTGAAGTGGTAGAAGTTTCTAGAGCAAGTCAGAAGGTTCGTCCACTGGTTCGGTCGGGGTGTTCAGTATCCGTAGGGGACGTATTCCGGGGCGGCGTACTCCATGTAGGGGTGGTAATAGGTGCGGCGAACTGGGGGCAACATCGCGTCCGAGTAGCGGGAGAACTGCGAGATCTGACGGCTGCCGGTTGGGGGTTTCCTGCAACAAATAAAATCAATCAGTACCTGTATTAAGAATGGTTCGGCCATATTCTCCATGCTGGCATAGTGCGGTTTGACCTTTACATACTATAGAAATTCTTACAAATCGATGTTTTTCTTCACTGTTATAGACTATCAATACACACATGACTCAAAAAGTCGGAGGTGTGCCCTGGGATTCGAATCTGCGACCACTTTGAACGCAACCGCGTCTGGGGCCCTACTATATTCATCGAACGAACGAACGAACGAACGAAGGACCCTACTATATTCAACGAAACGAAGTTCGAAACTTCGGACAAACGAAGTTTTTTATACGATACGAATGTATATATATAACGTACACCGTAACTATAAGTCTATGGTTACGACCATAAATCAATAACGACCATAAGTTTTATGTAGGTACATTCGTATCGTATATAAACTTTGATCATCCGAAGTTTCGAACTTCGTTTCGTTGAATATAGTAGGGTCCTTCGTTCGTTCGTTCGTTCGTTCGATGAATATAGTAGGGCCCCTGGTCCGTTTACCAACAGACTACCACGCAATCGAAGATTAAAGATAACTTATAAATGGGTGTCATGTTGAATGGTGTCTTGTAAATTAATTAATCGATCACAATTACATTTTACTAAAAAAATACGGTGTTGGAAAGTTTGTGATAAAAAGCAAGGACCATGTAAAGCACCGTGCAAGTACCAACCCAGCAGTGGACATAACGAAGATTTGGACTAAAATTATGACAATATTCCAAGTTTATTTTGATTTTTATAGTTGGGTGCAGTTTACACTCAAACCTAAGCCATTTATGTCAAGATAAATATGCTCCAGGTGGAAAACAAATACGATCTGTTTATGCGGGTCTCAATGCAGTTAATTAGGTTTACTCTAAATGTTTGCATTTCGATTATTGCTTACCAAAAGAATATATAAACTCATTCCTTTTACCCAAAAGGGGTAGGCAGAGGTGCTACCTGGACACCCACGTATCGCCCTGTTAGTTCAGACTCACGATATGGGGCGAGCCTATCACCATATCGGACACAAAATCCTGATGGAGCTGATAATTAATAGAAAAATCCAATATCATTTTGCTAGACCCGGAATTCGAATGCGAACCTTCAGCTTTGTAATCATATCTTAGTAGAAATGCGTCCAAATTTGATTGGGTTTTATAACCAAAAAGTAATTTATTGTAAAGGACATGGCCAGATTTTGTATGGCGCTGTGCCTAGTACTTCGAATCTCGTCTACATCAATTAGTTTTGCATTGATGGGGTAAGGTTTGTTCCAAGATTAATACAGAAAAGTTACAAAGCCTAGGAAGTTCAGGGTTTTTAGATATTTACAAAAACATATCTTATTTTGAGGTTAGGTTTTGTAGGTTATCTGTCAATTTATTGAATCGAATAGAAGTACGTTTACATAAATGCTTTATCATCGAATTTGGAATTTAAAGGAACTAATATTTTATAAGTTACACAAAATATACACCGAGACGTATTTTAATTGTGCCACAATGTAAACAATTATACAAAGCATGGTTCCTGTCAAGCAACTGTCAAGGTCAAGTATTTTACTGCGGCGTTTAGTTGTTGCAATGAAAGTGTGTAAAAATGGGAAGAATATATGTGTAAGTATATACTACAAACATTGCTTTATATATATTTAGTATTGTTAATTATTATGACTTATTACCTACTTATAGATTATTTTTAGGAATATTTTAGACTAAGTTATTATTTTTTTCCTACATTTGCTTTACTGCGAACGAAACGTTTATGCGGGGCCAACAATGGCGGAAATGGGTCATCAATCAATGCACAATCTTATTAAACTTTATATTACTCCCTAAACTTCTACAGAAATATGACATATTCTTAAATTAATAGTTGATTTTTTATATTCATTCAATTATTGCCTTGTTTTTGTACATGATAAAAAGTAACTAGGCAGAAACTGTCCAGGTCCTTTCAATACAAGAGGTCGGCAAACCATGATTGTAATTTATATCCGGAAATTAGCTAATGATTCACGGCCGACCGGGATCTGCGCTAACCCTATTTGTTAATTACTAATTATCCAAATCCGGCTATGTTTTGATAGTAATCAATCACACCTCTCATCGCTGATCGGATGGCATCAAACATAGATTGTAAATCGTGAGGTACTGGATGCGATAACTAGATAGATGCTTTATTTTGTGTGAAATTTTTGGTTAGAGAAATCTTTTATTAGTTGCCTGGATTTTGAAACATTCTATCTACATATCTGTATCAGCGCATATACGTCACACTGCACGGGCTTCCTCTACAATCCTCCTGTATTATTAGCTATTACCTATTTGGCTCCATGGTCGGTATTCTTGTTTTGAGACAAGATAACAAAGCTTCATTTCAGATACAAGAATTTAACTCTTTGCTTTTATCAAATGTCCTATGTATTGATAGAATGATCAAGTATTTTTGTCTTGTGTATCCGATAGCATTGACACATATTCTATTTTAACGTCGGATCGGGAGAATGGGTTTCCTTTAAATGTTTTGATTTATTTAAAGACATATTGTCATTGTGCCTTCTTGGTATTTCATATATATATTACCATGAATGTAGCAATTTAAAATAGAAATGGAAACGTAAATGAAAGTATATTTTCATCTTCATAAAAAAAAAACATTATAAACGGGGAGAGACATTAAATCCGCGATCCACGTGTCGCCGAGCACAATGCGTCTCAAGGCCGCCAAAATCTTTTTTTAGGTTAACAATACAAATGTTGGGGTTTTTCAGAAGAAAATACGTCGAAATAAGAAAGGTGCTTATTTTAAACAGATAGGGTCTGCTTTGTATTTGATTCATGACCACTGAGTGTGATAATGATTATTGGAGAGGGCGAGGTGCGGGATTTATTCATCGACATAAATATATGGGTAGGGCGAAAAGAGCGTATTAATACTATCGGCTGTTTTTTTTTTTTGCAAATTTTTTGATTAGCTTGTTGCGCAAGTTCCATGTAACAGCGAGGCTCCCTTTGCCTTGTTCGCCAACCACTAAAGCCGCCTGTGTATACTTGTGTGTATCCTTACTTGCTATGTCTTTGGGTGGGCTCGTCGGCAGGGTACTCCGGCATCTGCAGCGGCTGCAAGCCTCGGCCTTCTTGTTCGCTGTAAGTTCCGTAGGCGTAGTCACCACTGCTGACAAAAATATATGATTAGTACCTGTAGATTCATTAAATAAATTTTTAAAATCTAAAACTATGTATATTACAAGCTGTTTGAAATAGTTGGATAATAGGTACTGATCCGGAAGAAACAAAATTTAGCAACACCGTATTTTTGTTTTATCTTTTTAATATTGTATCTATATCAGTTATTAGAAACATCTCGTTAACAGCGAAAATAATTTCTAATCTTCCCTTTTCGTTCTTAGACAAGTCCAATTTTTGATTGCTAGGCACTGGTGTTACCTGTACGTGACCTCCACTCCACAATCTTTTTACCCAATTAGCTATCAAAAAAAGCGCGTGGTGGCCTGTTGGTAAACGGACTAGACGCGGCTGCCAACATGTTCACGGTGGTCGCGGGTTCGAAACCCAGGGCACACCTCTGACTTTTCGGAGTCATGTGTGTATTGATAGTCAATCACCACGCACTAAAACGGTGAAGGAAAACATCGTGAGGAAACCTGCATACCATAGCGATTCATAAGAATTTCTATGGTATGTAAGTCCACCAACCCGCACTAGGCCAGCGTGGTGGACTATATGGCCTAACCACTCTCAATCGTATTCTCGATTTTAGAGTAGGCCCGTGCCCTGCAGTGGGACGTATATGGGCTGATACAGAATACAGCTATCAAAACTCAATGTTACGTGCCCATATAGTTCTATTTCATAATATGATTGTTTTCATCGACTTATTGACATTCGCAAAACTGATTGCCTTCAAGTTTAACGAGTCGTACACGATCAAACTTCCGCTCGCAAAGTTCGGATCGTGTTGATTATTGTAAAATTAATTCCCATTTTTAGAACCTACTGCTCGGATTAAATGGATCTAACTTCGAAGCTTCTTTGAAAATGGACGAAGTTTCAACACTCCATGTTATTAAATATCGATTAGGATCCAGTTTGAGTTTTAGAAATGGAATCAAAATATTTTATTTTATTTTTATTTTATTTTATTTTATTTGGGTGGCTCACAGCTATCAATAGCAAACAAACATATATTAAACAAATTGTATACAAAAGATAGCCAATTACGAGCTACCGCAGATAGGTTACAAAAGTTACAAAATCTAATTGTCTTACTACTCGTATCTTTAAAGTTAGTTATCAGGAATTACAAAATTAAATTACTCATACTAAGCGTAATAAATATTAACTAAAATAATAATAATAAAAAAAAAACATTTAAACAAAAGTAAATAATGATGCTCTCGTAATTTTACGCCAAACAGATATAACTCACTAATAAAAAAATAAAAACACTCAAATTGTAAACTAGGCGGTTAATCGCCATGAGCATCAATAAAACGTTTGGTTAAAACATTTCTCGAAAATGCAATTTTGCTACAGAATAGATCTATGCCTACATCTTGAGATACTTCGTTAAACGCCTTAGCAGATCGCAGCATGAAGCTATTGGCTCTGTAATTTGTTCGTGCAAGCGGAATGGACAGAATATTCTTTCGTCGTGAATTTGTGAACGGACAATACAGATTTATTTTGGCCAGAAGTTGTGGACAGTCGACCAACGACTGGGCGATTTTCATTAAGAAAGAGACATCATCAATTTTGTTACGTTATGTTCGAGATTCTGAAAGGGATACTTTGGGGTGATGTAATGAATCTGAATTTGGATTCGGAATCTGTAGCTAAATATAACGAAATATCATTGACGACGTAGTGACCTATCGAGTGGTAAGACATTTAGTCTATCATACTACCCTGATGTATATTTTTAATTGCTATGAATTGTGAGACACATGTAGTTCGCCTGATGGAGATACGATCGCTAATGAGCAGTAGCAAAACCAAACAATACCATGAATTATAAAGTTGGTATTCCACTACGCTCGCCATCCTGAGACATACGATGTTAATTCTCAATATGTCCAGAAGTTACTTTGACTACTATGTTCTTCAAATTGGAACACAACAGTGCATGTACACTGCTGTTTGGCGGGAGAAACAGACATAGCGGTGATGCCTCTAGGCGGCGACTCTTGATAAGAAAACAAAAGACAAATCATAATTCCGAAACGAAATTCTTACAAAAATCAGCAATGCAAGTGTCTTCCCGATGTTTTCCTTCATAAAGCAAGCGGTAATTAGCATGCGTCCTCTTACAACCATTTACCACTATCAAGCACAATAAACCTGTTTTTATTTCCCGCAAGGCTCTGAACGTTGAAAGCGGTATTGTTCATTAGAAAGCAAAGGATGTCAGTTTAAGAGTTTAATTAAGTGTGGCGGAACAAGACTTGTCTGGTCTATCCTAGTTAATGGATTTTGTTTGCGCTCCGACTCGTGGTTACTAAGGCCCAGCGCAGACATTGCAACCGTTTGTTTTTTTCCAAAATGTATTCAAACTTATCTGGTGAGAATACGACATAAACAATGTTTTAAATTGAACCCGTGGCATCGAAAAGCATTTTTCGATGAAGCGACAAAAATTTAAAACAAAGGAATTTATGTCTTATTCCTAACATGTAAATTTAAATAATCCTCTGGTAAAACATGGAATCCCTTGCCATTCAGTCCGGTTCTGCGATGGCCTTAAGCTTTCAAAAAGCATTAATCAAATTATAAAATAATGTGAAATTAACTGGTTTGGGATGCGCTTCAGGTTTGAGTTTTAACCGACTTCAAAAAAAGGAGGAGGTTCTCAATTCGCCGAAACCTCTTTTTTTTCAAATTCAACTCATAGTTTCTAAGATTAGCGCGCATAACAAACAAACTCTTCAGCTTTAAATATTAGCTAGAAGTATAGATATACATTTAGCGACAAACAACCCTGTCAAATCTCAGTTAATCCATGTGAATCTAAAAAGCGAAGGCACATGCGGGTTTAATATTATACGAGCTATCACGAACGGATAAGCGACATAACAGTTAAAAATAAGTCGGATCTCATTTCACAAAAGGTTTTTCTATTTCATATTAGAAAAGAAAATGTTTAGTGGAAAATACTGTATACACAGTAAGGTTAGGTCGGTGACATATGAGTATTATTTTAGCGAAACAAAATCTCTTAAATCTAGCCGATTTTGGTACTAGGAATCGATTTACCAATCGAAATTGCTAAGTCGTTCTGAGATTTTACTGCGGTCTGGTTAAATACCTTTGAAATCTCGGATAAATACAGTACGGGTAGAAATTTACCTGTGTATCTATTTAATATAGGCCTTACTATTGAGGATGCCATAAATCGGGCGAAATGGAGAAGAATTTGCCGGAAGGCGGACCCTGGTATTGGCCAGGATAACGCCAGGTAGGAGAAGAAGATCTATTTAATATTCTTTCATCTCCCCATAGAGCTATATTAAGTGCTTAATCTTGTTTACTCGTCTGTGGTCCTAAGCATTAGAAATATGCGTACCTTCGTCCAGATGTAAGTTCTTTGAGCTCCTGTTTCTGTTCGGCTTCGTATTTCCTCTGCAGTTCGCGGACGTGCTCCTGTCTGATCAGTTTCTTCAGAGCCTCGAACCTGTCGATATGACGATATTGTATTTGCAGTAACCAGTTATACAATTATGGGTACTTAATACGCTTTGTCCGAAACACTATTTAAATCTAAGATATTGTATTATAGCATTATTGGTTTATTGATGGACTATATGGTCTAAACTCTAACCACTTTCAATCGTACTGTCGATTGTAAAGGAGGCCCGTGCCCTGCAATGGGCGTATATGGGCTGATACAGATTATTGGTTTATTGGCACCATTCGGGGGCTATGAACTGTAGTTTGATTATTCATAATTAATTTCTTTGTGGGTTAAAGACAAGTTAGATATTCCTGGAGACTAGCCGAGCTTCAATGCCTGGAGTCAATAAAATGTGTGCCCCTGTTGATCCTGCCTTACAGGAGTTGCAGTGGCGGGTGTGAGGGCGGGACAGTCTCCTATGAACTGTAGTTTCCTGGATTCAATTTAAACATCATCATTATCAAGCCATTACAGTCCACAGACATAGGTTTCTCTCAGTATACGCCACAGTGGGGCGCCCTCTGGCTAGATTGCGGGCGACTTGTACAAGAGGGTCGGCAGGGACAATCAATTTACGGGTAAGAAATTCACACCGAACTCCGATACTCCCTTTTTTTAATTTTAAGTTCGTCTCTCTGACGGCTTCATTACAGATAAGTGATAGATAGCTACAAATTATAATGTGTCTATTAATTTTTATTCTTCCTGAGGAATATGAATAAATCATTGCTATATTGTAAAACAGTAACTTTCAAGTTCGACCATTAAGATGCAAACAGTTACAGAAGTGTTTCTTTATAAATCTATCGCTGAGAAACAAAAGTTCGTGTCGTTTGTTTCCTTTATTTCCGCATTTTACTAAGTCGACTCGATTAGGGCATATTATAATAAGTATCTTCTTTCCTTAACAAACAACTGTAAAAAATAGTCGCTTTTATTTGCAACATTTTTAGTTGCATTGTGTCTGATCTCTGAAGTCACAAAATCTACCAGTCTGGATATAATCTGTATACTCTTATCGCTTTTGTTATTTTTTTATTTTATATTCATTATAATCTGGAAGCATATTAATCTAGAGATCACAAACACAATTCATCAAAAAGAGCAGTAAACGACCGCTGTTCTGTCTTTGTCACATTAACGAAGTCACACTATCTTCCCTCTCATTCTATTGATTTCCCACGGTACTTGGCACAAGCGCTGTATGTACAATGTACATATTTTACAATTAGTATAATGCATTATACCCCATTAGTTGCAAATATCTCTGTAATTGTAACTAACCTATCTCGCTGCGGCGGTACCATGAAGGTAGGTCCGCCCCTTGGTCGTGACGGTCCAGAATATCTCAGAATCTTGCCCGATGTATGAGGTACGTTTAACATTCCAAACATCTGAAACAAAAAAATAAGAATTAGATATTTTTTTTTTATATAATTGTGGGTAAGGTCTGAATCCTAATATTGTGTGGTAGATGTTATGAGCGCCCACTGTATGCAGTGGTAACGAGCGTTTAGACGGCGACTGCCGACTGCTATATTTTTGAACAATATTCTTCTAATCTCAAAGTTTATTTTTTTTACTCATATTTGTTTCTAGTCGTCTATAGAAGATGTATATTTATATATATTTCTATTAGTACATGATTATAATTTTGTACTAACATGATTTTTCTTAACCTGTTCACATTTTGTGATCACACATTAACACATTTTCCGTTGTAAGCCACATGTCTCTTTCATAACGGTTAATTTCTTAATAAAATACCTAAGCATATAATATAATGTATTCCATCTTTTTTTATAATTAATGCTTTTACTGTAATTAAGATCTGACGCCATCTACTGAGCAGCTAGAAATTAATAGATATTTTCCATGGATGTATTTTTCCACTGCTAATTTTATTTTGTTTTTCCTAAAACATCTACAAAAGTATAATGTATTAAAATAATCAACAAAGGAACGTAATGAATTTCTTTTCTCGCCAATAATGATGCCAACCCACGTTACTTTCAGCTTATTTGTCCATTTTGTTTTTTAATTAAACGTTGAAGCAAAGGCATTCGTTGTGTGATGCTTAAGCACAAAATTGTGTAACAAATGGTTGTAAGTTAACGTGGGTGAGTCGGTACAACTGTTCCTAATGACTATACCTAAGGTCACAGCTTTGAAATGTGGGGCAAATGTTTGTGTTTGCATGTTTGTGGAAATTCTGTTTTAATGGTTCTTAATGGTTGAAAAGTAACGCTATACAAATGTTGTGGAGAAATATAGAAACACGAAAAATAAACTTAGATAGATTTTAATGAAATAAAAATATGCAATCATAAGTTTATAATCTATTATACGGTAGTTTATTCTATAAAATAAATCTTATACTTAAGTGTGAATTTTAGTTGAGCAAATATAATTTTATGTAATTGTGGAAATAAAATTATACATTAAAATTAATGTTCAATACAGTGAATGCATTATCATAAGAAAACATAAATCTGAAGATCTCGTGCAAACGATCCTGCCAGGATTCGAACCTGGAATCTTCTGATCCGTAGTTAGACGCGTTATCCATTGCGCCACAGGGCCACATGCAAGACGCGGCGAAATAATCATAATAAAATCATTTATATATCGGCGATTTATTGGCGTACTTTACGTACCATACAAATCTTTACAAATCGCTATGGGGTTCACGATGTTTTCCTTCACCGTTATAATGGACCCTTAGACTGAAAATTCCCAATGGCCTATGGTGGAAAATGGATAGCATAAGTTTTAAATAAAGGTATTTTTCAGAAGGTAAAGCTATTTTAGAATTAGTTTAATCACTTGTTATGCCGTGTATCTATTCGAGACACATACATCACAACATAGTATAAAACAAAGTCGCTTTCTCTGTCCCTATGTCCCTTTGTATGCTTAAAGCTTTAAAACTACGCAACGGATTTTGATGCGGTTTTTTTAATAGATAGAGTAATTCAACAGGAAGGTTTATATGTATAATACGTACATATTATTGTACAGAAATCTATTTGTACCCGGGCGAAGCTGGGCCGGGCCGCTAGTACATTATAAGATACAATTCCTATATGATTAATGTGATATCAATAGACAATAGCGAAACGTGGGTGTCCTCCTCATGCTACCTAGTGTTTTCTAAGAACGTGAATGTTGTAAACGTAATTTGGTTCAAGCATTACATTTTCGCATTCAAAGCGAATTTATCCTCATCGAAAAAGAATTCGTTTAACATTATTATATTTTTCACCCTCCTCGCGTCTGAGCTGGCAAAAATATACACAGATAAAAGCGTCACAAAAGCAAATTGGTGAAACAAAACGTAATAAAAATGGCGGCGTACGAACGAGCGAAGCCTCTTTGGAGCGCGTCTTTGTCACCGCGTTTCCGAACGAAATATTCAACTTTTTTTATAAAAGTTATTTTGTATCATGTGATTGTTCTTTGTAGCTATCTTAAAATAACCTTTGTGGTTGTATTGTAATGTTTTTTAATTTGGTATTCAACTCATGTACGATATTTTTAGAGTAAATATAACTTTGTAGTCCAGGCAACATGCCTGCGTGGGCACGGCAGCTATAAGTAGGTGTTTGTTAAAATTGGCTAGGTATGGTTTTTTTTTGACTGAAAAGTTTTCATGTCTAGTACATGTTTTACCTGTAAGATTGGTTGTCTGCAAGAAATTGTTTTAAGCGCTAAGATATCGTGCATTGTAATTCCACAAGTTCTTATATTTTATTTGTCTTATTTTGTGTCTATTTTTATTCTTAATATTAATTATAAAGATTATTGTATTGTATTTGGCTGTAACCTGTATGCTTCCATAACGCTGAAAATATACTCTTTACAACATAATATAAAATCTAGGCTCTTTACTATATGATAGATAGCTAACGCATTTGTAATCGATATTTAGTTCACAAGGCTTTACCACTCGTCTCATTGTACTGGAGTAGTTTATGTGTGGAAAGTGCCTACAAATTATCTGTTGGTTTCTGTTACAAATATTTCATTCGCTATTGATACTTTGCTGCAATGTTGCAGTTGCATTATGCCCAATGGCGGAGGGGGGGGGGGGTCATGACTCCCATGACCTCCCCCCCCCTGGGCTGGCCCCAGATTGACAAAATTTATTAATTATCTTGTTGATAAAATTTATAAACACATTTAATTCTTTGTATGTCGATAAATAAAGTAAAAAAGTTTTTGTGTGTGTTCACAAATCACGCCTGTAACAAACTTTAAAAAGTCATTATTACGAATTGGAGTATTGAAATCGGAACCAGTGTTCTGACATGAACTATATTACCCCCCTGGTGTAAAATCTGACATGAACTATAATGTGACCCCCCCTGGCGTAAAAACTGGATCCGCCCTTGATTATGCCTGAAATAACTAAAACTACCACCCGGCTTCATTTTCGGCAGCAGTTTTGATATACCCTGTATAGGATCCCATCCGTCATTTATAACACCCCTTGAATTGTCTTGCAATTATGTAAATACAACTGCGGCAGAGGAATATTTCCAGAACGAGGAAAATACAAAGCATTAAATGCATTTTATCTAAGAAGACACGGCGCTTGGAAATCTCTTATTACCATATAGACCAGGGTTTCCTAACCTGGGGTCCGTGGACCCCTGGGAGTCCACGGACCGTTCTCAGGGGGTCCGCAGACAACATAAAAATTACGACAACAAAAAAAAATTTAATAAAACAAAATGATTTATGAACAAATCGCTCTTCTCAAGGTAATTTGGATCATTTTCCTACTCTCTCGACATTTTTGCTATCAACTGGAGGGGCTATGTTGCAAAAAGAGACTCAGGAAGTAATCATTGAGCACCTTCGAGCTTTGAAGTCTTCACTTCGAGCAATGATGTTTTAATAAAGATGACGCATATCCATATTGCGTGACGTTCAAAAACTGTACTGCTATGCATATACATACTCATTTGTTAATACTTTATGACAATTTTAGTGAATGAAACAGATTATACAGAAAGTACGAGACGAAAAGAGATAGCATTGCGCTATCCAAACATAGAATCGAAGCGATAGTAACAGAAGGGTGACGATAAATAAAACTACCTATTTGGTTTTAAAAGTATATAATATATTAACTTTGAGGTTGCTACATGAGTCTACATGTGGTACGCCATCCTGTAACAAATACATTTTTATTTGCTTACAAACTTGAAAAATAAAAAATAAATTGATTACCGTGTTTTATATTAGTTTATGGTAAGCAGGCACTGAAAAATCGATTTCTTAATAATATTATTATTTGTTGTATTGATGACAAGTGATATGACCGCTCTTGGACATAAGCGAAACCAAGACACCTTAAATTACAAAGCAATGCTTGGCTTTGCACTGTGCTCGCCATCCCGAGACATAAGATCTTAAGTATAAGTACAGCGACTACTTGGGCGAGAATGTCCTTTGAACCGGAACATAACATGGCATTTAAACTGCCGTGTGGCGGGGGAAATAGACATTGCGGTGGTACCTACACATGGCGTTAACGTATGAGCGACCTGTCACTGGTAAACAACCGATGGTGCAGGTTTTTTAGGTGGATATATATTTTTTCGTAGTTGTATATTTTTATTCATAATTAAATGTGCTAAACCAATTTTAATCAGTTTTAAAGTATCCAGTTACGATCCCCTCTTTTTGTACCAGCTGTGCATAGTGCATATCCATTTACGTCTCAAAAGCTCATCACGTGGAAATCTGGAAACATTCAATGATATATGTAAATAATATAGTAATTCAAAATATATGGGGAAGCTAATGTATTTTGTAATGTTCGTGGTTGGATTAAGTTATTTATTATGAAAATATTTCATAACAAATAACTTAATCGTTTTAAATATGATTGAATTAGAAACAAATATACAATTATCCAAATCCATTCAAACTGTCATCGTCAATTTTCTGTATGAACGGTTTCGCTTCTGACTTGTTAATCTATGACGTACGCTTTTTGTCCCTATCGCACTTAACAATCTTTGTATTAGGCGATCCTTCTTACACAATAGAAGGCGGTGTTTATTAATTTAAAATAAAAATTAAATTTTGTGTGGTTTTTTTATACTTACGTGTGGTGTATAGGTCCCATTTAGTTTCATATTTTTGCACCATTGTTTTAACACTCTTAAAACACACAATTCGACACTTTAGACAATATTTTCGAAATAAATTATGTTGACAGCACTGAGGTCTTCTCTCTGTCGCCGTTGCTATGCGACTAGATGAAATTACACCAATTGCCCGAATTTGAACGCCTCACTTTTGAAGTGCTAGTGCGATATCTACGTCGTATTTGTATAATATATCATTGACTTCGAGATTATTTTCCACATTCAGACCGCGGTGACAATTGGTTTATGGACCCATTCCGTGTCAATGTTACAGACGTCATAGGCCTTACAACGGTTCAGGAAAATCAATTAATTGAAATAAGTCGCGATTCGACACTAAAGAGAACATTCAAAGAATATGCTTTAACAAATTTTTGGCATAATTTAAAATATGATTAAGCAGAAGCAGTTGTTGCCTTTCCCCACAACAAATTTAAGCGAAAAGGGTTTTTAAAATACAGAAATAGACTACAACTAGAAGCAGATTTAAGGCTTCAATTGAGCAACAATGACCCAAATATTACAACTTTGGCCGCAAAACGGCAACAGCAACCATCGCATTTTTACAATTATTTACATAAATACATACATAAACTCACACCTTTCTCCTAGAAGGGGTAGGCAGAGGTGCCAGGATACCCACATTTCACCTTGTATGTTCTGTCCCACGATGTGATAGGTGGCGACCCTATCACCATATCGGGCACAACACTCTCTCTCATCCAATATCACTTTGCCCAACCCGGGATTTTAACCCGAGACCTCAGCTTTGTAACCGTATCCTACAATTACGCCACCGAGGCAGTCAAAGAAAATAAAAAAAAAAAAAAAAAAAATATGTAAGTAATATATCCATGGAATTTTTTTGCAAATATAAGTATGTGAGCGATTTTTTTTCGTATTATTTATAGGGGTCCGCTAATCATAATAAAGTGGCGCTAGGGGTCCGCACTAGAAAAAGGTTGGGAAACCCTGATATAGACAATAAGAAAATCTGAAGTCTTTATAAAGCTTTATTTTAATTAATTTTATACCGGCAGAGCGGCTTAGCACGTCAGACTTAACATCACTACATAGTATAAAACAATGTCGCTTTCTCTGTCCTTATGTCCCTTTGTATGCTTAAATCTTTAAAACTACGCAACGGATTTAGATCCGTTTTTTTATAGATAGAGTGATTCAAGAGGAAGGTTTAAGTGTATAATACGTGCATATTATTGTAGAGAAATCTATATATCACCCGGGCGAAGCTGGGCCGGGCCGCTAGTTAGATGATAAAAGACGGTGCATTACGTTAGTATTCAAACCTTATTTCCCGTTTTAACGGGAAAGTAAAATACTCTTTTCATTTTGGCTCGGCAAAGTGACTGCAACGCACGTAATGGCAAGTGTTTGCGTTCTATATAGACTAAAACTGCTATGGCTTAGTTTCTTAGATTTATTAAAATAAAAACATCAAAAACAAAAAAAAAAGTAAAAGTAGTTCCATCGTAAATTTTGTGAGATCCATGTTATACCAAGTCAGTTAGTTAATTCAGTCCCTACTTAAAGGACTGTGTCTTGTAAGATTCCTTAAGTCAATGATTCTCAACCACTGTGCCGCGGCACTTTTGTGTGCCGCCAAATTTCAAAAGTGTGCCGCCAAATTTGGCAAATATGTAATAATGTTAATACAATTATATTATATCATTTAAAAAGAAAAATATTTTTAACATGAATATATATTTAAATCCACAAAAAAGTTAATTATTTTATTATTTGCTTTGCAACGCGTTTTTTCTTAGTGCCAAATTATGATGAAGCGGCGTGCATAGCAATAGGAATATGTCTCAAGGCGCTCTTTGTGTGCCGCCAAATTTTGAAATCGTTAAATATGTGCCGCAACAAAAAAAGGTTGAGAATCACTGCCTTAAGTTATCACGTAATTAGCTAACCTAACAACATCATACTCGTATAGTGACCATGCCACTTTCTTGCTCGTCTTGCCGTGACCCCAGATAAACCAACTCTGTTTTTAGTATGCTTGGTTTATTTGTTTCCTTTTTGAATATCCTTACGTTTTGATTACATACATGGCAGCTTTCGTGACCACGGGGTGGACAGCGTTATTAGACAACTGCTCAGTGAATGTTACAATTAAACTAGCCTTATTCGAAACGTCGGGAACTTAGTTTTAAAAATTGAGCCAATTTCGCGATAACATCCGTATAAAAAGTTTCTTCTTCTTGTTTGCTTCTTGCTTGGGTTGCTTCTTTTCAAACCAGTTCATCTAATGGATGTGTGGAAGAAATCGCGGTAAGCGATAAGATCAGCGATCATCTTTATTTAAACGTGGTGTATTATTACTGTATTCAATAAAGAATTTATAAGTAAAATAGATAAAGAAATAAAATGTTTTACTTTTACATAACTGCTTCTTCACGCTATGACGAAATCAAAACTAAAGATGCCAAAGATTTCTACACACCTGAGAATTCTCTAGAAATTTCGAAGGCCAACCTACCAACTCGTTTTATAACTGCTTAGTAGTCAAATAATATTATGGCCATTGATGTGGTTTGACAAATTTGTTTGGATAAGTTTGAAAGTCGGGAAGTTGGGAAGTTGAAGTTCTGGTCCGTGTTCGTTGCGGTGGAAATATTACAATGAAAATGATTGCAAAACTTCATACTGCCAAGTTTAAAAGTTGTTGGACTGTGCAGACGAATTGCGGTAGCCGTTCGACTGTTTCATGTGCCTTTTTTGTACCTTATCTGATGTGTATTCAATAAGGTAATATGAGTATTGTAAAAGATGAAAGATCTGTTGACAGACACGTCCATTTAATATGCAATTTCTACAATACTGAAATCTTAATACTATGGTATTAGTTTATATAATTACGGCACAATTTTATACAGGAACGATGATGTGATTATTGTATCAGACTAAAACATACATACAGAAGGGATTAGCAGAGGTGCTCAGAGCATCTTTCGCCTATCGACATATACAGTACTTGTATCCGGGCTGATAAGTATCGATAGTAGAAAAATCCAGTATCACTTTGCCCGACTCGGTATTCGAACCCGAAACCTCAGCGTTGTAACCGTACCGTAGCACAAACCGAGACACATACGATAAAGTCATATAGTCTATCATACGTGCGGACTGCGGGTTGGTGGCATCTTACATACTATAGAAATTCTTCCTAATCGACAGGAACATAATCGGTAGATTTTCTCGCCTTGTTTTCCTTCACCGTTATAGTGCGTGGTATTTAATTTTTAAATACACATCCTTTAATTGTATAACAGTATGGCTATAAAATTGTATCATAAACATATTATGATTGTTGCAAAAAAAAAAAATTGCAAAAATGCCGCACCGTTTTCCGCCGTACAGCCTCTCCATGACTTTGAGCTAAAGAAAACAAATATCGAAATCGGCCGTCGCAAACTTGTGATTCTATTTCAGACATAGATCGGCGTACTTGGCTTCGTTTAGACCATTGTAGAACTTTTTCTGTTCTCAACTTTCAAACTTACTGTAAGTACTTGATTGCGAAATATTATTTCAATGTTCTTGATTGATATGTGAAATTTGGAAATATTTTACATAACTTTGCGAGAGTAATGATTGTTGGTCGTTGAAAGTTCTGGGAACACGTGAAATCTGTTAATTGATAAAGTTTTTATAATTTTTATAATTCAACTCAGTACCGTTCGTGAGAATTACTCTCTGCTCAGGCGAAAATACGCCAAGAGTCATGAGAGTAGATGTACTTATAAAAAGGAAAATGTCTTTTGTCCAAGTTTATACGCTTAGGAACTATTTAATAGGAGTGAAATAGTCGAGATTACGTGGTGGCCGATTGGTAAACCTGACCAGACGTGACTGCTCAGTTCGTTGTTATGTTCACGTTCAGTGTTCACGGTGGTAACGGGTTCGAATTCCAGGTAACACCTCTGATTTTTATTTATTTATTAATGCTGTATATACAAAGTATAAAGGCGGACTTAATGCCTGAGGCATTCTCTCCCAGTCAACCTTTGGGTGGTGCAGAGAAATCAAAGGACTTTTCGGAATATGTAAAGTTCGCCAACCCGCACTATGCTAGCGTTGTGGAGTTAATGGCATAACCACTCCTAATTATTGTACTCTCGATTGTCAGTATCTACAATCGAAAGTACGATTTATTGAGAGGGGTTAGGCTATATACTCCACCACGCTGGCCTAGTGCGGGTTGCCAGACTTTACATAACATAGAAATTTGGTTTTAGAGGCATGTAAATTCCATGAGTCACACATTTAATACACACTATTTAATATTATTAATGTGAATGTAAGTTTGTTTGTTTCGCATTCACGTGAAAACTACATAACTGATCATCATGAAACTTTGTACACGTATTCTTGGAGGTATTAGAAGTATCATAGGATACTTTTTATGAAAAAAAACGAACAATTTTTTATTCGGTAGTGAAAATTTTGGCCGCCATTTTGAAAAGTGTATCCGGACCGCTATTTTGTTTATAAATTACAAGTTCCAAAATATAATATTAGGAGGAGAGTAGATATAGACTTACCTCGTCATAGTCAGGCGTGCGTACCACGTTGGGTGGGGCTTTGGTCACCACTCGACCGTACGCCTCGCGCGGCACCGTCGGGTATTGATATCTGAACCTGCGTGCAATGTAAAGCGTTATTTACCGAACAATTAGAGCCAAATTACTTTACTGGAAGGTCTCTTATATGTGAGAGGCCGCCTGGGTAGGTACCACCGCAATGTCTATTGCTCCCGCTAAATAGCAATCGTGTGTTTCGGTTTGAAGGACATTGTAGCCTGAGTAACTACATGTGGCCATATTGAGACTTCACATCTTATGGCGCTTGCGAGCGCATTGCAATGTCAAGCATTGCTTTGTAATTCAAGGTGTTGTTTAGTATTGATACTGTTCATGAGCGGCCGTATCGCTTACCACCAGGCGAACGGCATGTTCGTCTTGTCATTAAAAACACTGTGAAAAGATAACGTGACCATTTATTTGTTATGCCACTGCGGGACATCAGTGGAATTAAATAATAATAGTAATAAAGTTTTTAGTGTTTTACTAACATAAAATAATAATTAAAATCGTATTTTTGTATTTGTCGACTGAACAAATTGTTTCAAACCATTGCATCGGGTTTAGTTTTTAGATAGATGTGTGAAACTCAGTACATGATTTATTTATATTTATTTTCGTAATTAAAATAACATTCATCACTGCGACACTCACCTGTGTTTTATCACTTGTCCATATTTGGATAATGTGAGAAAAAACTCTTTCGATAGGTGCGTTACTTTTAAGTAGACACATAACGTACTCAATAATTGTGGAAAAGTTTATTATGTCAAGATTTTTTTACTAAAGTGTGGATATAATACGATTCACAGTTTTCAGTAGTAGTTCGGTAAAGCATTTCCAGCGAGAAATACATTTTGAAGTATTGTTTGGTCTGTTTTCAAGAGTGGGACGATGTCGCCCTTGCTGGGGACACCGGGACAGACTTCCTGAAAGCGGGACTGTCCCGCCTAAAGCGGGACGTATGGTCACTTTATGTATAGATCGTCTAAGATCTTTTGGCTTCCGAATGTGTAGTTGTCATGCCGTTATCAAAATATTAGAAACAGTTTTTCGCCACATCACCATGGAATTTAGATTTCTTATGCAATTTAGATACATGGCTTTATTACATTGCTCCGTGTATTGAAATGTTGCATAGATTTATTGACTATATTCGGAAAATAATGTTACCTATATGTTATAACTCATACAGAATACTTTTTTGTAGGCACGATTATGAATTACGTGACATTGTAGTAAATCCACACAGTAAATCTAATATTTAATTATTAAATTTCATATTGTTCTATTTACATCGTAACTTTTCACATTAAAATCTATTTCGTTTCTATTCTGTACATTTTAATTAAAATTTAAAATCTTTATGACCAGGCAAGCTAGTCCGGATTGGCACCGCAGTCCTGTAAAAAATCGACGTAAAGAAGATTTCGTTTAGTCAGGGAGATGGCTGGCTTAATTATCCTTAATCCTCTTTCCCCTAATTCCTTCTCTTTACGTCAAAGGCCTGTATTTTACCTGCTTAAAAATCATCTGGTATAGGCATTCGGCAATCTCACTCACCGGACGAAATGCGATAACGTAGCTGTCACTTCATGTAAATCTCCTGTGAGACAGTGGTACCGCCCCGGACGAGCCTGCCCAATCATGCTGAGTGATTGACAACACCAATTTTTGAAATGGCACCCGGAAGTCACTTTAGATTGCTAATGATAACTATACTTTTTTAAAAAGGCACTAATTAACTGCAATTGACCTGATGGTCAGCATTCCGTATAGATTACAGTTTCTTCCAGAGCGAGAAGATTATAAATAAAATCAATAAAACACCCAAAAGTCACATAGTCCATAGACAATAATTGTGGGCTTCACAAAAAATTGTCTCAGTGCGGAGATCGAACCCGTGGCCTCTCGTTTCACAGGGCGTCTAACCGACTGTGCCACAGGGCTGTCATAATTATTTCTCGCTAAAGGAGAACGCCCATTAATCGTATTGGCAAAAAATATCGTAGATCCTGTGACGACATACCACCAGCAACAGTGCCGGGTGTAAACAGTGATGCGAATTTATTAAAGCCCGAACCACGTAATTACCCTGAGTATTCATTTACCTACCTACCCCTATCTGCGGGCGGCCTAACCCGCCGCAATCCCGATACGGATACTGCTTAAAATTTATTATAGCATTATTATGTTTTGTCGTTAAACGTTATTCTTTTTTATTCCGGGCGACAGGTTTTTATAAAATAAAGTAATTATCATCACATTATACATTATTATAAGGAAAAAAAAAACATTTTTATTGGACATCAAGTTAATTTATTCAAGAACTCCCGGTCTGAGTCGCCATTATGTTTATGTTTATTGAAAATATATATTTTTTCCCTACACAAAAAAGTAGATTTCATCGAGGGACAACAATCTTCGCACCAATACTAAGTTACACAGTAAAATGGGCACTCTCGTTTGTGACCTTCTTTGGTTCTTTAAATAATAAACATGATATTTATTTAATCCTTTTTTGCACCGTATAGAGAAATAACTAAGACATCACAAAATAATAATAATAATAGTACAAGTGGCGGCTTTGTCACACTAGGTAATTTCTCACAGGCAACCATGCGATGGTTATTTAAGTAGGAGAAAGAAAGAGCAGTCTAAGGCATAAATGAAATGAATGATTGATGAATGATTATTTTGTGACCTTCCTTGAATCTGTATCAGCCCATATACGTCCCACTGCAGGGCACGGGCCTCCTCTACAATCGAGAGTACGATTGAGAGTGGTTAGGCCATATAATCCACCAAGCTGGCCTAGTGCGGGTTGGCTTCCTTGAATAAAAGTAACATATCTTACCGTGGAGCAGCCCGCGGTAGTGCGGTGTACACCGGCCACTCATTGTACATAAGCGGGTCGCGGTATGAAGAGACCTCGTTCATTATTTCAGGCGCCCGGGCTTGCCGCTTCGAGAATCTGTCGACAATATACAGAAGACATTTATTCTTAGAAACTACCGCATTGTGCTTAGTATATGTCGGGCATAGAGGTTTTTTCTAGAAATCAAGATATCAAAGTGTCTCTGTATCTGTATCTGTTCAAAATAATACATAAACTTACGCCTTTTTCACAGAAGGGTTAGGCAGAGGTGCCTGGACACCCACAATTCACATTGCATGTTCCGTCTCACGATGTGATAGACGAGCCTAGGCATACTAGGCACAAATTCCTGTCTCAGGGCTGTTATTGAATAGAAACATCCAATATCACTTTTATCGACATTCGAACCCGAAATCTCAGCTTTATACCGGTAGTACAACTACGCCACCGAGGCAGTATTATCGCTATGGTAGAGTAGTTTTATTTCAATAAAGAATATCATTTACCCCAATCTTGTGCTATAACTTTCATTATCATGTCGTAATTTACTCCCTATAAGCTAAATATATTTCCAATCCATAAATATTTCTTACGAAATATCGCTCGATGCGATAAGGCCGACCATTACTGTTAGTTGCGGTCTTTATAAAGGAAGCTAAAGATGGTTATAAATAATAAGAACATTTTGAAATAAAACTATTTTTTACAGATTTTTCATTTTTAGTTTTTGTAAAGTAATCGAAACGTTGCGTTGGCGGGAAGTTAAAAAATGTAAAATTAAACCAAAACCGCGATAAAATCCGTAAAAACAAGCTTCATTACAATGTTTGCGTAACATTCTAGTACGCCAACTAATATTTGTCTACTATTAAATTATAATTATCGTTGGCGGCTACAGAAAGTCCAATGCTGAGTTTAGACCTGACCTTACCCATGAGTTCGATTTTAAGGAGGCTTAAAAGTTTTACCAGATTGTGTTAAACAAAAAAATAAATTGTTAAGACGATGCGTCCTAATTTCTTTTAAATAGGACGAAGTAGACATAGATTTATGTCTCAATACTCATTACCTTTATTGCACACCACATGTTCTAAAGATGTTAGAATTTTATAGAAAGGCACAATGTGGACCTTGTTGGGCACGGCAACAATTTAGGAGATAGGAGGAAGCTATAGTATTAATTTTGTGTAATAATATATTTAAAATATCAAATCCTTACAATTTCTATATATGACAAAGAGGAAACTAACAGCATGCAACAGCAAAGTTAAATGTATATTTTGATCTCTTAACGTCTGTCGCAAGCTATGAACTCGAGATATTTTACCGGTGGTTTGTCCGTTTCACTGGCCATGTAAACATATTGTTTTTATACTAGAGGTATCTTATTTTTTAATCTCTCAACGTCAGTGTCAAGCTATGAACTCAAGATGTTTTACCAAGAAGTGTTTTACAGTTGTCTTGGTCGTTTCCGTAATAGTGTAAAAACCATTTTGCGACACTTTTCTGCAGTAGAGGTCATTTACAAAGTCATACATCTTCAGTAGAGTTCAAACACTTTATTTTGTATTCTTTGCGTGTTCTTTAGTTTTCTTAAGTGTTTTGTATGTCTTTCTTATGTTTAATAAAAATTTATATATTTGTTATTCTTAAATTAGTCCTTTTTCAGCTTAATATCTTTTAAAGTAAAAATATATGACAATTTAATAAATCCAATTTTATAATTACTACATACAAATATCTTAATGTAATGCAAAGTGCAAATCTGCACAGAAAATGTTGAAATATTATTCTGTATTCATAAAAAAAAACAACGAAATTAGGAGTTACTGATTCCATCATAATAACAACCCATAAAAAATCTTAGATTTTCGTCCTTGTTACAAATTATACTAATAATTCCCACTCTCGGTTTTACATGCGGTTTAATTAAAATCCATCTCAATGGAAATAATGTCTAAACCGCAGGCTTTATGAGTCTTTATCACAAGTTCTATCTTCAGCCTTTGCTAAAATAAATATTTGATGTGTATTTTCATTTTACATTAAGATTTTTTTAATATCAATAACGGTGAGACGAGCATACCATTCGCATAATGGTAAGCGATATGACCGCTCATGGACAGAAGAAAAACCAAACAAAACAATGAATTAAAAAGCAATGCTTGGCATTTCACTGCGCTCGTCCCCTTGAGACATAAGATAGGTCTCATACATCCAGTAGTTACTTTGGCTACAATGTCCTTCTAACCGGAAATAACAGTGCATTTACATTGCCGTTTGGCGGGTGAAATAGACATTGCGGTGGTACCTACCCAGGCGGCTTCTCACATTTGAGAGACCTACCACCAGTAAATAAGGTAATAATGAGGTCTCATAAAATATAGAATATATTTTTTTATCTGAAAGCAAACAAGATTGAATTATTTTATTGACGTTTAGAAATTTTCTTAACATTCCGTCATTACCAATAAAAGAAAGAATTGTTTTATCCGAAAAGCGTTATTCAATTTGCGGAGAGCTGAAATATATTTTCCTTCTGTCTACGATTCAATTCTATTATTGATATTTTAAGTTAATGTTGTTAAGTTTCAATTTTTATTTAGACTTTATACAAAGGAAAAGGTTTTTTAAGTATGTCCGCTCATTACTTGTTTGTTCATGGACCGTTTTATGTGATTCTTTTTGGGTTCAGTTTAGCTTCGACTTGGTCATATTCCAATTCTTAACGGCAAGACTTTTCCTCACAACATAGTAAATTACTATATGCAGTAAAAACCTCTATTCTTACACCATAATGTTGTGTTCCTAATATAAATCTTTTCTTAACAACATGAAAGCGAATTGAGCTCTCAAGCGGTGCCTCGGAGGAGATACAATGGTATCTATAGAGTTTTCGGCCTTCTGGCAGGCAGGACAGACAGAGTAGCATGTGAGGACTTCCGCAACTGACCGACTAACTTAACCAAAATCCTACGCCAGCATACAGCATTTTTGACTTCTGATATACAACTAGACCGTCCTACCATCTAAAACCCTTTGGTATTCTGTTACCTCTGAATTAATTCTCTAGTTTGTTATTCTGTTATAAAAGTTGAGATCCCGGGTCGGGCAAAATGCTATTGCATTTTTCTATTCACTATCAGCGCGTCAGGATCGCCTCCACATCGTGGGACGGAACACACAAAGTGAGATGTGGCTGTCCTGGTAGTACCTTTGGCTACATCTAAAAATGCGTGAGTATTTATGTTCTGTTGTTTACCTCCACATGGCCTTCAGCTGGTCGCAGGTGGGCTCGTCGGTCTTGGCGAGGTCGCGGTCTCGCACGCGCGCCGGCCGCGGAGACAGTAACGCCTCCTGGTCAATGCGCTGCGCCAATACCGCCCACGAGAATGCCAACACCGCCCATGCACGCCACAGCGACCACATGCTGAGAACAAACAAAAGGATTAGTGGAGTAATTGAGGGAGAAAATTCGACTACATCCTGGGGACAAAAAGGAGTTATAAAAGGAATTGATGAAGGAAAGAAGATTGCCCATTTTATGAAAATTTGTATCGATGTAAAGATTCTCGTGCCTCGATGAAACCTACTTTTTTGTGTAGAGAAATATAAATATTTTCAATAGATATAAACATCATCGCGACTCAGGCGTGGAGTTCTTGGAGAAATTAACTTGAAGTACAATATAATTTTTGTCTTTGGCTCTATGAACAGAATGTAAAATGTGATGACAATTACTTTAGTTTATAAAAATCTGTCGCCTAGGGTAAACAGGAAAATTTTTGAAAAACAACCACAAAAATGATATAATAAATTTCAATACGGTATCGGTATCGGGATCAACGATATTTTTTAACGATTCTATAAATGAGCATTGTCCTTTATTAAGATCTTCCTATATCATATAAGCTTGACATGTTATTGAAGCCATAGCTTGACGGTCCACACCATCCCGGCGCGAACCAAACGGTTCTCAAGTTTTTTTTGTGCCGCACCGTCAGGCTGTGTAATTGTTTGCCGTCTCACGTGTTCCCTCCTTCCTATAATCCTGGGTCCTTCCGCCGTAGTGTGAAGAGGCATCTTAGCAGGCCGGCATAATTGTTTCCATTAGCATGGGACTGCCGTCTGATGTCAATGGATACTCTGCCTGGGCGACATTTGCGCTTACCATCAAGTGCAATGTGGCCACTATGCCGGGCCAGAGTAAAAAAAAAAAACAAACCGATGAAGATAAGACGAAATTAAACTAAATCCCAATTGATAAAATTCAATCATAATAAGATTTTTAGGAAAAGGGCGATAACGAGTAGTAAGTTGGTACTCATGGTACGTTGGCACCGTCATCCATGAATATTTTCTGGGTTTACTGGCTTTCTGCTTTACTTTTAATTTACTAAATTACCTTGGCGTGACATAAAAAAGACATTCGTTTGAAAACAATTAAATAAAAACATAATCGATCCCGTTATCTATGTAGAAATATCTAATTCACCTGCCGTAAAATATTTAATGATTTAATATACTGTAATACCTCAATGGATATAATAACTTAATTATTTTTATTGTACTATCGGTCTACACAACATTACTTAGTCTGGCCATAAATACTGTTACACTTAATTATAAAAAAATATTACATTTGAATTTCGAATCTGTCATTTTTATACGATTGTTCATTGTGTTTTCTCATTTTGGCGCCAATACATTGTAAAATATTTTGCGATATTAAAATGGTGTGGGGTGATAAAGAGAACCGAATCGCTGTGATAGCATTACACAAAGTAGGTATGGAGCCAAATGCAATTTTTAAAACTCTCCATACACTTGGTATTAGTAAAATGTTTGTGTACCGGGCTATTAATAGGTACAATGAGACCTCCTCTGTTTGTGACAGAAAAAGATCTGGCCGTCCACGTAGTGTTCGTACGAAAAAGGTGGTCAAAGCAGTAAGGGAAAGAATTCGAAGAAATCCTGTCCGAAAGCAAAAGATTTTATCTCGGGAAATGAAGATAGCACCTAGAACCATGTCGCGTATTTTAAAAGATGACTTAGGACTTGCAGCCTATAAGAGACGCACTGGCCATTTCTTAACTGATAATTTAAAGAAGAATAGGGTGGTAAAATCGAAACAACTACTGAAGCGGTACGCAAAGGGAGGTCACAGAAAAATTTTGTTTACGGATGAGAAAATTTTTACAATTGAGCAACATTTTAACAAACAAAATGACCGTATTTATGCTCAAAGCTCTAAGGAAGCTTCCCAATTAGTCGACAGAGTGCAACGTGGACATTATCCGACTTCAGTGATGGTTTGGTGGGGTGTTAGCTATGAAGGAGTGACTGAGCCATATTTTTGTGAAAAAGGTATCAAAACATCGGCACAAGTGTATCAAGATACCATTCTTGAGAAGGTAGTTAAGCCCCTTAACATCACCATGTTCAATAACCAAGTATGGTCCTTCCAGCAAGACTCGGCGCCGGGTCATAAAGCTCGGTCCACGCAGTCTTGGTTGGAATCGAACGTTTCGGACTTCATCAGAGCTGAAGACTGGCCGTCGTCTAGTCCCGATCTTAATCCGCTGGATTATGATTTGTGGTCAGTTTTAGAGAGTACAGCTTGCTCTAAACGCCATGATAATTTGGAGTCCCTAAAACAATCTATACGATTGGCAGTGAAGAATTTTCCCATGGAAAGAGTGCGTGCTTCTATTGATAACTGGCCTCATCGTTTAAAGGACTGTATTGCAGCCAATGGAGACCACTTCGAATAAGCTTTTTATATTTTTAATTGTTTTATATTTATGTATTAAACTGACACACTGTAAAAGTAATAAATGTTATTTGCAGTTAACAATTTTCTTTTTTCTTTATTACAATATTTATGGCAAGACTAGTTATAATCATATACGGGTTATAATTTTATTAAAGGCGCCATGTCTCCAACTTTATACTTCCATCTATTCTGGTCACAAACTGTTCTTCATAGTCCTTAGACGTAATTAGAAGTGGTTTAGAACCCACGCTAGGGTCTTAATATCATTAGGCTAAATGTCAGGCTCTTGTGATGCCATCCAAATAGTTCGTGACATGGATCGTTAATTACATTGCAGAATCAACAGAAACACAGAGGACCGATCGTACTCTATTAAGTATGTAGTAGATTAGCCAAAGATTGTAAAGATTGTATTTTTCAAAATGAAGTTTTAAGTCATAATTTTTATGGCTATTGGTCATATTTCTTATGGGTATTGGCAGACTAATAACAATGTTATTTGAAGCGAAAGAAATAGATCATCAACAAAAATCCCATCCATAAAATGTAAGTATGCTGTTGTAAGCTATAGAGCAGTTGCAAAGCGTCCATACAACCCGATTCTAGCCGGCTTACCTTTAAACATGTCCTCTTTAAACACCTTAAAATTCCATGGATAAATTTGAAGATATCGTTTAGAAACTAATGGTTACAATACAGGTGATATTGACTTATGGTATTTAATTTAAACCACATGTTTCTAACCCCCCTATGTAACATTGTACCAAGTTTTAATAATAGCTGCCTGATAGTTTTTTAAAAAATCGCGAATTTTGGTTTTAAGGCTTTTGATCAACCCCTCTAGACACCAACTCCTTTTACGGCTCAGGTAAGTTCCCGAACTGAACTGAAGTTCAGTAAGCGGTAAAAATACTCGTATCTATACGGGATTCCCAAAAATCGTAAAAACAAAAATCTCATATTTTTTTCAAATAATATTCAATGTCATCTGGGGTAAGAGAGACAGTGAGAAACATGTGGGTTAACTCAAGTAGCATGTGTAAATATCACCCTGTATAAGAACAAACATGATGCTTTAATATAAGTGCAAAATAATAATCGTAATTGTAATTTAGTAAACCAAGCTATAAGAGCCTACAGCTAGCCGTTAAAAAAAGACGCTTCGCCACTGCTATACAGTCACATCTATATCTTAATACAAACTGCCTATTACGAGCAAGTCACATATCATATGTCACGTAAGAGCCTTGATCCATATAAGCGGATAATCCGATACGATAAGGCGTTTGAATCGAGCGGCGAAGTTGTGACGTTTCATCCCTACAGGAAATATCAATTTAAAGAATATTGTTGGATATCGACTGTCAGAACTTAGTTGTGGGACGTTATGTAGGCAGTGCGTAGGCTGTATGATTTAATTTCCTTTGACAAAAAATAAATAAAAAAAGTGGATCGGAGCCGATTGGAGCTGGTGTAACGGTGAATACGTATTTTACCTTTGATTTTTAGATCCTACTTAATGTTTTTTAATTCTACATATCGTAGTAACATACGCTGTAGTTTTTCTAGTATCTAAAAGAAATCATTTCTTAATATCAGTATAATACGGCTAGATTCCCATAATGCCATATCAACTTTAAAAAAGCACGCAATATTATAAAGAGTATTCAAGTTCATTTAAATATTGAATTGAATATAAAACCTGAATTTCACAAAGAGTCAGATCGCTTTTGTGTAAACAATGGGAAGGAAATTTATCTGGTATCAAGGTGAGAACTGTATGAAATTGGCCCGAGACGCTTTCCTGTTGGAACCAATATCCGGCGGTGGCGCCGAGCGATCTCTGCCGATAACAGACCTGCCCGTACTAAGCAGTAGTGAATGAAAATAAATTTAGCTTTGAGTTGTAAAATACTTTTGTTGGCCGAGCATGATTTTTTAAAATTGCAATGAAAGGCGAGACGAGCATGCCGTTCGCCTGGTGGTAAGTGATCCGACCACTTATGAACAGCAGCAAAACCAACAACACCTTGAATTACAAAGCAATGCTTGGCTTTCCACTGCGCTCGCCATCCTGAGACGTAAGATGTAAAGTCTCAATATGTCCAGTAGTTGCTCTGAGTAAAATGTCCTTCATTTCGAAACACAACAGTGCATTTAACTAACTAACTATTTATTTTATTTGAACAGTACGATTATTAACATCAATTACACTATTCAATTACCTATTATAATATAAAGAACAAAACATAAAACTTAACAAATTTTAACGTACATTACAAACAAACTTATACTAAAATAATAATATTCATTTTATATGTACCTATATAAATAATAGATAGCTTACTGATTTAATTTAAGCTGCTGTATGGTGGGAGAAATAAACATTGCGATGGTACCCATCCAGGCTCTCGCATATGAGAGCTACCTACCACCAATATGGTGGATTAACATTGTTACAAATAGTTTAAATATAAATGATAAAATACATCCAATAAATAGAAAGTCTTGTGTCGTGCATACCAGTTCTCCTTCACCGTTGTGATGGAATATCAATACACAAATTATGTTGTTGATGATGATGCTGAGACGTATCTGGTCCGTTACTGGCAGGCTGTCACGCACGGAGAATAAAAAAAAACATTTATCTTCCAAAGCATGTCTGATCGACCGGTAGTCTAAACTAATAGTATACAGAGGAACGATTTGATTGTTTGTTTAATAGGCATTTATCTATTTTATATTCCGACATTATCCTAATTAATATAGGCGATAATTATTTAGTTTTTTTTATTATATTAGTGTATTTGCACCCGGGTGGAGTTGAGTCGGGCTGCTAGCATAAAATTAAAATGTCTCTTAAATATAAATATGTATTTTTTTCGACACTTTATACAAATTTTGTTTACCCGAACTTAATGCCCGGCTTTCTCTACCTGTCGAACTTAGTGTGATGGAGAGATAAACAGAGATAGATGCGTATAAAATATTTTTTATTTTTTATTAACGATCTTTTTTCAGTTTAAATTAAGTTATACGATGCCTCGTCTCGATGGCTCCTTATGTCAACAAGGCAAAATTGAGCCGTTAACAAAAATCGTCCTCTCTTGATCTTGAGATTTTAATGTAATTTTATGTAAAGTTCTTGTATATTTGAAAGCTTAGAGAGTACCGTCCTTTCATTATTGCCCTGAGGAACTATAAATCTTATTTCTTTCTCTCCTTTCCTTAACATGGCTTAGTGTGTTGGCTTACGAATACACTTTAATAACCCTGTTAAATATACATGGTATATCCAGACTGTTCCCGAAAAAAAAAAAGCCGGTAGGTAGTTTTAGTGACTACCCTAAAAACAATATATTATATATTAACAATATATTCATACAAAACACATGTCTATGTGATATGTCCCATTGGAGCAGGCAGAATCTAAAGAATGCCAAGTCCAGCAGCTCATATTTACCTCTTTTACTTCATCAATTGTCATAATTTTTTCATACAAAGTTACGAATATTTCGTATTTTTCTTAAAGAATCTTCAAAAAAGTTTACTCTTTTTGTTCTAAGACACAACTTCCTGCGATCAAATAGCAACAAAACCACAACGTTTATTTTATCTAGAAGTAATTTCGACGCGTGTAAATACTCCAAGTCCAATACATCGCCCTCGTTCCGTGCCCATCCTCGCCACTCTGTAACTCAAACAAAAGGGTGAGACGCACATTGCCACTCTACAACGTACGTCCTAAACAAATACACGGCTCAGGGCTCTAGTTTAGAGTGGGAAGGCGCCTAGCTAGTGGTATATTTTATTTATTTTATACTGACAAGTGAGACGTTTGCGACTGTAGGCGACTTTATGGCCTACAATGGCATTAAAGTATGATATTAGAAGATTTCTGCCTCCGAATAAGGCATGAAGCGCAGAATAAGGTTGTAAATATGTTGAGTGATAGTTAAACAGTAATTTTTAATAGATCACCGTTAATGACTAGTTAAATTGTACATGCCTCCGTGGCACAGGCGATTAGATATGTGAAACGAGAGGCCACTGGTTTGATCCCTGCAACAAGAGAAATGTTTGTGCGGCCCCCAAATATTTATTTCGAGTCTGGGTGTTTGTGAGACTGAAAAGTCTCTCGTAATTCCTAATACCCGCGACACAAGACTCGACTTTATTGTGGAGTTAGGTCTATGTAGGCGACTGTTGGGTGTGTATTTATTATTTTAATATTACTATCGTATATTTGTTTCTCACAAGCATACAGTCGATAGTAAGTCCTTGGTATATGGACGTCTGTAACACTACAGTTGTCACGCTTTGCGGACCCTGTAAGAGACAGAGAAATAGAATAAGAAAATCTAGGGAGGTATCTCATTCCACAGTCTGATTGTATGTGGGAAGAAGCTCTTTTAGATCCGTACAGAAATAGATGGTATAAGTTCTAAGGTGTGTGGATGAAAACGCTGCCGAAATCTTATAGTATCGTGTATCATGTGTATATATTTGAATTGTGAATATCAATGAAAATAATGAATATTCCTCATTATATTCCTGATATAAGTACTTCTAAACCTCAATAAAATAATTCATAATTATTTCGTTCACAGAAACGGGTATCCGTTTGCTAAGAGGTAATAAATTACGTGCAATTTCTGGCAGCGATTGACAAGGGTTCAAATGTGGCATATACAGCGGTATTAGACAGAATGTCGGGCTTTTTGCCTGGAATTAATTATGGAACTTAAATTATATCAATGTATGCGTGTAACAGCTGAATTTAAGCCGCGACGAAGGTTGCTTTAAAGCGAAGCGGCGAGATTAATTTTCGGATCAAGATTTTCTCCGGAAATCTAGTTTGGCTTATGCTTGAACGTTTCTTGTTAACAATTATAGGGACGGATATACATATATTGCATTTTATCCTTGTCGTTGTTGCTTGAAGCTCAATTTTGCAGCAAGAGGGTTCTGTGAAGTCATACATGTAATCACCTAAAAGTAAGATACCAAGTCTAAAGTCTAGCATCGTTGGTATTAAAAATGATGAGAATCTTACTGTCTCGCAATTTGATAACAAAATTAACATGTCTTGGTGCGGGGTCTAAGTTTTCAGAGCCGGTTACCAATAAACCACGTCACGAATAGTGTCAATTGTCTGTTTATTTCTATAATTAGACTAATGCGTCGTTTAGTGGGCTGAAACTTCCAGACTAAAAATTCAAACTCTGTACCAAAATGCAGGATGGTTGACACAGGTCTTTCTGAAGATCCTTGGCTTTCTGTTGAGAATTTCCACTGCGAACCGGGGAAGTATCAATAAACATCCTTCCCGCTTCCCTTCCGATTTGATGGGTAGACACTTCGATCAAATATGCACTAGATACACAGTTCCCTGTAAAAGTTCTGTTAAAAAGTGGCACCGATGCATGACATTAAAAAAAGTAAACAAAAAGATCACATATTCCAAATATATCAACACAAATTCCACCTTATTCCTGGAGCTTAAAGTAGCTTTTCACATAATATTGTCTAAAGTTCTGCGACGTATTAGAAGCAACGGTCGATGCGTGACTGAAGGCGAAAGAGTGCTTAAAGCACTATTTTTTGGTGCCATTTTTTAAGCGCTCATGTTGTATCTAGTGCATATTTGATCGAAGGATAGACAACACATCTGTAATCCTAGCTGACACCCTGGATTAACACATAGGCTACTTTTCAACCCAACAAAATGCAGTGTTCCGGTAGGATGTGCACCGATTTGAAATATATTCGGTGCTCTTCCAAACTGAAAAGAATGGGATGCGAAGTTTAAAGTATGGCAGTAATGTTGATTTTCAATATTTATAGCAGTTGTGACGCGAAATAGTATAAGTGTACAAAATCATAAAATTCCAGCTAGAAATGCGTCTGGCACGTAATCGATAGGTATTAAAGTACAATGTAGAACACAATGGGTTCGTGCGAACGGTTCCGTTCTATTTCGGGCACAAAGGACCAGCTAATTGTGTTAGCCGAATGACTGATCGACTGTACATTCCGTACGGATAATTACTTCGACCGTGTCACGGGATGTGGTGAATATTTGCTTATTTTCTTGTGGATTTTTGGGTTATGTTAAGGTTGAATTATGTTTTCAAGCAAGCGATGTGTCTGAGGCCACCTATAGGGTGTATGGACAACGGATAACGCTACAAGAAGTTGCTGATGCAGGCCGCTTCTAACACGTCTATGTGGCTATTCTTGGGGCTGGCCTATGTACCGCAGTCAACTTCCTGTGACTCAAGAGAGATAGAGACAGACAGACAGACAGACAGACAGACAGACAGACAGACAGACAGACAGTCAGAGAGAGAGAGAGAGATAGAGAGAGAGAGAGACTCAATATTATCCTTTATTTTGTTTTTATCTGACAGATAGCTATCGGGGACTTTATCTGGAAGCTGCCCATTAACTTTTGTCACTGAATTCTGTATTTTATCAGACCGATAGGTATCAGGGACTGATGAACTTAATAATTTAAACAGCTTTGTCGTTTTTTTATTACATAAGTCTTCTTCTTACATCTACGTTATAAGACGTAATATTAACGCATTACCCCTTTCGAGACTGGAGTGAAATTCAGTCAAGAATCCATACAAAATACGAATCGTTTTAATATTAACACGTCCTATCTTTTATCTCTTGCCTGCTCTTATTTCACATATATTTTCCTTCTTTGAGTCGATGATCTCATTGCTGAGTGTCGTTTTTTCTTATTTTATATGGTTGGTATTCATTTATTTACTTCAAGTAATATGAACACTACATTTTAAATGGAAACATTTACATTCTAGTTTATAGACAATGGAAACATTTCGACGCAGGAAAGGGATTTTGTCGTATCTCGAAACGAGCAATTTTACACCAGAATAAAAAAAATATATTTAAAAAATGAATAACCTCTAAACTAGAAAACTTAGGAATACCATATCTTTAATCATAAAATTTTAAAATAAAACTTTACATAAACGAGGAAATTCAATGCGGTATTTTTTTTATGAATTAAATAATATACAACACGCATATAAGCATTTTTTGAGATACGACAAAATCGCTTTCCTGCGTCGATATGCAATTTTAATATTATTCTAAAATAAATGCAGTCAAGGACATTAATTACAACAAAAAAATATATTTTTTAAATAATTGACTAAGAAATTTAGTTAACAAATAAATAAGAGCAAAAGGAAGTATATTTTCAGTAAATAATAAATTAAAAAACATAATTTCTATTAATACCTTTATCTATAAAATTGAGTCACATTATGATACAAGATCAAACCATGTTTTAAATGATGATTTCATACAATTTCATAGGTTTACACGAATGTTACTCATTGAAATAAAACTATTATTTTATTCGCGATAAAATCCGTAAATAATAGTTTTATTTCACGTTCTAAATGATTTAGTGACTAAATTTTATTTCTGTACGACTGATTGTATATGTAAGTATACTTATTTTGTTATTTTTTTGTATTACAAGTCGGTATCAAAATATCATCTTCCCTCCTCTCGCAGTACTAATTTCAATTCTCAAGACAAAAGTAACTAATCGTTTGGAAAATCAAACATTCCAACCGTTGTGTAAATGGAGGTGATATTTTCCATTTCGTAATTTGCACCTTAAAATTTAAACGCTAATAAATTATGGATAAAATATTGTTTGTGTTGAACATTCTTGAAAGTAATTTAACGTCATAGACAGTAAACTCGTCGTAAGATTGTTTCTAGGTACTTTACTGGGTTCCTAGGTAAAGAGCGTGGTACTTTGTTGATAAACGGACCAGGGGGTTACTCTATAAACACGATACGAACTTCGAATGTTCGGATGTTCGACGTCCGGAGTAAGATATAAGATTTCTACTTTAAAAAATCAATACTATTTCCTATTATTTGCTTAGTATCAATATCCGGAATCCATCTTGAGTCAAGCACCAGTCTTTCCTGCCTTGTGTCAGCGTATTTCCGGTTCCCTCTCCGTTTTACCCCCCATATCATCCCCACTGTGGTATAGCGCACGTGCCAGGTGGAGCTCTGATTTTTAATCATTATAGCGTCGTTTTTCACGCCGCAAAGTTGTCAGCACAAGTAAATCTTGCAATATTCACTATAAATATTGAAGTGTTGTATTTAGTTTCATAATTGTGATTGTGAAATCCCTCTCCGGTTATTATGGAGAAGCAACAGATGAAGTGGGTAAGTTTAAATCGAACCTACGACGACGACGAGTAAATTCTGCGTTGAGTTCAGATGCTGATTTATCAACGGACATGGATTTAAGTACTCAGCGAGAACTGAATAATCTGTAAGTTATTTACAATTCATTTTGCTGCAAGTGGCCTTCTTGGCGCATCCTTTTGAATAACAATGTGATTATAAATATACGGATTGACAAGTGTAGAAATCCGACATACCTAATATGTAATGTGGACAACAATATCAAATTTAATATTGTGTCCGAGGTTAGTACATACAAGAATTAAAAATTCTCATAGCTCTAGTTTTATAGAGCTCGAAATAAACGACTGGTTAAAGCGTTTTTGGAGTATCTATACCCCCGTTCATATTTATATTTCCTTGTGGACAAAGTGAAATTCTTATTTCCCATGATTCCGCATACAGAAAAGTTTCTGATGAGCTGGTATAAATTGTGTGGAAGACGAACTGATTTTATACATTTACGACTACTAATTCACATTTTATGTTTTGCTTCAATATGTGGTGGGTAAAATTCCCCCAGTTCGGAATACCTATTTGATAACAATGCATTGCAGTTAAATAAAAAAAAAAAAAAAAAAAAAAGGCGGGTGTGGGTAATTAATTATCTGCACACTCTTAAATTCAGTTGTCATATTCATTCTTAATTGAATGTTTCTTATCAATACCAAAAACATTCAATTGCAAACCGAAGAAACCACCACGAAAAGCAAGGGTCACATCGGCGACCAAATCGCAAAGGTAAGTCTATCGTGACAAACCTATAAGCATGCAAAGTTGCGTACTTACATCGAATAAAAAACGCCGTGACTGTTATTTCACGGCGATGGCTTATAACTAATTCACTATATTTGGAGTGTACCAAAACAAAATTTGTATACTTTTTAACGACATACAAATATATTTCTCCGAACACCGCCATTAATATATCACGCGACGAGAGTTTTGCAATGCTACAAAACAAATAACTCTTGAAATGACCGCACACATATAAACTATGTTGTTATCTGGCCTAATAAAACACGCGGAACAAAGTCCCAGCTACCTTCCTATTTATTTATTTGGTGCTCATACCGTACCAAAATATTCCCCAAATTATCATCCTGCGACAGCTGAATCCATTGTCATGACTAACCCGTACCAATTATTCAGCCATTTTTGAGTGCCTACCTTTGTTCAAAAATTGGAATGGATGGTAAACGTGGGGTTGAGCCAGGCCTAATTTTATGAGACTTTAGCCTAACAATTTCACATATTCCTGAGGTTAAATTATCAACCAGATCCGAAGTAGGATCAGTTGCTCCAAACCTACCTGTTTATCGGTCTATGGTCGGTACTAAGAACATTCGCCTCGATGGCTAACTGATTGGAGGAATTTCTGAGTAATCGCACTATCGGTGCGGGGTCTATCTCGACGATTTTCTTCTAGCAAACAAGCTGAAAAAGCAAATGCACGACGACATAGCATTCTCAAAGAAACGATTTCGGTTCTTAAGTGTTCTCTGCATAACAGGGGATACAAAACGCTACGCAAATCCCCGTCGGAGACGAAGTGCCACACGCTATGAAAGGCACTTTAGCAACATATCACGAAAAGCTAGTGGTTCCTAAAAAATAGTATCATTTACATAGTATTTACCACTCAAGTGTTGCAGTTATGGGACTGGACAGTCAACCCTCAACAGCCTGTGCTGGCTACGACAATATGTCTTGAGTTTTCTCGGCATAGCTCGGGATACGCTACGCAAAATCCCTGTCGGAGCCGAAGTGCCAAACGGCAAGGCACTTCAGCAACAGCTCACAGAAAGTAAGTGGTATCTCAAACAGTATCGTACACATAGCGTTCACCACAAAATTGTTGCAGGTATTCAGCTAGCCAATCAAACTTCAATAGTCTGTGCTGGCTACGACAATATGTCTTGAGTTTTCTCGGCATAACTCGGGATACGCTACGCAAAATCCCTGTCGGAGCCGAAGTGCCAAACGGCAAGGCACTTCAGCAACAGCTCACAGAAAGTAAGTGGTATCTCAAACAGTATCGTACACATAGCGTTCACCACAAAATTGTTGCAGGTATTCCGCTAGCCAATCAAACTTCAAAAGTCTGTGCTGGCTCCGACACTATATGCCTCGTGTTTTCCGGCATAACTTGGGATACGTCACGTAAAATCCTTGTCAGAGCCGAAGTGCCAAACGCTACGCAAGGCGCTTCAGCAAGAGCTGACAAAATTGTTGAGCTCGATAGTCAACCTTCAAAAGTCTGTGCTGGCTCCGGCACAATGCCTCTAGAATTTTCGGCATATGGGATACGCTACGCAAAATCCCTGTCGGAGCCGAAGTGCCAAACGCTACGCAAGGCGCTTCAGCAACAGGTCACAGAACGTAAGTGGTCTCCCAAACAGTATCATTCACATAGCGTTCACCACAACAAGTGGTCCCTCTAACAAAAACCAAAACCAAAAAAGAGGGGATACAGCTTGGCAATATTCTAAGTGGTCGATTTACTGTCGTACACTGCAAACCATCAGCCGACATTTATCGATCATAATTCCGTATCCTCAAAAGAGCATACCGCGACCAATTCGCTCGAGAGGAAATGGAAATGCCAAATGCAAGGCGCTTTAGCAACAGTTCACGAAACGCAAGTGGTCCCTCTAACAAAACCAAAACCAAAAAAAGGGGATTCAACTTGGCAATATTCTAAGTGGTCGATTTTACTGTCGTACACTGCAAACCATCAGCCGACATTTATCGATCAAAATTCCGTATCCTCAGAAGAGCATACCGCGACCAATTCGCTCGAGAGGAAATGGTGGTAGCCATTGGAAAACCACGCCGATTCATAAAAGCCCTGTCGCTTATTTCTGTATCAGCCCATATACGTCCCACTGCGGGGCGCGGGCCTACTGTACAACCGAGAGTACGATTGAGGGTGGTTGGGCCATATAGTCCACCACACTGGCCTAATGCGGGTTGGGGAGCACAGCTTGGCAACTTAGGCTTAACTTGAACGAAATGACAGGTTTGTTTTGTTGCAGAAATAAGAGTAGTACAACATCAACACAATCTGCTCAGAAGCTGTTTCCAACAGACAATCGGACTAGTGTATTCTACTTAAACAGTGACGGCGGTACAAAAACAAACTGCCGAATCAAACCCGACAACTCCACATTCTGGATCAAGGGGATATACAATAGATCTAAAGGCACATTATTTTAACGTTAGATTCAATACAGAAGGGAACGCTTTACTTTGCCCCAAAAAATGTTGTGAATAGGTACTAACCAGCACGGCAACTTATTCAAATTTTTCAAATGTGACGCACACAAGAAATAAACCCTTTTGCGTCCAACACATAAACAGTCCATGTGGTACACAGGTACATTCCAGCATTTTGTTCGAAAACAAATGCCGTCTTACATAAACAATTTATTAGACGGCTTATGACATTCACCTGGACTTTGCTCTGGAGCAAATTGAGTAAATATCAGCCTTGTTTGTAGGATTGTGAATACTTAAATAATTTTATTTATTTAAGATCGGCAGGTATTACTGCAACTCCAGCATCTATTAGATCCGCAATATCCACATGGAACTCGGTGGAGAATTTCTCATTGACCGAATTCTAACACAAAGTTTTAAAAACGATTCATGTATTTTAAAACTATTACCAAATCAATTAGTTTAGATTCGGGTATATAAAACTATTTGAAATCATTTTTCAAATATTTCGAACCCGCGAAATGAGGCTTCAATTTGTAGCCTCTATTTTGTTCATTGCTTATTCAAATATTCGTTAATCATATTTATATGTACACATTATAGCGTCTATAGCGCACCAGGTGATAACAAACACATCACTCAAGATGGATTCCGGATATTGATACTAAGCAAATAATAGAGAGTTTTTCCTTAAATAAAAACTTACCTATTATTTCTTGATCAATATCCGGAATCCAGGTAAGGGCTACCTGGTGCATCATGAGTTCCATAATGATTAAAAATCAGAGCTCCACCTGGCACGTGCGCTATACCACAGTGGGGATGATATGGGGGGTAAAACGGAGAGGGAACCGGAAATACGCTGACACAAGGCAGGAAAGACTGGTGCTTGACTCAAGATGGATTCCGGATATTGATCAAGAAATAATAGGTAAGTTTTTATTTAAGGAAAAACTCTCTATTATTCTTATTATTTTCTTCGAGCTTAGTGTATATTTACAACGTACGATAGAGGATTCCAACATTTTGTGGACATTAGTGAAGTTTTACGTACGGCGTCCGAACATTCGAAGTTCTTATCGTTTTTATAGTGTAAACCCCACTGACGCGGCTGCCAACATGTTGAAGATAGTAGCGAGTTCAAATCCTAGGGCACACCTCTGACTATTCAGAGTCATGTGTGTATTGATAGTCAATCATCAGGCACTACTCGTATTACGGTGAAGGAAAACATCGTTAGGAAACCATTTTACTATAGCGGTTTGTAAGAATTTCTGGGCTAGCACGGTGGATTATACGGCCTAATCCCTCTCAATCCTACTTTTGATGAAAGAGGTGGCCTGAAGGAGAGAACGAAAAGTAGTTTCTGATAAACGTAATTTCTGATATCCACGACACAAGACTCGATTTTAGTGTGAGGTCAGGGCTGTGTATGTTTCGAACAGACATGATTTTTAGGCGTGTGTTTTGTACCGCGTGATTAATCTATACTAATGTATAGAGTTGAAGAATTTGTGTGTATGTTACCTCTAATCTCAAGAACTACTGGTTCGAATTGAAAAAATATTTTTGCATTGAATAGGTCATTTATTGACCAATGCTATAGGCTGTATATCATCACGCTATGATTTACAGGAGGGAAACAGTAGTGAAAAATGTAGCATATGCGAATAAATTTTATTCGTTTTTTGTGGTCCGATAGGTTCATATTCTAAATTAATATTCGTAATTGAACATTTTGGCCGCTATTTTGAATAATGTATCTGACTCGGGCGGAGCCAGGCCGGAACGCTATCTTTTGTTGATTGCCCTACACTTAAGAGCGTTTATACCCTGCACGCGCTTTTTGGCTTAAAAACAAGACTTTTCAAATGAGTTAATAGCCACCAATAAACAATTTAAAGGAAAAATAATTATTACTAATTTTAGAAAAGGTTGTCATCTAGGGATTTTGGTGGAAAACATTATAGATTGATGGATAATTTGTGACTACTATAAGGATTACTGAACACAAGTTTCGTTATTTAGGCTTTAAATGGCAATTTAGAAGCTTAAGATATCCGAAACCACTAAATATAAGATGAAAATAAAAATATTATCTGACTAATAAGACCCTTATGGAGGGATTTTGCTGAGAAAAATAATCTTTTTGTGTTTAGTTCCTGAAAAATAAAAATTTAAACAGTGCGAAATTATTCAGAAACTCTCGTCAAGAACATATTTTTTTTCACCAACTTATCTTACATAATTTTCTATAGCAATTGCATATTATAATAGAAGAACATCTTATCAATAAATTACCATTTTTATATTTCAACAAAATTAGTTTTCATGTTTTCTACAAATATTTTAAAAACCACTATAAAACACCCTGTCCGACGTGGATCAAATCAGACCGCCGCAAGGCCTTCTAGAGGGAGGACGTATCGCTCGTCGCTCTGGCCTAGCTGCAGTCGATCTTTGCCGTACGTAGTAAAAATAGCCACGCGCGGACTGCGATTACCACATCTTAGTACTTTGGTAGTAAAATATTTAATTATTTTTATTACCTACAATGATTTTGTAGTGAATATAAATTATGTTTCAGGTAATATAATGGGATGTAATTCCGAGGCTAAATTATGTTATGTATTGTAATATAAAATTAAATATATTTCGTAACTGTAAGGGGTTGTAAGGCCCCTAACACTATTTATGTGTTCGAACACGAAATGATTAATAAAACGTCCGTAGTGTCTACTGATTGAACACTGATTTGAATGCAACTTAACAATGTAATAATAACGAAAATATGATTAGTATCTAAAGGAGATGTGCTATCTTGGGCCGTTTTGTGTACGTCTGATACAAATTCTAGAAAAAAATGTGGAATTCAAATAAAATACATTTAGATTTCTTGGACAACAGGGGGCTTTATACAAAAATGTGATTGTTTTAGTACAGAAGCAATATTTTCTTCTATAATCTGTCCTCCATGATGCCTAATTGTTATTTCGTTCAAAAATGCGCGAACCCATTATCTTTAACTTGAATATGTCTTATTTTTAAAAGCCCCTACAAATTATAATTATTGTCTATATTTCTTTTTCTATATTCTTCGCTTTTTAAAAGACGATATATGTTGTTAAAGAAGTCACTTTTATTATTTTATTTATATTACACGGTTTTAGTTTAAGAAAGAAAATGTTTAACTTGACAGCAATTGCAAATCTCTGTGTTATCTGTCTACGTCTGTGGCCGTAATTCGTATTATTTTTTATTATTCGCATACATTTCGCAAATGTGTATTTGCTTCTCTGTATACCTGGCTTTGTTTTATGGATTCTGATTCTCGCAGATGATATATTTTGACGTTTAAACGCAATTACTAGTTCGTATTTTGGTGAGTAAACATATTATATATTATTTAGAATGCCACATGTAAGTAATACTGTTATGTTTTTCTATGTTCATATTTCTCTTCTAACCCACAATTCTGCTTTTCAGCACATCAAAAGTGGCGCTTTGCTTGAATTGCACTTCTGCAATTGTTGTGAAATGGTTGTATTGCACTTCTGCAATCAAAAATTGAAATGGATTCTATCATTCAACAGAATCTTAGTAACTACATGGGCTGCCAATTCACTCTCGTGTAGAGTATTTCAAAACGTTTTATTGCTGAAATGGCAGAACAAGAAGTAAGTATTCTATTTTCTTCATTAACTTGGGAAATGTATGTTTTATGCCAATTAATCAAGGTCAATACAAAGTATGGAGTATTACAAAAGTATTCATGTTAGAGCTGAATTGCATTGTGTCCACAGGACAAGTCTACTAGTACATAAATATGTAAGAAGTGATATTTTATATATTGTTGTTTAAATTGTTAAATGAATTACATTTTCTTTTATTTCCCTCTGGACACTCAGATGATCTTGTGTTATGTATAATATATTATATTATATATTATATTTATTATATATTATTAACAACACTATGTCTGATGGTAAGCACAAATGCCGTCCAGGCGGAATATCTAATGGCATCAGATGACTATCCCAAGACATTTCATACAATTATCCGGCCAGCTTGCTAAGATGCTTCTTTAAACAATAGTCTGCTATTGTTTAAAGAAGAAGACCTGGGATCATACACATGTGACTGCAAAGAGTTATTTATTCATCATAATTCTTCGATATCTTCAATATTAAATCTTTTTTATTTTGTTTTAGTTATCAGGACAAGCAATTATCTGTACAAACTGCTGGCTGCAAATAAATCAAGCTGTAGACAATGAGCAAGATTTTATTCCAACTCCGCCGTAAGAAGATTGTATCAATCTCGATTCTTTTGGACATACTTAACACCCACAAGTGCTTCATGTTGAAAGGAACATGGCTGGATACTGGACAGTGGGTTGCTGTACTCATACCATGATCATACTGTGGTATTTAGCCTTTAGGTTGGGCTACCAATAGTACAAATTACAATATAGGAGCACCGGCATTGTTCCTAGATGTTTTGACTGGAGATTATTTTTAGGCGAATATAAATAAAAAATATAAAGCAAGATCTGGTTGTACTTTATTGTCCTTAAGTTTTGTTTGATTTTAGTTTTCTTTCATCAATTAATCCTACTTTTTCCTTATGTGTGCTCAGAAATAACCAGTTAGAATTAATGTCAAATACATTATTTGAAGAATAATATCTTAAACCTTAGGATAATATTATTTTTAAGTATGCAGAAGTCTAATATACCAAAGTATATTAGACTTCTAGGGGTAGACTAAATATAATGTTTGAAATGTTAGCTTGTACAGAAATGATTGCTAGTATGTTCTTTTACTAGACATTAAGGTATAGAAATAAACATGGCTGCTATCAGATTCGATTTCATTTTTATAGCGTATTCATTTGTATGGACTATAATAACTAAAAGCTTATTAAGTGCATATGCCTAATAATAAAATGATTATTTATTCATATGCACATAGGGCACACCTCTGACTTGTCGGAGTCATGTGTGTATTGATAGTCAATCACCACGCACTAAAACGGTGAAGGAAAACATGGTGAGGAAACCTGCTTACCATAGCGATTCATAAGAAATTCTATGGTATGTAAGTCCGCCAACCCACACTAGGCCAGCGTGGTGGACTATATGGCCTAATCACTCTCAATCGTATTCTTGATTGTAGAGTAGGCCCGTGCCCTGCAGTGGGACGTATATGGGCTGATACAGATGCTAGCAGTCGCGACAAGTGATCAGTCTGTGCTGTGCTGTATCTCATGCCTAGCAGATTTTTATTGTGGATTATTTAAATAGGTTGTTTAGCAGGTATTATGCACCGCACTTACGGCCAGATATAGGTACACTTTCTTAATATTAAATAACTATAAACATGACGAGATTCTGACAGACTTGTTGCAATTTATTGTATAGACATTATGTTATATTATATAAGATGATCAATAAAGTATGATACTAATTCCGTTGACGTAAAAACATTTACAAGTTATATAGAGTAGGTACAGTAATTTATAGCACAGACGACTAAAAATAATATTTGATTTATAGGAAAACGAATTACGACTTCATATTTCATAAATGTCAAGTTTTGACATCGGTTGTCAAACATGCCGTTTCAGACGCCATATTGTCCCCTTGTAGTGTTGCTGTTCTTGGCTTGATATTTATTTTTGTATAAAGCTAATATGTAACGTATAATAGTATTTCATACAGAAATTGAATGCCAATTTCACTAAGTAAATTTGGTGTAATGTACTACAAACGGCCCAAGGCCCATACATTTCTGGCCCATCTCCTTTGTATTATTCTTTGCTTGCACAGTAATATTTGTCTACTTATAATGCAAATAAAATATTTTTATGATATTATATTACAGTTACATTTCAATTGAATATTTGAAGCGCACGGATCAAAGTTGTTTGAGCCGATTGTATAGCGAGCCGACGCGGCAGCTCTACGCACACAGCTTTGGTCGCTTATGTGTGCGTGAAATTAACGAAGAAATACCTATAGTTGACTTTGCGCGCAAGGTGTATACGCTCTTAACATAAATGCATAGTTTTTTTTTTATTGAATTGAATGGCGAGAATAACTTGCGGATTGCCTGATGGTAAGCGATACGACCGCGCATAAACAGTAGCAGAACCAAACAACACCTTGAATTACAAAGCAATGCTTGGCATTACACTGCGCCAAAATGTGCATTTTAGTGGTTTAATTATGAAAGAATAAAATCTGTAAAAATATCATTCAGAAGTTAATAATGATATTAATTTTCACAGGCGGTTTCTGTTCAAAATTTAAGAGTATAACATTGTTGAATTTAACTTAAAACCACAATAAGGTGTCCTGTAACGAGTATAAAAGTCCTTCGAAACAACTTATTTACCTCAAATATATTTGAAGACTATTCGTTTGACGTACGAAAAGTTAAACAATGCGAAACTTGGTAATTTAATTGACGTATTTGTTTTATTAATAGAGTACAATAACAATTGGACGACCAATCGGCGAAAGGTCTATTTTGGGTATCGACTGTAAATTTCATACAAAGGGGTCACACGCGGTCATTGGCTGGTTTGTGATATTCGAAATTAATAGTCAGAATGGAACATTTTAGCCGCCTTTTTGAACTTTTATTTAGCTGGATTCAAATGGTCTCATATTTATATCTGAGGGACCCTTTGATCCGGTATTCGTAATTCAACGACTACCCCAGTAATAAGTGGATATGTTGCGTATTTTTCTAAATATACCAATCAGAACGATGGAGTTGCCTTATATGTAAGAACGGACATGCATCACACTGTCGAAGAACCATATTTGAAGGATGGAAATTGTCTCGTAGTTAAATCTAAAATGGATTTTGCAATTGTAGCAATTTACCGCCCGCCTTCTATAAAAAATATTGACAATTTTATTGACAGTCTTGATAAAATTTTGAACTCATTATTAATGTTTAATACTGTGGCTGTTATTGGTGACATTAACATTAATATATTAGATTCAGCACTAGACCCAAACACTGATACCTATCTTAATCTTTTGGCATCCCACGGACTTTTGGCGACCCATACTTTTCCAACTCGACTTTCTACCTGCCTCGATCACGTAATGTTAAGAACTAACAAACTGTCTACTACTTTGGTTCTTGACTCACTTATAACTGACCATGCCCCATTATTGTTCTGTTCTGACATTAGACCTTTGCGTCGGAAGGTGAAAGATATATCAAAGCACATTGACCTGCCCGCAGTGATTAATGAACTAATTAAAACCGATTTTTCCTTGATTTATTCTACGAACGATGCCAACACTGCTGCATCTGAACTGGTTTTAAAAATTAAGTCTGCAATAGAAGCCCATAGTAAAGAAATAAAAATCCCTTGCCGTAAAAGATGCATCAAACCCTGGGTGACACCTGGCTTGCTAAGATGTGTAAGGCATAGGGACAAGCTCCATAGATTGGCAAAAGCACAACCAGGTGATGCCGTTCGTGAACTGATATACACCAGATATCGAAACTTCTGCAACAACTTACTAAAAAGACTAAAAACAGCACATGATTCAAATGAGTTAAATCAAAATAAAGGCAATATGAAACATATGTGGAGCACTGTTAATAAAATCTTACATACTAAAGGTCCCCAATCATGTCCACTAGACCTCCTCCAATCCCACGGAAACGAAATTGAATCTGTGAACCATGTGAATAATTATTTCGCCAATATTGGTGAGGAGCTGGCTTCTAGGATTTTACGGGATGATACAGATAGCAGTGCGGGCTATGGGAGTATAACATCACCTAAGTCGTCGATGGCAATATTTCAAACTGATGAAATAGAAATAGAATCCCTAATCTTAAACCTACGTAGTGATTGTTCTGCAGGAGCAGATGGCATATCGGCAGCAGTCCTTAAATCGGCCAAACATGTCCTGATTTCTCCCATAACTGCCGTTTGTAATTTATGTTTGAGCAAGGGTGTGTTTCCGGATATTTTTAAAACAGCTGTCGTCATTCCCATTTATAAAAGCGGGGATAAGTACAGTCCCAGTAACTATCGGCCAATATCTATCTTGACCGCGTTATCAAAAATTCTCGAAAGACTTTTAAATAGCAGACTCATTAAATTTCTCGAAAAAAATAACCTAATTGCCGAGAACCAGTTTGGTTTTAGGAAAAACAAATCGACGGAGGACGCTGTATTAAAATTATCAGAAAGCATTGTTAAACAATTAGATAATAAGGCCAAAGTAATAGGCATATTTTTGGATCTCCAGAAGGCCTTTGATACCGTGTCAATTCCCTTACTTCTCTCTAAAATGGAATATCTTGGTGTCAGAGGAACAAGTTTGGAAATTTTTTCCAGTTACTTGAAAAATCGGACACAAATTGTTAAAATAGGTCACGCTTCAAGTAGTTATGCGACGCCCACTTTCGGTGTTCCTCAGGGAAGTGTACTGGGTCCAACTCTGTTCCTCCTGTATGTAAACAACTTATGTACGAAACAATTACAGCAATGTAATATTATTGCTTATGCTGACGACACAGTTTTAATTGCACATGGTCGAACTTGGGATGTAGCTCGACAATACGCCGAAAATGCATTGACTGAGGTCATGGTCTGGCTTAGGCAAAATCTACTAACACTAAATATTGAAAAAACCAAATACATTACATTTTCCCATAGACTCCACACTCAGCCTAAAAACTTAGATATTAGAGCACATAATTGCCATAAAAATATTACTTGCATTAATTGTCCATCCCTTTCACGTGTTATGAACATTACTTATCTTGGTGTCACAATCGATAGCACTTTTACGTGGCACTATCACATTAATAATTTAGTTATAAAAATAAGGAAGCTTTTACCAATCCTCAGGAAACTGCGCCGTTGTGCTGACTTTAAAATACTGAATATTGTGTATTCCGCACTAGCTGAATCATTAATCCAATACTGCATAACAGCATGGGGTGGAGCTGACATGTCATCCATGCTTCGACTTGAGCGTGCGCAAAGAGTAGCACTAAAGGTAATGACTCGCAAACCAAGAAGGTATCCCACACAGGCATTGTATCAGGAGTGTAAAGTCCTATCTGTAAGACAGATCTACGTGCTCCGGGTCATACTAAAAAAACATTCCTCACAACCTTTTACCAAGAACGCAAGTAGCAGGAGGGCTAATGTATGTCATACTACCCCGCACAGAACAATGTTAGCACGGCGACAGTATTTTATAAATTCCACACGTATATATAACAAATTTAATAAGCTAAAGCGAATATATCCGCTTTCACTGAACAAATGTAAAAATATTGCTAAATCGTGGTTGCAGGGTCTATCATACAAAGATACTGAGGATTTACTAAAATGACAAACACACACACACACACACACACACACACACACACACACACACACACACACACACACACACACACACACACACACACATTCACATTTTATTACTTTATATTTTTTTTAATTTTTATTGTTTTCTTAGTTATATGTTATATTAATTATACTGTTGTGTTAACATGTAAGGCACTTTAACTTTAATCTATTTGTGGAAAATGTTTTTTAGCTGTAGTTATTTACTGTAAGGAGAAGACACTGGTTCCTGTAACACAGTTTATACTAGCACAGGAGCCAGGGCTTTCAATAAGTTAATGTATGTAAACTTTTCTGCCAATAAAGATATTTATTATTATTATTATTATTATAGTTGACTTTGCGCGCAAGGTGTATACGCTCTTAACATAAATGCATAGTTTTTTTTTTATTGAATTGAATGGCGAGAATAACTTGCGGATTGCCTGATGGTAAGCGATACGACCGCGCATAAACAGTAGCAGAACCAAACAACACCTTGAATTACAAAGCAATGCTTGGCATTACACTGCGCCAAAATGTGCATTTTAGTGGTTTAATTATGAAAGAATAAAATCTGTAAAAATATCATTCAGAAGTTAATAATGATATTAATTTTCACAGGCGGTTTCTGTTCAAAATTTAAGAGTATAACATTGTTGAATTTAACTTAAAACCACAATAAGGTGTCCTGTAACGAGTATAAAAGTCCTTCGAAACAACTTATTTACCTCAAATATATTTGAAGACTATTCGTTTGACGTACGAAAAGTTAAACAATGCGAAACTTGGTAATTTAATTGACGTATTTGTTTTATTAATAGAGTACAATAACAATTGGACGACCAATCGGCGAAAGGTCTATTTTGGGTATCGACTGTAAATTTCATACAAAGGGGTCACACGCGGTCATTGGCTGGTTTGTGATATTCGAAATTAATAGTCAGAATGGAACATTTTAGCCGCCTTTTTGAACTTTTATTTAGCTGGATTCAAATGGTCTCATATTTATATCTGAGGGACCCTTTGATCCGGTATTCGTAATTCAAGGTCAGAATTATAAATAAAGTAATAATCGTAGCTTGTTGCAATCGATAGTCTCTTACAGCCTTTCTCAATAATCTATCTATCTTTAACAAGAGATTTCATTAGATATTTGGATGCATTTTATGTTTCAGTTAATAAATATAGAGAGGTAGAGATGTGGTGCATATATTTATAAATAGCTAGATAAGATAAATATATATGTCTATCTTTGTTTAATGAAGCGTATATTTGTACTGATAAAGTAATGGTACTTATTTTAACCTCTTGTTAAAGATAGATAGGATATAGAGAACGGCCGTTACGATACGGCGACCATAAAGCGATGAGCGCGCCGCCCTGAATGTATGTATATGTTGCTCTTATTGACATAAATGTTAGAAATAGTATCAGAAGAACTCTATTAAATTAAATTAAAATTATTTTAGCGCGATTTTCACGGTCATCTTTTTGAAGTTCTGTACGTACTGAAGGGTACTTATTTTTTAAATTATTGATTGCTTTACACATTATTAATTTCAACCGTACCCAAAACACGTGAATGATGAAATGTCAAGCTTCTCATTAAAATAAAACAGTTTTTACAAAATGTCTTGTACAACTCCCGCCCACGCCGAAGGTCGATAATGTTTCCCGTCCAACTACCGGCCGATTGCCGACATAATTTTCCGGACCATTCATTCGATGAGGGAACAATAAATCGTGCCGGCAAACATTTGCTCTTGATCGTAAATCATAACTTTTGTAATGGTTTCGATGATTTTCAATGGATTCCGGTTTGATATTTGAAACGCGAATTTTAGGCTGTTTTTGTCATTTGCATATTGGGGTTGGTCGCACCCCAGTGATTACTAACCCCAGTATTATAAGGTTATTGAGGGAGTTGTTTTTTCCTAGCGACAACAAAAATGGTAGAAATTTTAAGTGGATATAGACTTCATTATCTCCTATAATAAATCAATTTTAACCGACTACAAAAAAGAAGGAGCTTTTAAATTCGTTAGAATCTTTTATTTTATGTATGTGTACCGATCACTCGAAGACGCCTGAACCAACCTGGAATTCCATATAAAATTTGTGAAGTATTGAAGAATATTTTCTCATCTAGGGAGTAGAACTCCTCAAAATTGAGTAAGATTCCAATAGTTTCTTTGCACTAGGTTTATAAATAATATAAAGTTCAGGAATGTCTCATCACCTATTATAAACATTCACATATTTTTGAAAATGACTGTTCCCAAATACCATTACTTCTGGATATCAGGTGCAAGATAGTACTTGAAGTTAATTTGTAGGGTATGTAAAGAAAAATATATGGGACAGAAGCAACAACCGACAATTTATTCTACAGATTTTAGAAGTGATAGAGCCACGCTGTTGTCAGCCAACATGAATGATTCAATATGAATGGACAATCCAAGGTGGTACTACTGTCTTATAGAAGATCAACACCTTTGCTGTCGCGTTTCGTTCGGTGAGTGAGATTGCCGGATGCCCGATGCCACTTTTCTTTTCCCTTTATTTTCCGATCGCGCTCTCATCCCGTTTTGATAGGATATTAAAGTGATGAAGAATACAATTTTTTATGTTAAACATAGTCTACAAAAATGTTTGTACAATATAGGTCTATAACCTGACGCCGAGCTTCAATGCTCGGTGTCATTAAAATGTGTGCCACTGTTGATCCTGGCTTACAGTGGAGTTACAGTGGCGGGTGTTAGGGCGGGATAGTCTCCAGATACCACGTAAACTATGGTAAAAATTAAAAATAGATGAAAATAATAATTATTTTAAAGCGATAAGTAATGCCATCTCATAAGCTTTATAAATATGGGTAGAAATTTAGCTTTCAATAGTTATAACATTATTGAACAACACTATTCTATACCATTAATTATTACTTTGTCCCAGGTCACTGCATTGTATGCAAATTACGTTAGTTTAAGTAAATCAAATGTTATTTGGAGCATGAAGGAGCGTGCACACAACATTGCAGTTTACTAGGCTAAGTCACAGGGTTGCTAAGTTTTTTGATAATGTTTTTTATCGCAATTAATGGCGTGACGAGGATGCCATTCGCCTGATGGTAAGCGATACGACCACTCATGGACGGTAGCAAAAGCAAACAACACCTTGAATTACCAAGCAATGGTGATCCACTGTGCTTGCCATCCTGAGACATAAGATGTTGAGTCTCAATATGTCCCGTAGTTTTACTCTGACTACAATGCCCTTCAATACGAAACACAACAGTGCATATACACTACTGTTTGACGCGCTCGCCATCCTAAGACAGATGCTAAGTCTTGATATTATGTCTAGTAGTTGATAAGTGTATAAGACACTGAATTTTGCTATAGATTATCAGGACTCAATCAGGAATTTGTGCCCTATATGATGATAAGCTTGTCCCCTACAACATCGTGGGACGGGAAATACAAGATAAAACGTCAAACGTAGGTGTCCTGTAAGCACCTTAGCCTTACCCCTTCTGAGAAAAGGCGTCAGTTCATGTATAAGATACTTATTCAGTGAACCTCTGATATTGTGTCAAAGGTAAATAAATACATCCAACAGTATCACATAGCCCTGATATTTAAGTTTCGTGTTGTGTAAATGAGAAACTGCGAACTTTACATTGTCATATTTCTTAGACCTGGATCAAATGTGGGCCACATAATTGGCCAACATTTGTCTCACCACGGAGATGGATCATTGAATCTATGATCTCTAGATTCCAAGCCGGCTTTTAACTGTGTATTATGATAAAAGGTTTACTAAAATTGAAGATAATATTTTTTGTCACCGTTTAGACGAAATCTGTTAAACGAAGTTAATTTAAAATTATCGTAGCGCGATTCTCATGGTCATCTTTTTGAAACTCCAAATGTACTGAAGGGTCTATCCTTAGGTCTTAACTGTCTCTTAACAGTGCATGAAGACTATTATAGGGACTGCAAAGTATCCATTGAGCTGATAGTAAGTATATTTCTCTTCGCGTAGTGCACATATTAGGTTTGGCTCCATTGCTAGTTGCCATTATTATGCTGGTCTGGTCGAAAAGTTATATTAATGAAAGGCACTTTAATGGTGAAGGAAAACTTCTTGATGAAACCTGCACACCATAACGATTTGAAAAAAAAACTATGGTATGTAAAGTCCACTAACCCGCATTAGATCAGCGTGGTGGACTATATGGCGTAACCACTTTCGATTGTACTCTCGATTGTAGAGCAGGCCCGAGTCTTGCAGAGGGACGTAGATGGGCTAATTGCGTGATTGACTATGTCGGATTTCACAAAGCTAAGTCTTAATTAAACCCAATACAACAATTCCGTTTTTCAATAAAATTGAAGCAATATTAACTATTAAAAACAACTTTCAAGAATCTCAATCGATATTTATAATCATAAATTCATCTCAGATTTAGCCTTGAGCGATTTAAAGCGTAATCACCATTGGATACTAAAATTAAAACATATTTCTGCAGCGTAATAAGATTTTACTATATTTTATTGGAAAATTGAAACACCCACGTGCAAAGAGATTACACCCACGTTCTTGTAATATTCGTTAGGGTGGAATTAAAAATTGTTTACGACCACCCACAACGCGCCTCGCTATAAATTAGATTGTCGGAGACTCTGTAACCGATAGAATTAATATATTTGTATCTGAAATAGCAAATATGCAGAGTATATCAAGACTGCTACCAAAAACGAGGCCATGTGGTAGTTTAAGGGACTACAAACACAATGCAACAAAAAATTTCGCAAATAACAGTGAATTATTTTTTTTGGGTATTTTTAAATATCGTCGTTTGGGTGTTAAATCCATAGTTTTTGCTGAAATAATAATTTAAGCGAAATGTCGGACGCCCGCCTACAAGGTGGACGGACGATCTGGCTAAGGTTGCAGGAAGTCGCTAGATGCAGGCCGCTTCCAACAGGTAATTGTGGAGATCCTTGGGGGAGGCCTATGTTCAGTAGTGGACTTCCTGTGATATGATGATGATGATGATGATGAATAATTTAAGCCCTTTTGCGTGCCATAGTTAGACATTCCCAGAGACTCGCAGAGCTTCAATTCCGGTGTCACTACACGTTCCATTGTTGATCTTGGCTAACAGATTACAGTGGTAGTTGAGAGTGGGACAGTCTCCTGTAATCTCTCTCTCTCTCTCTCTCTCTCTCTCTCTCTCTCTCGCTTCAGCCACACGAAGTCCATTACTGAACATAGGCCGCCCCAAGAATCTCTACATGGACCTGTTAGCAGCGGTCTTTAATAATCTGGGTTGGCAATATTGTGTCAAAAGGTTTGTTATGATTTTATGGTGCCAGTATAAAAAGCTAAACATACAAAGCAATAACGTTTTAATATTATATTAACTCAATATTTGATATATTTCTCAAATGTATATTTCAAGACGGTGTGTAATGAAAGCTACCCTCAATCTTAGCGATATTAATCCGCAGGTCACGTACCGGTCTAAAAATAAATTCCACTTGAATTTCCCGAACCTATTTTTAGTTCTTTACGATCCCTAGCATTTTATTTTTGTCATTAAATGAAATTTATGTGGATATTTTTCAGGCGAAGAATTTTGAGTAGCTACTGTACCTGAGAGTTGTTGGATCGATTGCAGTTAAAAGCGATGTAGTGTGATAAGAAATGTAAACCTTATGGGACAGAGTTTTAAATGGTAACTGGTTTTAAAAAGAGCAACACTAGAGTTTCTTGCCCGTTCTTCCCTAGTGATAACCGCTTTCAGAACCGGGTGGTACATAAAAAAATGACTGAATCTATCATATCTTTGATCCAAGCGTTGTGGATTTTCATTGATTGATCTTTTCGTATCAGGTGACCTGTTTGCTCATTTGACATATTGACAGGAAAAAAATCAACCCGCGACCTCGCGCTTTAAAGTGTTTTCTTTTTTTTATTGCTGTGAATGGCGAGACGAGCATGCCGTTCGCCTGATGGTAAGCGATGCGACCGCTCATGAACAGTAGCAAAACCAAACAACACCTTGAATTACAAAGCAATGCTTGGCATTCCACTGCGCTCGCCATCCTGAGACATAAGATGTTAAGTCTCAATATGTCCAGTAATTACTCTGGCTACAATGTCACACAACAGTGCATTTAAACTGCTGTTTGACGGGAGAAATAGACAGGCGGTGGTACCCACCCAGGCAGCCTCTCACATATGAGAGACCTACCAACAGTTTAACCAACTGTTCCACAGAGGCTGTTAAATTCATCATTATTATCTCAGCCACACTTGATAGTCAGATAAGCTGTATCAACAGCTAAAGTTCAATATAATTGGCAGCGATTTGGAATTAATTACATTATCTATCTTATTAAGAGCTAATCAAGTCATGAAAGGGGATCTGTATTGGATTGTTAATCTCATTAAGATAATATACATATGTAGACTAGGTAAGGCTTTAGACGAGATCTGGCAAACAGATTGTGTTTAGTAAAAGGGTGCGGTAATGTAAGTTGGAACGTAATTTATGTTTTGGACAATTCGGTACAGTATCGTAATTTATATTTTTGAGGTGTATTATAAGGCCCGGAAATTGCCAATGCGCAGGGACTTTGTCAAATTGACGTCCATGTGTCGTTAGCTGCTTATTGTTATTACGATAAGGCTTGGTAATGACTAATATAATTGTTATAACAATCTAATTTATATTAAAATAAAATTTCAAAATATTAAAATTTGCTGTGGAGATGCTTGGGGGTCTATGTTCAGCAGTGTACTTCCTGCGGCTGAAGAGAGGCTTAAGAAGTTAATAAAGTATTTTCCAATCATGTTTACATAGACGTACTAACAATTAATATAAGAAAATTAAGCATGATGGCAGAGTCCGAACAATTCAGCCATGCTACGGATGGATGATGGATACGATTGGATGGTGCTATGCTAGGGTCCTCTAGCGTAGACCCAGCATAATGTTACTGTTGATACAATGTCACTTTGATCGTTGACGATGATGGTGAATCATGGCTGCCCCGCGCATTAGCAATTTGCGGAATAACACCTTTTCCACTTTATATCTTCTAATGAAAAATAAAGATCGAGACATAGCCAGTCGACAAAATGCCAGCATGTAAGAAATCGTGTAAGTAATTTAATTTTAGTCTATTGGCAATAGTGTAGGTATCATACGCTTATAGAACATCACATGTATTTTCTACTGAATTTCCATAAAAAAATTTTTTTACAAATAAACGTATTTTATTTCAATGTAAATATAATATAAACACAAGCAGAACAACAATACACATGACATACATCGCTGCGAATAGTCGACAAACTGAATAATAGGATTACCAATGTATTTCTCAGATACGATTTCTATTCATAGAAATAGTATTGTGACAATAGACGAGCAATTAAATATGCATCCCACCGCGGGTATATTGTGTGGGTAGTCGTTTTATTCGGAAAGGGGAGGCCGGGTTTTATATGCAAATCAAATGCGTTTATGAATGGCTGCAAATGGACGTCAGAAATATTTAATTTCCTTTAAAGTAAAGTCTTGTTGGTAAATGCAACGTTCTTTTTTAAAATGCTATTAATAAGTATCCCCACTTCGTGGAACAAGCACTGTGTGGGCTGTCAGATTTGTTTGAAAAGGGGAGAATGGGGTTTTCTATGCAAATCAGACGCGATTATGAAATACAGGAAATTGATGAGCGAAAATAGGATTTCATTCATTTCTATATTTAGTTGGCCATTTTTGGTATTTGCTATGTTCTTTTTATAATTTTATAAATAACTATCCTACTTCACGGAACAGGCGTACTGTTGTGGGCTGTCGATTTTATTCAGAAAGGGGAGATTGGGGTTATGTATGCAAAAAGTTGTCTTTATGGAATGTCGGGAATTGGTGTGCCAAATAGATTTATTTTTTACTCGTTCTTTAGTGGAATACACTTTACGAAATACTATTTAAATTAAAAAATATTTTGATATTGATTGATTTATTGGATAAAGCGATTCGATTTAATATAAAAGGGCTTTACAGTCCAAAAGATAATAGAAAAAACTATGATTCATACGCTGTAACCGCCAAAATGCAACTTCTGTCGGTATAGCCCATATACGTCCCACTGCACGGTACGGGGATTGAACCCGCGGCCTCTCGTTTCACAGGGCGGCGTCTAACCGCCTGCGCCATGGAGGCTGTCAAACTGTCAATGTGTCAATTACTTTGACAGTCCTCAAAACCCGCTTTCCAAAATTTGTTGTTGCTTGCAAATGCTGTTCAAAATCTGATTTGCAAAATTTTCTTTACCTTCGAAGCGAAAATATCGATACAATGTCATCGTCCCGAGTGTTTTGCGAGTAACATTATTACCAGCGCCGGCAGACGGTAATCACTTTATTTCAAAACAGCTTGTAACATCGTGTTTGTCTAGAAATTGAGTTGTTATGATACTCCGTTTTCCTAATATTTTGTAGTTCCTTTGAACAGGAAAGTGTTGGGTTATTTTGAGCAATTATATCTATGACGATAATTTAGTCCTATTGTATCGTAGGACGGAACATATAAGTCGAAACGTGGGTGGCCTGGTACAGTTACGTACCCCTTCTGGGAAAAAGGCGTTTATGTATGTAGCCTGGTATAGTACAAGGCAGTGAAAGTATGAGTTGACAGTGATGACCTGTGTTCAATAGGATCCTGGGTCCTTCCGCCGTAGCGTGAAGAGACATTTTAGCGGGCCGGCATGATTGTATCGAATGATATTCGACACTCTATGTGGACAGCATTTGCACTTACCATCAGTAGCAATGCAGTCACGGTGCCGTTTCAGAATTTAAAAAAAGATTCCAAGTCAGGTAATACATTAACACGTTTGCTGTTCAACACAATAAAAACAGAAATAAATGGCCGAAAAATAAAGAAGAGAAAATAAAATATTAGATAGAAATGTGAAGTGCCCTCGATATGCCGAGTTGTGCGATACATGAGAAATTACTCGGAGTTGTACAAAGAAACGGGATGTTGGGAACGTGGAATAATAAACTATGAGCCAATATTTATTTATTAAAGTTTAGTGTTAATAAAAGAATTATGTATGTTTCCAAATAAGAAACCCTTTTTACTTTCGTATTGCCCAAATCACCACGTAACAAAAATAATTGATTAATCCGCTTTGTTCAGTTAATTTACTCAGGTATTCTTCCAACGAATCTTTATAATCGGGAAGTTAGTAAGAAAAGATTGAATGATTGAATTTACATACCGGGTATGTCAAGACTACCTACCGAAAACGAAGCCGGGTGGTAGTTTTAGTGACTACAGACACAATGCAACTAAAAATTTCGCAAAGAAACGCGACAATTATTTTTTATAATTTTTTAAATATTCATTTTTGGGTGGTAAATCCATAGTTTTTGCTAAAATTATAATTTAAACTCTTTTAAAGCTTAGATTATTTATAAATTAAAGGGTATACACTATTATTTTAGGAAAAAATGTATTTAACACCCAAATATGGTAATAGGAAAAAAAAAAAAATTGTCGCTTTTTTTTGTAACTTTTTCTGTTGCATCGTGTCTGAAGTCGCTTAAACTACCACCCGGCTTCGTTTTCGGTAGCAGTCTTGATATACCCTGTATATACATTTTACTGGTGGTAGGTCTCTCATATCTGAGAGGCCGCCTGGGTAGGTATGTACCACTGCTTTGTCTTAAACAGCACTGTAAATACACTGTAGTGTTTCGGATTGAAGGACATTGTAGCTAGATTAACTATTGGACAATGGACATACTGAGACTTAACAATTTATGTCTCCGGATGGCGAGCACAGTGGATTGCCAAGCATTGTTTGCTATTCAAAGTGCTGTTTGGTTTTACTACTGTTTATGAGCGGTTGTATCGCTTACCATCAGGCGAACGGCATGCTGGTCGCGCCATTATTTGCAATAAAAAAACACATATGTTTCCTTATTTTTGTTTAAGGCGTGATAGGAAGGCACACACACGAGTAATGTTAAAACCAAGAACTCGTAAAAAGTGTCTTACCCGGTATTTGGAAATTGAACTTCTTAATTCACAGCCAATCTCGGCAAATAACAAGATATAAACCCATTTCACATTAATAAAAGAACTTTGAAAATACACCTTACTTTTCAATCAAGGTCTCAAACTCAACACGTAATGTTCCCAAGAAGTCCTTGCTACAGAGGTCGTGGTGTTGGTAAACAAAGTAACCCCAGTCTTTGCGACTGTCGAGGTTATTGCGAGACATACCTCAGTTTAGAAGTTATATGAAATAAATGAACATTTTTTGCTACTAATGCGAAACGAGCATGCCGTTCGTATTGTGGTAAGCGCTACGACCGCCCATGTATCCCGAGACATAAGATGTTAAGTCTCAATATGTCCAGTAGTTACTCTGTAACTATTAAATGCTCAAAATATCGAAACTAGATGAGACATCGCAAACTAAATATGTCGATCGTCTACGGTCGTTCGGCGTGCGAATACGTTGTTTTCATGCTGTTGTCAAAATATTAGGAATAGTTTCTCTCTTTTCACATTTTATTGTATTGGACATGTTAATACTTTTAGATTACGAGTATAAATGCTTGTTTAAATTATGAAACCATATATCATACAATGCGATAAAAGGATATTTTAAAATTTTATTTGTAGTTCCAAATTTCGCCACGCGCCTATAGATTTAAGATGATATGTACCAGTACGTGTACCTTTACTTATAAGTATATTTCTTTCACTCTTACGCAATCACACTGTCTTCCCTCTCCCTTACGTTTAACAGTTTGTAATCCCTGGTCGGGCAAAATCAATATTGGATATTTCTATTCATTATCAGCCCGGAGACAGAAATTTGAGTCAGTTAGAGCGATAAGATCACCCCCTATCACATCGTCGGACGGAAAATAAAAAGCAAAACGTGGTATCCTGCCTACTCTTTCTGCGAAAAAGGTTTGAGTGTATATATGTATATTTGTCTTAGCAGGAAAAGCCGTGAGCAAAAGTAATACCGAAGGAAAATATTCCCCTTCTAAAAGCGAACGCTGGAGTTTTCACAGGATTGTTATAACTCGTAGAATTTGCATAATATCTGGGGACCCACGTCAATAGCTTCATCCCGCCCACGCAGGTGGGTCGGCAGGGTCGTTAGCGAATTTTTGTCGTGTATATTTGTAATAACATTTCCGTTTCCATTTTTAGGATTTCTGGGATGCTGTGAATATGTAGCAATTCATGTGAATTTGGAATGTTATATTTATTTATTTGTTTCCTTTTACCGTGTATCGTCAGTGTTACTTTTTCACAAATTTTGCGAAATATTTTAAATATATTTTACCGGGAATTAATTTGTGTTGGTGTTCGCAAATGTACATTCAGCAACACCCACTTATTTTACAGCGCAATTTATTTATTTATTTCAAGTTAAATGCAAGTTTGTAGTAATTGAAACAAAACTAGAGGAGGCTCGTGCCCTTCAGTGGGTCGTATATCGTAGCTTAAAGATGTTTGCAACACCAGAGGTGTCACTCGCGCGTTGTCGACCCCGTAAGAACCTTCTAATCCCTTGTTATAATATTTTTCGAAAACCTCATTCAACAGCATGATTGTACGTCTCTCAGTCGAATCCTAAATTGCATTGAAGTCCCGTTGACGTATATGTACTGATAGCAAGCTTGAGCAATCCTTTGTTACTGACTAACTAACTCTAATATTATTCATTAACTCTTATTTATTAACTAACTCTGATGCTTTTTGAAAGACATAATAAAACGCAAATCGATAAAAATATAAATATTCCTGCAAATAAACGGAGAACCTGCAAATATTTCGCAAGCGATATTAAATCCTGAATAAAGTTTAATCACGAAATATATGCGCGTGCCAGGGCATCTGAAACAAGACGCGGTGTTTGCCATCGACGCGAAAGTTTTAATTTACGAATATCAGATAAGGTTGAGCTAATAAAAAAAATAATTCGTCTTTACAATTTCAATTTATTTGGTGAAGATATTAAAAATATTGATGCAATTTAAATTGGTACAAACAAACAGCGAATGGCCGAAGAAACGCAGAAGACTAAATATGCGGTGGAAGGACAAGTTGGATGCATTCGAGCCAAACTTCTACTGATAGTACAGTAGGTCTCTCGTATTTGAGGAGCCGCCTGGTTAGGTACCACCGCATGGTCTATTTCTCCCGTCAAACAGCAGTGTAAATGCACTGTTGTGTTTCGGAATGAAGGATATTGTAGCCAACGTAACTACTGGACATATTGAGACTTAACATCTTATGTCTCAGGATGGCGAGCGGAGTGGAATGCCTAGTATTCCTTTGTAGGCTGAACGGCATGCTCGTCTCACCATATAATGTAACAAAAAAAAAATGTCAATTGTTCGTCGAAGACAAGGTCAAGTGGAGAAATATAGGGGAGAAGTAGTGAGTGATCTTCGCGCTATAAGAAATCCCATTTATCTTTACGCTCTAAATTTACAACCATCTAAGAAAAAAAAAATTGCCCCGCCAAAGCAATTTACCGACACTGCTGAACCATGCCATGATCGCTGTTAGGTTACACCGCCTGTGTTTCAACATGAAATATGCATGAAATGGCTCGAATCACTGACCGAGAGTTTCCACGAACTTTAAAATGGCTCGAAAAATAAGGCCTGTATTTTAAGGCTTTTAACACATTTATGACTTCATAATTAAATGGCGTGACTGGATGGACAATAAATAAGAATACTCATAATAAAATCATTCATACTTGTGGTTCTCCCGCTAAACAGCAGTGTAAACACATCGTTGTGTTCCGCTTTGAAAGTCATTGTAGCCGGAGTAACTACGAGACGTGAGACTAACATCTTATGTCTAAGGATGGCGAGCGCAGTGGAATGCCAAGCATTGCTTTGTAATTCAAGGTGCTTATTTTGCTTCTATTCGTGAGTGGTTGTATCGCTTAGACGGCATGCTCGTTTCGCCATATATTGCAAAATAAAATAAATTTAATTAAAAAAATTAAAAACCTACTTCAAAATAAAATAAAATAACAAATAATATATATTTCAGTGTGCTAGTATACATAGATTAATTTTCTTATTGACTTGACCAGCCAACAAATCTTAAATGCGTAATATTTCGAAGGCGGGTAAAAATAATTTAGCAGTCTTTCCAACATTACGAACAAAAAATATCTACGTTTTTGAAGACACAAATGCACGACGCTCTCCTAAATCTCTATATTATTAATATTTTAAGATAAATATATACGAGTATAATTATTTGGTGCTGTTTACCTGATTGATCTCGCGGTAGTGTGAATGAATTTAATTTATGGGGTTTTTAATATAGAATTTCTCATATGAGAGGCCTGGTGCTTGAAATTTTGCCTAATATGGCGATACACACAACATTTAAAGCATTTATTTCTTCCACACACACAATAGAACAAAATAACAATACAAGTAAGTTAAGAATAATATAACAGTTAACAGGCCCATTCTGGTATTTGCTGTAATATGCGTGGAGAATGGATACCAGCTCAGTATACGCTGTTTTACAACAGCACTGATTTTCAGCTGGCTCCAAAGCCATCATAGTACAACAATTCTACTATACGTGGGGTCGAAGACGATAAAGCAACAAAAAGAAAAGAGAAAAGGAAAAAAATCTTGAGATTCATTAAAATTAAAAAAGACCTTATTAAAATCTTGAGTAGAAAATAAAGCTATAAGTTATATGATATTAGTGTAACCACTGTCTACCCATTAGGGCGACAAGCGTGAACTCATGTATCGATGTAAATGTACATATGTTAATAAAACATGTGAATTACTACAAATCATGTACTACAATTATTCTTTTTTTTTCTCATTTTTTGCCTTACTCCATAATTCAATATTACTATAATCCAGTCTATACAACGGTTGCCTGGAAGAGATCGAAGGCCGCCTATTGTAACCATGCGTCTAGTTTTTAAGTGTTTTATAACCGTGTGTCATTCTGGTGTACAATCCTACTATTATAAATGCAAAGGTTTGCGTTTGTTACCTCCTCAATCTCAAACTACTGGACCAATTTTGATGAAATTTGGTATAGAAATAGCTGACATCTCGGATTAAAACATAATATATTATATATATATATGAAAAAGTAATATGGATAAAAAGTAGCCTATTTTTATCCTGATAAAATATAGTGCTCCCGTTGTATGTGCATGGAATTGAAATATACTCGAAACTCATACAATTTCAAAGGAATTGGATGGGAAGTATGAGTACAACAAAAGTATAACTAACAAATTACCATAAAGTAATTAATAATTTTAAATAACATATTATTGAGAAATTTAAATAAATAATACGAAGTATAGAAAATATATTGTATATAGAGATTAGGTCTCTGTCTTTAATTGATCAATAAATACATTTGATTTTATTTCAGTATATATTTATTATATAGTATAGTTTATTACATAGTATTTTTCTAAAGTGGTCTGGGCTCAAAAACTATTTGCACCCGGATGAGGCCGGGTTGAATCGCTAGTAAAGCATATATAAGTAAATATCTAAATAAATTACATTGCTAAGAAACTCCCTACATTAAGCTTGCTTTAGAAACTTATTAAATTAATTAAAAGGTTTAAACGGAGCTAAGTGCTTGTTATTTATGTTGCAACGCGGTTTAATATCGCCCGGAGTTGTTTAACAACATCCAATTACGTTTGAGTGCAAAATTTATTGGGAAATGTTGTTTATCCTCCTAAGAGCTGGGATTTTGAAATATATTTTCATATAAAAACCGAAATGACTTCCTGTAGGACAAATTGGCAGCCCTTTTTTAGACCTCACCATATTTAACTTACAGGTAGTACTATGACCGAACGTTCTATCAATAAAACATTATCGTTTTATGTAAATACACATCAACTTTGTACTTTTACAAGGACACTTGGGCATAATTTTGTCACATAAATAGTAATTACCAGGACTTACAGATGATCGCTGATGAAAGAGCATTACTTTTCGCTATGAACAGATTATATTGATGTGTTTTTTATTTATTTATTATTATATATATATATATTGTATGTATTTATATGTATTTTAAGTATATACATGTATATATTTGTATATATAGTGTATGTGTATTATGTTACGAATATGTATTAATATTATTATTTGTGTATTAAATACTTTATTATTATTATTTATTTTTTTCTTTTCGTTTTGAGCTTTTATTCTTTATTCTTACACTGCCCTCTCAATCTCCTTCTCTTATATCCATCCAAAGGTTGTCTGGCAGAGATCGCTTAGAGCGATAAGACCGCCTTTTGTACTTTTGTATTTTTTAGTATCTCTTATAGTTATAACAAATCAGTGTACAATAAAGATTAAATAAATAAATAAATAAATAAATCGCTATTTTGTTCTTTAGAAAGTCACCCAGGACTTAGGAGGTTATATTTACTTACTGTTGAGTAGTGAAGGCTTAGTAGTTAAAAGAAAACGATTTGTAATTGAGAAAGGGGACACGTGAAGCTGATATTTAGAACGGCATCTGTAATAAACCCCATTAGACTACTCACCATTTTATAACATTTGAACTGAATTCAGCAAATAATTTATGTAATTATCTATAGAAATCTAGGTTTTTAGTTATTGTTTCTTAAACTAAATTTGTTTTTTTTATTAATAAAATTTGTTGATTAGGTTTGCTTTTCTATTATTACTAATAAATATTATAAGATATCAAAATAATATTTAACAAGATTTTATTACGTTTTCAATGTTAATTAGGTACGTAGATTGTAAGTGTTTTGGTCTATGTTCTTACTACTTTCATTTTACTTTGAATAAATAGGTTGTATTTAATCTGCATTCTAGATGCGTTTGAAAACAAATGTATTTGGCACACAAGTACACATATCTGGTATTTTAAGTAACATGTGCCATCAACATTTTATCCTAAACATGCCAGAACACGACTAAGAAATCAACAAATCAAATATCCTTATTTTTATCTGTCCTGCGACATTAAACATAACAGCTCGCATAAAGCGGTACGAGCGTAAAAAGCGAAAGCGCTCAGCGGCGAGCGTTCTGAGCGTAACGAGCCGTGAAAACGGCCAGGCGGAGCACTCCGCATAACGAACCGCCGCGAGTTATAAATACACGGCCCTTATTGAAGGGCACACTGTGTTTTGGTAGGGGATGTTTTATGAAAATGTATATGATTTTTTTTTGTCACCATGTAATAGAGGCGAACGGCATGCTCGTCTTGCCATTCATTGCATAAAAAACATAACATGTCCCTAAGACATGTCCCAAAAAGTTTGTGGGAGAGGTAGATGAGGTGTAGGTGAGCGTATCTCGATGTGGCAGATACGCGGGTAGTGTGTGCTTGACTCTATTACGTGTCGATGCTGGCGTGTGAGGTAGGCAGAGCCTATGCAGGAACGTGGCGAGAAATGAAACGTTCCACACAATGCGTACAAGGTTTAATGTGGTACACAAAAGTCACACGAAATGAACAGTACAAAAGTCACTATCTTAAAGCCTTAAACACTACACTAATACTAAAATAGGTCTTTACACTACACACTAATACAGTCCACTAAAAACTAAGAAGGAGAGGAAAGCGACAGTCTATGAACAGCTAATTAAATACTAAAATATGCAAAGGCGCACAGTACGCAAGGCGGAAGCAAAAGCGATAAGGACCGTGTGAAGCGCGCATCGAGCAAAAGCCGACTGGTGCTGCGACACGGCAAATGGCTGCGCCGGCGCGGGTCCGGTGACGTCACATCTACCTGAGCGCCGGCGGTCAGCTGGTGTGCCGTTAGTTTTATATACTTAAATATATATTGTGTGATGTGTAGATGTGTCACTGTGAAGTGTGTGAATGTGGTGTGTGTGTATGTCTGATGTTTGTGTGTAATGTGGAGGATCGCCACATCACTCCCCCCCAGAGACCGTCAAGGGCGATAAAAAACCCAATAAAGGTTATAAAGTTGTCCCAAATGACTGATGTGGTCATCGGGATTTCTGGTGAGGGTTAATTGAATTCATCAGACAGTATACATTCATAAATTAAAAAACAATAGTCATAAGAAACATACACAAAAAATTAAACCATTTGGACAGTGGCGAAGGCACAGAACTTAACTGTCTTTGGTTTGGCGTCAGTTTGTATGACGGAACGAATCGTCCCGTCTTGCCGTGATTTCAGTATAGGTTTTAATATTAAGTCTGTGTTCGACTGCGGAGATCTGGACGCTTCCTGGATAGCATATTCGGTTCGGAACGGAGTGGGCTTTAATTTGGAGTTATTCCTTTTTCCATGGTAGGCCGCAATTTGTTCCGTTCCTTGAGGTGCTACTGGCCTTAGTGGTTTTAACCTTTTCCTTGGTTGCGACTGGTTGTCAAAAGTATGTTGCATCTTCGTGCTGTAGTGAGAAGCGAAGAGGAGACCTGATGAGGAAAGGCAATCGACCATCCTCACTAATGATTGCCCACGGAGTTTAGCCGCTGGTTTAAAATCGCATGGCTTGTGGCATCTGCGGGTGTTAGCTCCGAATTTAGTGTGATACCAGCATGTAGGGTATCGACGGTAACTAGATTGAGACCGTGTCCTAATCCGGAACGAAGAGGGTGACGATGATCGCCGGCACTGTGGTCTGGGATGATCCGTAGGGTGACGCCTGTGCACGCGTGTTTGCTCGGCGAGCTTGGCTTGGAGTCGCTGTACCATTTTTCGGAGCGCTGTGATGTCATCCGAAGAGTTGCCGCAGGAACACGCGTGAGTAGTAGTAGCGGCCGGGACGTGAACAGGTGCTACTATTTCATGCACGCGGTCGGCGAGATCTGCCAGTTGATCCAGTGAGTGGGTTGGCTGTGATGCCAACAAAGTCTGGATGTCACGTGGCAGTTGGTTGCTCCAGATGGTGCGCAGAAAGTTCTCTGGAACGCTGGTTCCAGCTAAGTCCTTGAGATGGCGCAGAAATTGTGACGGCTTTCTGTTCCCAAGCTGTTCCTGGGAAAGGAGCTGCCGTAGCTTCTTTTCGTTCGAAGCAGTAAGTCGCCTGATGAGTTCGCTTTTAGTTTTGTCGTATTTGTACATAGTCGGGGGCGAAATGATGACGTCCTTGATGATTTTAGCATCCGCTATGCTCAAGTTTGTGAGGACGGTTGAATATTTCATCCGGTCGTCAGTAATGCCGTACAGGATAAATTGGCTTTCTAGCAGGGCAAACCATAGTTCCGGTTCATCGGATGAAAAAGCCGGTACCTTTAAATGCAGCCGTTGTACCTCTGACGTAATCGTCGGTTGTTCCGAGCACACCCGAAATCTTCGAATTCGCCGTGTCATGCTGGTGCGAGTGTCACCATTACGTGACTCGGCGGATTGTGTAGAATCGCTGCTGCTGTCGCTCATTATCGTGTTCTTCAGCGGGTCACCAATGTGGGAGAGGTAGATGAGGTGTAGGTGAGCGTATCTCGATGTGGCAGATACGCGGGTAGTGTGTGCTTGACTCTATTACGTGTCGATGCTGGCGTGTGAGGTAGGCAGAGCCTATGCAGGAACGTGGCGAGAAATGAAACGTTCCACACAATGCGTACAAGGTTTAATGTGGTACACAAAAGTCACACGAAATGAACAGTACAAAAGTCACTATCTTAAAGCCTTAAACACTACACTAATACTAAAATAGGTCTTTACACTACACACTAATACAGTCCACTAAAAACTAAGAAGGAGAGGAAAGCGACAGTCTATGAACAGCTAATTAAATACTAAAATATGCAAAGGCGCACAGTACGCAAGGCGGAAGCAAAAGCGATAAGGACCGTGTGAAGCGCGCATCGAGCAAAAGCCGACTGGTGCTGCGACACGGCAAATGGCTGCGCCGGCGCGGGTCCGGTGACGTCACATCTACCTGAGCGCCGGCGGTCAGCTGGTGTGCCGTTAGTTTTATATACTTAAATATATATTGTGTGATGTGTAGATGTGTCACTGTGAAGTGTGTGAATGTGGTGTGTGTGTATGTCTGATGTTTGTGTGTAATGTGGAGGATCGCCACAAGTTTTCGATTATTTTTCATTTGTCGGCTGGACCGCGTCTTCTGTGTGTACTGCGCTTTAGGTGTACATAATTTAAATTACAATAACTTCGTTTAAGTAACTTCAAGTGTTTCTCATAATTAATGTGCAAAACAAAAATTCAATTAGTAACCTTAATTAGCTTCTATAAAGAAGGACAATTTAATTAATGTTTTGATTATGTTTTAGGAGGTTGTCATTCACAAAAAGTATTTGATTGGCATTTAATTTAAGAAGCGAAAACGCAAAGCAAGGTCCAATATGAAGAACCAGCCTTGGAACGAGAGGCTGTGGGTAAGATTATTATTAGTGAGATAAATAGGTTGGGAATGCCTTAGGCATTAATATATATTTATATTTTTTTCAATACCCATATATTATTCATATTTTTTTTAAAGTAGACGGACGACCGTGCCAAATTTGCAAGAAGGCGTTGAATGCAGGCCGCTTCCAACAGGTTAATGTGGAAATATTTGGGGGAGGCTATTTTCAGCAGTGGACTTCCTGAGTCTGAGATGATGATGATGATTATGAAATATTTGTATAAACACTATCGGTTGAAATGAAATAAGACGATACTATTATTTCAAAAGACTTCTTAAGTAGCCTTCTTAACAATTTCACTTTCTTTATCTAGTAAATACAACACTTAGCATCGCACACAGTCACATGAAAGTGTATACGAAACACCTACATTTTCATTCAACTCATTAAAGCTGGCTTCCACTTGTTGCGGTTCCATTAACATAGAACGACCACGTGTCGTGACCTACCCATCCCCTCCCGTTCCCCTCCTCCCTACCCTATCTGCACCACACAGGGGGAGGGGTGGGATAATTGAGAGCTCAAGTTATAATGGTCGGGGCATGTAGACGGGAATTAATTTTGATCAGCCAGTGTTCGGAAATTTTGGTTTGTTACTCAATCATGGTATATGGTTTTTGATGTTTTCTTCGGGATTTGCCGTTTATAATGGTCGAGGATTTATATACTGTTAATTAAAGTCATTCGTCTAGCCATAAATACGACGTGTTTTGACTATATAGTACATTGCTAATTAAAAATTAAAAATTATTGATAACAAGATGTGACAATGCGAAAATATAATTCATATATGTCATTAAAACTAAATTTTAAGGTGGTATCCAAATGAAATTTTATTACAGACTAATAATTACACTTATTGAAAAAAGGGTTTTCTTTTGGCAAAAAAATAAATAAATTGTTTTTACCTATATACCTCTGGTATTCACGAGCAAAAATATACAAAGATATACTGAGAAAAAAGGTCTGCGATGTAGAAAATATTTAAATGTGCTATCTTGCCCATTTTACGTGTGGTCCTGATGTAACATAGTGTCATATTCATGAATTATTCATGTGCTATCCGATCAAAGTTTTTTCGCCTCGTTACGCCGAACTGTCCAAAATTGCTTTGAGGAGCCAAGTGTGTAAGCACTGTTTTTATTCTTTGAACGATATTGTATTACAGTTTTTACTGGGATCTGTATCTGTATCAGCCTATATACGTCCCACTGCAGGGCACGGGCCTCGACAGTACGATTGAGAGTTGGTTAGGCCACATAGTACACCACGCTGGCTTAGTGCGTGTTGGCGGACTTACATACCATACAATTTTTTATATTAATCTTTATGGTATGCGGGTTTCCTCACGATGTTTTCATTCACCGTTTCTGTGCGTGGTGATTGACTATCAATACACACATGACTCCGTAAACTCAGAGGTGTGCCCTGGTATTCGAACCCGCGACCACCGTGAACATGATGGTAGTCGCGTCTAGTCCGTTTACCATCAGGCCACCACGCACGCCTTTACTGGGATACGTCTATCATATGTGAGAGGCCGCCTGGGTGGGTACTACTGCAATGTCTATTTATACCACCAAAAGCAGCGTGAATACACTATCGTATTTAGTTTTGAACATGGGCGTAGCCAGCCATGGGCTCAGGGTGGGGCAGAAATCTAAAATAATATTTAAGTAGCAAACTATACCCGTTGTCTCACCCTGGTTATTTTTTTCATACAAAAAGGTTACACTCCATGTATCTACAGGGTATATCAAGTGTGCTACCGAAAACGAAGCCGGGTGGCGGTTTCAGATTCATCAATCAAATCAATATTTCAGAAATTACTGAGAAAATAAAGGAAAACGCTCATGAAATGTTCTAAAAATCGACCGACAACAAGAAAGTGACATCACTCTAAATGCAAACAATGGCCTACGTTTTTAGTCACGTGGTCAAGCTCGAAAAAATATTTATTTTTAAATTGATTTCTTAAGATAATCTAACATTTTTTTAAATACTGTATTAGTTAATTTGGTTTAAAAAAATGTTTACAGTTAGTCTAGTAATATATGTTTTCAATTAAATATGTTTCATATTTTCATCGTAGTCAAATACCCTATTACATGTATACAAAGTTAACTGTTCAGCTACGACTTTCAATGGGTTCGATTTCAAACGCAAAGTTGGGCATGAGAAGCGATGCAGAGTTGAAAGTGGGCCAATTTGGACATGGGCAACGGAACCCCAGGGGTCAGAGGCTGGCCGACTTTCTGGAGAAAGATGGATTCTTTGCGATGATCTCTTTTTTCCAGAAGCCGCCTCACAGGAAATAGACCTGGTTGAGTCATGACGGTTCTAAGAGAAACAAGATAGATTTCATCTTAACGACGAATAGACGGATGTTCAGTGATGTCTCTGTGATCAACAGGGTGAAAACTGGCAGTGATCACCGAATGATTAGGGGCACATTGAATATCAATGACAAATTAGAAAGGCGTCGCTAGATGAAGTTTAGGCTCCGACGTGTAGATAGATCACAAAAACTCTTGATCCACACTCTTGACCTCATGGTCGAACGTAGATCTATGTCACTGCTGTTTTCCGTTGAAGCTGAAGCATACCGGCTGCTCAATAGACGGATCTGGAAGTCCTTGCGACACGATTTCCGTGCTCACAATACAGTGAGCATTAAAGAGACAACTGAGCAGAACGGAGGCTTCAAAGTGTTTGCAAGAGACTTGTCTATTGGGCAAAGCCAGTTGTCTAGGCTGAAAACTGACGGTGGCCGCGTAGTGTCGACGAGGGCAGAGGTATTAAGAGAGATCGAGAGGTTCTACGGACAGCTTTATAAACCGAGGTATACCTCGGTTGCCGATCCTACTGTTAGCTCGGCCGAAGACCCGAGAACTGAGTTGATCCGACACCACAGCGATGATATACCGGACATCAGCCTGTGTGAGATTGAGATGGTCCTGAAGCAACTTAAGAACAACAAGGCGCCGAGTGAGGACGGAATCACTTCAGAGCTTCTAAAAGCGGGTGGAACGGCAATACTGAAAGTCCTTCAGTTCCATTCTCCTCGAAAGCTCAACGCATGGAGCAGGAGCGTGGTGGTACCGTTCTTCAAAAAAGGTGATAACACTTTGCTGAAGAACTACAGGCCAATCTCGCTTCTGATCCATGTCTATAAGTTGTTTTCGAGGGTCATCACAAATTGTCTCGAACGCAGGTTTGATGACTTCCAGCCTCCCGAACAAGCCGGTTTCCGAAAAGGCTTTAGTACCACAGACCACATCCATACCCTTCGGCAAGTTTTACAAAAAAAAACGAGGAATATACTGGGCTTTGCTACGGCCTCTCCACCGGTCCCACATCGAATATCGGTACATCGAAGTGTTGAAGTGTATAAACAACAACACCACCATGTCGGTCCGAGTACAAGATCAGAGCACGAAGGATATTCTTCACTACAGCGAGGCGTGAGACAGTGAGATGTCGTACCTTCGAAACTATTTACTGCCGCGCTGGAAAACGCCTTCAAGCTCTTGCAGTGGAAAGGATTTGGAATCAACATCGACGGCGATTATATCACTCACCTTCGATTTTCCGACGATATTGTAGTCTTGGCACAATCGCTGAAATACTTTAGCACTCTGCTCGAAGACCTCAATCGAGTCTCCCAACAGGTGGGTCTTAAAATGAATTTGGACAAAACGAAGATCATGTCGAATGTCCATGTTGTGACTACCCCCATCGGAGTCAGGGGCTCGACTCTTGAATTTGTAGACTAATATGTCTATTTAGGACAAGTGGGCCGGTTAGGCAGGTCCAACTTCGAGAGAGAGGTGAATCGAATCTAACTCGGCTGGGCAGTCTCCGATAGTTGTGTGTCGCCAGTGATGACATACGGCACCGAGACGTGGTCTCTCACTATGGGCCTTATTAGGAAGCTCAAAGTCACTCAACGAGCTATAGAGAGGGCTGTGCTCGGGGTTTCCTTACGAGATCAAATCAGAAATGAGGAGATCCGTAGGAGAACTAAAGTAAACGACATAGCCCGGCGGATTAGTAATTTGAAGTGGGAATGGGTGGGGCACATAGCGCGGAGAACTAATGGTCGATGGGGCCAAAAAGTTCTCGAAACGAGGCTACGTAGCGGAAAGCGCATTGTAGGACGTCAATTTACAAGGTGGTCAGAAAACCTAGTAAAGTTTATGGGACGTCGCTGGATGCAGGTCACTGTGGAAATCATTGGGGGAGGCCTATGTTCAATAGTGGACTTCCTTTGGCTGGTGCATGATGTGTTTATAGTCACTATAACTAGCACGCGGCTTCATTTTCGGTCTTGATATATTCTTTTATATATAATTCGAATTGGCCAAAACATTTTCTTATTGCTCACCTTCCTACACCACGAAATCATCCATCTAAGAAAGTGTCTCGAACTTCAGCTGTTTGGGCTTTGGGAGTATACTATGAGGCAGGGGCGTGCACTCCTTGTAGGCAGAAATGCAGTGCTTTACTTGCCATTCACAGATATTTTATTATAACGTTCGTACGTTTTAGATGACTTTAATTTATAGTAAATAAATGAATAAACAAAATATAATAACTTAAAAATAAACGCCTAATATTTTATAAATAGCACTTATTTGCAATCACGCAAACATTGTGGTTGCCACGCGAAAAGCAAGAGGCGCTGCAAAGCAAATTAATGTACCTAATCAACCAAGTCATGCCGCCGCGTCCCGCATTACATTTGTTTGCATGTGTGTAGTAATTTTGGTGTCCGTGCACAGTCGCAAACGCACACACCCATGAATATTGAAAGCCGCGACTCCTGCGGCAGGCCTCGGGAGTTCGGCAGTTGTCGGGAGTAATCGTAAATGTTCGTTGCCTATAATCCGAGTAAAATTAATAGGCTGGAATCTAATAAATCACCTATGCACATTATGCATTTTTGGTTAGTAAGGTTTTATTTGTTTAAATAGAAATGTTTTGTGTTTCGTGGGAGCCATTTTGCTTTTTTTATGAGTTTTTGCATTGTTTACTATTTTATACTAGTATGTTTATAAAAAAAAAATAGATTTCTTTTTAACATTTGAAAGTGTGTACATTTAACAGTTTATTACTAAGTTTCGATATTAATTGTAGTCATTTGCTTTTACTAGTGTGTTTGTTTATTTTTTTAAATGTTATTTGATTGCGGGGTTTGTGTTAAAAATGTATGTTTATCAAATGAATGAATGAGGTGGCCGAAATCTTGCGTTTATTTATATCGGGATAGGTATTGTGGGTATAGTAATCTCAACTAACCGGAACCTTGAATATGTGAAAATTGAAAGCTGACTAGGTGAGTTTTTTTTATTTTACTTATTAGAATTTCTTCCGCCGCGACGATCGATCGCTGTTTTGTCTGCGTTGCCGTAGAAGATAGACATGAATAGTAGTACATCTAAGACTTGTTATGTTGGCATGGTTTCCGACTTAGAGATCCGTCGCGTGGATGTGGCTATGCTAAAAAACGATAAAAGAAAAAGTTTTTGTGACCGAGTACTCCGCCGCATACCCAGTGTCATAATCCTGTGCACGCCGCTGCTATGAGGATTTTTTGATCAGTCAATTTAGAGGTTTATCTATCTATAGATAATATATATTTTGTTTTGGTTTGGTACCTTAGAGGCCAGAGCCAGGGTGGGGCAAGTGCCCCACCCTGCCCCACCGTGGCTACGCCCATGGTTTTGAAGGACAGTGTAGTCAAAGTAACTACTGGACATATTGAGACTTAAGTTATGTTTCGGGATGGCGAGTGCAGTGAAATGCCAAGCATTGGTTGGTTAGTCATGGTGCTGTTTGGTCTTGTTACTGTACTGAAGCGGTCTTATCGATTGCAATGACGCGAATGGCTTGAGGAAAATACTGGACATAAAGAGATTTAATAACTTGACTATAGGAAAGCGTAATGCCATGATCAATAATAAATTCTTAGTGGAGTATTCTTTGTTTATACTATACATTGTATTCTCAAAAATATAGATCTCGATTTCAGTAAAGTTTTTCACATCAAGCACATCCCTAAAGGCATAAAAAAGTCCATAAAGACCCTTTTTACCCCAACGACAAATTAAATTAATAAATTAAACGAACCCTTATTTGCATAGAACTTTGTGACCTTTTCGTCCCTTCCAGATGAATATGCAAAGGTGAAACGAACGTGAAGCAACTTAATAAAAAAAGAAAAATATGTTATGGGTTACTCAATGAGTATTTTAAAGAAAACATCGGGCGAAAACTTGTGTAGAACAAATATTATAAGACTTTCTATGGTAATGTAAAGTCCGCTATCCCGCGCTAGGCTATTTAAAGTTTGAGACTATGGCTTAAGCCCTGACAATCAAACTCTCGACAGCAGTGACCCGTACTCAACTGTGTATGTGAGCTAATATATTGTCGCCAAGCCTAAAGACCTTATTCATAGAAGATTCTAAAACTATATTTTATTTACTGCCCTAAACTTAATAGTAAGCGCAAATGCCATGCAGGTAGAGATACAATTATACTGGCCTGCAATGATGCTTCTTCACACTTCGGAGGAATAACCCAGGATTAAGACCTAAAATATATTATAAACTGACTATAAGAAGCCCGTAAGTATGTAATATTATTAAGCTGGAATGTTGAGGATTGATACAATAATAGGTAGGTATATTTTATGTCTCTTCTACACGTCAACAGATGCATCTGCAGACGTCGTTTTCAGATGGATGTTGCGATTGTCAAGTGGAACGCATGGTTTGTGTCATTTAATAAATTTTCATCATCATCATCTCAGCCAGAAAGTCCACATAGGCCTCCTCCAATGATCTCCACATCGACCTGTTGGAATCGGCCTGCATCCAGCGACTTCCTGCAACTTTATCCAGGTCGTGGGTCCACCTCGTTGGCGGGCGTCCGACATAAACGTGAAGTAATGCCTCTTGCATTAGGCGAAAAATACTGATTGAATAGAAATCATCAAAAATAATAATATTGGATTAGCTTTTGTCTAGTAATTTAAATTATCTTCCATAATAGTACATAAGCTGAATCATGTTATACATAATCCCCGTGGTATCTGAGGATTGTCGGGGATTAGAGTGGATGTATGAGCCTTCATGTTGCGAGCGTATCGCACGCCGGACAAATCGCCCGGTATCCGATAACTGTGATATTGATGGTCGGGGAGGATATTGATGTTCTTCAGTTGTATAGGTATTCAAGTGATCTTGTGAGATTAATATACCGGGTATATCAAGACTGCTACCGAAAGCGAAGCCGGGTGGTAGTTTTCGTGACTACAAACACAATGCAACTAAAAATTTCGTAAGGAAACGCGACAATTTTTTTTTATATTAAAATATCATATTTGGGTCGTAAGTCCATAGTTTTTGGTAACATAATATTTTTAAACGCTTTTATACTTTAGAGTCTTTATAAATAAAAGGGTATACACTATTATTTTTGGAAAAAAAATAATTTACTACTCAAATATGTGCCCTCAAATATATACCCAAATGAAAAAAAATAACAAAAACATTTTTTGCAACATTTTCTGTTGTATTGCGTCTGAAGTCGTTTAAACTACCACCCGGCTTCGTTTTCGGTAGCAGTCTTGATATACCCTGTATAAAATAGCTGAAACGAAACGTTATATAGGAAAATGCAGTATACTTTTATTTCAATGAACTTTTGGATTCAGTTTGATCGAAGAAGACAAAACATACGTTAACTAAAATAAGTTTTTAATCCGTCTCTGAATAAGGCCGTAAAACTATAACCACTACACCAGATTAATATATACAATTCGTTATTTATTGAAGCCGAAAGCCACAAACGTAGATTAAATTTAACAACGTACATAAATCCATGCCATTATAAATTTTCAGTTTTCCCAACTTTTAAACATGGATAAACGATGCAAAACTTTAGCACTTTACTAGAGATACAGTCAACAACATAAGTCGCTGAACACTTAACATTTTTTGATAACCTTTTTATGAATTAAAATTTGTACGTACTACTCTGTAGTCGTAAAATATAACCAAGTAAAGTCATCTATGCCGAGAAGTGCCATACGATATTGAAAATAATTATTATTTTGGATGATAAGACAATTTCAAATCTCGTGACTGTGTAGCGATTTATGTTGCTGACTGTACATGAATCGGTTAAATGTGACCGACATTGAGAGGGTTTCGTATAAATTATTTTTACATACATAAATAAACTCACGTGTTTTTCCCAGAAGGGGTAGACAGAGGTGCCAGGACACCCACATTTCGCTTTGTATGTTCCGTCCCACGTTGTGATAGGCACCGAGCCTATTGCTATATCGGGCACAAATTGTGAACCTTATTGCATCTTTACATTGTTGTGCATATATTGAACTCATCTGGAATCCCAAGGGCTAAGGTAGAGTGATACTAAATACTACATATTCAATACCACATTAATAGTTTTTTTTTATATTTAACAGACACAAATAAACTCGCATTTTTCCCAGGAGTAGGCAGAGGTGCCAGGACATTGCGCCTTGTATGTTCCGCCCCACGATGTGATAGGTGGCGACCCTATCGCTATATCAGGTACAAATTCCTGACTCTGGCTGATAAAGAATAGACAAATCCTATATCATTTTGCCCAACCCGGGATTCGAACCCGAGACCTCAGCTTAGTAACCGTACCGTAGTACAACTACGCCACCGAGACAGTCGAAGCATAAATTATTTTTAATGTAATAAAATTAATGCCGTATTTGATAGGATGTTTAATATTTTGATGCTGATGTTTTAATATTGTTAATCTTATTTTGATACAGAATCAAAATACCAATATATGCTATGCTGCTACTAGAATCCTCCTATACGCGAGTACGATGGACAGAGTGTTAGACCGTATAGCCCAACACGCTAGCCAAGAACTGGTTGGTGGACTTTAATACCATAGAAATTCGTAGATGACTAACTTTTATATATAAGTTCGTATGCATAAATACTCACAAAAAAAATCACATAGTTCCGATCATACATTAAGTTACAAATGTTGTGACGTCGGTTTTATAAAATTACAAGTCTTTTCTGCCTCAGACACCTCGATCACAAACTAATAATTGTGAATGATACAACCATTTTCTCAGTGTGGAAAATGAAATGTTTTACTAAAATATATTGATAAATAGACTATCCTATAGTCGCTAAAAATATTGATTTATTTAAAGGTTTCCATATGAAAAATCGGACAAACAAAGAATTGTGTAAATACATTCAAAACTAATTGCCCTAAATGTCAAATGCCCTAACTGATTTAAGATTTAACGACTTTGTTTTCAAAACTATTAAATACTGAATTCTACAAGCCGAAACTTCTAGTAAGTGATGTAGATTAAAAACATTAAATACTATATGGCTGTAGTATAAAATCTGACGGCATATTTATCAACGGTCGGAATGAGTAAAGTTTTCCACTAGTTTTGATGGAATTCATTAAACTTTTTCGTGGGTGGTTCAGATTTAATTTTCAGTGTACGAGCAACATTAAATTCTACTTATATGATAATATGAGCTATTTTTGTAGACATGGATTATTATGTACTGTACTGTGTCAGCCCATATAAGTTCCACTGCAGGGCACGAGCCTTCTCTACAGTCGAGTGTACGATTGAGAGTGGGTAGGCCATATAGTCCAAATTGATATTATTAAGAGGTAAATATTTATTATATTAAGAATTTCTATGGTATGTAAGTCCGCCAACCCGCACTAGGCCAGCGTGGTGGACTATATGGCCTAACCACTCTCAATCGTATTCTCGATTGTAGAGTAGGCCCGTACCCTGCAGTGGGACGTATATGGGCTGATACAGAAAATAATTATTAAATTATATGTTTTTTTATTGGATTTAATGGCGTGTCGAGCATGCCATTTACATGATGGTAAGCGATACAACCGCTCATGGACAGTAAAATCAAACACCATGAATTATATATCAATGCTTGGCATTTCGCTCCGCTCGCCATCCTGAGACATAAGATGTTAAGTTTAAATATGTCCAGTAGTTACTCTGGCTACAATGTCCTTGGAGTCGGACTACAAAAGTCCATTTACACTTCTGTTTGGCGGCGGAATTAGGCATTACTGTGGTACCTACCTAGGTGGCCTCTGTCATATGAGAGACCTAAAATGTCGTCTGGTGACAGTTTATTCATGTTTGATTATTCTCTGTCTACAAATTAACAGAAATATAAATACATAATCAACTTAATGTTCCATAGGGGTAGGCAGTGACTAGAGCGCAAAATGCAACGTTCCATATATCAAGTTTACTTCATCAATTGTGTTTAATTTCTTCACACACGTTCTTCGTGTTGAAAAATTCGTGTTTTGTTTTAATTTAGCAGTTATTTGTTTCTATAGAACTGCTAGGGATGTTCCCTACAGAATTCACCACTCATTTTCGTATAAAAAATTAATGTTTTAAAGAAATATGTTTCACGGTGCATTCCCAAATAAAATGGATATGAGCACATGCAAAATATTTATTTAAAGCAGCACCGTGTGTGTTTACTTAAAAGCGTATGTTGCTGAATATACCTCGCTCTGTAGTTTGCAATAGAGCTGTTTAAATTTTACATATATGCTCGTATGGGCCGCTGTTTTATTATTTAACTTCGGACTATATAGGGTATATCAAGACTGCTACAGAAAACGAAGCCGGATGGTAGTTTGACTACAAACACAATTTAACTAAAAATTTCGCTAAGAAAAGCGACAATTAATTTTAATGTTTTTTTAAATATCATCATTTTTGAGTGTTAAATCCATAGTTTTTGCTAAAATAATAATTTAAACCAAGGGAAAAACTATAGGAAAATATAACAAAACAAATATTGTCGCTTTTTTTGTTGCGTTGTGTCTGAAGTCGCTTAAACTACCACCCGGCTTCGTTTTCGGTAGCAGTCTTGATATACCCGGTATAATGGTCATGTACAGACTCTGTGGCGCAGTTGCTTAGACGCCGGCTGTGGAGCGTGATGCCGCGGGTTCGATCCTTGCACCGACACACATATTTGTGTGATCCATAGGTATTTGATTTGACCGTGGAGAAGTCTCTTGTAGTATCTGATACCCACGACACAAGACTCGATCTTAGTGTGGGTTAGGAGTATGTATGTGACTGTTGGGTGTTTTATTTATTACTAGTACCATTGCCAAAAAAGGTTCTTGGAAAAAGGATTTCTTGGAAAAAGCCGTAGTGTGTGTTTTTTTATGCCGTTATAGACAGACAATCAAGTGGCCCGATTAATGGTAAGGGGCTACCGCTGCTCATGGACCTTCGTAGAGCTATATGTCCATTACAGCAAAGTCGCTGCCTGTTGCAAGAAGAATACTCTCTTTAAGCCTCGTGTGAAGAAGAACAGGTCACTGGTGATAGGTCTCTCATATGTGAGAGGTTGTCTAGGTGGGTACCACCGCAATGTCTATTTATCCCGCCAAAGAGCAGTTTAAATGCACTGTTGTGTTTTGGATTGAAGGACATTGTTGCCAGAGTAACTACTGGACATTTTGAGACTTAACATCTTATGTCTCAGGATGGCGAGCGCAGTGGAATGTCAAGCATTGCTTTGTAATTCAAGGTGTTATTTGGTTTTGCTAGTGTTCATGAGCGGTCGTATCGCTTACCATCAGGCGAACGGCATGCTCGTCTCGCCATTCATTGCAATAAAAAAAAGAGCTCAGGAAACTTAGTTTGTGTAATGTAAGACTATCTCACTTTTTACTGCATGGAAAGGATTTAATTAATTAAATTTTAAATGAAAGGTATAAAAACATTAAAACAAAGCGAGTGCAATTAGTTTAAGTAAACGCCTTTGCACAAAGTTCTGCAAAGAACACGAGAAGTACAGAGGTACAAGTAATTTGCAAGGTTGGATTATATTTCTTAGTAAAAATCTTTGTGCCTGAAACCTGTTTTTCATTAGAAATACGTTTTTTTCCGGACTAAAATACCTATATCTAAAGCAAATGTTCTTTTAAAGTATTAATTAACGCAACATTATTGAAAATAATGATTACGTCCTGACTTAATTAATTACACCTGACAGTCACACACTTAGTCTTGATCTCACATTAAGATCGAGTCAAGACTCGATCTTAATGTGATATGAATGAATGTATGTGAATGTAATGAATCTTAATGTCGTGGGTATCAGGAACTATGAGAGACTTTTCGGTCTCACAAACACCCAGACCTGGAAGAAATACCTGTGGATGTGTGGACCACACAGATATTTATCTCGGTGCGAGTTGAACCCACGGCTACTCGTTTCGCAGCCGACATGTCTTACTACAATCTCGCTCTATTTCCAACTCCTATTTATTAAAACTTTCATACTATAATTTATTATTTTACTTTATGTTCAGTAGCTCTGAATTGTCAATAATTTACAACAGCAAATTTAGTTCTTGTGAAACAGTATGTAAAAATTATTTATGAATGTTAAATGAAGACATATTTCCATCTGTGCAAACTGTTGTGGATTATGCCTTTCTAATTATTTTATTTCATTTGGGTGTCCCACAGCTATCAACAGCAACAAACATATATATTACAAATTGTATACAAAAGATAGCCAATTACGAGCTACCGCAGCTAGGATATAAATGTATATTAGATATTGTTAATTTAACTTAATATTGTATCTGTAAAAACTTAGTAAACAATTCATAAATCTTGCGGAGTTTGTGCTTAGCTGATCCACATTGCTGCGGTTATCTTTCTTACAATTCACATAGTTTCACAGCGAAATTACTAATTGTTCCAAACTAAACTTAATTAATAAAGTTGGGATCAGTTTAATTTATATTTATTGTCGTTGGTTTGTTAGTTATATTTATAATTGTAGTTTGCTTTTGATGGATTAATTAAGCTGATATTATGAGGGAAAATGTAGGTAAATAGAGGTAATATCGTTGTACGTGAAATGAAAATGTATTCGACCTTATCCAAATACAGTTAACTTCTATGACCTATTTTAAGTACCGAACAAAAAGACATAGAGTCTCAGGATGGCAAGCTCAGTGGAACGCCAAGCATTGCTTTGTAATGCATGGTGTTGTTTGGTTTTGTTACTATCCATAAGCAGTCATATGGCTTATCATCAGTCAAACGGCTTTTGGTCTCGTCATACCTTTAAATATATAAAAATAAATACTACGGTTGAATGAAGCGAAGTCCCGAGAATGAAGAATCAATATATTCTCTTTCGCAAATGCAGTGAATATATAATATACTTTGGTATTTATATGGACAACATCCATGAATATTGTATAAATTCGATATTTGCGAGAGCGAAAGGTTACACTCCATCAAAGAAAATGATCTTTGCAGAGTCCGGAGTCCTAAACAAACTTTAAGCATTTCTTAGAAGTATTTATTTCTTTAGGATAGAAACTGTCCCTGCGGCCGGCAAACAGACTGCGATTCGTGGGTGTATGATCTGGGTTCAAAAGGGATAAACGTGAACTACATATGTTTGTAGGGATTGAGAAATGAGATGTCTCTAAATTTTTTTCGAATAAACTTTTGTATTAAGAGATGTTACGGATGAACTTATTTCCATACCATCTGTATTTCAGTTACAAAGTAAAGTAGCATGAAAAACAACGGGTTCGATCCCCATTCTATGATAAAATTTGTGATATCAACAAAAATGAAAATAAATACACCCAGTAGTCTCAACCACCAACAGTTACATATCCTGACCCCACATTAAAATCAATAAAGTCTTGTGTCAAGGTATCAGAAACATAGAGATATTTTTCGGTGTCACAAATATTCAGACCCAAGACAAAGTTTTATCAATGTAAATTTCATGTTATTTAATGATAAGGGGCGATGTTGGTGGACCAACTAAAAAGAAAACAAAAATACTATCTTTTCTACTGGCCCGGCGTAGTGGCGGGCATTGCACCTGATGGTAAGCGCAAATGCCGCCCAGGCAGAGTATCCATTGGCATCGGATGGCAGTCCCATGCCAATAGAAACAATTATGCCGGCCTGCTAAGGTGCCTCTTCACACCACGCCGGAAGGACCCAGGATTGTAGGAAGAAGGGAACACGTGAGACGGCAAACAATTCCACAGCCTGACGGTGCGGCACAAAAACGAATTCGAGAACCGTTTGGTTCGCGCCGGGATGGTGTGGAACGTCAAGCTATGGCTTTGCAAGCCAGCATGCGTGGTTCTGGTTAGGAATGGAGAGGAGGGGATCAAGTTGAACAATTCTTCAGAATATCTTTGCGTTTTATATAGAAAGATCAAAAATTCTCGTAGTTTCTGACACCCACGACTCAAAACCATCTTAGTATTAAATTAAATTCTTAATATAACATTTCATCAAACCAAAACCTCAGAACAAAATACCAATATCTCGAAGTATCGATTTCGTATACTTCGTGGTTTACGTTTATACTTTAAGGTTACGGCGTCTCGAGATGAGAAAACGGTATGTGTGAGTTTATGTCCGATGTAGACTTTATGTTGATACGTAGCGCGGCGCCTATTCTACGAGCTCTACGAACGCGCTCGTAGCTCGTAGCGGCTACGTATTGTTTGTGTGAAGGTAAAAGTGCTACGAAATTGGAATGGAGACTAGATGATGACATCTATATTTAGTGAAGCATATTATGCGACCGTTTATCACTAGTTGTTATAATTATGTCAGCCATGTCAATAGCTTCTTAATGCCATGCTTAAATGACCCAAGATCGGACTTGCTTCTTCATGCTTTGCTTAAATGTATTAAGATCGGACGACAGCCAATTGTCAGGTGGATAGACCTGACAGAAGATAATATGGGAGTAAATTACTCAAATTATTGAGGACGCTGAAGGCGTGGGTGAAACGGCCATTGAGCCCGAAGGTGGACCCTGCCACCCACAGCCCCGACAGGTATAACACCTAAGCAAAATGAATGAATGATTTTATGATAATAACACTAGTTTACATAAGTGAACTTTTTTTTATACCCCAAAATAAATGTATACAAATATGTTAATCTACCTTCCTTAAACCAAAAAGTGTTAGTCAAATTATTCTATCACGTCACAAATTCTTCCTGCAGTCAAACGTTTTTTTTAACTACCTAACGTGGTAACGACAGTTTATTGTTTATTCGTTCGCTTCAAACCACAATTATCTTGTTTCGGATTGATTAAAAATCTCGAGTAGAAAGTGTAAACGAAGTTCTGATCGTTTTTGTTATGTTTGTGGACAGTTTTTATTTTCAAAAAAGAGAAGACCCATTATAGATTCGTTAAAAAGTACATATCTCCATTATTTTGGATTTCCTGTTGCCAATCAAGATAAAAAGTAGGTGCCTCATATGTTTTGCGAAAGCTGTAGAATTGTCTTACTCCAGTGGTTATCAGGAGAAAACGTTCACCTTCCATTTGGTTCACCAATGCTATGGAGAGAACCTAGTAAAATGGTCGTGGAACATTTTTTGGGAAATAAGAAAAGTGAAGATTACAAAGAAATTGTTACCGATTTATTGAAAAATTTTCAAAACTTAGGAAGTATGAGTGACGAACAAGGGGAACGTTTCCATCAAGATTTAAAGGTTTTTGAAGAACGACATCAAGTATTTTGGGATGAAAACATGTTGGGGGATTACTGTTGGCCCATTATAAGAGAAACTGATTCAAATAGGTATAAAAAGAAGGCAAAAATTTGGTATTTTTAATTTTTTTATTATTAATACCAAAATTATGTATTTCAGTTAAGTTAATAAATATTTCTTAAACCAGACATGATAGAATTTGTTTATTATTTTTTTTGGATAATTCTACCTAAATGAATCACAAAATAACAACTTTTAGCTGGGGTATAAAAACCGTGTAAACCAGTATAATTAATTTTAACCGTATATTCAGGACTCACAATCAATTTAACACACTTCATTCAAATTCGCAATCAATTTTCATACTGAGCACAATTCATCTTTGTCATAATATTTAATTTCTGTCCAGTGATTTTGATAAATCGCTCCAAATTTAATTAGAAATAATTCACGCCATATTCTCAGACTGCTTCGGTGGCGTAGTTGTACTAAGGTCCGGTTATAAAGCCGAGGTCCCGGGTTCGAATCCCGTGTTGGGAAAAGTGATGTTGGATTTTTCATTATCATTATACAGAGTAGGAAATTTATGCCCGATATGGCGATAGGCTCGCAATTTATCACATTGTGAGACAGAACATACTAGGCGATATGTGTATTGGCACCTCTGCCTACCCATTCTGGGAAAAAGGCGTGAGTTTGTGCATCTATGTATGTATGTCACGTCATATTTCATTAACTCGTCACGTCATATTTCATTAACCTTTTTTCATTTAAAATGATATACCTAATTTTAGGTCGATAAATAGTTGCTGTATGGGTGCATTTTTAAAAATAATTTGCTAAAAAGAATGCAAGCTTTTTCAAGTACGGTGCTTTATGTAACTAAATCAATTGCTTAATTGATTTTTAAAACTGATAAAATATATTTAAAATATTACCACAAAATTCTATATTTCACTGGATTTAAAAGAGATTAAATGTATTTAAAATACGCTCCTATAAAAAGAGCAAATAAGTCGAGTGTAAGATTTTCAAACCAATGGAAGAAGAAAAGCTTATACACTTAAGCACCACATTTTCCCTCTGAAAATTCCACTTAACTGTAAAATTGATTTATAGTTTAGTAACACAAAGTAATTATAAAAGTGAGTTTACATTCTCCAAATAACTAACACTTCTGGCCGAAAATAGTGGCATATTTCGCGGTGTGAAGGAATTTATAATCACACATTGTAGGGGCGGTGTCCCAGGAATGTGCCTCTATTTTTTGGTTAGAACATTTGACCCTTTAATTATGCGTAGATTAACAATTTAGGGAATGTTAGAAGACCACGTATGTGTCATGTATGACCGAAATAAAACCACACGTTAATTATATTGAACCCGACCATTGTCAACGTCACCAGTCTACATTCATTTATTTATTAATTATTTTAATCTCACGGCACGTTACTCTTGATGTGGGTAGTGAAATAAAACCATAACCGGGTCTTCTTTAGTAAAATTACTTCTACAACTACCCGTAGATTGTTCAGGGCTTATTTACAACTGTTTACAATATATTTATGTACCATTTCGATTTTATATAAAACCGCTTCTAAACCATTTACTAACAAAGAAGCATAGTACAATAAAAAAAACTGAAAATAATTAAGATTCGAGGCATTGATTAATTAGAAATGGTAAGGACAGCTGAATCTGCTTAGTAATGGTCAAGTTATAAATATACAAAAGATAGTGGTAGGAGTAATACAAAAGGATGCAACATGCACGCTGTGACGTCATCTTCCATAAGGCGCGTGCGTGCGAAAGAGAAAACATGTGTCTCCCTCGCATTATTAAAAATATGAATATCTGCGTCATTATACAACCAATTTTGATGCTGTTTTCGAATATGTTTTTAATAAGCATTATTTTTTTGCGAACCATTAAGAAATTAAACTTTGGATACATTCTTATTATGTCGGCCAGCAAAAGTATAATATGACATGCAGAGCTGTTCTTAATGCGGGAGCTGTGACTAAAATGATAATTAATCTCCCGCTCCACTCCGTTAATTGCGCTTTAAATATAAACTGAATAGCATTTAATTTGAATAATCTGCATCGTGAATGATTGCAGTCGAGCAACTTATAGTTTGGAACTAAGTTTAAGCATTTGTCAAAGACGCTTCCAAGTCGCTCAAGTTATGAGTTAACATGGAGAATTGATAAGATCCAGTTGAAGTTAGTTTAACTGCTTTTCTGAGGATTGTTGTTTTGATAAGCTAGTTAAAGAAGAATGTTAAGGAATTTGTCTCCTATCTTCGGAATGGATTTGACTATTTTTGAGTATGGGGCATTCATTTAAAATCTAAGGATATGTCCTTCAGTACTACAGTTGGAGCATCAAAAAGATGCCCATGAAAATCGCGCTGAAGTATTCATTAAATTAACTTATTGCCAAAGTATTTATCTTAACTTTGATAACAATTATTATGTTTATTTTCCGATTTTATCCATCCCACGGTTGTCTGATGAAAACATAACTTATCTTTATGTTGAATACAGTAGTTTAGTTTCCAATAAAGAATTATTATTTTTTTACGAAATTTTCTGTCATAATACTGACAAGCACAATTTTAGTATCGCTCCACTATAGAAGAAAGAAAAAATACGGAGTCCTCGAAACCGACGAGCGTGTATGAAGAGATTGATGACAGTTGAAGAAGCGAAAGAGATATGTATGGACCGTAGCACTTGGCGCTCAATAGTCTCTGCCTACCCCAATGGGACATAGGCGTGAGTTTATGTATGTATGTATGTCCACTATAGATGCAATGGAGCGTCGCACCACTTATGTCGCAACACTACGCGCTCTTCGCTCTGTATATACAACGTGTAACAGGATTAATTCACAACTTCAGACACCCCAACTTTAAAATATTATTGCAATCATAGTTTATGCTTTGAAATCGTACTACCATAATTACAAAATATTTTATTTATGAAATTAGTTATACCAAATGTAGGCACTTAACATGGTCACCTCACGAGTTACAAATAAGAGAGTACTACTACACACGCTCGCGGACACGCACACATTTACACAAGACCTATTCACACGAGTACATAACGCCGAACGCTGCAACGCACCGCGCCGGCAGAAACAGCTGACAATAAACGAAATACAAATTACGTACGTAACTGATTAGTGGGTGGTTTGGTAAACAAATTATTATTAATTTAATCTGTAAGCATAACATTTGTGTTTTAGCTATAAAATCTAAATATTTTACTTACTAGATATAATGCGTACGAACCCAACGTAAGACAATATATTGCATGAATCGGTTATAAAATATTATTAATTTCACTTCCGCTAAACTTCGTTCCTACAGGCGGGCAGGATACGGGCGTCATTTATTTTGCATTACTAATGAATAAGATAATTAGATAACGCAATATCTAACAATGAAGACTAGATTGGGAATCACAACACAAAAAAATTAACTTACGTGTTACATGGCACTCATGCGGCGATTTCTTTTTAAAATATGTTCGAAATGTCCACCACCTTGATACACTTTGATGCACATTTGCGTAATTATTGTTCACGTAATATATGTAAAACTTCAGTGTCACTTTTCACTTTAGGAAGGCTGCCACTATTCTACTTTTTAGTAGTCTAGTTATACCAGAGATTTATTACGTCCCCACAAAAAAGTCAAGAGGCGTCAAGTCGGGTGACCTAGGAGGCCATTGCACAGGTTCGCCGCGACCTATCCAGCGCTCTCCGAACTCAGCATCGAGATACTGTCGGACACTACACTGGTGCCGCGGCCGTGCCTGTTGTTAAATGTCCTGCATGCCAATGATACATTATCAACACACAGTGCCAAAGTTCTCATCATTTCAGTGTATTCAATATTCGAATACCGAAAAGACATCGCGCGCGAAAGTTATCGAAATATCTACTAAACACTTATACACAAGTAGACACAGATAACTGCGGTGCACGACTGGATTTTTTTCACATAGTCGGTGCCCATTTAGGGATTGCAATAACAGGATATTAGACACACCGGAATTCCGCATACATTGTAGCAAAATTACAAACCGAATTTAATCACCATTTTAACGTTCCGCGAAATTATTTTTCATAGAAATACCTACTTGTTGTTTCATTTCATAGTGATTTTGTTACGATTTAATTTGTTTCATTTAAGTGCATGTATTGCGCGGGATTTAGATCGCCCGGTCTTGCAAATACCGGGAGTAATTTTTATCGCGGCGCATCCCTATACCGGTTGCCTTTTGATGTACCGCCGCGCCGCGCGCGCCATCGTTTGTCGGATGGATCAAATTGCATTAAACAATAGCTGCATCCTGCTCTATCTAGTTGTAGTTAAATGTGCGGAAAAGAGAATATGATAGTTATTTATTTTGGTAGCTTATTACGTTTATTGAGACCTATCGTTGTGTGAGTTTCATTAATGATAGATTGCTTAAATAAACTTTATGACTATCGAAATAAAGTTCATTTTTGTTCATTATTTAGTTTATTAGAGTATTCGTTTAGTGATTCATTTAAAAATGATCTTATGTCCTGGAGTTACGTTTCAATTTCGTTTGTTCGGAGTAGTAAATGAAAGAGTGTCTGTAATTTACTTGGTCTTAACTAATTATTTTGAAAAAAAAAATACCTACCAAAAAAAATGTTCATATCGGTTCAGTAGCTGATTCTGAACGTACTACTTTCCGCTTTTACATTTAAATCTGTTACATGTTGTATATGTCTATGGTATGTAGAAAGGTTAAAGAGACTTTAGTTTTCTCCTTTCAGCTTGAGGAAGTCTCCTGCTTAATTTTGGTTCCTTGAAGATTATTTTGGAGTTGCCAATACTCGTCAAGAAGTACAAAGCCACAGAGGTTTATTATCTAAGCAAAAATAATGGACTTCAAAAAAACACAATGACACTTTTCTTTGCGAAATGTTTAGTTGCGTTGTGTTTGTAGTCACTAAAACTACCACCCAGCTTCGTTTTCGATAGCAGTCTTGATATACCCTGAATGTATGAATGAAATTATATGATCTTTTCCCAACTATTACAAGCTCTTCTATTTAATTTTAAAACGAAAGTAATAAATTCTTTTGATGTACATTTTAAGTATAAATGAAAGGTCTTTGAGGGTTGATATTGTGTTTCATGTCTCTGTGGATTTCAACATAATGTTTATCTGTCAAGTCTCGCGTATGTTATTCCTTTGAGTTTAATTTTCACGTTGTATTATTGTGTTCTTATGAGCAAAATATGATATTTATGAATTCGTCTCAATATTCTCTGATGGGTATAATTTTGTCAAAGGACCTATTTGATTCTATATACTAATTTAATTTTATTTCTTTGGCAGTCATTTAATTTTTAGTCTTAAAAAATCTTAGCTGCTTATTTCCGCGAGCTTTTTAGTGTTTTTGATAGAGTTAACATTATTGTATTGGGCGTCGTGGTAATTCTCAGGGTCTTCTAAAATATTGATTAACGTATTATAATATATTTCATTGAATAGCATTTTACTTTTTTTTTTATTCTGGCCCGGCATAGTGGCCTCATTCCGCCTGATGGTGAGCGCAAATGCCGCCCAGGCGGAGTGTCTACTGGCATCGGACGGCAGTCCCATGTCAATAGACATAATTATGCCGGCCTGCTAAGATGCCTCTTCGCACTACGGCGGAAGGACCCACTGTCAATAGTTATAAATAATAAATAAGAAGACTGCCAAAAACTAAATACATTTCATTAACTTAATAATATAATAAATTATTTTGTAAGTAAAGCTTAAGTACTATGTATTGACTTGTCATAAGAGCTATTTAATTGCCGACATGATCCATAAACCAGTTTCACTTCAGAGCTCTGCAGTACTTTTTCATTTGTTAGAAAAGCCAAAATATCGAATCAATCAGAATATCGAGCAATCAGTAAACAGACGGAATCGATTAATATTTTAATTAAACCGACGGATCGGCAGTGTCGCGATAGCGTCTTGAAATAATGGAGTGAAGTGTCGACCTTACTTCATCAGTTTTGGCCTTGTTTTACATTTCTATTAGAATAAAATCTGGTACTGTACTGAATCAGCCCGTATACGTCCCACTGCAGGGTACGGACCTTCTCTACAATCGAGAGTACGATTGACAGTGGTTAGGCTATATAGTCCACCATGTTGGCCTAGTGAGAGTTGATGGATTTAACATTCCATAGAAATTATTACCATAGGTAGTGACTATAGGCATAATGCAACTAAAATTTTCGCACAAAAGGCGACCATTTTATTTGTGGTTTGTTAACCGACTTCAAAAAAAGGAGGAGGTTCTCAATTCGACTGTATGTTGCTTTTTTTTTTTATTATTTTTTTTTTTTATGTTTGTTACCTCGTTTCTCTGTACTGTGTGAACCGATTTCGATCATTCTTTCTTTGATTGAAAGCTGGTGCTTGTTGTTTGGTCCCATAAAAATATGGTGAAGATCTGATGAATATCTTCGGACCTGGAGAGGGGAACTCCTTAATATTAAGGAGAATTGCAATGGTTCTTTTTGCATTACGTTCATAAGAAAAGTTTAGATACAGTGAGAGAGGGAAAAAGGGGTGGGGGTGAGGGGGGGTGGGTGATAAAATTAAAATACACGTAAATTCTAATATCTTCGGCAGCTTTTAACCGATTTTAGTGATTTCTTTTTCATTGGAAAGAACGTATTAACAGGTTGATCTCAGGAACACAACATTAAGATCTGATTATCATGTTCGGACCTGGAGCGTAGAACTCCTCAAAATTTAATAGGATTTCAACGGTTCTTTTTGCATTGAGTTCAGTATAAAAGGTAGGCTACAGTGGTTGAGGGAAAAAGGGGTAGGCGCGAAGGGAGGGGGGGGGGGAGAAAAAATAATAAACATGTGAATATTCCAATATCTTTGGCAGCTTTTAGTCGATTTTAGCGATTTCATTGTCATCAGAAAGAACATATTCCTTGTGGGGACCAAATCTTCTTCATTTAAATACCTATCAACACTAAAAAGATAAAAATAACTAAAATTTTTAATAAAAAAAAATAAAAACCGACTTCAAAACAAAAATCTACTAAAAGCCAAAGAATAATAAAATAATAACTACCACTCCAAAGCAAAAAAATAATATTTATTTCATGGAGCTCGTGCATGTTGATTAATTTGCTTAATGACTTGACTAGCCAACAAATCAAAATATGTATATGCGTAAAATATTGAAGGCGGGTCGCCCAGTACCAAACATATAGATATTTAAATGAATATAAGGCATAGGTCCTACATGTTTGGTACTGGGCGGTCCGCCTACAATATGTTACGCATATACATATTTTGATTTGTTGGCTAGTCAAGTCATTAAGCAAATTAATCAACATGCACGAGCTCCATGAAATAAATATTATTTTTTTGCTTTGGAGTGGTAGTTATTATTTTATTATTCTTTGGCTTTTAGTAGATTTTTGTTTTGAAGTCGGTTTTTATTTTTTTTATTAATTTAATATCGTGTTTGGGTAGTAGACCCAGTTTTAAAACAAAAAACCTTTGCGTACCATAGAGTATCTAAAAATAAAATAGTATACATTATGATTTTAGGAAAATCTATGTTTTTACCACCGAAATACGACGCTAGGAAAGAAATTACCAAAAAGTCGTCGTATTTTTTCAGCTAAATTTAACATTATGTTTGAAGTTACTAAAACTACGACCTGGCTTCGTTTTCGGTCGCAGTCTGGTTATACCCTAAAAAATTGTGCAATTATTATATCAATAAAACCTTATGAGATATTACCTCATTACTAGAAAATGAATTCATTTTTATGCAAAAATATAAGATTTAAATTCCCAAGTTAGAAAATAAAACCATTTTCATGTCAATTGACGCAATTCAAATTACGAAGTTCACATTTTACTGCCAAAATAGCTTTTCGTTCTCAGCAAACTTTTTGACCTCCAAACACTAATCAATACTATTCGGTGGCGTCATGTTTGAAATTACCAAATTCTTCTCGTCTTTTGGCTGCATCGATCACAGGAAAGCTTTCAGGAATATTTGCTCTAAGTGCAGTTAAAAATTGGATTCATTTGGAGAGCCAGAAAAGCGCTTCAAGTGATTTTCAGGGAGTGTTCGTTGGATTTCGGTAGATCGTGACAAATTTGTAATCGGTTTCAATGAAAAATATAGATATTCAAATTCAAATATTATAATATGAAAACCGTATTTGATATGTTGAATACAAACCAAAAACAATAAACCGGGTAGGTCTAGTAAAAATGGTTTGTCGCATCGGTTAAAATAAATAACACACATATGTCAATATGTTTCTGTATACATTTCCACCTGCCACATTAACAAAGGCGTCATTACAATATCCGAATCAGCATTGCACAGCGATAGCGCTGAATCGGAAAAAGCAGCTAAAGCCTTCATTTCACGGACAATATGTTTGTGTTTCCGAATCCGATATTGATTAATTTCGCTTTTTGAATTAATGTTGCGTATGATTATTTAAAAAACTTTTATAAATATACAAAACTCAAATGTTAATTATTAAAAATGTTACTAAGATCACCGGGCGGACGGAACTGAAATAGCACGAAAGCTGTAAAGTAATAGAAACATCGGGAAGTTGAAAAATGTAAAAAATATTTAAATAATAGTTTTATTTCAATTTGTAACATTCGTGTAAATCTAAGAAACCATTAGACATAAACGATTAAAATCCAAGGTATAAATAAATTATTCAAGACGCTGCAACTGGGACCACGCATCGTTGTATAAATTGGGTTAGACGCAGCGATGTGCCGGAGAGATATTAAATTTGTCTATGATTTATTATATTATCGGATCGTCGGTGCGAGAATATATTGTCTGGTATATTGTTACTTCAATATTATCGCAAATTAAATATTAAGAAAAGTAATATTAATAAACCACACAATTACGGATAATATAAGGATTTAATTGGCTTTAATTAAATAATATTTGATCCCATCAAAAACATCCTGTAAAAAAATACCAAGTCTCGCAGCTCAGTTTTTCTACTTCAAAAAGTTGTGAGATCCATGTAATACCAAGTCGATTATTTTATTTAATCCTTGCTTAAGGGACGTTCTGTATAAAGTTATTACGTAAGTTATTATCATATCAATATTAAAAATTCTTTACGTTGTGAATAAATAGATCGACTTGGCCATCGCATGAAAACATAATGTATCGTACAATTTATACATAATGCTACTGGCCAAGTCGATTTAATCCTATACATTTATATGGGATTACAAAGTTATTCACGCAGTTGGTGTATCTAGAAAACTAGACAGAAATTATGAAATGTTTAAATTTTCCATTAATTTAGACACTAAATACTAATTATATTCTAAATTTGAAGGTTCTATGTCTGCTAGAAGTGCCTTAGACTTTTGATGATCGGTCAGTCAGTCAGTGAGTGGCAAAATTACGAAAGTTTGACAAGTTATAATTCTTAATCTACTAGTTCAAATTGAATGAAATTTTAAGTATACCGTGTTTACACAATGCCTGCTTAGTAACTGAAAATTCAGGCTTCTTGCTTTAACCACAACGAAGTTATGGGGGGTTGAAAATGGTCTGAATTGCTTCGAGAAAAGGATGATACGACTGTGCCGCTTTTTAGCTCGACTTGGAGGGGGCACTACCGTGCCCCTAGATTAAAATACATTTCTAAAATTTTTATGTTAAATCTAAAACATAATATACTGGGTATCTCAAAACTTGTACCGAAAACGAAGCCGGGTGGTAGTTTTAGTGACTACAAACACAATGCAACTAAAAATTTCGCAAAGAAACGCGACAATTATTTTTTATGATTTTTTAAATACCGTCATTTTTGGGTGGTAAATCCATAGTTTTTGCTAAAATAATAATTTAAACTCTTTTATACCTTAGATTATTTATAAATAAAAGGGTATACACTATTATTTTAGGAAAAAATGTATTTACCACCCAAATATGGTCATAGGAAAATAAAATTGTCGCTTTTTTTTGCAACTTTTTCTGTTGCTTTGTGTCTGAAGTCGCCTAAACTACCACCCGGCTTCGTTTTCGGTAGCAGTCTTGATATACCCTGTATACTGCACGTTACACTGCAGGCTACGAGCCTCCCCCACAAACCGAGAGCACGATTAACAGGGGTTAGGCCATATAATCCACCGCGCTGACCTAGTGCGCTGACGGACTTAAGATACCATAAAATTCTCAAAAAGCCCCATGGTATGCAGGTTTCCTCACGATGTTTTCTTTAAATGTTAAAGTGGGTTGTAATTTGCTGTCAATACACACATAACTCCGAAGTCAGAGGTGTGTCCTGGGATTTGAACCCGCGACTACCCTGAACATATAGGCAGTTGGTTCTGCATCGTCCGCAGTGCATGGTGGCGCAGCGAATAATCAGGGGCTACCGCACGGTCTCACACGAGGCGGCCTGCGTATTGGCGGGAACTCTGCCCTGGGTGCTGGACGCTAAAACCCTTTCGTCGGCTTTCTTCCGGCGAGAGGAGGCGTCCGGGCGTGGGCAGAGGCTGGTCCCCCGTGAGGTCGAGGCCATGTTGGCCTCCCTCCGCAGGACCGCCGTGGAGGAGTGGCGTTCCAGGCTGGAGAACCCTAGTACCAGCACTAGGGTTCTCCAGCCTGGAACACCACTCCTCCACGGCGGTCGAGGACGGTCGCGGCAGTGCGACCTGTCCTCGAACAGTGGCTGGACAGGCGCCACGGTGCGCCGACATACCGGCTGACGCAGGTGCTCACCGGGCACGGCTGCTTCGGTGCGTACCTGTGTCGCATAGCCGGAGCGGAGGAGTCCGCCGTGTGCCACCATTGTGGCAACTGCCGTGAGGACACGGCCCAGCACACGTTGGAGGAGTGCCCAGCCTGGGACAGGGAGCGCAGCGCTCTCGTCGCGGTCATCGGAAGTGACCTTTCGCTGCCGGCCGTGGTCGCCGCCATGGTCGGCAGCCGGAGCTCATGGCGAGCCATGCTCTCCTTTTGCGAACGTGTCATGTCGCAGAAGGAGAGCGCCGAGCGGGAGCGGGAGCAGACCGATCCCGCTTGTCGCCACAGGAGACGTAGGAGGCGCCGGGACAACAACTAACCCGGCGCCGCAGAGGCCACACGGGGCCGCCGTCCCTACCTTGGCGGCCCCCGAGACGTGACGCTACACGCGTCATCTGCCGCGTCGCTAAAGCGGCGGTGCACAAAGAGGCGGTCCTGGCGCGTCCGCTCAACGGTAACCCGGGGCCGTCTCTGAAGTGCACCCATGGTGGCCGACGCGGGGTTTTTAGTCGGTATTTCGGCGCGTATTGCGGTAGGGACCCGACCCAGCGGCCGCCCGTCAAATCCACGGGCGGCACAACAGCTGGGCTCGGAAGGCGCCGGTGAGTCCGACACACCCTCGCCCCTTCGGGGGTGGGATGGTCCGTAAAGGGATTATGCCAGCGAGAAAAAAAAAAAGTGGTCCGTACATAACATGTTTATTTACTATCTTACGGCCGTTATCTATATCCTATCTATCTTTAACTAGAGATTTCATTAGAAATTTCGATGCATTTTATGTTTAATTTAACAAAGATAGAGACGTATAGGTATGGCGCATATATTTATAGATAGCTAGATTAGATAAAGATATATGTATATTTTTGTTTAATGAAGCATAAAGGTGTACCGACATAGTCATGATAGCTATTTTAACCTCTTGTTAAAGATAGATAGGATATAGAGAACGGCTGTAAGTGAGTAAGAACCCTTATCTATCTATGGTGAACGCCTCTAGGTATAGTTTTGTCCATAAAGTATAAGAGAGATGGATACTTACATCCGTTCAAACAAATATGCAGACTTTGTTGTTACCGTACATACGAATTTGGAGACTGTCCCGCCCTCACACCCGCCACTGTAACTCCTGTGTTGCAGGATCAACAGTGGCACGCAATGTAATGACACCGAGCATTGAAGCTCGGCGAGTCTCCAGGAATGTCTAACATATCTTTACCTCGCAACGAAATCAATCAGAAAGTTAAATAAATAGGAGTAATAAAATACACCCATATTGAATTTCAAACTCAATAATCTTGCAAGGGACTTTACGATCGATTTGCTTCCAACGTGTATAATATTTTCCGTTCGGATGGATACGAAAATCTTATTTCTACTTATGTAAGATCAAAATAATATCACTGATTCTTCTGATTAACTAAAAGCGTCAATATTATCCTTTGATCAAATATACACTCGATTATAAGTGACGGTCTAAAAATAACAAGATAAATAAGAGCACAAAGAAGCGTTTGCTCTAATTTGAGTTTAGTATGGCCCAAAAACATAATAAATCTCAATTTAAAAAAATAAGGTTTATTGTTGCCTGAAGTTCATTATAATTTAAGAATTTGCTACATCTCGTTGTTCTAAATTCAAATGCAACCTCGGCCACTTTTGCGTATGATTTTGTTCTGGACCCTGTATCTAAATATTTGATCTATAATCGCTTATAATAAACGCTAACAGTGAGACCACACCCCACCATCGAAATTGGGTAGGCGGTGTCGGATTACGCGCATACGATGTGACGATGTCGTATTTTATTATAAATTATTGTGAATCAACGGCTCATTGGGAAAACATTTACATAGCGTTGTTTATATACTGATTGATGGAGGTGATACGATATATCGAGCGCATGATACGATATTTTTTTATGGTAGGTAGACGAGCATGCGCCTTATGGTCACCGATGCTCATGGATCTTGGCAATATCAGGACTTCAGCACAATTAGGTTGCTGCCTATCATAAGGAGATGACTCTGTTTAAGCCTCGCCTGATTCTTTATCTCAGTCGGTAAGATTTTATAATTATACAACATAATGTGTTTTAAATAATGGCGTATTTGATTTTCTGAGGAATTTCGTCAATATTTTTTGATTGCACTGAATGGCGAGTCGAGCTTGTCGTTTTGCCTGACGATAAGCGTTACGGCTGTTCAGGAAGAGTAGTTCAATAAAATTTAATTAACATTAATTATAAAATACTGTGAAAAAGTGCGTGGTGGCCTGTTGGTAAACGGACTAGACGCGACTGCTAACATGTTCACGGTGGTCGTGGGTTCGAATCCCAGGGCACACCTCTGACTTTTCGGAAGTCATGTGTGTATTGATAGTCCATCACCACGCACTAAAACGGTGAAGGAAAACATCGTGAGGAAACCTGCATACCATAGCGATTCATAAGAATTTCTATGATATGTAAGTCCGCCAACCCGCACTAGGCCAGCGTGGTGGACTATATGGCCTAACCACTCTCAATCGTATTCTCGATTGTAGAGTAGGCCCGTGCCCTGCAGTGGGACGTATATGGGCTGATACAGATACAGATACAGATAAAATACTGTTTGGCATTCCACTGTGCTCGCTATCCTGAGACATGAGATGTGAAGTTTCAATATATCCAGTAGTTACTCTGGCTACAATATCTTTCAAACTAAAACACAACAGTGCATGTACACTGATGTCAGGTGACACATTTAATCTTTCAAACGCTTATTGATAACGTCACGTCGTAAATGTTCCATCCTTTTCTATGAATCCTACCACAAAATTATTATATTTTGTAACTTGCTAATAAACGTATGTATTTAAAAAAAATCCTTATACGATTATGCAAAAGAAACCTTCCATTATAAACAATAATCAAAGAGGCACCTATCCTATTATCTGTTGCCAGTCGACACTCTATCTGGGAGAATTAATTAGTCATAATACATCGCAACTGAGATCTCATGCGGGTAGCTAGACGTCACATGCACGACAAGATTTCAGAATTTCACATATTCAATTTTTTATTGCAATGAAGAGCGAGACGAGCGTGTCGTTCTCCTGCTGGTAAACGATACGACCGCTCGTAAACAGTAGCAAAACCAAACACCTCGGAATACAAAGCAATCCTTGGAACTCCACTGCGCTCGCAGCCATGAGATCTCAATATGTCCAGTAATTACTCTGGCTACAATGTCCTTCAATTCGAAACAAAACAGTGAATTTACACTGCTATTTGGCGAGAGAGATAGACATTGCGGTGGTACCCAGGCTGCCTCTCACATATGAGAGGTACCAGTAAAATTTATGTAGTAAATATAATTTTTTTCTTTGCGTATTCATTATTTGTAAACCTTGGTGATGCAGGTCTTCTACGGTATAATTAAACTCTGAGGTATTAGGTTCGTATGACGGATTCGGCGAAGTGATTTTGGTTATTTTAATCAATAAATACGTGAATAAGAAACTACTGGTATTGGTTTTTCATTCACTATCAATTCGGTAGGCGTCAGTAATTTGTGCTCGATATGCTCGCCCCCTGTCACATTGTGGGACTGACTAGGCGAAACGTAGATGTCCTGTTAACACCTCTGCCTAATCCTTATATATATCTACGTTGTATGTATGTTTTTGATAACGTTTTTATGAATTAAAATTTGTACATACTACTCTGTAGTCGTAAAATATAACCAAGTAAAGTCATCTATGCCGAGAAGTGCCATACGATATTGAAAATAATTATTATTTTGGATGATAAGACAATTCCAAATCTCGTGAATGTGTAGCGACTTATGTCGCTGACTGTACTTATTTTACTTCAAATCCACTTATAAAAAACTACACATATTCGTTCCCGATAAAAAGTCGAAATGGCAGATAGATTTCCATTAGACGTAATATATTTGTGTCGGAAATTCGTTTCACTAAAGTATTTTTATTTATTTTGTAAGTCAAACCTTCCAAGCAGATGCTGCGCCGAGTACTGGAGTTTTCTGGCTAGATAGCTAGGAAGGACGGAGATAACTTGGAACAACTGATGATTACTGGCAAAGTCGACGGTAAACGTAAAACGAGAGGCAGATGTCCCATCAGATGGTCGGACCAAGTCAGCTCGACCCTTAACATCAAGTTTCACGTTGCGCCCCACTATGCCAAGGATAGGAAAAGCGCAACATAATCCGGTCAAAGATTACTCCATGTTCAGGGGATCACGACCCTCAGCAATGAGGAAAACGATGCGAGGAAGAGGAGGAACCTTCCAAAGTGATCCTAATGCAAATGGCAATAAGTATAGTCTTTCATAAGTATAGTCATTCTTATTTTGGTATATTTTTAGGATAGGTATATAGTATGTTTATGTATATGTATGTATAATATTTATGTTCGTATATTCTGTATATATGTATGTATATATATATAAATATGTATTATTAGTGTGATTATGTTATATTTTTATTTTTAATTATTAATTGTAGATTATTATTATTTCATTTACACCTTAGACTGCCCTTTCTATCTCCTGTTAATATATCCATCCCATGGTTGCCTGTAAGAAATTACCTAGTGTGATAAGGCCGCCACTTGTACTCTTATTATTATTGTGTAATATCTTTTTAGTATTTCTGTACAGTGCAAAAAAGGATTAAATAAATAAATAATAAATAAATATAGTCCTTTAAGAAAATGCCAAAAAGTAGCAGTAGTCTTTTACCTTGACACAATTATATTCCCCAGCTTACTTAAGCATTACGAAGCAAAAACCCGAAATAGACTTACAAGCCTAAACAATCAACCGGCAATATTTTTAAGCCGAGTCTCATCACTGTCATAATAAAGCCTGAGGCGCAATTAATCCGCAAGCACCATTACGCAGCGAGTCCCGAATTAAGACGTCAGTAGGCAGTAATCGTCAGTAAGGCGTCAGTAAAAATTTACAGCCGAGATTAAACGCCTAGACACGTTGGGGACCATAGCTCCAGCGGTTAACATTATCGTTGGATTTTATGTGGAGGATGTATTTGGGTGGTTTTTTGGGGGACAAAATGAGTTGTTTTTTTCATCGGCACTATTAATCGCTCGCAGCCAGCAGCTGCTTTGTTTTTTATGTGAGACTTATGAGGATAATTCTTGTATTGACATAATATTTGTTTAAAATGTAAACAATAGTATTACAATACTCGAGTATTTTAGTGTTACTACAGTTAAGATTTTTAAGTTATTGTTGTAAAGTAATGAATATTTCAATTCAAAGTAAAGGCACCGCCATATTACTCGTGGAATTCCATTGTTATAATATCGTTAATTAGTATAAAAACACAAGTTTGACGCCTTGACTTAATTCAAAAAATATTACGCGGGTCACATCCGCCCTGTCCTAGTCTGAGTTTGTCTCTGTGACGCGAAAATATTAAAAAAAGGTCTTTGCAGCGCAAGTACGGGAAGGATTGGCTTAAGAAATCTCATCCCTAAAGGTCGGGGTGATTGAATTGGAAATTATTTGCAACGTAAGTTGGAATATGTTGGAATATGGTAATATTATTGCTGGTGATAAAAGGGGATTGGCCCCAATATTTGGTCAAATGTTATTCACAATTCGAACATATTTATTTTCGTTTTGCGGTTTGGAATTTACCTAGTATTTTCTTCGGAATTTCAAGCAACGTCTTATCTACGGATTAATTTTCGTTTTTCTTTTAAGTTCGGATATAACAGTATCTATTCAATATCTGTATCAGCCCATATACGTCCCACTGCAGGGCACGGGCCTACTCTACAATCGAGAATACGATTGAGAGTGGTTAGGCCATATAGTCCACCCCGCTGGCCTAGTGCGGGTTGGCGACTTTCATACAATAGAAATTCTTATGAATCGCTATGGTATGCAGGTTTCCTCACGATGTTTTCCTTCACCGTTTCAGTGCGTGGTGATTGACTATCAATACACACATGACTCCGAAAAGTCAGAGGTGTGCCCTGGGATTCGAACCCGCGACCACCGTGAACATGTTGGCAGCCGCTTCTAGTCCGTTTACCAACAGGCCACCACGCACTTATTCTATTACTTATTCTATTCAATATGTAACGCAAATATTATGGTTTATTGACCAGTCTAATCAATAAGTAAATTAATCGACGCTTACAAGTACAAAGATAAAGATAAGTTTTTGGAGTTTGATTTTTAATGTTACTTGTTTGCTATTGTTAATTGAATGGAAATGTAAATTACTTTTCTAAAAATGATATACATAATTAAGATTAGTTTATTTTCTCGACTATATTTCGAGATATTTTTTTTCAATAAATGGGCAAACGGTTGATTCAAAAGAAGTTTGCAACAGCTGACAAGTCTTACAACAGAAGTGAAATCTCGCAAAATTATTTAGATTATACAAAAATACATAATCACAAAGTAATTAAATTACACAATGCCTATCGATAATATTGAAGGTTTTGACAGGCGGCGAATACTTCAAGTTATTGTTATGAAATAAGTTGTTGAAGTAACTTATTATTCCAAGTTTAAAGGTCGCGTAAAGTTTTAAGTTAATTTTCCTCCGCAGATGTAGGTGAATTGAATTCATGAATATTAATTACTTTTAATAAATTCTACTTAATAGTTCGTGTAAATTTAATTTGTAAAATCATTTATTTATACGGCTTAATTTATATTCAGTTTTAGAACCTATTTTAACTATCGATTTTTTTGTATTCCTCGCTTAAACCGAATTCAAATGGTTTAAAGTAAAATCTCAGTCTGCCGGAAACTACAAAGCTTTAAGCTTTAAAGTCTTCCAATAGATGGCAATTTAAACTGGAGCAAAAATCGATCAATTCTTTAGATATTGTTTCAAATAAGCATCTGTAAGCGGCAGAGCAATGCTGCTATCAGTCGTGCTTAGCATGAATGAGCAGGCTCGTCCGGGGTGGTACCACTGTCTCACAGAAAATTTACGTGAAGCGACAGCTTTGTTGTCGCGTTTCGTTTGGTGAGTGAGATTGCCGGATGCTCAATACCTTTCCTCATCCTTTTTCCTTCCCACTCCCCTACCGATTTGATGGGCTGGCAACATCTACAATCCAACCGTTGTGAATATTCATGGGCGGCAGTGATCACTTACCTTTTTTTGTATATCGACGCAGGAAAGCGATTTTGACGTATGCAATTTTACACGAGACCCAAAAAAAAATAATTAAAAAATGAATAACCTCTAAACTAGAATACTTACGAATACCATTTTTTAAATAATAAAATTTTTAAATAAAACCTTTCATTTTCACGAGGAAATTCAAAGCGGTTTTTTTTTCTGAATTAAATAATGTATAAAACGCATATACGCATTTTTTGAGATACGACAAAATCGCTTTCCTGCGTCGATATCAATGCTTACCATTGGTGAATTTTGACAGCCTCCGTGGCGCAGTCGGTTAGATGCCGCCTGTGAAACGAGAGGCCGCGGGTTCCATCTCGGACAGAGTTATATAAATTAAATATTTCTTTTCGGTCTGGGTGTTAGTGAGACCGAAACGTCTCTCGTAGTTCCTGATAGTGGACCCACGACACAAGACTTGATCTTAGTGTGGGGTCAGGACTATGTATGTGACCGTTGGGTGTTATTTATTTTACATGTTTGCTCGAATGCAAAAACTATGCAATAAAAAAAATGTGTAAAGTCATAAGTGGATATACTCGGAAGTCTGTATTGAACCTTTGATCTGAATCGCAGCTGTGCGTATTCGCTTATCACTACATAGTATAAAACAAAGTCGCTTTCTCTGTTCCTATGTCCCTTTGTATGCTTAAATCTTTAAAACTACGCAACCCATTTTGATGCGGTTTTTTTAATAGATAGAGTGTTTCAAGAGGAAGGTTTATGTGTATAATACGTACATATTATTGTACAGAAATCTATTTGTACCCGGGCGAAGCTGGGCCGGGCCGCTAGTACATAATACATAATAGTCACAAGTATTAAAAATAATTTAATACAATAATCTATTAGGTCGTGAGTGGGCGTCCGTAGGAGGTAGTTACAAGACGCATAATACCTTAATGCCATCCGCGTTCTAAACTTAGAAAACTACTGGCTAGTAAGTAGTAGTAGTAAGTAGTATCAGATATTAGCGGCCCGGCCCAGCTTTGCCCGGGGACAAATAGATTTCTGTACAATAATATGTACGTATTATACATATAAACCTTCCTCTTGAATCACTCTATCTATTAAAAAAACTGCATCAAAATCCGTTGCGTAGTTTTAAAGATTTAAGCATACAAAGGGACATGGGGACAGAGAAAGCGACTTTGTTTTATACTATGTAGTGATATTTGCTGTGTTTATTATTTGGACGGCAATGGGCGTCCATTTAGTGACCAACATGTGGCCAATGGATTTTAGTTTACTCGTTGGTAGGTCTCTCATATGTGAAAAGCTTGGTTAGGTACCACCATAATGTCTTTTTCTCCGTCAAAAAGCAGTGTAAATGCACTGTTATGTTCCAATTTGAAGGACATTGCAGCCAGAGAAACTACTGGACATACTGAGACATAATATCTTATGTGTATGGCGAGCGCACTGGAATGCAAAGCATTATTCATGTTTTTTTTTTTGATTTTGCTACTGTCTGTGAGCAGTCATATCGCTTACTAATAGGCATGCTAGTCTCAACATTTATCGCAATAAGAAAATATGTGAGAATCGCCTTTACTAAGCAGAGTAGATAATTATTGGAACGTTGGTGTGGTAAGTTTTGACTATGATACAATTGAATAAGATGAATGGAATATTATTTATTTGTTTAATCCTTTTTTGCACTATACAGCGACACTTTCAAGATATTTAACAATACAACCTTACCAGTGGAGTACCACTGTCTTAACTAAAATCAAAGTGAAGAAAAAATCCTTTAAAAATTTCCACCATTTAGTGATTGAGATTGCAGAAGTTTCTTTAACACGGTTTCGGTTCTTCACTTTTTTGATTGAACATAATACTACTCGTAGTTATGTGCCAGGAATTTTATAAATTCACGGTGACTGCAGCTGAAAATATCGGATATCCGAAAAAGTCTATTTCAAACCGCAACTGAATTCCAAGCGTTTTTTTTAAATGTTGAATATTCATTTCTGCCCGAATAGCGAACATCGTACACAATACCGGAAAAATCTTCATAGCAAACCACGTATGAGTATCATGTGTCTTTTTCAACCTCAACATATTTGGGGTCAGTTAGGCAAAAAACAAAAAAAAAATTCAAATATAACATCTTAACAGCCGCGGCCAACGTGACGCTATATTATTATAAAATAAATTGATTCTGTTTACCTGCGAAAGACATTTCTAACAGGAAATTTAAATAGACGTTACTCTGACTCAATGAAATAATACCCACGGCATTAATATTAAATAATAAATAACACCCAACAGTCACGTGCATAGTCCTGACCCCAAACTAAGATCGAGTCTTGTGTCGTGGGTATCAGGAACTACGAGAGACTTTTCGGTCTCATAAACACCCAGACCCGAGAGAAATATTTGTTCTCACAAACATTTTTCTCAGTCTGGTGATCGAACCCACCTTTCGTTTCACAGGCGGCATCTAAACAACTGTGCCCAGAGGCTGCCAAATTCATCAATATTCAAGTGTATTAGTATTATTATATTACTCACTAATATACTTATTTGCGTGATGGCCTGTTGGTAAACGGAACAGACGCGGCTGCCAAAATGTTGACGGTGGTCGCGGGTTCGAATCTCAGGGCACACCTCTGACTTTTCGGAGTCATGTGTTTATTGATAGTCAATCACCACGCACTAAAACGGTGAAGGAAAACACCGTGAGGAAACCCGCATACCGTAGCGATTCATAAGAATTTCTATGGTGTGTAACTCCACCAACCCGCACTAGGCCAGCGAGGTGGACTATATGGTCTCACCACTCCTAATCGTACTCTCGATTGTAGAGCAGCTCCGTGTCCTGCAGTAGGAGGTATATGGGCTTGTAAAGAAGACTCACTTTGAGGAATAAAATCGTATAGTTCCAGTGGATCCTATCTACAACAGCAGATTGCTGTGTAAATGCAATAATGAACTCCAAAAGCTTAAAACCTAAGTCTGCACTCATGAACAACTAAGATAAAGAGCTAAAACTGCGAATGTTTCAATTTAAACGGATTATAGTAAGCGCTGCTAGGAGCGGCGACATACGGAGGTTTATACCGGACACGCCCGCCGCGATCGTTTTTACAACATAATAAATTTTTATGAGTATTAAATGTTTAAAGGTTGTAAATCGCCATGTGACTATAAATCTGAGTGGATTTTTAAGTATTTATTGCGTGTGAAATGTTTGCGGCACTTGAGCGAGTGTTTATTGTTAACACATTTTTTAAATTTTAATTGCACTACGCTGACTACGAGGTGCATTGACGACAGTTTGTGGACTCTTGTTGGTGGTAAAAGGGTTTGAAACGAGAAAAGGAACTGAATTTATTTTATTTAATAATGCGCAAATTATGACCTATAATATATAATCTGTATCTGTATCAGCCCATATACGTCCTACGACAGGATACGGGCCTCCTTTACAATGAAGAATAAAATTGAGAGTGGTTAGGCCCTACAGTCTAACACGCTGGCCTAGTGCGTGTTGACGGAGTTTACATACCATAGAAATTCTTACAAATGGGCATGGTATATAGGTTTTTTCACGATGGTTCCCTTCCCAGTTGTAGTGCGTGGTCATTGACTATCAATACACACATGACTCCTTAAAGTTAGAGGTGTGCCCTGGGATACGAACCCGCAACCACCGTGAACACGTTGGCAGCCTCGTCTGGTCCGTTTACCAACAGTCCACCACGCATTTTATATTTAATGAGGCCATCTTATTCTTGCTTGTTACTTGTTAAATGTTAAACAAGGAAAAATAATAAAATAGTTGTGCAGAGGAGATAATAACATAGTTGTGAGAGTGCAATTTTTTATTGTATCCAGAATAATAACTTAAAATTATATGAACGTATTTTAAACCCAGGCGTCCAAAGCAGACTCACTGTACGTGAATTTCAGTTCACATATTACAGTAATAGGATTTATGAAAAGCGCCTGCTCGTGATATGCGCTCGTGTGTTCCGCACCACGGCACAAAGTACGGGCGTGGATGGAATAATGATGTTAGAATTACTTGCCGTGTGCTCCCCAGTGTTAAATGTTTAGTTTGCAAATCTTTACTAATGCGCCCCTTTGTTTTGCTAAAGAAAACGTGGCAGATTTTTTTTATTTATTTATAGCATAAGTACAATTATTACTATTAGTATATGCATTAAAAACCACTGAGGTTTATCCTAAAGGTATACCTAGTCAGGTCATAAATTCTGTCACATATTTAATATAAAATAATTGAAACAAGTTTATTCATTATATAACCATTTATATACCAAAATGAACTTAACAAAACATAGATTCTTATGACACTAAAGTTTATTCAAAATGACCTCCGTGATTTTGAACAGGCCTTCAATCTGCGCGGCCAGTTGTCTATCGCAGCACGAACGAGGTCCATGTCAATATCGGCGGCTGCCTTAATCAAGGATATCTTGAGTGACTCCAAATTGGGATGAGACTTTGAGCACGCCTTTTCCTCCAAGAGTTGCCATATCTTGTAATCTAACGGATTCAAATCTGGACTGGAGGAGGGCCAGTCTTCGTGCCGGATGAAGTCGATTTCACGCGCCGCCATCCAGTCTTGTGTGCTCTTCGCTCTATGAGCTGGCGCCGAATCTTGTTGGAATACCCAGTGCCTGTTATTGAACATGGTATGAGAAACAGGTTCCACAAGGTTCGTCAGGACTGTATTTTGATACACAACTGCATTCGTTTTTACACCTTTCTCACAAAAATGTACCTCTGTTAAGCCCCAATAAGAAATTCCCAACCATACCATGAGCGAGGATGGAAAATGACCTCGTTGGACACGCGGAATACGGTTGCTCGCTTCTTCACTACTGTGTGCGTACACCTTATCATTTTGTTTGTTGTAGCTCTCTTCTACGGTAAAAAATTTTTCATCTGAAAAAAGAATTTCCCGATATTTTTCCCGCGTACCGCTTCAACATAGCGCGGCATCTCTTCAGTCTCAGGTCCATTAGACGAGCATTCAAATGATGTCCTGTTTTTCTTCGATATGCCCGAAGCCCTAAGTCTTCATTTAACAACCTTTTCACCGTAGTTCTGCTTAACCCCATCTGAAGGGCCAACAGTTTCTGCTTACGTTTGGGATTTCTTTGAATTCGCGCTTTCACAGCTTTTATCACTGCTGGAGTCCTAACAGACCGAGGGCGACCACTTCTTGACCTGTCATCTACACTAGAGTCTTCATTGTATCGCTTGATGGTACGATAAACAAATCTTTTGGTTATATTCAAATTTTTCAGTATGTCAAAAATTTGAATTGGCGCGTAACCGCAACGATGCAACGCAATAACTGCAACACGGACTTCTTTAAGCGTCCACTCCATATTTAAAAATAAGTAAAATTCTAAAAAGTATACATTTTTATTTTCATTAAGAATTCGAAATTCGAATTCAATAAACTTTTTTGTGGCCAGCATTCTAAAAGAAGAGTTTTTACTGTGTGACAATACTTATGACCTGACTATGTATAATTTTTAAAAGTTCGCATCAGGCCAACCAGATTAAAGGTCTAAATTACATTATTTTAAATTAAGAATATAATAATTACATGATTTTAGATATATTAATTGATCTCAATGTGGGGTTAGGACTGTGTATGTGACTGGTGGGTGTATTTTTGTATATTTATTCTATCGAGGTGACCAAGCCAGCGTAGGCGACTTAATATCTGCAGCACTGTATCGTTAAAGTGTGCTGCCGGCTTCCATAATAAGAGAGGAAATGGAAACAAAAAAAAAACAGAGGAGGAAAGACATCTTTGATTGTAGTATTATAATCCTCACGGGGTGAAAAGCTGGTGATATGACGATTGGGAAAAGGTTCCATTCCCGACCTACATACATTTTAAATTTATTTAATTAAATACTTTAAGCAGGCCGCTTCCAGCACTTCAACGTGGAGATCCTCGGGTGAGGCCTATGTTCAGCAGTGGACTTCCTGTGGCTGTGATGATGATGATATACTTTACACTAAAGACATGGTTACAATGGCGGTCTTATAAGCTGCGATTTCTTCCAGCCAACTAGGCGAAATGACTAGTCATGAAATAATACAGAAAACTTACAATATACTAGAAAACAAGAAATCCTATATTTCTGAATCGGTTGTATATTTGTCAATGACGTTCGCAAAGCTATGAATATTTGAAATATTGCCCGAGAGGAAATGAAAAATGAGCGCTCGAGTAGTTCGACCATTCATATGTCTTAGCGGAGATTCACTGAGTTTCCATTTATTTCACTGATTTAGCATTGGAAAACGTACTGCTTACCAATAAGTAAGGATTACTGAATGCGGAAATTCAAGTCTTAAATACTGACTAAGTACTTCTATAAGTATTTTGCTGATGTTTTGTTTAAAGTGCTGTTGAATTGTTTTTCGCGTGCAAAAATGTGAGACTGCTTTATTTTAAGTATATTCTTAGAAAATATTTACTGTGAAATTAACATACGTATATATGTATGTCCTTAGAAGTGCGTGGTGGCCTGTTGGTAAACGGACTAGACGCGACTGCCAACATGTTCACGGTGGTCGCGGGTTCGAATCCCAGGGCACACCTCTGACTTTTCGGAGTCATGTGTGTATTGATAGTCAATCACCACGCACTAAAACGGTGAAGGAAAACATCGTGAGGAAACCTGCATACCATAGCGATTTATTAAAAATTTCTATGGTATGTAAGTCCGCCAACCCGCACTAGGCCAGCGTGGTGGACTATATGGCCTAACCACTCTCAATCATACTGTCGATTGTAGAGGAGGCCCGTGCCCTGCAGTGGGACGTATATGGGCTGATACAGATACAGATGTCCTCAGTAGAAAAATATTTGCTTATATTCGATTTAAATCTGTTTTTTTCACTCGCTTTCAGACCAATCACATAAATCTAGTTTAAATTAATACTCAGTTAAAAAAGGCACATAATAAAGTTTAGTAATTATTTGTACTATTCTCTACCTCTATCATTAGAACTTTCGATTGAAGAGGCACTGCATTACGTTTGATACTGATACAAATTCTCTTTGAAATAATCAGGCCAGTACCGCACAATCCTTTTGACAAAAACACTATGCTACAATCAAAGACAGACAAATTGACAGCCTCCGTGGCGCAGTTGGTTAGACGCCGCCTGTGAAACGAGAGGCCGCGGGTTCGATCCCCGCACCGAGAGAAATGTTTGTGCGGCCCACAAATATTTCTTCCGGGTCTGGGTGTTTGTGAGACCGAAAAGTCTCTCGTAGTTCCTGATACCCACGACACAAGACTCGATCTTAGTGTGGGGTCAGGACTATGTATGTGACTGTTGGGTGTTATTTATTTATTTATAAAGACATTCCGGACATCTTAATCCAGTTTAGTTGTAAAGAATGTTTGAGTTGGGACACGAAGATTGCGGGACAAACGCATTGTTGCAAAACTCTTTTGGTATAGAGAAATGCTGACTGGAAAGCGGGCGTGTTAACCTACATATTAAATTAAATTTGCTTCACTTTGAGTTGCATTTCGACTGTCATTTTTTTTGGCTTAGTATTTTTCATAATATAAAGTATTAACATCCCGGCCCGGATCCGCCTGGGTACAAATACACTTCTTTGAAAATATTCTATCACCTGTGTTCATCAGGGATAATAAATAAATAAATAACACCCAACAGTCACATACATAGTCCTGACCCCACACTAAGATCGAGTCTTGTGTCGTGGGTATCAGGAACTACGAGAGATTTTTCGGTCTCACAAACACCCAGACCCGGAAGAAATATTTGTGGGCCGCACAAACATTTCTCTCGGTGCGGGGATCGAACCCGCGGCCTCTCGTTTCACAGGCGGCGTCTAACCAACTGCGCCACGGAGGCTGTCAAATGTAGGACAGCAGTGTAAATGCTCTATTCTATTCCGATTTGAAGGACATTGTAGCCAAAGTAACGACTGGACATAAAGAGATTTAGTCTAATGATAGCGAGCAGAGTGGCATGTCAAGCATTGCTTTGTAATTCATAGAGTTTGGTTTTGCTACTGTCCATGATTGTTCTTTATTTTCTTTTTTACACTTATATCATTTTTTCTTTTTTTTTTAATCGATGCCATGGTTTTGCATTAAGCGATAAGACCGTGATTTGTACTTTTTATTTATTCTTTTTGTTTCTGTGTATTGTATTTTTTATGTGTTCAATAAAGATTTAATTAAAAATTTGAGCGGTGATATACTCGTATATTACAATAAGGCCAATGGCCAGGCTTGTCTCGCCATTTATGGCATTTATATGGCTATATTTATATGGCATTATAACAATTTTAATCCTATAGAAAGGTATAAAACGGCGGTCTCGCAACATCAGAAACAATTATTTCTGTATCCAATATCCAAAAAATATTTGTCTTCATGCGTGATTGTAATTCGTTCCACCTATCATTTCAAACTCTACTTCCTAATACCGTCAGACTGTGTGTCAGACTAATCAAAAGATTTCCCTATATCACTCAACTGAAATTGAAATACCAGAGTTCAAATTTCAACTGTTGCTAAATATTTCCATGACGGGGAACCTCATAACGGTCGAGACTTCAAGAGCAATTATATTCTAACTTTAACAACAAACTTGTATACACGGGGAATAGAACACAAAGTTTTGAGTGGAAAGTACAACGGATGCATCAGTGATACGAGTACAAGAAGTTTACATAGGAACATTTTTGCTTTGAATATTCAATAGTGCTCTTGAATATTTCAATAATTATTATACAATTAATATCGCTTACTATCAGGCGGACGGCATACTCGTCTCGCCATTCATAGCAATAAGAAAAAAACATCATCATCATCATCATCATCATCAGCCTTTTATTATCCATTGCTGGACCTCTTCTAAATAGCATCATTAAATTTTCCATTTCGAAATAAAAATTTACATTTCACGCAATAAAAAAACGTTCCCAGTACTGACCCAAACTTTCATCAAATTTTTAGGTACAACCACATTTTAACCAAACATTTATTTTCAAACTTTTCAATAACATTTAAACTGTACAAAAACAGCCTAACATGTACAAAAGCCGGAAAAACATTTCAACTTCGTTTTCGGGGTTCATTGAAATAAGTTTCGGCGAAAATTGTGTCCGACCGTAGAGAGCTTTTAGCATATTCGGAAATCAGTTTCCTGACACCGAATTCAGATATTCATGTTTTCGCGATGCGAGACAAATTCGCAACAACGACACGTATATTTTGTTTTATCCCTGTAATAACAGATTGGATCTCGAGAAATCGTTGAGGAAAATTTGAAAGGTGACTCTTCAATAATTCTTTTTACATATGTATTTCTCTCTCTTATACGAGTATAAGGAAAAACACTTTTAGATATGCCTGTTTCTTTGTTATATCAGACTTTTGGTTTTAAACTTAAAGAAACGATTTATTCATAAGGATTTAAATACAAAGAATGATGTTTAAGTTACGAAAAGGAAACATAATAATATATAATACGATTCTTTAAAATCAAATTCAGGTACCATTGGGATCAGAGAGCTGAAAAAATACTGATAAAATCTGTTTTAGGAATTGCAAATGAAATGCTACAATTTTACAAAAATTAATTACAATAAGAATATTATATATCTTGTATATGCCTAACAGCTTAAATAATAATTAAGAATATTAAGGTAATATTTTTTTAGTGGCATAAAAACAACACCATGAATTAAAAGCAATGGTTGGCATTCCACTGCGCTTGCCGTCTTGGGAAATAAGTTGTCAAGTCTCATTATATCTAGTGGTTAGTCTGGCTACAATGTGATTCAAATCGGAACACAACAGTGCATTTACACTGATGTTTAGGCGCGAGAAATAGACATTGTAGTAGTACCTATCCAGGCGGCCTCTCATATATCAGAGACCTGCCACTAGATTCCACTTGATTTCCTGCTTAGTTATTAAAGTACGTGTTTTTCTTACCATAATAACCACAAATTTACAGTAAAAATAATCATTTCCGAAAACCCGCGGACCATATTTGTTTTTACAGATTTAATCGCCGAATCGTCGTCGGGAAACTAAACAAATTAAAATAGTTTTATTTCAATGTGTAACATTCGCGTAAAACAAAGAAACCAATATTATTGTCGATATTTACAACAAATTCTATTTTATGTAAATACCCCAAAAATTGCACAGGCAATTAAAAGCCAAATACTTATCCGAGTGACACCATTCGTGGGTTAAACGAGGTAATCCCTGAAAACAATGGCAAATAAGAAAAGTCCATTAAATTAAAACAATGGGCCAAAGAAAGATTTAATTTGTCGAGCGCCATTGAGGAGACTGGAACAATTGTATTGTGGCTAATGAATGGGCAGCCGTTCGGTATTTTTTTTTATCTTATTACTTTTCGCGGCGATTTAATACTACGATACGGCACTAGTCATTTTAAATTATTATTAAAGTTAGTCATATTGTATCGTACGTCAATTTTATTTCGAGAGGTATGGCAAACGCTAGCTGGTCATCTGATGGGTCACTACTGCCACCCATGAATATTCATAACGTCTGGATCACAAATGTGTTGCCGATCCATCTAAGCGAGAGAAGAACGAGAAGAAAAAAGGATTGGAAGCGCAAACTGGTATTGAGCATTCGGCTATCTCGCACAACGAACGAGACGAGATAGCAAAGCTGTCACTTCACGTCGATCTCCCGTGAGACAGTGGTACCAACCCGGACGTGCCTGCTGATTAAGGCAGAGTCACGACAGAAAAAAATGTTGATTAATCACTTTAAAACAAATTAATGTATATTATATTGTTATTTGATTATTTTGTACATTTTTTTTTATGATGGCCTGGCATAGTGGCTGCATTGCACCTGATGGTAAGTGCCAATGCCGCCCAGGCAGAGTATCCATTGGCATATTATACGACAATTCATCTGTTGATAAAGTGGAGAGCATACCGAATAGTATTTCAATCGGAGGAGATAACATAAAAAATATCGCTTCTATTTTATTACACTATATTGCACACAAAGGAAAACAGAACAATGAGAAACCAAACATTTTAAAATGTACAAATGGCGGTCTTATCGCGCGAGGCACTATACAATCTTTACTAACTTGAGATGCATCGGAGGACACCTACAACGGACTTATTCTTCGTATTAAATTTTGATCAAGCTGTTATTTACATCAATTAGTATTATTTGGTCTTAATTAATGTCATAAAGAAGATTAAGGGTTGAAGGAAGTCGCTGGATGTAGAACTCCTATCATTTTGATGTTTTTACACTGTCAAGACAGTGGGACAACAATGTACCTTATAATTATGTAAGTATCGAAATCGGGAAGTTGGAAAATGTAAAAGTAAAACCACATCCCCGAGAAAATCCGAAAAAAAAACAGATTTTATTTTAATAAACATTCGTAAGTCTAAGAAAACCATTATCAATGTAAAAGTACCAAACATATGTTTTTTTTATTGCAAGGAACGGCGAGGCGGTTGTGCCGTTCACCTGATGGTAAGCGATACAACCGCTCATGAACAGTAGCAAAACCGAACAACACTATGAATTACAAAGCAATGCTTGCCATCCTGAGACATAAGATGTGAAGTCTCAATATGTCCAGTAGTTACTCTGGCTGAAATGCCCTGCAAACCGAAACACAACAGTGCGTTTACGCTGTTACGCTGTTTGAGAGAAATAGATATTGCGGTGGTACCTACATAGGCGACCTCTCCAAGAAATAGTTTTGCATAACAAAATAATAGAAACTGCGCGTGATGTTTAGTAATAAAGTGAATGTCAGTACCGTGTCATATGTGATGTAGGCAAATATTTTATTTAATAGTCATATTTCATAACGTCTTCCACAAAGAATTTCTATAAAGGATTGTACGACGGAAGTTAACTCTACTGAAAGAAGAAAGAAAATAAAGCAAAAAATGTAGTTATTTTAAACTTACTATTACGGTCTTATTGATAGTCAGTTTTAAAAACTATTTTAATCAACGAATGTTTTGTGCCTTTCGAACGACCTATGAATTCAGTATGAGCGAAGAAGACAAAAAAATCGATAGCTAAAGTAAGTTTTAATATGCATAAAACCGCTATACAGGGTGATATTGACACATGGTACTTAATTTAACCCACATGTTTCTCATTACCCCAGGTGACATTGTGCATTATTTGAGAAAAATATGAAAATATTTTTGTCAAAAATCGTGATTTTAGTTTTCACGATTTTTGGGCATCCCATATAGATACGAGTATTTTTACCGCTTAGCTGAACTTTAGTTCGGTTCGGGAACTTACCTGACTAAAAAGACCCAATATCGATAGGGGTTGATCAGAAGCCTTGAAACCTAAATTTACAATGTTTGTCAATACAATCAAGCAGGTTTTGTTCAATCTTGGTACAATGTTACCTGGAGTGGATTGGAGCATGTGGTTTAAAATAAATATCGCATGTCAATATCACCCTGTATATAAGGCTTTACCTTAATAGCTATATCTATGCATTCGCTTAATCAGGATTAGCGTAATTCTCACAAACTGTATAAATAATGTCTCGTGGCCGAGAACCTTTTAAAGATCTTCAATAGCCTTAAGAGAATTTATGAAGCGCGATCTAAAAGGAAATTAAATTGCTTTTTACATTATACTTGGGTGAAATAACTTAACGGCGAACTTTAAATGAGTATAAGCGGTGTTTAAGCGTTAATCAATAGTTCTACATCAAATGTTTCGATTTCATTTGCTTTTTGGGTAAATAATGCTTTTGTACCTGTTTATTTTAATTCTCACATTTTTTTCTGTAATATACAGGATGTATTCAAACTGCGATCAAAAACGAAATCTGATGGTAGTTCTAGTGACTTCAGACACAATGCAACTAAAAATTTTCAATTCATACCAGTTTGTCGATAAGAGCACAATATTGAGGCGAACGAGATGCTCGTCTCGCTATTCAATGCAATAAAAAAAGACACAAAACCGAAGGAAAATAAATACAAATGCCAGTACGCTTACTCGAAATTTAATACTAATATAACAAAACGCAATACCAAAGGGACTGCACCTGACAGCAGTTGTAGCGTCCCGGAAAAAATATCGATTGTCGAGGGATTATCTCGCAGCCGGCATTATTATGCAAGTCCCCGGATAAAGGTTATTGGATATGGTATCACATTGATTGAATAAAACAGAAATAAAGCTGTTGCGTTTTAAAGTTATTGTACGATAAAGATAGGGCATTATAGAATAGCTAAAGAGCTTAGAGTATCTATATTATAGAGGGAGCGCTGGTACTTCTAAAAGTAGATATAAATGGTGATGCCGGGCCACCTTTTTCTTCCCCTATCGACTGAAATTTGACAGGTTTTCCAACATACACGAATTGCTTGGAAAAGAAAAGCAAAAATTAATAGTTTAGGGCTATTTAATTCTACCCAATCTCGTTTTAAAAGGATAGTTAACATAATTTCGGTTAATGGTTTCTTAGATTTACGCGAATGTTACACATTGAAATAAAACTATTATTTACGGATTTTATCGCGAATTTAGTTTAATTTTTACATTTTTAACTTCCCGACGTTTCGATTACTTTACAGCTTTCGTGGTCACGGGGCGGACTGAGGTATTAGACGTCCGCTCTGTGACTGTTACAATTTAACTACCCTTATTTTAAAATTATTAATTTAAAAAATTACTTTTAAATATCTAGTCTGTGTTTGCGATCCGATCTACGCAGAAGGAGCTCACTGTGTCTTGAGGTCTGGCAGTTGGTCTTTTGGGTTCCGATTTAATTAAATGTAGTATTGGATCCCATGCTTGTGCAAGCTTCAAGCCATCTTCTCTATTGAAATTTGGATGTTTTTTAATTTCAATAGCCTCGCGAAACATCCTGGGCAGGAAACGGTGTTCTTTAGCGAGGACTTGGGGCTGGTCAAAGCGGAGGTAATGCTTGGAGCCTTCTTCTATATGTTCAGCAACTGCAGACTTCGTTGAGCGTCGATGTTTGACGTCAGCTATGTGTTCTTTCACGCGGGTCCCTATGCTTCGTTTCGTTTTTATTTCAATAATTTCGGTTATCAAAGGAATTTATAGCAATTTATTGCTAATATAATGATTCACACCACACTCAACATGAAGGTGGCTGAAGTGATTTAAGTCACCAAGAATCGGACCAGATGGACCAGAAATCGTGCGCGAAAGATTGTTTCCGAGATGAGTCACGTCCTCCAGAATTGGGGTATTGACGCAAGAAGGAGGACATTGCTAAATAATTAATTCAATTGTCACGAATATAGGAGTGCTACTAACATCACGAACAAGAAAATATCTACGTTTTTCAAGACGTGAATGTATGACAGTGCTCTCCCTCTATGTTATAAATACTTTAAGCTAAAGAGTTTCATTGAATACGATTATTTTAGGAACTGTCTGTATCTGTATCAGCCCATATACGTCCAATATCAGCCTACTCTACAATCGAGAGTACGATTAAGTGTGGTTAGGCCATATGTATAGGCCACGCTGGCCTAGTGCGGGTTGGCGGACTTACATACTATAGAAATTCTTATAAATCGCTATGGAATGTAGGTTTCCTCACGATGTTTTTCTTTACCGTTATAGTGCGTGGTGATTGACTATCAATTTAGAAACTACTAGTTCTAATTGAAAAACAGGAGACAAGGTACATTATGCTGGGTACGTATTGAATCCCGGTCTGACATAATCAGTATTAAACTTAATTAAATTTTCATCAGTTATTCAAACGCGTTGAAACATAAAATTAATTTTAATTTATCAATATACAATTTCTACGAATATCAATCATCGAAGGCTATAAAATTAATAATTATAATCAAGTTGCTTTAATAATTTCCGGTTATTATATTGATGCTTTAATTATAAAACAATACTGCATCATGCTAAAATCCCTTTAAACATATAAACGGGATTTATCTACAATAGGAGCATTGAAGGGCTAAGGTCATAGTCTACCCACACTGGTCTAGTTCGGATCGGCAGAGTTTATATACCATAGAACATCTTTTAGGGGCTCTGTACTTAAGTTTTCTCACGATTTTCTCACATGACTTGTAAAAGTTAGAGGAGTGCCGACAGCCGCCTTCCCTCGTATACGAGTTTACTCGTCTTCGATTTTAATTGATTTAAAACACGTTTTTGTAGTTTAAAACTCTAATTAGAATATCTGGTGATAATTTTTGCCTAATTTCTTCTTCACAAATTACATTTTGAACAGGTTCTTGTAAATAGTATAAAATGGAGGATTCATATGACGCATTCCAAATACTCCTATATACCTGAATTAATTATATTTTATGAAACAAGGCAGGATGAAAACAATTCCTTTGCCTTTCTTTTATTAGATAAGAAAAAGTTACGTTAACCGACGGCATTTATCTTTTTATGAAAAAAAAATTAAGGAATTCTTTCGAAAATATGAATTCTTTCAACATTATTTACAAGTAAGAAAGGGCTCTTCAAAGTAATGAAATGTTAGCTCACAACCATTTTTACCCAAATGGGGAAAAAATTAATGATAACTATTTTAATTTAGAAGGAGCGCTGTCAAACATTTGCGTCTTCATAAATGTAGATATTCTTTTGTTCGTAATATTGGTAGCACTTCTGCATTAGTAAAAAAATGATTAATTATCTTACAATAAACAGCTATAAACGTCGATAACCGAAAGTATATATATCAAGTTAACATCAGTATAAAAACGAGTTTGAGTAGCCCTAATTGATTATTTTTTATTTTTGTTTTTAAATAATTTGTGCATGTTGGACAGTCTGTCAAATATCAGCCAATAGGAGGGCAGAAAAAGATGGCTCGGCACCATCATTTTTATCTATGTTTTTAAATGGTTTTAATCGTTTTTTTATATCTCCGTGTAGGTATTGAATATATCAACTCAGTTCATTTTGATGAGTGAAATGTTAATCGATTCGTTAATATAGAACATGTCTTAAAGTTTTTTTTGCTATAACTTGGATGGGAGATAACAAATTAAAAATACGCAGAAGTTTCTTGAATAATATACAATTTAATGTACGTATATGTATCTGTATAAGCCCATATACGTCTCACTGCAGGGCACGGAACTCCTCTACAATCGAAATGCGATTGAGAGGGGATAGGCTAAATAGTCCACCACGCTGGCCTAGTGCGGGTTTGCGGACTTACTTACATACCATGGAATTTCTTACAAATCGCTATCGTATGCTATGTTTCTTCACGATATTTTACGTTCCTTCAACGTTATAGTGAATAAATGATGACAGTAAAATTAATTTATTATCTTTTACTCATTGTGGAAATAATAAAAATCAAAGAATCTTTAATCTGATTAGAAATATTAAAAAGTAACTAAAAACTTTAAGTAAAATTGATGAACTTTATAATTATACTGATCGCTTTAATAGCTTTATTAAGGAATACTATAATAGAATCTTTTATTAGTAAAAATATTGAAGTTGATTAAATTTTAAATCCGAGTAGTTTTGCATAAAGTTGCTATTAAATTTAAATTGCGCAGTTAATGATAATTAAAATTGATAAAAATAGTAATTTAGTAGCCCAATAATACCGTGAAGAAGAGACGAAAAATATATGTGTAATCGGAATCGAATTATAACGTTATTAATGTAAAAATATTAGAAAACTAGAATCGAAGGGAATAGAAGGAATATGTAAAATAAAATGCTTATGTTGTGAACATTTTTGTAGATATAATAATTAAATATTATCATAATTATCGTTAATTGGGTTAGGATAAAGGCGGTAATAGATAGTAGGGTGAGTCGGGATATAGTTTTTGAAAAATATTTTGTACTGTTTAACCGTCCGGCTACGGTTTAACGGATATGCGTAGTTCATATTTTTTTCGTCTTAAAGGATTTTCTTTTTTCTTTAATAATATTATTGAATGGGATATTGCCATTTAAGGCATTTTTAATAATTTAATAATTAATTTATGTCGCACATAAAATCTCATACTTGTGGTTTTTTAATGACGCAAATAGTTCACGACGACGATTTTTTGTTGTCAATTTTTAGGGGCTCATGTATTTTTTTTGTCATACATTTTAAAGAATCATAATTGAAGGTCATATTCATACAGGTAAATATAATATTATGCTCTGTAAAAACGGCTAAAATATTTATGAAAAACATATACAACAATTATTTTTGTCTCAACTTCAATAAATACGCCAAAAGATTAAAACACGCATTCTTTAATTTGTCGTTAAAATAGGCTTATAAAACGCACTGTACCGTTATAGGAAATTTTACGTCCATTTATTACATACAAACGAAAAGACTATATAAATTACATCCGAATAATATAAAAAATTACCATCAAAAACACGACGCAGATAAAACTTGGACTGACGAAAAATTGGAATTACTCACCTGTTGTACGCAGTCTGCACAGTCAAGCCAAACTGACGTTCTTCCCCTTCAATATCTTCAGTTACTAGGCGAACATAAACGGCAACGTAGTAACCGTCGCGGCGCGGGACCAAAAATCGTTCGAAATTAAAAAATTATTGTCGTTCGGAGCTGTGCGGCCGTGTTGCATGCCGCAGAGGCTAAGACTGAAGTGGGCTGAAAACAGGGGCTGAAACGGCGAGCTGAGTGGGTGTCTGTAGAACGAGATAGATGTATGTACTTATAAACGTGTTGGAGAGAGACAGCTGCTCGCCAGGGGAGCGCTCACGTAGTCATGTCAGGAAGAATTTGTAGGCGATCGTAATTGTACCTTTGATTGAGGTTTTCCGAATTTAATAAGTGAATGTCTTCGCATCGATGTTATTACAAATTGATCTTGATTTGATGATTTCTAGTGTAGATTCGAGTAATTTGTTGGATTTTCCCGTGGGTTAGTAATATTATTAGTGTATGGGAAATTAGTTCCGGTATTACATTCTAACAACTGTTTGAAGCTGAGTATAATTTGGACGGTACTGCGCAGTTTTTCCAGACCTAAGATAAAATTAAGTGATTGTAATTTACATACAGATTTCGAAATGAGCAGTTTTTATTAAGATTCCCAACAAATTGACTGGATTCTTAATAAATTAAGGAAAGATTTATACTCTCTAGCACCTTAGGATGTCCGTTAAATGTTGCTTATATCCATGATTTGGTTAATCAAGGTCTCGTTTTCTTGATCGTATATTGATGAAGGAAAAGCTTTACATTTTAATTTATAATATTTCCAAATCAATTGCATGAAGTCATACTTTAAATAAATCATGTTAAAGATGGGCATAGTAGGATTCAAACACAAAGCCAATTGATACCTATTTCACATCACAACTAGACCATAAAATAAATACATACATACATAAACCCACGTCTTTTTCCCAGAAGGGTTAGGCAGAGGTGGTATTAAGACATCCTCATTTATTATTTTTATTATTATTTATTATTTTTATTATTATTATTTTTAAGCTTTAATTATATAACATGTTTTAATTTATGTTAGTATGTTGGCTGGCGTTCGAATGTCACTCAAGGTGACCACTGAAAACCAGCGTTGCGCTGTGGCTCGCGTCGCAGTGCAACAATAAGCTGAGTGGTCACCTACGTGTCACATTTATGTGACGTACAAACCTCCTTTTTTTTTCTTGTTGTATGTTAGATGTATAAATTTATGTTAAACGAGTGTGTGCGTCATATTATTGTGACTAATAAATGAGTTTTCTTTCTTTCTTTCTTTCTCATTTCGCCTTGTATACTCCCACGATTTGATAATGCTAGCCTATCGTCATATCCGGCACAAATTCCTGACTCCGGGCTGATAATGAATAGAAAAATCCAATATCACTTTGCCCGACTTGGGATTCGAACCCGAGACCTTTATAACCATTCCGTAGTATAAGTACGCCACCGAGACTCCATTATATAAAGTAAGATATCTAATTTCATTTCTGACACTATCCAAAGGTTGTCTGGAAGATATTTCTCTAAGAAATAGGACCACCTATTGTGATATCATTAAGTATTTGTAGTGTACGAATATTATTTTTATTTAGTTTTCTAAGTTTATTATACCTATAAAATTTTCTATAAAACCTACCACGTTTCTCACGTATGAGAAGTCACCTGGGTAGGTATCACCGCAATGTCTAATAAACAATATCTAACTAATAAATAATGTCTAATAACGAATATTATTTTTATTTAGTTTTCTAAGTTTATTATACCTATAAAATTTTCTATAAAACCTACCACGTTTCTCACGTATGAGAAGTCACCTGGGTAGGTATCACCGCAATGTCTATTCCTCCAAACAACAGTGTAAATGCATATTTGTGTTTCGGTTTGAAGGACATTGCAGTCAGAGTAACTACTGGACATACTGAGAATTAACATCATAAGTCTCAGGATGGCGAGCGCAGCGGAATGCTAAGCAATGCTTTGTAATTCAAGGCGTTGTTTGGTTTTGCTACTGTCCATGAGCGGTCGTATGAATTACTAAGCGATTGGCATGCTCGTCTACATTCATTGCTATATTAAAAATAATATCATATATTGCTTAGCAGTCTCTTCTGCGATTGCGAATAAATCTTAATCATTAGTTAAGATTTATAAAATATACAGGGTTTTTCATAATGAATGGGATACCAACCCTTTCAAAGGAGACACTCACGCTTTCTACTCAGAAAAGGGTAGCCAGAAGTGGTACCAGGATATCCACATTTCGCCTTGTGCGTCCAACGTTGTAATAATTAATTTTCACAATAGATCATTTGCTAGATATTAGGGTAATATTGATAGAATACTAAAATGGGTACTATTATAATTATTTACGTTTGTTATTTTTCCATTATATTTTTTCGTTTTTCTATATACCGGGTATATCAAGACTGCTATCGTTGAGTTTGGGTGGTAAATCCATAGTTTTTGCTAAAATAATAACTTAAAGCTTTGCGTACTATAGGGTCTTTAAAAATAAAAGGGTGTACACTGTTATTTAAGAAAAATCTATGTATTTTCCACTCTAATACGACGACAGAAAAAATCATCACAATCACAGTCTTATTTTTTGCACAAAATTTACTTGTATTGTGTCTGAAGTCACTAAAACTACCACCCAGCTTCGTTTTCGGTAGCAGTTTTAATATACCCTCTATACTACAATTGATATACCCAAAGACGTCTTGGACTGAACATCATTTTTGGCATACTCTATATTGTAACAACTGTGTGTGTTGAATAAATAAGTCAATAAATGAATACCAAACAAGCATACAGAAAACGTATTGGCACAAAAAAATGAAGCAATTTTATCAGTCACGCTCTATCAAGTAGAAATGAAAAATATATTTTTTGTCATTTTCAGACGAATCCATTCGAATACGAATGCAAGAAGACGTGACTCCAATGTAAATAAAATATCGAGAGCAAAAGGTCAGAGTTTTTAATATAGATTTTATTTACATTAAGTCTTCTGTGAAAAGTCAGTGACTAGTGAGGTCGATGAGCGATCTCTCTGTATGTAGTGTTTTTTGAGTACTGCATTTACTATTAGTTGTAGACGGTATGTCAGTATATTATTAAATAATTAATATCCTTTAGTGTACACTATTACTACAACTATTGTGTAGTCAGCACTCGGATGAAATAGGTAATAAATATATTGTACTCTAAAAGAACTTAAGGAGATTTTATATTACATAGCAGATCAAAAGGCGGTCGTATCGCTCGAGACAATCTCTTAGCAACTACTTTGAGATAGATATAAGAGAAGGTAAAAGAGATGGTAGGGTAGAATAATATCGGTATAGTTCTCAGTGGTTCACCTGATGGCTATTGCATGCAGATATAAAAATCTTTTTTCGGAAAGGATAGCCAGAGGTACTACCAGGATACCCACGTATTGCCTTGTATTCCGTTCCACGATGTTATAGAGCATGCATATTACCAATTTCTACCAATTTCGAATTCCGGGTGAAGAATTAAAAAATCCAGTATCACTTTACCAGACCCGGGATTTTAACCCGAGACCCGAGTTCTTTGATCCGGCAAACGAGCAAACAGGTCACCTGATGGTAAGTTTCTACTGCCGCCCATGAACATCTATGTGGTTGAGGATCATCGTTGCTGGTCCATCAAATCGGGAGGGGAGCGGGAAGCATAAGGCATGGGGAGATGGAAGGGGTATTGATCATCCGCCAACCTCAATCACTAAACGAAACACGATAGCTTTGCTGTCGCTTCACGTCGGTCTTCCGTGCCATGTCTTGTAATTTACTACGATTGGAGATTCTCATTTAATTGTTAATTTGAATTTTTATTGTGGATATCAGTGCAAAAGTTGTCTAAATGAGAGCTTTCTCTCTTGAGAATTATTTTGTAAAAGTTCTTTATTGCCGTATCCCGTTGCTGGCATTGAAAGCGAAAATTAATTCTCATCCTTGACTTTGGCACTCCAACTTTCCTTCACTTCTCTTCCTGAAATTTAAAATAAAATCAGAAAGTATTAAGTACTAAAAACAACGAAACAAGCTAGGTTCTCTGTATTCGAGCTGATAAACGAGGCACCAGTATGAAAGTGGGCGGTCTCTCAGAAACGGAGCGTGGGTGGACCCTCCACTGCCTTTAAAGTTCATATGCCGGTTGTGGGTGTTGCATAGCAAACATACTTCAGTGAGGACTACGAAGGATACTTCTGAATATAGCTACATGATTGTGATAATAACTATCATATACCAGGTATATCAAGACTGCTACCGAAAACGAAACCGGGTGGTAGTTTTAGTGAATACAGACACAATGTAACTAAAAATTTCGCAAAGAAACGCGACAATTTTTTTTTGTTATATTTTAAATATCGTCTAGATTGGTTAGTAAATCCATAGTTTTTGATAAAATAATAATTTAAAGCCTTGCTCAATATAGCGTCTCTAAAAATAAAAGGGTGTAACACTATTATTTAAAAAAAAAAAACGATGTATTTACTACCCTAACAAAACGACAGAAAAAAGACAAAAAAAATACACCACATTTTTTTGCACAAAATTTAGCTGCATTGTGTCTGAAGTCACGAGAACTACCACTCAACTTCGGTTTTGGGAGCATTTTTGATGTGCCCTGTATAATAACATCAGGGATAGCGTGAAGTGGAGAAAAAAAAAACGAAGAAAGCTGACCCCACCACCATGCTGGATAAATAGCTTGGAAGAGAGAGAGAGAGATTGTGATAATAACTAATGAACCATTGTTTTATTTACTTCAATGTATGATGAGACGAGCATGCCTGATGGTAAGCGAGACAACCACTCATGGTCAGAAGCAAAACCAAACATCATGAATTACAAAGCAATGTTTGACATTTCACTGCGCTCGCCATCCTGAGACATAAGATGTTAAGTCTCAATATGTCCAGTAGTTACTCTAGCTACAATGCCCTTCAATAGTAACACAGCAACGCACTTACACTGCTGTTTGGCGGAAAAAAATGACATTACGGTGGTGTCTAACCAGGCGACCTCTCACGTATGATAGACCTATCACCAACTAGGCCACAAACTTCCCAATTCAATTTATTAACAATACAACTTTCACTTTAATAACTATTATGAAAAGTTGTTTAATTCATGGTCACTTTATCAGGAATAGATTTCATTCACAAAGAGAATAAATGAACGGCGAATGAATGAAACGCGGCTCATTCATCGAATTTGCAAGAATGGACTGACATTGTAATATTAAACATATTATTCGCTATCCTACTAATATTATGTGTTTGTTACCTCTTCACCAGTGGCGTAACAATAGGGTGGCAGAGTGCGCAAAATGCCACGGGCCCCGGGCCTAAGGGGCCCCCGGCCCGGTAGGGCCCTGGTCTGACAGGATCTCAGGCCCGACAGGGCCCTGGCTCTATAGGGCCTCGAGTTTAAGCCCAACAGGGTGTAAGCACAGAAGAATATAACTTTAATAACGTTATTATTAATATTTATTAAAAAAAATACTACATTTTAAGCATGACAAACATTTCATCATGTATTTGATTTAAATGTTTTGATTTGTTTCATTACAGTCTAAACTTAGAAACCAATAAATTATGATTTAATGAATATTAAGTTAATATTTTCCAAATAAATCTAAACATGTCTTGTTCTAGATATAATTTTAGTGGTAGCGAAAAACGAAAGACAAAGAGGGAGTCTGTAGCGTTAAATAAAAAGTTATCTAAAATAAGTCAGTACTTTCGGAACGAGCTATTTATCGATGAGTCTGGGAACTGTTTAATCCATTTGGATTTAACTAAAATTCCATAATAGCAAATCCCGACGATAGATAATATTCAGACCCAAAACAACCACAAGTACGAGCAAACATGAAATTGAACCATAGTTAGGAGTGGAATATATTAAATCTCTATATATTGCAGATAAGTGTAATAAAACAAATATGACGAAGTGAAACGATTTGTGATTAAGAAAGGTTCACAGTAAACCCAATGGTCCCTTCTTAAGTGATAGTGCCAATAAATAATAAAGTAAATAAATTAAATAATAACAAATAAGCAAACGCACCTACTACGTTTCGCTGACGACATTGTCTTGATGGCGGAATCGCTGGAGGAGTTGCAACAGATGCTAGACGGTCTGGATTCAGCCCCACAGCGAATAGTTCTTAAAATAATTAACTTCGACAAAACCAAAGTAATGATCCACCACCACCTCGATCCAAGACCTGTCGCTTTATGTGGTAGCTCGAAGTTGTTCCTGAATATACTTAACTGGGGATGGCCCTTTAACTAGGTAGAAACAATTTTGAGAAAGAGGCTACGAGTCTTCTCGTCACCTAACACCTTTTTCCCAAAAGATTGAAAACGATAGTTTTCAACCAGGGTGACCTACGGTGCTGAGACTTTGCCACTCACTGTACGACTGGTCCACTAGCTTATGGTCGCTCAGCGAGCTATGGAGCGTGCTATGGTCGATGTCTCTTTGGAAGATAAGATCCGTAATAAGCTTATCGGACAGAAAACCAAAGTAATAGACATAGCACACAGGATTAGAAGGCTGAAGTGGCAGTGCGTTGGCCACATCTGTCGAAGAACCGATAACCGTTGGAGTAAACGTGTTCTTGAGTGGAGACCTCGTTTTGTGTAACGTAGTGTAGGACGCCCTCCAGCTAGGTGGAGCGACGATTTGCAAAAGGTCGTTACCACATGCTGGATGCGACAAGCTGACGGACAGGGTGAAAAGGCGAAATTTGGAGGAGGCCTATGTCATATGTATGTAATAGGGAGAAGCAGAGAACAGCAAAAGGCCGATGATGAATGTTTGAGTTGAGGGTTATGACGCCTGGAAACAAATTTTAAATGCGATAAAGAGACTAGAAATATCGAAAATTCACTTGGATTCGTGTCTTTTATATGAATTAGGAACATTGGCGGTTACATTGGACATTAGTTGAGGAGCAACAATCCATATAAAAAAAACATTTTTTTGACGCCAAAAACTTACTATACTCCACTAAGTTACTACTAATTTAGCTTTTCGTGGCCATAGAGAAAGCGCAGATAGTAATAAAGCAATTAGGTACTAGGAAAATGTGATACTGGTTTAGAGGAATGGTTGAATAAGTCCAAGTGACACATGTTGGCGACTGCGTCTGGACAATTTACCACCAGGCCACCAAGCACCTTAAAAAATAATCATAAAAACGAAACTACAGAGTTATTTTTTTTTTTATATTTGCGAAGGGCCCCATTTGATGAATTTTGCCACGGGCCCCCGATGGGGTAGTTACGCCACTGCTCTTCACGCTCAAACCACAGGACCAATTTTGTTGAAATTTGGCATGAGGCTGGCTGACACCCTGGATTAACACATAGGCTATTTTTATCCCGACAAAATGTAGTATTCCCGTGGGATATGCAAGGAATTTAAATATATGGGCAGTTTAAAGTACCGCAGTAAAGTTGAGTTCAAATATGTTAATTAATTATCACGCGAAATAGTTCCTATGTTTCTTAAGCGGATTCAATAATAATGCACCCGCTAGTTATTTCATATGACTACAATATTAATAAAGTTTTACAATAGAACGAGAATGTATTTTGAGGGTATATTTAGTTAATGTAATGAATTAATGATATTTTAAATCACAGCTTTTAAATACAATTTCATAATAGGGTTGTGTCCAAGATTTTATTTGAGCAGTAAGTAATCATTCCTTAAAAGCATCGTTTATAAAAACAAACGAATTTGAAAACAGCATCAAAATTGAATGTAAAATGACAGATATTAATACATTTAATACTACGGTGGGGACACTCGTTGTCTCTTTCGCACGCGTGCACGTTATGGAAGATGACGTCACGCCGTGCATGTTGCATCCTTTTCTACCACTCCTACCACCAACTTTCATATATTTGTAACATGCTTATTAATTAACGGATTTTAAAAATTCTTTCTGATTATGATTACGCGTAACGTAACCTTCCGTTATAAACAAAAATAAAAATGAATGAAACTAGCCTATTATTTACTGCAATGGCGAAATCAAGTATACTGATACTTCATTCTGGGCGACTTCGTTTCACTCAGCCATATAACTTAAACATGTTCGTATTTAAAATAATATATCACTTGTAAATAAAAACAAATTATAAATAAATAATAAATAATAAATAAATAACACCCAACAGTCACATACATAGTCCTGACCCCACACTAAGATCGAGTCTTGTGTCATGGGTATCAGGAACTACGAGAGACTTTTCGGTCTCACAAACACCCAGACCCGGAAGAAATATTTGTGGGCCGCACAAACATTTCTCTCGGTGCGGGGATCGAACCCGCGGCCTTCCGTTTCACAGGCGGCGTCTAACCGCCAGCACCACGGAGGCTGTCAATAAACATAAAAATAGAAAACCTTACAATTGGTAATTATTTATCTGTAATGGGTAGATACTAATAAATATAATAAGTTCCTATTTCTAATTTTTTTAATCCCGGAACCACGCACAATTTTACTTATGAGTATTTTTTGCGCGGAACCTATTTATGTTTTAAATGAAAGTTGCTTATACCTTTGACATGATACAATTCCAATGTTGAATTTCATATTTTAAAAACCCAATATTTCAACATAAACTTTTTCCTAACCCACTTATTAATAAAGAATCGCTAATCTACCACATAAACGGAAATTAGTTAAATTGTTGGGGGAGGTCTACATCAAGCATGTGCCTAGTTTCATATACAGTCAAGGCGAGCGACAAATATCATTAATTACTCATGTAATTTTCAAAGTTTGAAGCGGAACTGCTTTTCCATGACACAGTTCTTGGCTTCCAACTAAATTCCGGTTTCTCTTCACTAATTTATACAGGTTATATCTATACTGTTGTCGAATACGAAGCCACGTGGTAGTTTTAGAGACTTTAGACACAATGCAATTAAATTATTTGCAAAAATTCGCAACCAATTTTATTTTTATATTCTTTGCATTGCTTTCCTAAACTAAGATTTACATACTTTTCTTTTTAAAGACGGTTATAAATGATTATTTTGTCAAAAACGATTGATTCACCATACAAACATCACGATTGCAATGTGTCTGAAGTCATTAGAAGGAGTCACTAAAATTACCACCCGGCTTCGTTTTCAGTCGCAGTATTGATATACTCGGTATAACTCAAATTATCAAAATATTTTTTCAATGGTTTATTCTCGCACTACAACGTGACAATGAGCCTGATTGTATGCGCATTGTAATTCAGATAATGTTGATGTTTATATCTCGCTGGTCGATACATCTATAATGTGCCCATACACATATATCCACACAGCACACATGCTTTCCGTGGCACTGTTGGTTAGTGATTAGTCGCGGGAACAATCCCCGTATCGAGAAAAATGTGTGAATCACAAGCATTTGTTTCGAGTTCGGGTGCTTGTGAAAAGTCTCTTGTAGTTCCCGATACCCACTACACAAGACTCGATCTCAGTGTGGGTTGTGGACTATATATACGACTGTTAGGTGTATTTATTATTTATTTATATATTGTACAGTATCATCCCATACACGTCCCACTGCAGGTCACGAGCGTCCTCTACAATCCATAGTACGATCGGGAGGGGTTAGGCCACATAGTCCTCAACCCTGGCCTAGAGTGCCTTGGTGAAATTAACAATTATGCGACACAATTCTTGCCTGATGTCCTAAGTTAACCTTCATTCTGTACGCCGGCTCCATTAAGTGCCCATTTACGAGGGCAAATTGAATTATCCTTCGTAATTCATGTTAAATAATATGTTGAAAGCACCGGGGCCTTGTTAAATACGTTACTCTGCGTAACTAGCTACCGTGTGAATTTACTTAAGTAAATATACTTCTCATCAGAAATAAATTATAGTTTAAAAAAACTAAAAAATCACGCTTTTATAAACGATCCAACTAAAAAGCAAAAAATGATTGATAATGAATTTAAGATTACAAAATGAAGTAAGATACATACATTTTATTGTTACAAAGAGTGGGAGTGCTGGAGGATAATTAAAGGTTGTAAGCAGTTTTTTTAAACCCTAATTTAATTGATTGCACTAAAAACATCTATCTACGGCTGTATTATCAAAGGAAAACGTGCAACGTGAAACGTGCAAATTACCCACTTTTAATAATTTTGTTTCAAAAAGATAAAATTTTTGGTTATTATGGATAAGATAAAGTAATTTTTTTTATTATCGTGTTGTCATCGGACCTGGATAAGTATGCAAAATTTCGAGTCAATCAAGATTCCGTTACATAGGTACTAAAATACTAACATACGTCTGAAGCATTAGCTTCAGCTACGTTTTTATTTAAAACGTATTAAAAATTGAAAGACCTTGCAGCTTATGTCGTGTAATTATCAGAAAAATGTGTATAAATTTAATTTGAATTTCGAACATCAACATTAGGATTTGAAAACCTCATATTATTCACTATTATACGACATTTGACATGTATACCTAAATATACACATTTTTCCGATAGTCCTGACAACATATAAACTTGCAAGGTGTTTCGATGTTTCTGATGAGAAGCATATTTAAGAATGAATGGAATAGAACGAATTTGGTCATCATTTTCATTAAAAGAAAGTCTACTATTGCGTGTAAGTACGTGGTGGCCTAGATAAATAGACCTGACGCAGCTGCCAACGTGGTCGCGGTGGTCGCTGATTCTAATTCCAGGACAAACCTCTGACTTTTCAGACAGGGTGTATTGGTAATCAATCACCATACATTATAACGGTGACGGAAATCATAACGGTCCTGAAACATCTAATTTCCAAGCGTTGTGCATGATGATGGGTGTAGGACAGCAATGATCACTTACCATCAGGTGACCTGTTTTCTCGTTTGCCGGACGAATTGAATAAGATATTTTTTTTTAATTCTAATGAACGCCGAGACGAGCATGCCGTTCGCCTGATGGTAAGCGATACGACAGCTCATAAACAGTAGCAGAACCAAACAAAACCTCGTATCACAAAGCAATGATTTGCATTCTACTGCGCTCGCCATCGTGAGACATTAGATGTTAAGTCTTAATATGTCCAGTAGTTATGAGAGTACATATGAGAGACCTACCACCAGTCTTACCAGAGCATTACCTATATGGCTTATATTCTCATGTAGGCTCTTTCATCGGGCCTTAATTCAACTTTTAGTCCCATTGAACAGTTCAATGAAAAATGAAATTATCTTGAAAATGTGGAACTATTTGAAGCGTAAATTTCTGCAACTTGGATAAAAAGTGCATACACGTCTGCTCCATGTAAGTTCAGGATAAAGACAGGCGGAAGAAGATAAATTAGTTGAACGAGAAGAAGAAAATCGAGCTCTCCAGCTCAAAGTTAAGGACGAAGAGTTAGCTAATTATCACTAACTTAACGATCGACTAGTTAAAACTTTAAGGAAATCTGAACGTCTGAGAGTTCTCGACGAGAATTTCAAAGGTATGCGAAGTTTCCCAATGCGCTTCAGGTTAGTTATGTGAACTAATGTGAAACATACTAGAAAGAATTTAATTATTAAGCTATTATTTACAGATTATATCGCGGATTTGGTTAAATTTTTAAATTTTTTAACTTCCCGATGTTTAGATTACTTTACAGCTTTCGTGGTCAGTCAGTCAGTCAGTCAGTTCCTTCAGTGGTCAGTCCGCCCCGTCACCACGAAAGCTGTAAAGCAATCGAAACGTCGGGAAGAAGAAATAATAGATTTATTAGAAATTTTCCTTGCGTGAATATTTAAAAGAAGTATATTTACCAGAAGATAACCTTAAAAAAACTTTATCTATCTATACATCTATACATACCGGGTATATTAAGACTGCTACCGAAAACGAAGCTGCGTGGTAGTTTTAGTGACTACAAACACAATGCAACTAAAAATTTCGCTAAGAAACTCAACATTTTTTTTTATTGTTTTTTAAATATCGTCGAGTTTGGGTGGTAAATCCATAGTTTTTGCTAAAATAATAATTTAAGCCTTGCATACCACAGCGTCTTTAAAAATAAAAGGGTGTACACTATTATTTAAGAAAAACTATGTATTTAACATCCTAATTCGACGATAAAAAAAAAAGAACAAAAAAATTCATCACCAATTTTTGCACAAAATTTAGTTGCATTGTGTCTGAAGTCACTAAAACTACCACACAACTTCGTTTTCGGTAGCAGTCTTTATATTATATTATATACCCTGTATAAATTAAATTGATGTGTCTGTTTGTAAAGTAAAAATTAAAGAAAATGTCCAACTACATATCGTTATATACACGATACCTATAACGAAGATGATCTTAGATTTTTTTTTCTGTCTGTTCCGGCTAATCTCTGAAATGGCTAGACCGATTTTGACGGGACTTTTATTGTCAGGTAGCTGATATAATAAGGAGTAACTTAGGCTACATTTATTTTAGAAACATTCTTTTATTTTAGAAAAATAAAGTAATGTTGCAATGCCCAAGCACTGTCCAGTACCGCGCGCAGCTCACGCGCATGCCACCACTGCGCCGTCACGTCGGGCGCCTCCTACCAACGAATCAATGTCACAAAGACTGCCTTCAGGTATGGAGTGGAGTGAAAGAATATCTCCACCCAGGCGAAGCTGGGCCGGGCCGCTAGTCGACAATATATTTCTCACGTGCTCGGTACTTAATTATTCTGCTGCATGAATAAAAGAAATAAACTAGATTTGGGTATTCAATTTAGATATAAAATGATATAGCGATTTGGCCCTGTGGCGCAATGGACAACGCGTCTGACTACGGATCAGAAGATTCCAGGTTCGAATCCTGGCAGGGTCGATATTTTATAGCCTTTTGTTACGCGACCTTTGAGAGCCCCTGATATATTTAATACCCTAGCGCCTTCCGTACTTAAGACCCTTGGAAAGCGGTTTAGATTTTTCTTTACCGCTTTATGTCCTCGACCCTTTCTTAACAATAAGTTTGTGAGCTTAACATTCTCACAAGGCTTCTATTTTTACCGAGTGTTTTGTATCCCTAAACTGCTTCAGTAGTTTTCGTTGCAAAATAGTACAATAATATATCAGTACGTTTTTATTACAAAGATTTCTATATAATACATTATTAACTATTACATTGTAGATTATAGTTTATTTAAATCTTTATTCTACATAAAAATATACAATGTACAGAAACAAAAATAAAAAGTAAAATGTACTAATGGTGGTTTATTGCTTAAAGCAATATTTTACAGACAACCATGGGTGGTTGAAAGAGACTCTTTTTTTTTAAATTAAAAGTCACCCAAACACTCTCGCCTCCATCATAAGAAAAAGTCTTGTGTCGCGTGTATCAGAAACTTCGAGAGAATTGTAGTGTCACAACGCCTGAAATCGACGCATATACTTGTGGTCTCACCAAATATTATCTCTTTCTTAGGATCGAACCTAGGTCTCCTTGTTTACAGTGGGTTCTTAACTAATTGCACCTCCGAGGCTATAATTGTATTATTATTTTCATTTTCTAATTACGTTAATTTATGCAAGTATCCTAATTAAAGCTACGACCCGTTTTATTTCAACAGATTTTATCAAAAAATAAAGTGTACGTAGGCAGTTTGTCCACTCGACAAAGAGTGGTGGGCGATCTATAGAATGCTTGTACCCCCACGCAGATTTTTAACAAGGAAAAATCTTCAGGTTTGAACCTTGTGCTCTATAAACATACTAAACATTATAAATGCTGAAGAGAATACAGGGTATTTTTTTCAAGTGGGCGTGAATGGCCACATCCGAAACTATGAGGAAAAGCGGAAAATATTAAAACGTTCCACGAGCCCGAATTTCATAAAAGAACGACTGCATACTTGGATTTAAAAAAAAAACATATGTATATTATTGCAATGAATGGCGAGATTAGTATGCCGTTCGCCTGATAGTATGCGATAAGACTCATAAAAAGTAGCAAAACCAAATAACAAAATGACAGCAATGCTTGGCATACCTTTATACCTTAGCAAATACCTCACTAATAATCGAACCTGATAATTTTAATATGCATAAAGTTATCAAACTCTTAAGAGCGTTGAACGAATATATGAGTATGTACATATCAGGCCATTTTATCGTTCCAGTTCGTAAAATTTGTTTTGTTATTTAGGCACCTACCTCATATCTCTTCATCAACCTAGTTTGGTAGAGAATGCTTCAGGAACCAAATCCACTTATATTATATAAAGTATAAATAAATAAATAAAATCACAGAACGGTGTTGAACGTTCGAAGCAGCGATCCATAATAATTCATACGAAGAATTTCACTTTTGACATATCAAAAGGATATCGTTGTATTCAGCCTTCTCAAAATCCAAGGCATTCACTTCACAGTCAACCTTTTTAAAGTTGCAGTTGAATCCAGTTCGAACCGGATTTTCCGCAAGACTGACACAGACAACGCTCTCCGTAAAAAACTTTGATAATATCGTAAAAACAGGCATGACCTTAAATTTGAATCCAAGTTCTCGGTCTAGTCTTTTCTTACACTTTACGATTCGAAAGGTCAAAGAGTTAATTCCAAAGGTTGCAAGTTTGTGGGTGGGTTAGGTAAGAGGTTAATTTCATTTTTTTGTGGTCTTCGCAGGCAGACTAGCTTTCGGCCCGCCTGATGGTAAATGGTCACCGCTGCTTCAAAACACTAGCAATGTCACCGGATTAGAATAATCAGCTCTCTGCCTCATCATCATTTGAGCCACAAGAAGGCCTAGGCCTCCCCCAATCTCCACATCGACCTGTTCAAAGCGGTCTCATCCAGCGACCAAAAAAATACATTCTGCCTATCAGAAGGTAAGTACTGTTTAAGCTCGTTTAAAGGACAATTTATTATGCTTAAACACCGAAGCAGAAAAGAATTGAACGTTTCTAACTCAGCCGAATGGTGGGAGGGGTAGGACGCCTGATGGTAAGTTGCACTTCTACGAATAAGAGCAACATTATTAATAACATTTACATTGTAACTCCGCGTAAGCTGGACTCTCCTGTAATTGAAGATGCACGCAGAAGGATACATATGTAGTTATATATAAATTTTATTTGTTATATTCTTTGGAGATTCTAATAAATAAAACATTAAAATAATAATTTCTCAAAATTTCTCCTCACTGCGCTCGTCACTTCATGACATTGGGTGATAAATCATAGTTCCTAGTAATGCGTCAATAGTATTTTAAACCGAAACAGAACAGTCCTTACACACTGCGACTAACATAGACAAAGCGGTGGTACCTACCTATACGGCTCTTTATATGAGATGACCTACAAAGCTACAATAGAAAACATGGATTAACAGGCCTGCATTATGGAAAAAGTAAATAAATACACCCAACAGTCACATGCATAGTTCTAACTCCACACTAAGATAGAGTCTTGTGTTATGGGTATTAGAAACTACGAGAGACTTTTCAGTCTCACAAACATCCAGACCAGAAAGTAATACCTGTAGATCACACAAATGTTTCTCTTGGTGCGAAATTGAACCCGCAGCCTTTCGTTTCACAGCCATGTCAAGGAATGTCAAGAGCCTGACGAAATAGCAAGACTGTTCTGTCGAACAATGATGTCCTATCTGAACGAATTAAGGAAAATTCAGATATAAATTAAGTATCAAAATCGTATAGATGACGCACAAGTTTGGATTAACTTATTAAAACGCTCTAAAAATAGGGTTATTTTCTGCCAATTTTATTGGATTGGATATTTTTAGTACTTCAAAGTTAGTAGCAAATAGCTATGTTTTTTTAGTAAAACGCTAGATAAATTCCATCAGACGATAATAAAATGGAGCGGCGGTATTATTTTACTTTATTACTAAAATACGCTAAATTGATATTAAAATTATTTACTGTACTGAGCTGTATCAGCCCATATCATATGTTTACTGCACGAGCGTCCTCTACAATCGAGAGTGCGATTGAAAGGCATAGTTCATATAGTCCACCACGCCGCGCTGGCCTAGTGTGGGTTGGCGAACTACATACCAAAGAAATTCTAACAAGGGCAGGTATACAGGTTTCCTCACGATGTTTTTCTTCAGCGTTATAAAGTGCACTATCAGCATTGTCAGCCTATATTATTGTCCATTGCTGGACATAGGCCTCCTCCAAATTGCGCTATTTCACCCTGTCTTCGGCTTGTTGCAAGTATTGCGTGGTGATTGACAATCAAAATTATTTTTTGGTTATTATTTATAGAAAGTTCCCAACTCCTATTTCTTTTTTCTTTCTGATTAATTTCGTCATTTCAGTGTCCCTCTGAGACTCGCCGAGCTTCGGAGCTCGGTGCCAATTCTTTCTGGTTGTTGACTCTGCCTGATATGAGTTGTAGTGGTAGGTGTATGTGGGTGGGAAAGTTTATTTATAGTAAGTTGGAAGGAGGAAAAGTCATAGATACGGAACAGCCGAAAGTGGGCAGGGATTGCGAGCACCGCTGGAATATTTCGCCTCGCAAAACACAAGGGACAGTGTGGAAACCCTAACTCATTGTAGACGCACTACAAGAAGAATATATCTAGGTATATAAATAAAAATAATTTTATAAAAAAGAGTTCCGAGTCGGAAACCAGGATTTTCTGTCATTCTCTCTGGCAAGACAAATTACTACAATATTCCTAAGTGCACTAAATCGAATATCTCTAATGTGAAATATGGATATTTCTATTTAGTTGACACAAAGAAAATATTCAAAATGGGACATAGGCAAGCTGAATGCGAATCTCGATATTTCCTCAGGTTAGCGAGTATAGCGTCATACCACCACAAATTTTAAATAAATATAAAAATATACCCGGCAGTCACATACATAGTCCCCACATTAAGATTCATTAAGTCTTCTGTCGTGGGTATCTGAAACTACGAGATTTTCGGTCTCACAAACCAGACAAGACATATTGGTGGGCTTCACAAACATTTGTCTCGGTGCAGTTATCGAACCCGCGATCTCTCGTTTCAGTGCTGGCGTCTAACAAACTGCGCCACGGAGACTGTATGTATCATTCAACCAATTGAATTTTAAAAGTACCCAAACTGAAAATCAAATTCAAGACACCTCGCTTCACAACATACGTTAGCTTCACAAAAACATTAAAAAGTTACTTTAAAACAGGAAACATAGTAATGAGAAATAAAATTCCCCCGGTCTCGAAGCATTTTTATGACATTTTAAAACCTCATACTTCTTGATAAATTATACGTCCCCTCGCTGTAAAATCTCTTGTATTTTTAGAAGCAGATTGTTATCGAGAGCTCTTCGTATTGGTTTCATTTTCCTTTGCAATTTATTGACAGATTGATTCTGAGAACTTTATTGGTTGAGTGAATCTTTTGTTGGAGCTATTGGGTTTGAGAGCAACAGAGGCTCCAAGCATTATGCCTAATTTCACTACATCCATACACACTTTGAAGATTACATGTAAATATATTGGGTCATTTTTGAATAAGCATTTTATCAGCTTTTAATTATTCTTTTTCACTTTTATCAGCTTAAATATCTGTATCTGTATCAGCCCATATACGTCCCACTGCAGGGCACGGGCCTCCTCTATAATCGAGAGTCCGATTGAGAGTGGTTACGCCATATAGTCCACTACGCTGGCCTAGTGCGGGTTGGCGGACTTACATACCATAGAAATTTTTCTAAATCGCTATGGTATGTAGGTTTCCTCACGATGTTTTCCTTCACCGTTTTAGTGCGTGGTGATTGAGTATCAATACACACATGACTCCGCAAAGTCAGAGGTGTGCCCTGGGATTCGAACCCGCGACCACCGTGAACATATTGGCAGCCGCGTCTAGTCCATTTACCAATAGGCCATCACGCACTCGCTAGCTTAAATATGCTATAAAATTAATGTTCAATTGCGTTCTCAAGAATTCATAATTTAATGTTCCAACAAAGGAGAATACCCATTTTACTACGAAACTTGGTATCTTTTGTGCCTCGATGAATTCTACTTTTTAGTGTACGGAAAAATATATATTTTCAATAAATATAAACAAAATTGTGACCTAGGCCCGAAGTATTTGGGAAAACGAACTGGAAGTCTAATAAAAATGTTTTTTTATTCGGCTGTGTGAACAAAATGTAAAATGTGATGATTATTACTTTATTTTGTAAAATCTGTCGCCCGGGATAAAACAGGAAAACAACAAATCATAAAACACGCTATAATGAGTTTTAAGCAGTATCGATATCGGGTTCAAAGATGTTTTTTGCTGATTCTATGAAGATCATTCTCTATTACAAGCTATCTTTAAAATGACCTCGAAGTTTTCTTTCTAAAATGATCATTTTACGGCCTGCCCCTGAATCAAATCCAGAACCGTAACTAACAAGTGCCAGATTCAACCAACCTTAAAAATCCACAGCTATAACATAAAATTACCTTTTAATTCCCACAGATAATAAAGGAAACGCAAACAGCCATAGACAACATTTTCAATATAGCGTGAACGAGCCGGCAACGCTACTTCCGAGCCGTACAATCCAATAAACTCCAGCTATTGCTGTCAGATTATTTGCTCTGTGTTTATTAACCGCTACACTATTCATATTTGTGATGCTAAGTTTGCTTAGTGTATTTCTATAGAAGGTATGCATATTGTTATTGCTGGTGCAAATGTTTAAATTTGGAATGTTTTATTTTTACACTGGCACGGCATAATGACAACACTGCGTCTGGTGGTCAACGTAAATGCCGTCCAGGCAGAAAATCGAATGGCTAAAGACAGTAGTCCCATGGTATTCGATACATTATGCTGGCCTGCTAAGATGCCTCTTCACACTACGGCGGAAGGACCCGAGATCATTGGAAGGAGAGAACATGCATGACGGCAAACAGCTTGACGGTGCAATTTACCATATTTAATTACTAATTTTTAGCAAGCTAGTACAATTTTTTACCTATGGTGGTTAGAAACTTTTGGTTTAAATTAAATACTATACGTCAATATGACCCTGTATAATAGTAAATTGAAATAAAATATTTTTTTACATAAAATGGTCAAATATGAATGTGACCTATGTTGCAGCAATAATCCAGAAGTGAACAGATACTAGTCGATATTGATAAATTCTAGTTCCTATATATAGCGAGCTGGCCCTGTGGCGCAATGGATAACGCGTCTGACTACGAATCAGAAGATTCCAGGTTCGAATCCTGCCAGGGTCGAAGTTTTTACTTTTGCAATAATTTGTTTAAGAGTATTAGTTTTTTCGTTTCTGTCTTTAACATGCATATAATTGTAAAAGTTACACTGAAGTACAAAAAAACATTAAAACAAATTCTCTCCTATTCGAATTGCACCTTCAGATGCTGTTTTGGAATAAACATTAAAGAAGCATTCCCAGTAGGATTATATTCTTTTATCCACATTGCTCCTTCAGTCGCAGTAAAGTCACTTTGTCACAATAAGATAATCTTTACATCTAACAACCCACGCAATAACATTTCAAACTATCAAAAGTACAAAATGCTCAAAATAACACGTTAATATTTCAAAGAAGATTTAAACCAGAAAGGACAGCGCAAAAATATAACAAAATCCCGGTAGCATACCGTAAGGCTCGTCCCGTCTTTATCACTCCTACGTATTCACAGTATCTTTCGTCCTCCTCTCGTTCCACCATTGCTAAATGTTTGGCTCCAAGCCTATTACTTTAAATATACAACAAAAAAAAATTGAATCCATAATATTATGCATAGATAATTTAGATTCAGTCACTTTTCTTCTACTAGAGAAGGGCGGTCAAGAAAGTTTAGTGCTCTTTTCAAAACCAGTGTACAGTCAGCATAAGTAACATAAGTCGCTACACAGTCACGAGATTTGGATCATCCAAAATAATAATTATTTTCAATATCGTATGGCACTTCTCGGCATAGATTACTATACTTGGTTATATTTTACGACTACAGAGTAGTACGTACACATTTTAATTCATAAAAAGGTTATCAAAAATCTGAAGTGTTCAACGACTTATGTTGCTAATTGTACAATTGAATGATTATTATAAAACTATGAGTTGGTTTTAAAAAGAGTAATTCATTTTATTTGCTTATTATCTATATTGTCTATCTTTGTAATTCCAAAACAGTTACGCTTTCGACCATATCAGTCTAATATTCCTACTTGTCTTGTACGCGCAGACATTTTTTTCAATGTGTCTGCTCTATACAGGGTATATCAAGATTGCAACCGAAAAAAAATAACTTGAACCCTTGCGTACCATAGCGTCTTTAAAATTAAGAGGGTGTATAATATTTTAGATAAGAAACTATTTACCAACCAAATACGAGGATAGAAAAATATAAAATTTTGTCGTTTTTTGTCATTATTTTTAGTTGCATTGTGTCTTAAGCCACTAAAAATACCACTCTTCGTTTTCGGTAGCAGTCTTGTTACACCCTGTATAATTCGTCTCATTCACAGCATTTGTGTCCCCGCTAGATATTAGTGAGCCCACACATTTACTTTCTTAGAAGCATTTATCAATATTGAAGTCTTACATTACCTGTCTAGATGAAAGCATTTTCGAGATGCCACAATTTATTAATATAAGACCTTGGTTGTTTTTAGCTGATATACAGCCGTTCTCTATAATCTATCTTTAACTAGAGGTTTCATTAGATATTTCGATACAGTTTGTGTTTCAGTTAACAAAGATGGAGAGATATAAATATGGTGCATATTTTCAAAGATAGCTAGGTAAGACAAACCTATATTTCATTCTTAGTTTATTGAAGTGTAGAATTGTACCGACATAGTAATGGTATTTATTTTAACCTCTTGTTAAAGATCGATAGGATATAGAGAACGGCCGTTATTAAAGTTGAAGATAGTTTTGCAATATGTTTACGATGTAAATTTAAATGTTTTTTCCGCTAAACAGCACTATAAATGCATTATTGTGTTTCAGTACGAAGGACATTGTAACCAGCGTAACTACTGGACACATTGTGACTCAAGATGTCTCAGGATAGCGAGCGCAGTGGAATGAAAACATTGCTTTGTATTTCATAGTGTTTGTCTACTGTCTACGAACAGTCGTATCGCTTACTATAAGGCTCATAGCATACTGGCCTCGCCATTCATTGCAATAAAGAAAAAATGTCCTAAAAATCAAGTATGCCTATAAAGGAGCACTAAGTTAACTCATCACTGCACAGTATAAAACAAAGTCGCGTTCTCTGTCCCTTTGTATGCTTAAATCTTTAAAACTACGCAATGGATTTTGATGCGGTTTCTTTTAATAGATAGAATGATTCAAGAGGAAGGTTTATATGTATAATACATGCATATTATTGTACAGAAATCTATTTGTACCCGGGCGAAGCTGGGTCGGGCCGCTAGTAAGTTATAAATAGCAGTTTCGTGGAGTCTTAAAATTAAATTAATTTAACATGGTGAACTGATGCCCAGTAATCAATGAAATGTTTTTTATGACCTATATTGCCCTACAAGAAAGTACATGGTTACATTAAAAAACTAAAATATTAAGTCAATAGTTATTATATTATGATAAATATATTAAGTGTTTGATTGCGCTGAATAACTAGAGGAACATGCCATTTGTGTGATAATAAGCCATGCCACGCATAAATAGCAAAATCATGCAATACCATGAATCACAAAGCAATGTTTGGCATTCCACTACGCTTGCTATGAGACATAAAATGTTAAGTCTCAATATGTCCAGCAGTTACTCTGGCTAGTGGCTACAATGTTCTTCAAACCGGAACACAAGTGTAAGAAAATATACACAAACAACAATTATCAGTATTAATACCTGAAAAATCAATCACATGTCGAACCAACTAACCCCACCCTACCCAATCAACACAACCTAATCAACTATTTACAAAGTATTGTAACTAGTTGTAAAGTCACTCAACTATTAAATTTCCTTTATCAATCGCCAACAGCCGCGCTGTCACGGTTCAGTTGTTTTTACACCAGAATGGCCAGGGATCAACCTACCCCGCCGCCTCCCTCCACTGAATACGGACTAACGTATCGAAAGTTTCAGTTAATTTACATTTGGATGGTAGATTGATTGGTTATAGTTATGCACATTTATGTTTATGTGCATGCTGTGTTTGCCTGTAATTGTTGCAATAATTTTATTTCTGTGTTGTTATTTTTAATTATACGTATTGTTGTAAACAAACGTTGGTAGACCAAATAAAGAGAAAAAAAAAATTATATCATTTTTATTGTAATTTAGGTCTTTTTTAATGTTTCCATATTATTCATTTGCTTTTGCAATGTTGTGAGCATCATCGTGTTTCATAAATACTATTCATAGAAAAAAATAAATTAATGTTATAAATTCATCTATAACTTATATAAGTATAATTATGTGCGTATACTTATGAAATATAAAAACGTATCTGTGAAATAATTATGCCATTATTCAAACTGTCGTGGTAAAGTTGGTTATTTGATAAGTAGGCGGCGCGGCGTTACCTACTGTTAACGTCTACTTAGCTCTATTCCATAATTTTATTTTCCATAATAGACTTGCCCACTTATCGGGAACACGGTTCAATCAATGCACGTCGTCAATAGGCGTGAGAAAACAAGGCACCTTATACACAGATTTATTACGAAAGAAAAGCTTTAGTACTGTTCAAAAATGAAGCCTACACTGTGTCACAACTGTTGCCATCAAAGGCCCGATATCCCGGCCTTAAATTGTGTTTACGAAGTCCTGTGACAGATCCAAACCGCTCTAGATAGATTAATTAGAGATCCGCAGGGAATATGAAATGAAAACGGCAACTTCAAATACGACTGAAATTAATAAACTATTTCGACCTCTCTCCAAGGATTGATTCTGAATGTATACCAATTTGGTATGTATTTATACACCAACATGATGTTTCGATATATTATTGAATTTATTTTTGGAGTACATTCTTTGATAGTGAACAGGCTCGCATCATCATCATCAGCGTCCACTGCTGGACATAGGCGTCTCATTTTATTTTATAATCTTATTTTAGAAAGGCTTACAGACTAATAATCGAAATTATTAAAAAAATAAATTGCTCACATCTTGGTTTTGGCGATTACGCAGAATAACAATTCTAATTAATATAAATTAAAGTTTTGGTCACTATGCAATCTTTAAATTATTTGATTCAATGTATTTAAAGAACTGCTGTGTTAAATTCTTTTGGCTTTTCTATGGTATGCCACTCGGCCGTACTCAGAGACATAATGTCAATTGATCATTACCGTGAGATGAAACACACAAAGAGAAACGCGGGTCTCCTAATACCACCTCTGCCTACCTCATTTGGGAAAAAAACGCGAGTTTATTGCATGCATGTTTAGTCATTAAATGTAGATTTTGCGAACATAATCTTTACTAAGCAGCAATTTAATTAACGTTAAACGTATCAGAGCGACCGTAGGAGGCAGTTAACTACTTTTTACGATATCTTACTCTCAAATCAAACAACGCAGTTTTAAAACATATTTAAGGTCGGTCGAATATTTTGTCTTTGCTCAAACTGAATTCAAAAGAAATAATTGGAATGGCATACAATTATCGATAACAAACTGGTTTTTTATTTATGAATAAGACCTAGACTTAACATTTAAACTTAGAAAAGAATTATGAACGATATTCCATAGAGCTCATGTTTTTTTATCTATAAAAAAGTTTGTAACACTCCGTGAGTTTGCTGGACAAGTACGAGTATGTATCTCTCGTAAGAATTTCCTGTAGGATAAGTTGGATACTTGCTCAATATCATTTATTACATATTGTTCAATTTAATTGTGAGCGTCCGTAAAGGACACAGACAATGTGTAACAGGTCGGCCCAGAGTATCTTTTAGTGTAGGCTCTGCACTCGATGGAGATCAAACGCTTTTATAAGCTAGACGGAGTATTTTAAAACCGCCTTGCTATAGAACATGTAGGGTCCTAAATAAAGAAAAACCTGACGAGGCCTTACGCTTTAAGATTCAACGTATAGATAGGTTTTAGACTTAAGGTACACTGGAGAAACTACTCCCAGGTATATTTTTAGAACTCAGCATAAATATCTTCAGTTTACTAGTACGAAAATTATTGTCCTTCATACTGCATTAATTTAACATTATTTTTTAGTTCAACATTGCCACTTAAAGTTTAAGCTGTAAACACATAATTTATTTCGATAACGAATGAGTAGGTTGAAGAAATAACAAAACAGAAAAAAAAACGATAAAGTATATAGAAAAATCACTTACCCCGTGACAGGTGAAAACCGCAATGTTAGTGACGTAGCGTCGCTGATAATCCGGTTGAAGGTCACTCAACACAACACTCAACACAAACACACACACACGTAGTTCACTTCACATTCATCACCACTCACATATTTTATAGATCGCGATTTGATTTACTTGTATGGCGAAATAACAACACTCCGATTGGCACTATTACAATTTACTACAAAGAACACCGCGGATAACCGACACGAGAGCCTCAACGACGACCGACCTCGTCGGAGTCTCACTGACAACTGAACTAAACTACGCCACCGGAGGGTTTATATACTCTGAAACCAGTCATAAAATCTCAAATACCCTCAAATCATAATTTGTAAAAATACTGCAACTTTCGTCGATAAATATTTTAATTGATATAATAGCTTGACCCGTCTATGCTCGGGTGCAGAGATTTATTGAATCAGCTTTTTTATATTAACGTAGATTTAGCTTCAATTAACTTTTTTTAAATTTAACTCAACCTAATTACCATACTGTTATTTTTATATCGTTTTCCATCCTGTTTGATGTTAAAATCCAAAGGAAACATACATAAACACATCGAATTTTATAGTAGAGAAGAAGATATCCACGTTCCAAGCAACATAGTGATAAAATGTCCACACTTTACAAAAACACTCAGGTAAATTTTCATTTTCAATTATTCCTTGTACTATTTACAATCCGTTTACCATGTTTATAAATGACTATGTAGATACTCAATGCTTTAATTTTGAACAAATATGATTACCATAAAAAAGTTATTGTGAGTAAATTTTACATACTGAGAGACAACTTACAAATTATTTGACAGCCTCCGTGGCGCAGTTGGTTAGATACCCACGAGACAAGACTCGATCTTAGTGTGGGGTCAGGACTATGTATGTGACTGTTGGGTGTTATTTATTTATTTTTTTTATATTTCGGACTTTCGTAATAGATTTTTTTAGAACTTTATAAAATGAACACTTCCGTAATACATAATTATTGCTTAATCATAACTATATATTGACATAGCGCACGTAACTGAAGCTCTCAAAAGGAATATTTTTTTCCCGTTTCTGTAACATTCTTCAAAGATGCTCCGCTTATATTTGTCATCGCGTAATGTTATCTAACCTATAGCCTTCCTCGATAAATTGGCTATCCAATACTAAAATGTTTGTTTATTCAAACCAGTTGTTCCAGAGTTGTTCCAAGTGCGTGGTGGCCTGTGGGTAAACGGACTAGACGTGACTGCCAACATGTTCACGGTGGTCGCGGGTTCGAATCCCAGGGCACACCTCTGACTTTTCGGAGTCATGTGTGTATTGATAGTCAATCACCACGCACTAAAACGGTGAAGGAAAACATCGTGAGGAAACCTGCTTACCATAGCGATTTATAAAAAATTATATGGTATGTAAGTCCGCCAACCCGCACTAGGCCAGCATGGTGGACTATATGGCCTAACCACTCTCAATCGTACTGTCGATTGTAGAGGAGGCCCGTGCCCTGCAGTGGGACGTATATGGGCTGATACAGATACAGATACAGTTGTTCCAGAGATTAGAGCGTACAAACAAAATACAAATTGTATGACTTTATAAAATTATGGTAAATATTTGAAAATATACTGATAGTAAAATGTTTATTTGTTCACCCACTATTAATCTGTAAATGTAAACAGATTAATAGTAGGTGAACGAATAGCTGCTATAATTAAAAGTGTATGCCCTCCCTTCGAAGATTAAAGTCACACCAAACTTAACATTAAGAATGTAAATTATCTTTACTAATATTATAAAGAGGAAAGATTTGATTGTTTGTATTAAATAGGCTCTGAAATTACTGGACTGATTTGAAAAATTCTTTCCTCATCAATCCTACACTTTCCACGCTGAAGATAGGCAACATTTTTGCCTAAAGAGGTTGAAATAAGAGTTGAAATGCAAATGAAAATTCGAAACCACTGAAGATTTAGTTTTCAAAATTTATAATTTTCTCTTTACCACAAATGAAAAATAAAAGCGTGCAATAATATTACATACTTTAAACTATTTAAATTTTGGTTTAATAACATGTTCGCCTTTAAATAAATACAGAACTCTTCTAAACAATTCCATCTCTCGCATACCGTTTTTTGTTTGTAACATTTTCAGAATGGACCGATCCATTCTCGAGAACCGATCAATCAGATTGGAGGGCGAACGAAAATGACTGATTCAATGCCGATAACGCCTTTGTACCGTTCTATTTAGTTCCATTCTCAGATCTAGATTGTGGAATGGAATAAATGATGATTAATGAGGGTCGTTGTATATGTATTAACACTGTGGGCCTTATTAATAAACTCGGATGAGGGAGGGATTAAATTATAGCCCAAAACTTTAAAATTGACTAATTTATTTTGACCGTTCTTTTTACTTTTAAAATCAGTGGATTGCCATGACAGGATTATTATGTTAGGCTGAAGAATATATTTTTTTATTAATATAGTCATTACTATCTAAATATTTATAATAATAGATTGAATTCTCTAGCCCAATGCCTAAAGTTAATCTTTCGCTCATCCGAGTTTATTAATGAGGCCCTAAATGTAACGTTTTTTTATTACTATGACTGTAGAAACGAGCGTGCCGTTCACTTGTTGGTAATCGAGACGACCGTTTATGAACAGTGGTAAAACCAAACACCTTGAATTACAAAACAATGCTTTACATTCCACTGCGCTCGCCATCCTGAGACATAAGATGTTAAGTCTCAATATGTCCAGTAGTTACTCTGGTTACAATAGCCTTCAAACCGAACACAATAGTGCATTTACATTGCTAGAGGGAGAAATAGATTTTGCGGTGGTACCTACCCAGGCGGTCTGTCACATATGAGGGACCTTCCACAAGTCCCTTCTTGATTTGATGGCCGACTATGCATTTATGATTCAAGCGTTATGGATATTTATAGAGGGCAATTATCACTTACCATCAAATTACCCGTTTGTTCGTTTTCCGGACCTAATTAATTAAAAATAACCAGACCGGCATAATTGTGTCAACCGGCGATAGATAAACAAACCACTTTACAGATTCTATGTTTGCGCTAATTGTCAGTTCGATTTTGATCACTTTGACATGCCAGTAATAAAAAAAGTCTGATCAAACACATCTTAGGATTAAACCATGGATGAAACATACATATTATACAGAAAGAAAGGGTAGGCAGGGATTTTTTTTTTGCAATGAATGACGAGATGAGCAAGCCGTTCGCCTGATGGTAAGCGATACGACCACGACCGCTCATGAACAGTAGCAACATTCCACTGCGCTCGTCATCCTGAGACATAAGATGTTAAGTCTCAATATGTCCAGTAGTTGCTCTGGCTACAATATCCTTCAATCCGAAACACAAAAGTGCATTTACGCAGTGTTGTTTCACGGGAGAAATAGACATTGCGGTGGTACCTACCCAGACGGCCTCGCACATACTAACTAGTAGTACTACTAAGTAACCATGACTTCCACGTTTCACCTTCTGAGTTCGAGCCCATGACTACAGAGGTCGAACCCATCACCATTTCGACAATTTCAGACTCCGGGCTGATTATATACGTATATTAATTAAAAAAACAATATCCCTTTACCCAACCCGGTATTCAAACCTTGCTCAGCGTTGTAATCATACTATACTACAGCTGCACCTCCGAGGCAACTAAGTATCTTTGTATCAGTCCATATACGTCCCACTGCAAGGCTCGGGCCTCCTCTACAATCGAAAGCACGATTGAGAGTGGTGTTAATAAGCAAGTCTCTCTCTTGTAGTGCCTCTCCAACTAGTGAAGGTTGGCAGTCAGCTCAGCATACTGTCCCTTGTCTCGTGCGAAATAGTTCTGCGGCGCTTGCAATCCCTGTCCACTCTCTGATGTTTCGTAGCCATGACTTTTTCCTCCGACCTACTTTCCTTTTACCAGCTACTTTTACGTCATTATAAGTTGAAGGATATAGGAATAAGCAAGTACTAACTATGTATATACTAGTAATGGGAATTATTGCTATTTCAGATTAACCTTGTAATTTTTGAAGGCTTCGCATGCTCTATATTTGTTCTATTGCTAATTGCCCTTCACAAAATTTGTAAACAAAAAATTGACTGAAACCATTTTCCACATCTAAAATTCTGTATCAGCCCATATATGTCCCACTGCAGGGCACGGGCCTCCTCTACAATCGTAAGTACGATTGAGAGTGGTTAGGCCATATAGTCCACCACGCTGGCCTAGTGCCGTTTGGCGGACTTACATACCATTTTTTTTTAAATCGCTGTGGTATGCAGGTTTCCTCACGATGTTTTCGTTCACCGTTTTAGTGCGTGGTGATTGACTATCAATACACACATGACTCCGAAAAGTCAGAGGTGTGCCCTGGGATTCGAACCCGCGACCACCGTGAACATGTTGGCAGTCGCGTCTAGTCCGTTTATCAACAGGCCACCACGCAATCCTCATCTAAACTTACACACACAAAATTGAGTGTTCAGGTACTTCTTTAATGGATTCGTAAAAATAAATTCTTCATAGATTATACGAGATCGTATAAAAATATTAGCCGATCGATTCTAAGAAGATCGGTTTTTTTTTTATTGCATTGAATGGCGAGATGAGCAAGCCGTTCGCCTGATGGTAAGCGATACGACCGCTCATAAACAGTAGAAACATTCCACTGCGCTCGCCATCCTGAGACATAAGAGGTTAAGTCTCAATATGTCCAGTAGTTGCTCTGGCTACAATGTCCTTCAATCCGAAACACAACAGTGCATTTAAGCAGTGTTGTTTCACGGGAGAAATAGACATTGTGGTGGTACCTACCCAGATGGCCTCGCACATATTAGACACCACCAGTATCGGTTCTAAGAAGCACAATGCAAATCACTAAATTTAGCTTATTTATATAACTTGTGAAACGTTATTATCGACTTTACTTGCTATTATTACTGCTATTGATATTTATTCAAACACTAGTATACCTAACGTGACCATTTATTTTTTGTGCCAGAGCGGGACATCAGTGGAATTAAATAATAATAATAATAAAGTTTTAGTGTTTTACTAGCTTTTGTCATAGAAGACTGAATAACATAAAATCGTATTTTTGTATTTGTCGGCTGAACAGATTGTTTCAAACCATCGAGTTTAGTTTTTAGAGATGTGAAACTCAGTACCTGATTTATTTATACCGGGTATCTCAAGACTGCTACCGAAAACGAAGCCGGGTGGTAGTTTTAGTGACTACAAATGCAATGCAACTAAAAATTTCGCAAAGAAACGCGACAATTATTTTTTATGATTTTTTAAATATCGTCATTTTTAGGTGGTAAATCCATAGTTTTTGCTAAAATAATAATTTAAACACTTTTATACCTTAGATTATTTATAGATAAAAGGGTATACACTATTATTTTAGGAAAAAATGTATTTACCACACAAATATGGTCATAGGAAAAGTTTTTTTTTCAGTAGTAGTTCGGTAAAGCATTTCGAGCGGGGAATACATTTTAAATTATTATTTGGTCTGTTTGCAAAAGCGGGACAATGTCAGCCTTGCTGGGGACACCGGGACAGACTTCCTGAAAGCGGGACTGTCCCGCCCAAAGCGGGACGTATGGTCACGTTAAGTATACCTCATCTGTATCTGTATCTGTATCAGCCCATATACGTCCCACTGCAGGGCACGGGCCTACTCTACAATCGTAAGTACGATTGAGAGTGGTTAGGCCATATAGTCCACCACGCTGGCCTAGTGCGGGTTGGCAGACTTACATACCATAGATTTTTTTATAAATCGCTATGGTATGCAGGTTTCCTCACGATGTTTTCCTTCACCGTTTTAGTATACCTCATACCTTGCTCTAAATATTTTATCATAACACCTACGAACTAATCCTTACTTCCTAGACATTTATATTGGAATACGCACCATTGAATTTAATCAGTCAGACTTTCAACAGATATTCATAGATTCTTAGAAATTAGTCTATCAAATGTATGGTTTTAATATCGGCAAATCCTATTTAAGGGGCTTAGTTCGCCTTTGATGTTTATTCATAGAAATACGTGATATTGTAAATTATTATTAACTTAAGTTGGACTATGAATAAGCTGGCTTGATAGGTGAAAATGTGTCATTCACCCAAAACCTTTTAGAATTAAAGTTTTAAACAATACTTAACTAGTGTTTAAAAATGACAATTGATTGGTTAAGAGACTTAATTCATAATATTGGTTAAATAATAAAATGTAGGAATTGCATTTTTTTAAACAATATATGTACATAGGTATCCAGCCCTTATTTGTCTCATTGCAGGGCACAGCTCTCCTTGACAACCGGAAGTCTGGTTGAGTGATTTCCAACGGTAGTTCTTAGAAAAAAATACTCATTAGTTATTAGAACTTTAACCAAACTGAATACACCCAATTTCGACATTCAAAGATTCAAACGCCCAAAAACCAGAACTCAAATTCAAATAACCATTTTAATTATTCCAATATCAAAATGTAAATTTAATTTAATTGAATAAAAATAATTCCAATTAATATTTTTTTCTCATTTCACATTCCGCGCGGGCGGCCCTTTGAGCTGAAAGCCGCGTCTGAAATTAAAACTAAATAAGGCGGGCAATTTATCAAGTGTCGGCGGCCGACGGATGGGCGAACTTGTTGATTCAGTTGTGTGTACAATTTATTATGAGAATGGATTTTGAGACTGTGTGCAACTTTATCACATCTTTTATACTGAAAAATACTTCTTGGGCTAGATTTGGGTCAACAATCAATAAATTTAATGTAAGTTTTAATTTTGTGTGTGTAGTTGTTGGAAAAATCGTACTACTCGTATTCGTTGGGTGCGAAGTATAAGGTGGGGGAACCACGAAACGATCGCAGCGCGCGTCATGGCCAAAAAAGGAACTATCGGTGGCGGACGCTGTCACTTTTTACTAGCGAGATTTACGTTTTTAGTAAATAAAGATGAGTCACGAAGCTTGCTGCGTAGTTAATTGCAAAAACAATGGCAGAAATAGTGATAAAAAATTCTACAAATTTCCACAGGCAATTTTATGTAGTATATCAGAGCCGCAATGTGTTTACACCTGCAGCTCTGATTGTACACACAATCACATTTGGCACTCGTAATATGACGGCTAGAATCAATCTGTAAAAAAATAATTATTTCGTTAACACCTACTAATGGTGTAATATATTACGTACTACATCAAAAATTGCAAAAACAGTAAACAACTGCTAACATTCAAGGATGTTTTGTATGGCGTTGATGTCACTGAAGTTTGTCGAATAACAAGTGCTTCAATGGTGTGGATCATAGCATCTTCATATTTAATTTCTTTCACATCTTGCACGTGTTGAGCTAAAACTAATTGTTTTCCTTTCAATGTTGTGTGTGGTTGGAAAATGATGTCGTGTGTGATTGGTCGGAATCCAGTTTTTATGATTAATTTGGCCATGTTTAACTGAAAATACATAAAAGGATGGATTATTGAGAGCACAAGCACTCATAAATAATCGTCTGCTATTTATATGAAATGCATTATTCGATGAAATTTGCTTATTTCTTTACTTACTTCTCATGACGACAGCCATGAAAAATCCGTAATGTACTAAGCGAAATCTATTGATTGTGCCATTTTAGACGAAAAATAAAAAAGACTTACCTTATATAGATTTAGAATATTTATTGGAATAAATGTAAATTACAATATTTAATTAAAATTGTTCGTTTGTAAATAACTCGTCGTAATGACAGCCGGGCATTTGACATTTCGGAGGCCACCGTAGTTGCAACCGCTAGTTGGCGCTGTCGTCGCGCACCCAGCGAATAGTAACAACCTTACTAGACAACGGTTAACGAAAATCGCAAAATGTAGATTTCTTATGAATTATGTCTCTAAAAATAGAAGATAAAATTAGTTTATAATATTATTTTTATATCTTGGAAACATCTATTTTAAATATGCTACGAGTAAAAAGTAATTCCTCCGAGCAAAACCAGTACGTTTCTGCCCACGAACTGTCGCTTACAAATGCACAAAATTCAGCGCTTCAATAGCTTCATTACAAACTAAAAATCCAAGCTACATTCAGTTACATTCAGCTGAACAAATGCTCACAACGCTGTAGTTTTAAATAATTATATTTTGCACGTGGGCGCGTGACTGTCCATTTTATTCGGAATATTGCAACACCGCCTCTGAGCCTTCTAGTAAATACGCATTTGAAAATGGAATTCTTTGTTCCATTTGAAAATGGAATTCTTTGTTCCATTTTCAAAAGTCATTCCTTTTGTTATTTATGGAATCAGATATGCTGATTGGTTTGTCTCTGTATAGTTTTTATTTTTGTTACATTTGTTTAATATCATCTGGTAAAGATTAGGTATCGAAAGTCAAAGCTGTATGTCAGCCCACGTGTTCCCTCAATGTGCACAGCCCTGTACTTCCTAGAATCCATCTTTATACGTTTTGCGGAATCTACCGGTCTGATTGGCATAATGTTTCGAATAAGGAGAAATTATCCAGTTGAATACAAGATCACACCTTCACTTATTAACAGAAACACTTAGCTTGCATGAGACTAACCTTGTCATGTCGTAGGTAGCTACTTCTTTTCTGCTAAGACATTATTTTTGCGGTTAGCATAGGAAGGACATCGAAGGAAGCTATGGCAGTCAATGAGTTTGTAAATATTTTTTGATATTCTAGCCCTGCACCACACCATGAGTGAACACGCGTGACGGCACACAACTCCACAACGTGACGGTGCGGCACAAAAACGAATTTGAGAACCAAATAACAGATAAATAGGGGTGACAGAGAAATTATGCAAAGCCACCACCAGCTAAAATAACGCTAGAAAAAAAGAATATGAAAGATGGAAAATAAATAAATAAAAAATATACAAATTAATGCTTATACAATACTGGCGGCCCGGCCCAGCTTCGACCGGGTACAAATAGATTTCTGTACAATAATATGTATGTATTATACATATAAACCTTCCTCTTGAATCACTCTATCTATTAAAAAAAACCGCATCAAAATCCGTTGCGTAGTTTTAAAAATTTAAGCATACAAAAGACATAGGGACATAGGGACAGAGAAAGCGACTTTGTTTTATACTATGTAGTGATGATGAAGTTATACAAGTAGATTAATTAGTATGCACATTAGTTCCTTGTTTACTTCTGAACCTTTTCAACTTTGTCCCCCACTAGGCATGCCTGGATCGGGGGTAACAAGGTTGAAAAAGATATCTTCTCATAATCTACTGGTGGTAGGTCTCTCATATGTCGGAGGTCGCCTGGTTAGGTACCACCGCAATGTCTATTTCTCCCGCCAAACAGTAGTGTAAATGCACTGTTGTGTTTCGGTTTGAAGGACATTGTAGCCACTAGCCAGAGTAACTACTGGACATATTGAGTTTAACACCTTATGTCTCAGGACTGCGAGCGCAGTAGAATGCCACGCTTTGCTTTGTAATTCAATGTGTTGTTTGGTTTTGCTACTATTCATGAGTGGTTGTATAGCTTACTGTCAGGCGAACCGTATGCTCGTCTTGCCATTTATTAAATCACTTAAAATAACGCTAGAATGAAAGAAAGAAAAGTTGAAAAAGATATGATATCATTCACCGAATATAAAAATATGTAAAACAAAATTTAAAATACTCTCTGATGAAAAGTAGTGTGCACTTGTCTGTTCATATCCCACGCTTATTTCAATTATTTGGTACAGCGTAAATATGCAGAGGCAGCGCGAAGCCCGGGCGGGAAGTGGGCGAGCGCCCACGTCCTCATCACTGGCAATTCAAGAGACCTCTCAACTCAAGCAGCTTGTTTTTTTTTAATAAATAACACCCAACAGTCACATACATAGTCCTGACCCTACACAAGATCGAGTCTTGTGTCGTAGGAATCAGGAACTACGAGAGACTTTTTGGTCTCACAAACAACAAAAAACTATTTCTTTGAACTTTGCAGTACCTGCACGTTTTTAAAACTTACATGGTGTACAGTTTTTAACATACGGATGTCTGGAAGACATTGCAATAGAGCCATAAGACCGCTATTTGTACTTTTTTATTGTTTCTGCATAGTAGTTGAAGTTTCTTTAAAATAAAGATTTAATAAATATATAAATACAGTTGTAAGTAGGAAAATAAAGGACAAAATCATGCAAGATTCAGAAACTTGCTGGATGCGGACAGCTTTCAATGTGAGGAAATTGGGAAGGTTTGAATAAATAAATACACCCAACAGTCCCATACATAGTTCCCACACTAAGATCGAGTCTTGTGTCGTGTATGAGAAACTACGACTTTTCGGTCTCACAAACATCCAGTCCTGAAATAATACCTGTGGTTCACACAAATAATGTCTCAGTTTGGATATCGAAACCGTGGCTTCTCGTTTCACAGCCGATGTTTAACCAACTGCGCCACGAAACCTTTTAAGTTAAATAGCGTATTTTTTATAGCTATGGATATCACTACATAGTATTAAACAAAGTCGCTTTCTCTGTCCCTATGTCCCTTTGTATGCTTAGATCTTTAAAACAACGCAACGGATTTTGATGTGGTTTTTTAAATAGATAGAGTGATTCAAGAGGATGGTTTATATGTATAATACATACATGTTATTGTACAGAAAACTATTTGTACCCGGGCGAAGCTGGGCAGGGCTGCTAATTTATAAATTTAAATAAGATTACGAGTGGGACTGTTTCAACTAATCCTTCCTTTTTCCCTCCCATAAAGCCTATCCTAAATATATCGTATATAAAAATGTAGTTTTATCGTCAGTTTCATGCACGTTGCAAAATTGTTTTTGTTATTGCGAGACGTGCATTCCATTCGCTTGAGCATAAGCGATATGACCGCCTATGAACAGTAGCAAAACCAAACAACACTATGAAATTGCTTTGCAGCGCAGTGGAGTTGCATGTTTTGTGAAGCAATGCTTGGTATTCCACAACGCTCGCCATTCTGAAACAAAAGATGTTATGATATGTCAATATGTCCAGTAATTACTCTGTCCGCAATGTCCTTCAAACAGAAACACAACAGTCTATTTACACTGCTGTCATAAACATATCTTTATTTTTACGAACGATCAGTTGGGCAATAAATATTCGTCTAAAAATAGGTCTCTGACTTAATTCACCTGTCAGACCTAACGTAGTTTAATAGATTTCAAATAAACACGAAATTATTGTTGAGATGTGTACGCAGGTAGGCACTCAAAATCCCTACTGACCCCAATGCCTTTGATTTTGTAATTTCATAATACCGCCCATTCGTCTGGCGAATTTTATGCGTAAAAATTGTTTTTCAGATTAGTCAAATTAATTTTCTTGGAAACATTCAATGTGATTCTGCGATATTCATTCTCTTTATCTTAATTATAATAGTTATTAATTATATAATAATTGGATTACACGAAACTCGCTTGTGGGCGTAATTAAATGTTTGATCAATAGAAATTAAAATAGAATATTTTTACTTTTTCAAGGAGTTTTATTTTTAAAAGCTTGTTACCTACAGTATTACTTTATCTAATTATATAAATTGTGTTTGTTGTCTCCTTTCAATCGGTGGAAACGAATTTATATTTTAAATTTTAATTTAATATGAAATATATCAAAGGAAATATATCTTTGTTTATTTTTATACTTATATATTTAGTTATTCATCTAAGATTATTATTATTTCACTTTCTCCCAAATACTGGAACGCAACTTTAATATAAATGACGCTTAACTACGTTAATCCCGATCAAATGTACTGGCTAAGTGGGCCGTGCGCTGTTAAGAGCAACTTATTATTTGAATGGCGTTCCAGTATTCGGGCGTTAGACTGCTCTTTCTTTCTCCAGTTTATATACCATCCCATGGCTGGCTGTAAGCAATTACCCAGTATGATGAGGTCGCCACTTGTACTATTAATGTGTTTTTTTAAATTGTGTCTCTATATAGTAAAAAGATGACTTAAATAAATAAATCACGAATAGTTATTATGAAACAATGATGTGCATTTTTAAAAATAAACCATTTTAAATGATAATAATTCGCCATTTTTGCAATAAATTATTTTTTACTAACTCATTGAATCGAAGTTGCAGTAAAAGCTTATCCTAAAACCTACTATTTGTGAACATATAAACGAATGTTTTCAAAATCAATAATAACGGTACTTTAATTTCAAATACAACGTAATATGTACTGAAATATACGGAATTCTGCAATCGACGTTAATCCCTTTGAGTAGTTTCGAAGTGCCGCTGGCCAAACGTAAACCCAATTTCAAATTCCGAATAGTGGTCGCATGGAGCTGATTGGAGATAACCGTTGCATTAAGCTTTAACACCTAGAATGCTAAGCATTTAATTAGGAAATGAAAATGTTATGTAATATACAAATTTTTACGGGCTAATTGCAAGTCAAATGTTGGTTTTGGAATGTTGTACTATATTTCATATTGTATTTTTAATCAATTTATAACACCAATAATATGATAAGTTTAAATTTAGAACAATAATTGATTCGATTACTTTTATTTTGCACAACAGTTTGAAATTCGAATGAGCTGATTTAGAACGTTTGAATATAAGTATTCCACGCTCACATCACTGTGTTCCAAATTAAAAAATCTGTCAGAACAGTCACTAAAAGCTTCGGCCGTTACATTTAATATGATCCAAATTCTACGAAATACGACTTAACAAGTATCTATAAAAACGTTTATTTTAGTACGTTTGATTTTAATTTGAGTTTCGAAATAAGGCGTTAAAAATTGTCATTTTTAAATGTCATAACGTTTCTTTATGGCCAATTACAATTTCGCCACTTAGCCAAAGTTTTAAAAATAGAATCACGTAAAACTGATTTCATTTTCGAATCTGGCGTTTCGTTCATATTTGGAACATGAGTTTGAAATTTGGAACGCCGTGCCGTTGGTACGCCTACGTGACGGTGCGGTGTAGCGTATATACGTTTGTATACCTCAATTCATTCTAGAGGCACCAGTTGCTCTATGAATGAGCTCATTCAATACTGCGGGTGGTGGTACGCCTGCGCGACATCGATCCGTCGCCGAGGTGTGGGAGGGACGGAGAGAGGGACTTCCAATGGTGTGTCGATGATGTAATCCGACACGTCCCTTGTGTCGATTGAATAAAATATTTTTTTCGTTATTGCAATGAACATGTTGGTAAGCGATAAGACCACACATGGACAGTAACAAAACCAAACACCACCATAAATTACAAAGCAGTGCGTGTCATTTTACTGCGTTCGCCATCCTGAGATATTAAATTTTATGTGTCAATATGTCCAATACTCTGGCTATCTATCGTCCTTCAAACCGAAACACAGCAGTACATTTACATTGCTGTTCGGCGGAAGAAAAAATTATGGGCGTTTTTGTTTGTCCAAGGCCCAAGTACAACTAATTATTTCTAAGTTTCGTATATAACCCATCATGATAAATAAATTACTAAGTAAACAAAAGAAATATATAAAATAAGTAATTTTCCACCTATTTTTTTTTGCCGGTAAATTGATTGTGAAAGAATAGTTCATATAATAAACCTTATACCAAGATAATTATTTTGCTTGTTCAGTAAATTATGTTCTTGTCTGCAGGCTTGTAGGATTGGATTTTCAGTAACATTATGTGAACTAAGATTCGACTTGTGTCATTTTATGTGTGTGATAGTAATTTCGGTTTAGTACAGTATTTGAGTGGTAATAATTATTTCGTGGCCTGTATATCAAAACTTATATTTATAATTTAATTTACAGAAGTCATCATCATGTATTTCGAAACGACGAAATGGGTGGGCACAGTATATAAAAATAGAAAAAAATATTAATATAAAAGTGAAGAGGAATTCATTTTTACTAAATATTAATAGATCGCATAAAATATAAATACAATAAACTACGTAACATGTATCAGTGAGACTTATAAATACAATTGAAACACCCCTTTTTTATTTTAGACTTACGGTTCACCTGACTGTAAGTGATCACCGCCGCCCATGAACATCTGAAACACCGTAGGGCATGGAGATGCATTGCCGGCCTTTAAGGGTACACTCGTTTTTTGAAGGTCACTAGATCAAAAAAATAAAAATAAATATTTTTAAATTAATATTCGACACGCGCGTATAGTGGAGAAGTGCCGCTATCCGGCATGTTACGTTTTCACCAAATACTATATCTATACGGGCGTACTTGGATATATTGTAAACTATAAATAGATCGCCACTCAAACCCAGAGCCTCTGTATCTCATACTCATGTACGAATTTAATATAAACATTTATTTATTTAGATTCAGAACCATTTTTGGCTTTTAAAAGCTACGGTTGAACATAGGCGTTTCAGATTAACCTGTAATCGGCTTAATGCTGAAGTATTAGTATATAGAGTATGGACTGTGATTTTCCAGGTAACTTAGAGTTTCTTGCCCGTTCTTCTCTAGTGAAAATCACTTTCCGAACCGGGTGGTAGATAAATAAATGACTGAATCTAAATGATGTTGAACATTTTAATGGATTCAATAATTATTTTCATATTCATTTTCATTTAAGATTTTAAGGCTATATTTAGAGTGGAAACTATTTATTTGAAAATAAATAATCTTTTAAAATCACTGCAACTATTCTATTGATGTGGTTAACTCAATGGTAGAATTCTAATTTTCAAAGAGACTTACCAAACTGCCACGCATGGTCTCACCGCGGGTGTCTCTCATCCAGGATTGTAAGTGGCAGAACTTTTAAGAAATATTCACTGTAAAATATCTCTCTATAATAACATTTTGTAAGAAATTAATTAATATGACGCATAACATTTACCAGTTAGTTTAAAAAGTACCCACAGAATTGTTATTTTTATGTTGGTCAAATTCAAATACATGAGTTTTGTAAAAAGACGACAAGAAATAGACGATGAATGTTTGTATGCAAGAAGTCATTACCATGGGTAAAAAACGTGAACATTTTATTGTAAATAAGTATACGGTTAATTTCATAAAATATTATTACCGCCGCCCATAAATACAAATACAAATAGATCGTAAATGTGCCATTAGCCTTTCAATTTGAGAAGGAAATGAAAAACATAAAATATTTCATAAATATTGATATTTAGAGAGATTTATAGAGAAAGAGAGAGAGAGAGAGTACATAATTAATTACCATTAAAAACGTGGACTCTATGTGCTGAATATAACAGCGTTAATTCATGTCTGTCTGTCTGTATCAGCCCATATACGTCCCACTGCAGGGCACGGGCCTCCTCTACAATCGAGAGTACGATTGAGAGTGGTTAGGCCATACAGTCCACCACGCTGGCCTAGTGCGGGTTGGCGGACTTACATACCATAGAAATTAAATCGCTATGGTATGCAGGTTTCCTCACGATGTTTTCCTTCACCGTTTTAGTGCGTGGTGATTGACTGTCAATACACACATGACTCCGAAAAGTCAGAGGTGTGCCCTGGGATTCGAACCCGCGACCACCGTGAACATGTTGGCAGTCGCGTCTAGTCCGTTTACCAACAGGCCACCACGCACTTCAATCATGTAGGCTAACAAAATAATAAACATAATTTGTAATTACATATATAAAATATATTAAGGTTACTATAAAAATGACTATGAGGAACTGTAACCTTCCAGAAAACGTCCAATTTTACGCCTAAAGCGACCAAAAGACTCGCAAAATATGTTTATCGATGAGAAACCCCATAGGACACGTGGTTTACTCATATCAATGGTTAGATGAAATTTAAATAGGTACCTACAATATTAGAAACTATATTACTTTACTGATACCAGTGAGTTTCTCAATGTAGGTCATTAGGTCATCTACGAAATTTAGTACTAGCGATGAATGAAGGCCGAACTTTATGTATGGAGATCCAATTTCATTCGAGCTGGTATTTCATTCACGTTTTGGACGGATTCCCAATTTCCATACATCGTTTTAGGAATAATTTCAGCTTGAATTGATTTTTAATTTGAATTTAATTAATGCTTGGGTTTTCGAGATGTATAGTCTTATGTCTTCAACTATATATTATGAAACTACGAGCATTTTTTTATTACAATGAATGACGAGACTAGTATGCCGTTCGCCTGATGGCAAGCGATACGACCGCTCATAAACAGCAACACCAAACAACACCTTGAATTACAAAGCAATGCTTGGTATCATGAGACATAAGATGTTAAATCTCAATATGTCCAGTAGTTACTCTGGATACTGACTGTTCTGTACCTAAAATAGGTTTAAAGCTATGAATATCATTTGAAAACGAACCGATTCATTCGGGTTTTAAATTTATTATTTTTGACAATTTGCCTTTTTACCAAAGTGTACAAATTCTGTTGTTGCGATTGAAAACCGTTTTTGGTAGCAGTCTTGAGATACCCAGTATACGTAGTTCTATAACAGTTCGTATAGAATATGTAGGTAGGATAACGGGTGTGAAATCAAAAGAGTCAGATTAGATTCTGATATTTAGGCAAATATTTTCTAGATCAATAATCTTAAGGTTGCTATAAAAACAATCATTTCCTAAAATGATATTGACTACAGAAATCTTTTTATACACCATTGAGATAATATACTAGAGGGGACACTGCAAACAAAATGTTTGTAACAAAATGAAGGGTACATTCTATTTCTGTCTCTGTCACGCCTACGAAGTAACATTATCTTCCCTCTCGCTTCACTGTATTCCCGTGTGCAAGCACAATACGCAGAGATGTTCCCGATGTCCGCTCTAGTATAATACCTCAATGTTATACACTCGTATATTTAACCAACACATTCGGAATTATATTTGTTTTAGTTTGACAGCCTCCGTGGCGCAGGCGGTTAGACGCCGCCTGTGAAACGAGAGGCCGCGGGTTCGATCCCCGCACCGAGAGAAATGTTTGTGCGGCCCACAAATATTTCTCTCGGGTCTGGGTGTTTGTGAGACCGAAAAGTCTCTCGTAGTTCCTGATACCCACGACACAAGACTCGATCTTAATGTGGGGTCAGGACTATGTATGTGACTGTTGGGTGCTATTTATTTATTATTTATTTATTGATCGTAAGCGACACGGTCATCGATAGTAGCAAAACCAAACAACGCTATGAAATACAAAGCAATGCTTGGCTTCCCACATCGTGAGACATAACTATTGATTATATTTACTTTTTGGTCTCAATATGTCCAGTAGTTATTCTGGCTAAAATGTCCTTTAAACCGGAACACAACTGTGCATTTACACTGCTGATTTACATTTAATTATTTTTGACAGTTGTATGCGCGCATGTATGTACGTATAAGAAAGTTTTCATCAATAAGTATATTATTAATATATTTTACTCTGACATCTAATAATGTGCCGAAGGTCTCATAAATACGTTTCTCGTCTCTCATGGAAAGGGCCTACTACGGAAAAAAATATTCAAATCAATGAATGAATGCTCTCTATTATTCTTTTATTAAACCCATAAAACCTAGACAACCATGGGGTCTAGAAGAAATTGCCTTTATTTTATTTTTAGTTATTTAATCTTTATTAGTCATAAAAATAAGACATAATATACAGAAATAATAAGTAGTACAAATGGCGGTCTTATCACTTTAGGTAATGTCTTAGAGACAACTATGGGATGGATTTAAAGGAAGGAGAAAGATAGGGCAGTATAGAAAATAAAGAATAAAATCCAAACAAATCAAATGTAAAATAAATACAGACATATGAAACATACGAGACGTATACAAATAAATAAAATTATAAATGAATAAATATACAATTACATTTATAGGTAAATAATGCCTTTTAAATATATAATTAATTACACCCAACAGTTACACACATAGTCCTGATCCCACACTAAGATCGAGTCTTGTGTCGTGGGTATCAGGAACTACGAGAGACTTTTCGGTCTCATAAACACTCAGACCCGAAAGAAATATTTGGCCGCACAAACATTTCTCTTGGTGCGATCGTACCCGTGGCCTCTTGTTCACACAGGCTGCGACTAACCGACTGCACCACGGAGGCTGCCAAAAAAGGCTGTAGCTGATGACAGTGTTTGCCTTTACTTATTATACAATACATTATACAGAGTGATATTGACATAGTGTATATAATTTAAACCACATGTTCCTAACCACCCCAGGTAACATTGTACCACGTTGAAATAAAAACTGCTTGATAGTTTTGTCAAAAATTCTGATTTTAAGTTGCAACGCTTTTGATCAACCTCTATAGATACCGAGTCTTTAACGGCCTAGGTGAGTTCCTGACCCAAAATATAGTTGAGCTAAGCGATAAAAATACTCGTATCTATATGGGATGCCTAAAAATCGTGAAAACTAAAATCACTATTTTTGACAAAAAATCTTTTCATATTTTCTTCAAATCATGTACAATATACAATACAATTATACAATGTCACCTGGGGTGATGAGGAACATGTGGGAAAAATTAAGTACAATGTGTCAATATCACCCTGTATGTACTTGATTTTCTTATCTTTATTTTGTGGACGCAATAAAGTGTATGGAAATATGTAAAATAAAGAAGTGAAATAAACTAAATAAGTAACCTTCAGCGACAACCAGAGACGCTCAACAAGCAATAAGTGGATGAAATGAGGCGGAAATCGTCTTCAATAGCGCGTAATAACAGAACAATTTCCTATAAATATTACTCTTAACGTCACAACGTACTATTATAGTATTATCTCAGATGATACAGGCAGATAATACTCAATAATAGTCTACATTTTTATTCCATATTTTTATTTCAATCGCGAGACGAAGCCATTAGAGAATGGCAAGAGTGATGGTAAGCGATACAACCGCATGGACAGGAGCAAAACCAGACACCATGAATTACAAAGCAATGCTTGGCATTATATTGTGCTCGCCAATCTGATATATAAGATGTTTTTTTTTATTGCAATGAATGGCGAGACGAGCAAGCCGTTCGCCTGATGGTAAGCGATACGACCGCTCATAAACAGTAGCTAAACTAAACACCTTGAATTAAGAAGAAATGCTTGGCATTCCACTGCTCTCGCCATCCTGAGACATACCATATTAAGTCTCAATTTGTCCAGTAGTTACTCTGGCTACAATGTCCTTCAATCCGAAACACAACAGTGCATTTACACTGCTGTTTCACGGGAGAAAAAGACATTGCGGTGGTACCTACCCAGATGGCCTCTCACATATAAGAAATCTACCATCAGTATTTTTTAATTTTGGAACTCAATATCGAGTAACTCATTAACCCTTGAGTTTGTGTTAGCATTACAGCGCCTTGGAGCAAATAATAATTATAAAATTTTACTGTAGTTTTCAAATAATAGATAGTTTTAAAAAAGTATGATAAAAAAATATCGAAAATACTTTGTGAAATTTTCCATAACCATATTGCACGATGTCCCTTATCATAAATTGCATCGTGCTAGTTTATGTCGGGTCAGAAACAGCAGTTTACAAAGCGCTATAAAATGAACCCTCACTTATTTTTTATATGTTTGGCTTTGGACCGATACTATGAAGTATTATGTTTGTGAACCTTATTGCATCTTTACATTGTTGTGCATATATTAAACTCATCTGGAAATAAAGGGCTAGGTAGAGTGATACTAAATACTACATATTCAATACCACATTGATCTGTATCTGTATCAGCCCATATACGTCCCACTGCAGGGCACGGGCCTCCTCTACAATCGAGGGTACGATTGAGAGTGGTTGGCCATATAGTCCACCACGCTGGCCTAGTGCGGGTTGGCGGACTTACATACCATTTTTTTTTCAATCCCTATGGTGTGCAGGTTTCCTCACGATGTTTTCCTTCACTGTTTTAGTGCGTGGTGATTGACTTTCAATACACACATGACTCCGAAAAGTCAGAGGTGTGCCCTGGGATTTGAACCCGCGACCACAGTGAACATGTTGGCAGTCGCGTCTAGTCCGTTTACCAACAGGCCACTACGCACACACACACCATATTGATAGTTATTTTTTTTAATATTTAACATACATACATAAACTCACGCCTTTTTCCCAGAAGGGGTAGGCAGAGGTGCCAGGACACTCACAATTCGCCTTGTATGTTCCGTCCCACGATGTGATAGGTGGCGAGCCTATCGCCATATCAGGCACAAATTCCTGACTCTCGGCTGATAATGAATAAAAAAATCCAATATCACTACCTAACCCGGGATCCGAACCCGAGACCTCAGCTTTGTAACCGTACCCTAGTACAAATACGCCAACGAGGAAGCCACTATATTTGACATACACACATAAACTCACGCCTTTAGCCTAGAAGATGTAAGCAGAGGTTGTCCTGGTAGCAACCGTGTGTTCCGACGAAGTGTGATGATGACGTGATAGGGGGTGAGTAGTTATAAATTTGTGCTCAATATGGAGCACAATTTTATAACTCCGGGCTGATAATGAATAGAAAAATCGAATATCACTTTGTCCGCCCCGGGATATGAACCCGAGACCGAATACCTGAGAGTGTTACTGTGTTGTATTACAACTGCGCCACTGAGGTAGTAGATATAAGTGTATTTTATATAAAAGCACGTAGAATTTAGTTAATACGATTGTCAGTAAATGCCGTGTAGGTAGAGTGTCCACCGACATGAGATAAAAAAAGCGATGTTTTTTTTTGTAATTTCTCCCATCGCCATAATTGGGTGGTTGTTGTTCCTAAAATAGAAATGAAATCCTTTTATTTTTAAAGAAATATGATACGCAAAAAATTAAATTATTATTTTGTTTAAAACTGTATTTTCCACCCGACCATGACGCGATATTAAAAACTACACAAAAAATATCCGCGCATTTTTTGCGAAGTTGCATCGTGTCTGTGGTCACTAAAACTACCACCTGGCTTCGTTTTCTGTCACAGCATGGATTTACCCTGGTCCCTATATATTGCTTGTTGACACAATTAGACCAATCTGAATGTATCTTATAAATTATACTGGGTATCTCAAGACTGCTACCGAAAACGAAGCCGGGTGGTAGTTTTAGTGGTTACAAACACAATGCAATTAAAAATTTCGCATAGAAACGCGAAAATTATTTTTTATGATTTTTTAAATATCGTCATTTTTGGGTGGTAAATCGATAGTTTTTGCTAAAATAATAATTTAATCTCTTTTATACCTTAGAGTTTTTATAAATAAAAGCGTATACACTATTATTGTAGGAAAAAATGTATTTACCACCCAAATATGGCCATAGGGAAAAAATAACAAAAAAAATTGTCGCTTTTTTTTGCAACTTTTTCTGTTGCATTGTGTCTGAAGTCGCTTAAACTACCACCCGGCTTCGTTTTTCGTAGCGGTCTTGATATACCCTGTATAAGTGTTATTGACGATGATATGGGGTCCCTCTGACAGGTCTTAAGCCCTTTTGTACGCTTATATCCGGCTTGAAAAGAACGATTAAAAGATCTTGTGAAAGACTATTTGAATAAAGAATATTTTGATTTTGATTGATTTTGATTTCTTGGTACAAATATCCCATTCCATATAAAGAAAGAAAAGAAAATGTGCTCATGTGTTATTTTTTGAGTGTGTATGTTAGTCAAATGTATGAAATGAAATGAAAATATTTATTGAATCCATAAAATGTCATACACTATTTAGATTCAGTCATTTTTTTTTCCACTACCACCCAGTTCACAAATCACAAGGCTGTTTTCGCCAGAGAAGAACGGGCAAGAAACTCTAGCGTTGCTCTTTTCAAAAATAAGTTTACAATACAGTGATCATACAGGAGTTGAAATTCAGAGCAGTTCATAAATTATTCATAATAATGATTATATTGTACGGCTGAGTTAAGTGTGGTCGCGCTGACCGCGGAACCGGTATACACTGTTCAGCAAAAGCAACGAAAGGCAATAAATAAATTAAAAAAAAATGAAAAAAAAATAAACAAAGTAATTAATATTATCATTATAAGCAAATTGAGCAGACCAGTCTACACAAGCAGCACCCGTTCACGAGTATGACGCATGTGCCAGCCATCGGTCTCCTCAACCGTGTTATAGGGAAGTGACCGACCCGGCACACGACGCCGCCGCAAGCACAGACATTTAAGCGAGCATGACGTACTCAAATGCGTATGCGTGTGTATATTTGAATAATGAAAATTAAGTTTATTGTAAAATACAAAGTGTATTTAGTTTCAGAACTACAAGATTACATAACTAACAAATATAGGGCACCAAAGTACCGTTGCGGTTTTTTGTAGCTTCAAAAATTATTTATGTTTATCAAATAAAAATTAAACGGTATTAAGGACGAAGGGATTAAATCTTAGATAAAATTAAAAGGCAGTAATAAAGGATATTGTTGTTTAATTCCTAGAACTCATGAGGTAAACAAAACTAAATATATTTTTAATACCAATTTGCTCGTCACAAAAATCTACATGATATTCCAAACTTATTTAATATCTAAACAAAATTTTGTACGACACGCATGATTTTCATATGAAAAATCAAACACTCCATTTTAATACTTGTGCTGACAAAATACTGTGAGGAGATATTGTATGCTATAATTAAAGCTAAAAAATCTAAAATACATAAATACGCGATTAAATTAGGATTTATAATTATATATATTAAAGAGTTTGCGAAGAAAACTTAAAGAGTTCGAAAAAAAAACATGAACGTAAAATTAAATAACAAAACAATACATAACAAATATAAGCGGATGACGCGCTTTTTGTGACCAATTTTATGCCAAATTTGAAAAAAATATCTCGGTTTATATTAAATTAAAATTATTCTTATGGCACCGACTATTTCGAAAACTAAGGATACCTAAAGACTTTTATAAACATTTTCTTCTATCAAAATGTTTCATTTCTAAGCATTGTTTTTGTAAACTTTGGGTTTTACAAAAATACAGGCTTTATTTCGATGTCTCCAATTTTTATTTAGCCTATATCATTTGTAGAACACAATGTTTCAGACACAAAAACATTAAACAGTTCGATGTTTTCAAAAACAAAAAAAAACATTATGAAGTTTTAAAAATTACCAACATTTAAAAAGTGAAATCCTGATTCGTTCATTAACATATTGACTGAGTGTTGCCATTGGCGAGAAAAAATCTACCAGTTTTCTATAAATTAAAATTAAAAATACATTGTAGAAAATGACGTTATAGGAACAATCGGACAGCTTACGCTACAAATACTGATACGCTATAGGAAATAGGGATTAACTGTTTTGGTCACGAAAAAAAATGGTAGGACACCATTCTTCTACAACTAAATGGCTAACGGATGCCAGGAATCAAATTACAGGAATGCAAAAGGTTTTAGAAGGATGATTTGCCTTAATACTGACTGATACAATTAAAATACTTAAAAATGAAATTTATGGCATATTATGGCTACCTCATGGATCACATTAGCACTCTTTTCATAATTTCTGTACACTAATGATCAATGTAAAATTTATACATTATTTTTGTATACCAATATTTTTTTGTAACAATTACTAGTTTTTTTCTATATATCTCTATATCTATTCTTATTTACAAATGTATTTTATAGAATTGACAATTTTATTAAATATTTTTTATATATTTTTGACTGGGACTTTTGGGCTCTCAGAATTTCGGGGTTGCCAGTCGATAAATTTCTACCATTTTGTTATTTTTTTTTACGAGAGCTTTTAGTAGAAAACGAGTGATTATCAGAAACTATGTCGCTAAAATATTGTCATTATACAGGCACAAGATGGCGTTTTTAACCCAAATATTATTGCCTTAATTTTCGTGAAATCTACATTAATAATACTATTCGTAAAAATGTCTTTTTTCAATCGGGAAGTAATAAATATAAATATATACTTTTTTATCATCTAACATCTACGATTGGTCAGGATTTAGGTAATACACACATTTTACAATTAACAGGCTCTAAACATCTCTACTTTTTAAGAATAGTGATAGGGTAATTTTTTTCACAATTTTGAATTAAAATAATTCATGTTTTGATCGAAATGACATTACAGGCCAAATGACAAAATGTGATAAGTTGATTTATGCAAAAATATTTTCAATACTTTTTTTCGCATGGTATCACTATTTTTAAAAAGTAATGATTTGTTAAATTACACTTGTTCGTACATATCGTAGGAAAATACCTAATTCGGTCATTGACTCCTATATCCAGAGCGCACACACATTTTGTTCAATAAAGTTTAATAATTTTAACATTCATATAAACTATACTAAAAATCTTTTGGCACTATTTTTGCCACACATTTTCGTTCCAAATTCATTTGCGTGTAAGGCACAATCATTGTGGGACACACTTATGTCGCAATCCGAAAACTACCATTTTAGTAGTTTTTTTGTTTTGTATTTTACTAAAAATTGTTTTGTCATAACCGGTACTGACAATTTTCATTGTCATTTCACGTAATTTTTCATGTCATTTTTCACTGCTACAGTTTTTTTTTTCACTCTTCATGTTATTGTCCATTTTAGGTCCAAATATTCATTTTTCACACTTATATACAGAAGGTATATCATATGATTATGTACATGAGCGGTCGTCAGTTGGTGCCGCTGGTGGAGGGTCCCAGGTTCGCTTCCTGATGCTTGTACTTGTGTGACGTCATCTGCGAGAGGCCCAGCACTGCGAACCCACACTGCAGGCAGTGGTAGTGGGTTTGCTTCTTGCTGTGAATGCATTGGGGTTCAAAGCCGCAACCTGGAAGAAAATTTTATAAATTAATTTCATATTTATTTAATACGTTAAGCGTTAATTAACAGACTAAACTGCCGAAATAAATGTATTTTCATATTTTGTTGTTTTGACTTTCGACATTGGTGCCCTATTTTTGTCTTGTATTATTTAATTCTCATCAGGAAAATCGAAACATCATCGATGTATATTCATTGTCAAATGTCGTTCAATACTAAATAATGTGAGGTTTTCAAACCCTAATTATATTCTAAAATCAATTTTTTTTCTGATAATCCTTACAAAACAATCTTGCAAGGTGCTTCAATCTTTCTGCTGAGAAGTACATCTTATAACCCTGTATATAAAATAAAATAAAGAAAAATATGAATAATCTTACCTTTACTCGGCGGAAACTTCTCGAATCCAGCTGCCTGTATGGAGTCGAGTTTCTGATGCTGGCGGCGATGAGCGACCACCTTGTTGGTGTCTGTGCACACGAACTCGCACTTGAGGCAGTGGAAGTGAGACGCCTTGTTCTGGCCTGTACCTGACGCATGCAGCCTCTTTAGTATTTGGTATTAGGACTTAAGATTTGAGGGGTATTTTTTATTTAAAAAAGAGTATGAAGTACTCTCAATCGTAATCTCGATTATGCACAAAGTCCGCGTCCTGACGTATATGATACAATATGATATAAAATACCAAGGAAATTAGAACGAGCTGACCAAAATATAATTAAGTTAAATTGATGAGGAGGTATTTTAATTGAATGTGAATTTAAATATTAAATGTAATAATAGATATGTATTTTTAATACGAGGAGTGGCTACAAGTGGCGCCATCTATGAGCAAGAATATGTGCCGTAACAAATTTAGTTCTAATAAAATACATTAATTGAATAACATTTGGTAAAATGTTTTAACATTAAACTCTAACACCTACAAAATGCATGGAAGTTTCTATATTTTACAAAATATTGAAAATACAAGACAAATAATGGTAGATTAATAAATAGTGTTCCTCACCAAATGTAGAGGCATGGGGACAGTCCGGCCGCTGGCAATACACATTAGCACGATACTGTTGGAAATCACCGCCCATTAGAGTGTCCAACCTGAAAACAATAAAATATGTTAGGTTTGTACAAGTAGAAATTGAATACAATCTATTAAGAAAAGACATTCCTGGCTGGTTATGGAATCTAATATCTGTCTAATGGCAAACGAAAAGGAGAACAATAAATAATATTATGGCGAATAATGTTAAGTGTGGTGGTTTCTTATTTGAAGAAGTATCTTAGCATTAAATTTCCATGAGAGGTCTAAGCTACTTACGTCAAAAGACTTACAAAAAATATTAAAAAAATAAAAATATTACATAAATAGGATATTTTATCCAGAGTTACTGCTGGAAATAATGACACCTAACATTAATGTCTCAGACAGCGACAGCAGTGGATTGTCAAGTATTGCTTTGTAATACATGGTGTTGTTTCTTTTTGGCTCATCTTGCCATTCAATGCAATAAAAAAAGTCTATTATAAAAAAAAACTTATGTGATTATCATCAGAGATAAAAGTTTATTCAAAAAAATCTTTTGTTATCATTATAATCAGAGACTGAAGATGAGAGTTATATTGAAAGAGTGTTGCTTACCTCTCATGTCGGGCGGTGTGTTGTACGAATCTGGTTTTGTCGCAGAACGAGTATCCGCAGTCCTTGCGAGTGCAGTGGAAGTGGGTTTGATGCTCCCTGCAAAAAATTATATATTTACTTATTTTTTTATATTTTTTCAGACTGCATTAGGTTAAATCTCCAAGCAAGGCTATCAAATAGTAGTTGAGTTTTTTATTCACAGCAGATATAGTTAAAATTAATACAGTCCCCCATATTACTCTTTCTCTTTTACTTTCCATGTTCAGAAATCGATCGGTTACTCATTGTAATATGTATATAATTATGATTTGATTTAAAAACCAACATTAGGGTTTAGTAACAAAGGCAATTTCTAAAGCTCCTTGAAATGGAACTTATCCCGCCATCTCTCTCACAGAGTGGTATAACCGTAACTTCGCTTGTATTGAAAACGTTTTCATACTGTAGTGACTGCTAGCGCCATCTATTAATGATGTTCAGCACGACATAATGACAAATTAGTTTAAACATTATCCGTCGATTTTATTTAAAAGACGAATGTCATGTTATTTTAAAATTCATAGCGTCGTGAATCTTTATAACATTCTTATTTGCGAAAGAGATGGGAACTACAAATTGAATGTAATTGAATCTAAATAGGTCCTCATTCTATCTTTAGCATCTAGATCAATTAGGTCTTAAAAATTGAGGGTAGTGTACCTGTATCCGCAGTTCTGATAAGCGCAGTCCTCGTTGAAGCGGAAACGCAGGTATCCTTCAGGTATAGGTTCATCCTTCAGGACGCGCATGTGAGGTCCACGCGCCGCCGCTGTGCGCCTACTAAACATACATTTCATATTAAATATAAATAAATATGCCAACCCGCAATAGGCCAGCGTGGTGCACTATATGGCCTAACCACTCTCAATCGTACTCTCGATTTTAGAGGAGGCTCGTACCATGCAGTGGGACGTATATGGGCTGATACCGAATAAATAAATAAAACAGCGAAGGAAAACATCGTGAGGAAACATGTATACGATTGATATGTAAAGTCCACCAACTTGCACTTGGCCAGGGTGGTTTATTATATGACTGCCCCTCGTAATCATAATGTAGATTTTAGAGATAACTCGTGCCCTGCATTTTGTCGAATACAATTTTACATTAGCAGACACAAAAAATAAAAATAAAATGCATGAGTGTGCGTTTTGCTGTGTTTCTCAAAGTAGGCATTACCTGTACAGGTATTTAGGTTCACTAAAAGACTAAAGAACCTATCTGACTACATTTACCACATAAAATATTTTCATAGTACTTACGATTTAGCAATCATTTCAGCCTCCTTATCAAGTCCTGGAGGTAGCCCGTGGCCCTGCAGGAGGCTCTGCTCCAATAACAGCTCAGGGGGGTATAGCATGGTGGGGTACAGAGGAAATGGGGACCCACTGCCAAGAAAGAAACAAAAATATTATACATTAAAAATATAAGTAGTAACTTAGGTATAAAATCTTAAAGAAAACAGGAATATTTTTTTCTTTACACACTAATATATCATCATGTTTATTTCTTTAAAAATAATGAGACTTTTTTTAAAAAAACTTCTGTTTTTTTTGCATAACGCAATGTATAGCAAAAAAATCAGCTGATGCTAAGGTGAACGACCCACTAGCATACTCTGTTGTACGATATACATTGCTGGTTTTCTATTACATTGATATTGTTGTACTCACCCCTGTGAGAAGAGAGCTACTTGCGCCAGTCCCGGCAGCCCAGCCAAGGAAGCTGTGTATTGCTGCTGCATCTTTAACTGTTCTTGGAGACTACCCTTACGTCCTCCTGCTAGGTATTGCTGGAGTAATAGGCTTTGGACCGCTTGTACCTGTAAAAGATTTTAATCGGTTAACGTGGAATGAATTAGTAAGAGAGAAATTGCAGCTTGGATTCCCAGTCCATGGAATAATTCTGTATGATGGACAAACATGGTAGCAAATATTTGACATTGAGATTAGGTACTAGTTATTCTTACTTCAATACTGAATACTTTATTATAATTATATACTTTATTATAATAATTCTAGAATTATGGTTTAATTATTATTTTTCAAAGACTTTCCAAAAGATAATATTATGTCATAAAATATATGGAATTTAATATAATTATTATTACCTGATCAGCAGGATTGGGTGGTCTCTGGCTGGGTGAAGGCGCCTGGCTCACCGACGATGAGGACGCGGTGGAAGGCAGTATCGATATTTCTGGATATTCCCGTTCCAGAGTCTCCTGTGTGCAACGATGACATATTCATGGGTGTTTCCAAGATAAAGACATGGATATTTCAGGAGGAGTAGGTTCTGAGTTTTTGTAGTCTATGATGAGTTTTTACAAACCAATACTCTTGAGAACAGGTTATGTCATTTTGAATTTACAACCTTATTTAATGTAAAAAGCCAAAATTTATAAATTCAAAAATTAAACTTATAACCTCACAATTCATTAACAATTACCTAAAGTATTATCAGAAGTACACGACTTCAAAAATAAAGGCTAACAAACCACGAAGAGATTCCTCGGCTCAAATTTTATACCCAAAACCAAATCTAAATCCAAAGAATCATCAATTTACCAAAAGAACGTCCTATAACTCTTCCCCCACTCACCTTAGTAGCAGCGAGTCCAGCGGGCCCAGCTTCGGACGTATTACTGTGCTTCTTCACCATGTGACTGAACAGCAGTTTTAGATCCACATAAGCCTGGCTGCAATGAGGACAGTGGTAGTGCAAGTTCATGCCACCAGCGTTCTTGTTCAGCGGACAAGCCTGGTCATGGCAGGACGGCGGGATGGTGGGACCGCTGGACTTCTGCTCGTATTTCTTCTCGAAGTCCATGCGAAGTTTAAAGTCCTTGGAGGGAGAAGCGTCGTAGATGCTCCGCGGAGATGGCGATGAGTTGCTTCGGAGGTGAGATGACGGGTAGAACGTGCCCGTAGCTTTTACTACTGGAAATAATATTTAGATTTGTGATTAGTTATGACATTTTGAATAAAGTTTCCAAGCAATAATAGTGTATGCGATGATATTCCTTTCAGAGAACATCTCAGAAGCATTTCTCGTCATTAATGGCGTATTTCTATATAAACCTGTATCTCGTATTTAAACTACATTAATTCTTGTTTTAAATAGTCATCCATATTATTGTCTTCCTGCTCAAAATTGATAGGGTAATAAATTGAAAAAATCACAGCTAAATAAAACTGTTGAATATTCAACAGTGGACTTTCTGTAGCTGAAGAGAGAAAGAGAATATAACCAACGGGGGCTTTTAGAACTATAAATTTCATACACGATATATTTTATAATGAAGCAACACTCACCAGAAACATTATCCTGCTCCCGTTCAAACTCACTCTTGATAGAGAAGTTAGTTGGAGTGTAAGATTCCGGCTCCTTCACTGAGCTGATGCTGTCCACCGAAGCTCGCTCCTTCAACGAGTAATCTTTGGCTTCCTCATACTGCCTCTCTTGATCCTCACTCTTGATCACAGGCGTTCCTCTGCCATGCTTATGTGTGGCCAATGCCGAATATTGGGTCAAAATTGCTGGACAATTATTCCCTTGGGCGCAATGGAAATGTGATCTTAATTGGTTCTTGAAGCAGCTCTTGCCTCCACACTGGTCGTAGGATGCGAAGTAGTCGAATCCCTCCACAAGAGGGACTATTGAGTGGGATTCCCTCATGTGAGTCTCCATGATGCAGTGGCTTTCGCCAGCGAAGCTGCAGTTGAAGCAGTGCAGGTGGAGTCTGGTCATTCGCAATTGACAGTTGGGGTATGACGTCACACAAGAATCAGGGACTGTGTACACTTCGAAGTGTTGGAATTTGATGCGCTGTTGAGGAAATATACAAAGTTATTTACATGAGAACTATCTTGTCCAAAATAGGATTGACTGCCATTTAGGAAAATTTTATGCCAAGATATCAATTGAATTTGAACTCTATTACAACACATGTACGATTTAAAGTTTACTTACAGGAAACTCTTCTACGGTAGCGATCACTGGGGAAGGCATGACCGGCGGCAGTTGGCTGCTCTTCGGCAGTTTGAACGAAGTGAATATTGCTTCTGGTGTTAACTGATGAAGAAAACATATTATTAGACCGGGACGTTAATAATACGAGTAAGCAAATGATGGATTTCAAGTAAAAACAGATACCAGAATACATAATTTCGTTAAAGTAAAGTGCAATTAAGGTTAGAATTACAAAGCATTCTAGCTTATGATTATTGTACTCGTTTAAATACTATTTTATTTTATTTTATTTTATTAAAATAAGTATTTTTCTAGACTTACTTTACCACTCCAAACTTCAACAACCCGGTTCTTTGGCGGTCTTCCTCTTTTCCTGCTAAACATTTCATCCAACGAGCTCGAAGGATTCGCTTGAGGTACTACGTTAGGGTTGGGTCCAAGGTTCAACTGGGCTTGGAGGTTCGGCGTCAGCTGCGAGGTAAGACTTGGAGCCATTTGCGCCAACTGGGCCAAGTTTGGTGGAAGGTTCGGCAAACTTGGCACTTGGCCTAACTGAGCTGCCATGTTTGGATGGAGTTGGGCAGATAGCTGAGGAGCGAAGTTTGGTGCGAATCTCGCAGCTAAGTTTGGAGACATAGGGCTCAGTATTGCGTGTTGACGATGATGCTCGAGGCGTTTGAATGGGTGCTCTTCTGATGATAGGATGACGGCACCGCAATTCTCCTAAAACGATAGAAATGTTAAAAATTGAATTAATAAACTACCGCAAATCTAATTATAAGTGTGTTTGTCTATTTGTATCTTCAATAGCAGTTACTTCAGTTCCTTTTTTCATTGATTCAAGTAAAATTATGTTAATATTTAGCATATTGATTTTTATAAATTCATATTTCAATACATAGTGAAGTAAATCATCACTTACCCAAGTGCAATGATAGTGGGTGATATCCCTGATGTGCTGGCAGGCGGAGTTGGCACAAGGGTTGTTTCGCGTGTACGTCACGAAGTAAGCGTCGGTTACTTGGTTCTGTTGTTCGTGTTCTATGGCGTGCTTCACCATTGTGGTGTGACAGCTGAAAAGATTTTAAATATTTAGCTTAAATAGAGACTTTAGCTTAAAATTATCAAAGAACAGTAGAAGTTTTACGATTTAACTCCCAAGTCATTGAATTTTTAAAAGAAAACAAATAGGGTCTGGTAAATGAATTTAAAATGAATATTATCGCACTAGTTTTAAAAAAATATATGGTTCCATTTGATATGACTTTGATTTGAAACTGCTATAGCTTCCATTGTGTAAAACACTTTAAAGATTAGGGTAAGCATCATACCTGTGAGCCATTTTGCATCCATCAGCCAAGCAGTGGTAGTGCTTGTTGAAAGCGCTGCATTTGCTGCATTTATCATCAGCATCTTTTCCACCGGTGAACGTTTCTATGTATCTTCTGGATATTTCTTCAACCATAGCTGGGTTCTATAAATAAAAAAATAATATTACATTTTTGGTAATTTAGTGAAATTACGTCTGTTCTAAAATACAGAACAATGAAGAAATCATGAAATCAAAAGTCAGTGTTTTTATTCGAACAAGGTGCCTAAAGTTTGTTTAAGGATAAAAAAATATAGAAAAGGTTGATCTGGTGTTAAAGCTGTTATGTTTGAAGCCCTAATAGTATCAGCTTCATGTTATTGTACTTCCAAATACAATCTTAAATTTTTAAATTCAACAGCACCGAACAAAAACACTTTGAGTATTTAAATAGGGCATTAGATTTTGAACTATAAGTACTTACGAATTGATGCGAGTATTCGTTGTCGAGCATGGAGTTGGACATATCATCGTCAATGTGCAGGGCGCTCCCGGGAGAGTACATGCTCAGGTCCGCCCCTTGCTGCTGCATCAGAGCGTTCTGGATCACTGATGTTGGAAGCCTGAGGAGAGGAAATATTATTAATAAACATAAAGGAGGGATAAGAAAAAGTAGGGTCTAAATAAATTACGTACTTACTAAGCTACTAAAAGAATCGAGTAAACATGACGATTAAACAAACATAGAGAATCAAACTTGTTGCAACAAAGTTACTCTTTACGCAGTTGTCTTGGAATAAAGACTTGCTAAGATAAGATTGATAAGATGTACTAATGGTTAAGTATTTAAAAATAACGTATCAGAAAGGTATATAAAACCACCCTGAAAGCGAAATTGCTGACAGCAATGTAAATCGTCACAATTTCAAGCTAAGTCAAATTATCTTTACTCATGCTACCAGAAATCACTCACCCAAAGTTAATCTCTTGCTCTTTCCTCTCGTGCTTCCTCTTATGCGTGAAGATCTGGCTGCTAGAATGCAGCACGTAGTTGCAATGAGGCCGGATGCAGTGGATATGGTTGCAAGTGCGACTGAACCGGCAGTCGCGGTACGGGCAAGCCTCATTCTTCATGTACTTCTTGAAGCCGTCCTTCGATAATGCCTCGTCTTTGATGTGATAGGTTTTGTGTTTCTCTGCGAATAGAAGGTTTAGTTTTAGATCTTGATTTAGGATTGTAGAATGTGGGTTTTGATGTGCTTATGTTGATGTCAGTTGAATATTTTTACAGTCTTCAACCAAGCGATAGATATATTTCCTATAAAAGGCCAATGAATCAAAAAACTTGGTTAATTTACGAACTTACCAAATTTCTTCCAAAAATTAATGGGATCGCATATTTTGAACACAAGTCTTCATTTACTTCACCTGATATTAAATCTTATCTTTACTTAAGTAAAAAATTGGAAGTTCTCACCCATATCAGCCTTGTTTTTGAAGGTATACGTGCAACCAGGCCGCCTGCAGTGGAAATGCGTGGTCCGCTGGCCAGCGAAGATGCAGTGTGGTGCAGCGCAGCTCTCTGTGGCGCGGAACCTCTGGAAACCTTCCTGGAGGATTGCCGAGTCTTTCCTGTGGTAGTTGGCGTGCATTTGCACGTCTGATGTTGATATGTAGACCTGACAATGGAATTAAATTGGTTAATATCGTAGGATATAGGCAGACTCATAGATCACAGAATTTAGATGATTCTATTAGATAACTTCTCTTCAATTATACATACATACATTTAAGTTTTAGAATATCAAACAAATTTGCTTCCGTTATATCACATTGAAGTAAATAAGTAATCAAAACTTATTTGAAATAGACGACTTTAGAAATTCCCTCCTTCAAAACAATATTTATTTATTGTTTGATTTATTATTAAACTCCCTCCCTCTATCTTCAGTCACAGGAAGAACTCCTGAAAATAGGTCTCCCCTAGGATCTTCACTAAATTAAACTGCTCTAAGTTACATTTTAGCGACAGCCTCCGTAGCGCAGTTGGTTAAACGCCGGCTGTGAAGCGGTCGCGGATTCAATCCCCGCATCGATAGAAATGTTTGTGATGCCCACAAGTATTTGTCCCAAGTATGGGTGTTTGTGAGACCGAACAGTCTCTCGTAGTTTCTGATACCCACGACACAAGACTTAATTGATCTTGGTGATTGTATGTATTTATTTATTTACTTACCTTATCACAGCCATCTTGTATGCAGTGGTAGTGCGTCTGGCTGCGGTTGTGAGGGCAGTCGCTGAACCGTTCAGAACAGTCATCTAGCGGCGAGTAGCGCATGAACCCGTGGGCTAGGGACTCGTCGCGTTTCTTGTGCCACTGTAACAAGTGCTGGTTAGTTAGAAGGTAGTATGGCGATTTTCAATTGGAGTTTAATCAAAACAGCGTGGATTTAGGAGTTATACTCTCTGAGGAAGAGCAAAAGTCCATGCTAACAGGTCTATGTGGGTTGATATAGGTCTAAAAGTGATAAGATAGATACGAAATGAAGCTTGGATCACACATGTGAATTTATAAAAACAGCGTTATAACAGCGTTGATTGATAAATTACTTATTTAAAAAACTGATATGAGTCCTGATATGGTCATTCGAGCCGGATACATTTTAAAATTTACCATTTTACGAAGGTCATTCAATTAATATTCTTAAATGTACATATTATATTACCTTGAAATGCCTGATCATCTCCTCCTTCTTGCAGAAGACCCTGGCGGTGCAGTCCATGCAATGGAAGTGCTCCCGGTAGCCCAGATCCTTGCAGTATGAAGACCCGCATTCTAATGTGGAGCTGTATCTAAAGGAAAAATAGAAATATACCAAATATTAGGATGTCATTTGTAGAAAGTCAAAATAAGTAAGAAAGGAATTAATAAATACTTGTGGTTGACATTTGAATTCAATACAGGTAGGTAATTTATTAAGGAATCTGCTTTTATACAATTTTTAGACTCTAAATAAATATTGATAGATATCATTAACAAATTTTAGACACGGGCATCGAACCCGTGATCTATCGTTTCATATAAGACTCGTTAAGCCAGTCTGATTCTTGTTGCTATGTAATTACTCCAGATTGATATCTCATTTGCAAAAATTGTATCAGGTTTTTGCTCTCTCTAATTCCACATTTCAACTTCACAATCCAGTAAAAAAGCACGAACGGTCGGTCACCTTATCTAATCCATCTAAACATGATTAAGATAATCCACAGACAAATTGACTTTTTAACTACCAACAGTTTAAATTAAACACAAAAAAAACAAACGAGTAATACTTTTATTGAAACAAAAAATTACCTCTTCACGTATCTAGAGTAGTCAACGGTCGTCTGCATTGAGTTTTTACGCGCCTGATCCAAATGATTCAGCGCGGAAAGCAGGCCTTGAAAAAAAAAATACACATAGAAACAAAAACACATAATATGCTAATACTTTGAAACAATCAAAACTAACGATACATTCATCCATTCCTTTTTCGTAAAGTTATTCTTTTGTTTGGAACAGCCAAATCACCTCCATGCATCATATTCCGTCGAACAATATACTGTTTTCATCGTGTTGTATATAAATTTAAGTCTGTAAGTCGGTTGCGCGGCGTTTTAGTTACCGTCTCTATCGTGTGATGTTTTCGATTCTAAAAGAACGTAAACGTCGGCGGTTACCCCACCCCGTATCAAGTTTTGGTGTATCAAATAAATTATTATGGTAATTAATCAATCTTTTCTCCAAGTCACTCCGGAGCGGGCCATTGTGAGTGATCGTTGACTCTACGTCTAAGTACATTGCGTCACGAAAGTGTTTTTGTTCATCGTCTATTTTTTTTTATACGAACAAAGATCGTATCACTTAAATAGAAATATGTTGGAGTTGAAAAAGCAATGTGTACGTAAGGCACACCGTTTGTAGAACATTTTTTACTTGTTTGACGTGAGGCTGTACAGTGATCCGCTTTCGACGGTAAAAACTCTAGCGTACGACGAAACGTCGATTTTATTCTTTAGAATAGGAATTACTATGGTAAATAATCAATTTGGGTATAAAAAACATGGAAATGTTGATTGTGAACAAGATAATTTGCATTTAATTAAAGTAACTGGCGATTTGCACAAAAAATAAATACGCGCACACCGTTGACGTCAAATGTAGGAATCTATTACTGAAATCAGATAGCAACCAAAAAAGCCTTACAGATAAATTATCTACGTATTTTTTAAAAAGAAATAAGTTCCAGAGCCTTTACATTAGTTTTCCTCAATAAGTACTGTTAAACCATTTATAAATAGAAAACCAACACATTTTTATTCTCCACAAATGAGTTCGACTGACAAAATGCTATAAATAAACTTAAATAAACGGAGGTAAACGACACAAGACTTTTCCGCTCGCCCGTACCCGATCTAGATATGAGCACACACTACAATGTATTGTATTGAAAAATGCGGATTTGTGGGTACCGTTTTAGACAGATTAAACTTTAGACATGTCGAAACGTCGGCGTGGTTTTTATGCCGAAACGTTTTTGAAAAATTAATACCTATACTTTACAATAGAGAGATTTATAATTTGATGTTATGAAACTTGTAATAGGCGGATGTAAGTGTGTATTAGCGTATGAAATCACTTATTCCAGTTGTCTTAATGGATCACGTTTAGGTGCAAATGTATAGTTAACTTGTATTATGGAATCGTGTCGATGAGTCGAATTGTTCGAGATTATCCGCTTTGATAGTAAAATTGGAACGAGCGAATGGTTTTTTCGTGATGCTTATTTGACAATGTAGTTATAAAACTCGGTAGGGAAATAGCTATGATTGTTGCTGTTTATCGTATACTTAAAATAATGAGTAATCACTACCTTCATTACTAAAGCTTAGTAAAACATTCTTGACTTTGTTATTGATGCGTTGAGAACAGAACAAGAATTTCATTTAATTACCAGCCTTATTGACTAAAAGACTGACGATAGTCTAGCCAATCGTGATTAATTCTACCACATTGAATAGTTTCCTTAAGAAAAGGCAAATGAATTGGATCCTATGTTATCTGATGTAGACAATATTCATTTTCTATACAAAAATGCTAATATCCCTGACACAGTCCATCGAAATTAAAAAAATACACCGAAACATAACAATGGGACTTAATCAAGATGTAAATCACATTTCCAAACGTAAGGGTGATACAGAAGACAATGCTAACGCAACGTACATTACTGAGGTGATTTTTAGGAAATTTCGTAAGATTGCGTCGGTCCATTCGTCCGAAACAATGGCGGCATAATGTTCAACATAATGGCTTTTTGAACTCATTCATTGGAACCCTCGATCGAAAGTTCCTTGTAATCGGATTTATGATTCAGATATCTGGGCGCGACTTCCTCTCTGTCTCCGATTGTGTGGATGTAGGAAGTGTTACGAAACATCGTAGGTTGATTGAGGTCGAATGTGTTTTTAAGAAGGCTGATCATTATTATGAATCGCTAATCTATTGTGTTTGTGATTTCTGTGGTATCTGATGCTGCTATTAAATTTCCATCGGAGTTTGTTTTATCGAAAATATTGTTAAGGCTTATAACTTTATAAGCTTAAGATTCTTATCAAAGGATTGGGAGTCAAAATCACGACTTACTTTAGTTTTTTACATCGAAATATAGCCCAATTTTGTTTTCAGTTTAATTCCTAATGAAAGTAGCAATGTTTTTAATCCCTATACCGATACATACACTATTCGATGAGTAATAAAATTATAGTCTTCCTATTTGCATTGATCCAGCAAATTTATAGATATTTAACTTTTCTAACATTCGTGTTGATATAGACAATGCTTAATAGTAAATAATTGTCAAAAGCGTCCAAACTAAACTCATCAGCGAATCTAAAATCATCGCTATTTCTATAAATAAACCCGAAACTGGAGCTCCATATTCAATAATTAAGCAATTCCGATCCATCCACACTGCGACTATTCCGCGAAATGACGTCATTTTAATAGACCCTGTTTCAATATCATTATGACGATAATCTTCTGATGAAAAAAATATGGTAAAAAAATGTGATCCAATTGTTGGAAACAACGTGTTTCCCACGGTATTGATTTGATATTCTCGTGTTTGTGGTTTAATGGGTTGGTGTTGGGTTCTAAACATTTCTACTGGAATGAGTTCATTTTGATGTGTTTTGATGGTATCCGTTTCTAATTTACTTATATTATTTGTGATTTAATGCATTATTTATTATCACTTCCTTCTTAGTATAGACTCTGGTAATCAAATGTTTATGCAACTAAAGTTTTACATCACTACTTTATCGTATTATTTTTATTACAAGCATCAAAATATCGGAGTACGAATCTATATTAATTGATATGTATTCTTCTACTAACTACTGTTTTTATTCATATAACATAACATTTACGTCATACACTAGTACTATGACCTTTTCTACATTTAAAATAGCGAGAATTTTCGAGAAATTTCTAGCCGCCTTCCAAAAGCTTAACGATTACTATTACTTTTAAATGCCAAAAATAAGCCCAAAAGATCTTTGATGTCCAAGATGTTTAGATTATATCCCAATAATACAATGACATTAAGACCTCAAGACAAGTTGACTATGGGAACGCAAGTAATCCAATTCTGGCATTTAGTTGGACGAAAAATCTAAATGCCAATATACTTATCTATTTACATGAGGTAATGAGAATTAAATGTCATTTAAATAAATATATCTAGTTTAATCCGACTCTAATAATTAAGTTTTAATATTAGGAGTTCGTTTCTGAAAATTCGCAGAGGCAATATTGTTAAAATTGCAGCAACAAACATAGAAAGATGAAGTAAAAAGTAAATAATGTTTGTGAAAGTTTTCATTTAAAAGTTGTGCTAGCTTAACGAGCTTTTGTAGAAAACAATTGTCGATTTGATATTGTAAGCTTTGAAATATCGTGGGAGCAACTATCAAGTTCATTTCATTACTTTCTATTTTTACTTAAGCGAAACTTGATTGATAATTTCTCGTGTTTGAAAAATTTGTACCTGCAACAGAAGACTATGGTTTTTCGAAAGGAAGTCTTAATAAAGTTCAATTTAAATAATTAACTCAATTCAATAACACTTGCTTTGATTCCAGTTCTGAAAACAGGATGAATCACGCGACAAATTCACGATAGAAAAACCTGAGGATGTATTCAATAAACGGTTCAATTTCGTAAAATCCAAATTGAAGCTCCGTCTCAACAAGTTATATTAAATTCTTCTCCCCTTCACCAAACAATCATATTCCAAGCTCATAAAAATGAAAATCCATCCATTAATATAGTCCATTGTCTCTCTCCAACGGATCGTCAACTGCGAGTTCAATAACTGCATCAATTCCCTACATCGGTGCCCGTCTTCCATCTAAATTGACGTTTACTCTACAAGTATGTCTAAAATGTAAATGTGGTTACTACACACACCAATTCATAACACACATATTTGTCTTTGCACTGCGAACACAAAAATCAATTCGAAATTCAACCTTAATTCAACACGATAGAGTCTTTAGTGAATTCGGCGACGGCAAAACGGAATTGTTCACAATCATCGTCCAACATAACCAGACACGCGATGCTGATTAAATTATTAATGTTTTTATTGAAACGGGAGATCAGATAGAAATGGATTGTGGAGTCAATGTGATAGTACATTTGAGTGAAGCTGTAGAGGCATAGAGGAGGTAATAAGGCGGGGCTATGGGTGTATGAACGGACAAAGATCTCACCGATGGAATATACTAACGTATCTGGTTAGGATTCTTGTGATTAACAAGTTATGATGTCGACCCGTTTTGTGACATGTTAAAATATTGAAACGGGCAAAAAATTAATAAGGAATGCGCAAATGGAAACGAGCGAGTAATGGTTTTTGATGATATGTCACGGCACTTTTGCATGCAATATAATTTATAATATTATAAAGAATATTTTTTAATAAAACGGATAGATTTAACATTAGATTTGTGGTTGACAGTATGCAAAATAAGCTTCAAATTAAAACTATTCTCAGAACCTCGAATAAGCACTTTAAAATATTGATGAATGCTTGCAGATTGGCATCGAAGCTCCAACAATTCTTGGTATTTGATCAATGCAAAATTTCCGATGATTCATGCGATTCCGAACCAAAATTTTCAAGAACCCACTCGAACTTACAAGATTCAATCAAACGTCTAAATTTAAAATCAATTAATACATCTGTTACAGATAAAATTAAATTACTCAGCGATTGCGAGACACGCAATTCATTAGCAGAATACTTAGAAAAAGTCGAAACACATTAAACGTTACAAACTATGTCTATTAACGTAAATTACTTATCAGACGAGTAAAAACCTAAGAATCAAATCTAATCAAGAGTACGTTGTAATAGCTTTACACTTTTCTATAATGATAATCATTAAACCAATGTTGAAATTCAAGGCTTGTATAAATAAGTTGAAGTTAATCTTGCATAAAAACGTGTTATTGAATACACGGCGTATATGGATGGTTCCTGTGTAACTAATTGAATAAAAATTTGAATCTCGCATCCCAATTTGTAAGAGCGGATGAATCACATTGTATGTTGTAATGTTCGTCGAGTATCCAAGCTGAATACAACGGTACGGGTATGGACGGTTCATTGTGTGTTATTTTAAGAAGTTTTGAGTTGGAAATTGCGATTGGTATGAAGAATATTTTATGATACTTATATGGTGTAGCGTATTCAAGAACATCGCTTATAGCTATGGAAGTTGTTATTTTTGTAGCATTGTTTCTATTTTTGACGTTGATAAGATTTTTAATCGGTCCTTGTATAACTCAGGCGTCTAAAATGTCTCGCTTATTATTGGATTATTTTACCTAAATGCCGAACAATTATCATCGATTAAAATTAATAAAATCTGCTAGGAGACTTATAAATTTACCAACTTAAATATCATCTATTCCAGTAATTACTACACTTAACATTTATACCACTAAGTAACAAAAATATACTTTTCCTGTACCGATTCATTATCGACTAAGATCTCTTTGTTGTGTTAAAATTTCACATGTGCTAAGGTAAATTTTGAGTACCATTTTCCTGGTGATGTTTTTAGCTGATAAAATCATCGACAGAACAACAATTGTGTATCATTTGAGAAAACATTGTAGAAATTTCAAGGATTGTTGGTAATTATTTTGTCGTTGGCAAATTGTGTGATGCTGTTTTGTTATTTTCATTACACATAATATAACGAAGAATAAAAAAGTACTCCATACTAAATCTATATGACCTTAAATTTTAAATTATATTTTTCTGACTTATTGATTGCTTAACAAACTTAAATAATCCAGGGCATATCTTTCTAACAGACTGGGCATCACTCAACATGGGCGTAGCCACGGTGGGGCAGAGTGGGGCAGTTGCCCCACCCTGGCTTTGACCTGTAAGGTACCTAACCAACTCTAGAAAAATAAATTATCTATGTAAAGTACTAGGCAGGTGAGCAATAAGAAAGTATCTAGGATAATTCGAATTATAAACAAAGATACAGGTTGTTACAGAAGAATACCGTGGGTACAATTTGCTAATTACATATAATTTTATACTACTGCCCCACCCTGATCCCACGGCTGGCTACGATCATGTCACTCAACTTGTAAATCGAAATTAGGATTGAAATTACTGCTATTTTATCCACTGACCTTTTACAAATTAATATTGTGCATTTTAATATCATAAATGTAGAAGCTTCCCATACAATTACATTACAAAATTGAAGTGGTAGAACAGATTAATTCAACATAATCAATTTAAATTTAAGAGTTCACTAACACGTTAAATGATAAGTTTTAATTAATTTAGTATTTGGAACAGATAAGCTACTAACGTATAAATCAAAGGAGATGGCAAATTAGTTAGAAAAACTATGAACGCAAAAACTCGGGTCACCGGGCTGCAAGTTTTGGTCTAGTTTTTACTTCGCAAGCCGTTATCTGCTTATTTTAATTTACTTGTCAGTAATATCATTTATACCATAACGGTTATTTCTGAACGTATTACGTGTATCGTTTTAGGAAATATTTATTATTGTAAGTAGAGTAATAGATTTATCTGAAGTTAGTTTATATTACATCGGATATTCTTGAAGATATTCTTCAAGATTTTTCAATTCTGGTAGCCAATTCCTCTTTGAAAATCTTTTAAATGTAAAATTCAGTAAAGCAATTAATCATAAAATCCAAAAACTATATTCTTACACCAACTAAATCAATTGTTCCATTATCATGCGTATATAAAGTAAGTATCAGCCCATGTAAGCCTTAATGCATGCTAAGGACTGCTCTCCAATAGATAGTATGATAGAGAGAGGTTAGGCCATATAGTCCAACACGCTGGCCTAGTGCGAATTGATGCACTAGGCCAGCGCACTGTGCACTGTGTTGTCGCACTGTACATTGTGCACTTGATGGCAAACAAAATAAGAGTCTAAGTTAAATATAAAATGTATTGCAACTAACACCCATCCAAGGGTCATTGGTACAGCATTCTATAATGCTTAGTACCATGTTAATTGTCGAAGAAGTACGTGCAGTCATTAATTATGTGTTGAGTATGATTAGACGTTTACACGGCGCTCCGGTCATAAAGTTTCAGGGCGGTGGATGAAAGAGCTCAGATAATTATGGACGTACGCATACGTAGATCAAATCGGGATCGATAAGGGATCAGGTTGGCGGCCGATCGTTTGTTTACATTGCGTGTGTGTATCGCGATCGCGGATGCTATGACGAATGCCTTGTTTGGTGTTATTTATGTTATGGTCCTGTGCCGGGGTGGTGGTTTGGATTGATGGGTTTAAACAGTACGGGGGTGATGAAATTTAGGAGTGAAAATATGTAAAATATTACCATGTTTCATTTTATAATGTTCTTTCAATTTGATAATTGCGGCAGTAGTAATATTAGGTCGGCAAACTGAAATGAGTCTTAAAAATGACGTAGAGAACACAATTTTTTTCTTCCACCAACCTACGATTATCTAATGTGGTAACGACCTAAGGTCTAATATATAATGTAACGAGAACTCGTATCCAGTAGAAATATATGGCTTAATATAGTTTAACTAAATCATGTGAATGAATTTTTAATTATGTTAGAAACAGCGTAAAAAGGAAAAACAAATTGCAAATCAAGATTCAAATTTCGAACGCATCAATGTCTATCGGCGATCGCAATGGCGACACGTTATCGCCGCGCGTTCGGCTTTGTTCGGCCGTCTTCGGCTCCCTTCAGTGATTGCAGTAAATGATTCCGCATGATGTTGTTTGCTTTTTGCTCTGTTTACACTGTCGTTTGACGGTGGGCCCTTTTTCTTTTATAGTCCTGGTAGTCAATTAGCGTACAGATACGCTGTGTTAACGACATCAACGATTGGGACGCGGGTTCGATTAATGGTCGGGTTTTCGGGTGATATGTTTTTCACGCAATTGATAGGTGCGGAAGTTGGGTAGTTGAATTATATTTCTAATATATAGATAATTTTAAAAAAACATTTTCAAAATTATTCCTCTTCTTCGATTCGACTTCTGTCGATAAGCGATAAAACACCATACTAACTTTGTGGAGCTCATAAAAATGACAATCTATAAATAAAACGGAAGAAAAACACTTTTATTATCCACAAAAAGATTTTAATTTAAACCTCAATTATTTTCGCTAAAATCTAATTAAGACGTAATTCGGCAATTCTTTCGAGGCGTGGCCCATCAGAGATTTAATCTGCGGATATCATTCAACATATTTACGATTCCGCCATAAGGATGTTACTGTTCGGCATTTAAATTATTATCACAAACCAATTTCTAGCGCGGAAATGGTTGTTCCGGAACGGTAGCTGTTTTATTGGTAACTGTAATATCTATGTTTTTTTGTAAAAGTCCGGCAGACGTAGGAAATTAAAGCTGTGCTTTGATTAATTTCAATAAACACATTATTTTGAGTATGTATGTTCACGCGCGCATGTAATGGAATGGACAGAAGTATTATTTGATTATTTAAATTCGATTTTCCACGATCTGTGTATTTTATTTACACCCAGCACTGAAGCTCAGTGAGTCTTTAGGAAACTTTAAGTTGTTTTAATCCCGCGGCTTTCCGATTCACATCCGGCACTTAATATTATGCAACAAAACTAATCAAATACGAAATCACGATTTGTTAATGTCCCGAAATGAAACAAAACGTAATCAATGGTAATGCATGACGTTTCACTCTTCTATTAATATTAAACATTCATTAGCAATATCAAAACGCACTTCTAAGAAGCTCTCATTAAAACTAGAAACTAAAAACGTAAAGACGTCAATGATGGATGGACGCGCGTCTTATCGGCATCGCGAATCGATACCGATTGAAGTATCGATAATCGATGCTTTATTTTTATCGATCAGTTTCCACGGGCAGCTGATACGGCCGCATGTAGTACAGAGACGATTATTTTAAATGAATTTTATTGATCCGATTATTGAGTTGCGATGTCTTGATTAAATGGTTTATGTTAATGATGCTTTACTGTGTACTTTGTGGGGCTTTGACTAAATATTTTATGTAGTAGAGTATTAAGTACTACATGTGTATATCCTACTAATAAATAGAAAAGTTTGTGATGGCGTATCAATACCTTTGCAATTTACGAAAAAAAAAATACTGAACAGATTTTAGTAAACTCTGACTATTTAGTCAAATTAAGAGAAAATGTTTAATAGCCTTCCAGGCGCCGGTAGCAGCAAACTTAAACTGAAACGAAAAGTCCCAGATTCAACTCTCAACAACACAAAAATACGAATGAAATATTGATAAAAAAGGATTTGCCTATCCAATAAAAACGTAGCTTAGTTTATGATTTTTATACATAAGAGAATAATTTATTAATAATTCAATTGCAAGGAATTGTTTTCACAAATCGATATTGAATAACAAAGTAGGTAACAATAATCAATAATAATTCACAGATATAATTTAGTTTGCGACCAAAAATTCTCATAGTTTCAACTCAAGATGTATCTTTAAGGTATCTCATAGTTTTGAATACACAAAACACACTATGAGGTAAGGATTATATTGTATTATAACAGTTAAGTCAACAAACCTACCTTAGTACTTCGAAGATATGTTTCGCAGTAGCGCATTAGAATTCCAGTGATGTACGCATAGTTTCCGTCAACACTCGCAATGCATAACGGGTTCTTTATTATTTTTCTATTTAATGGTATAGTATCGAGGGCAGTGAATTATGATGATATAAGGTCGACTCTTCGGTCAAAATTGAATTGGTGTTTTGGCATTTTATAAATTCCATGTTTTTTATTTCTATGAATGATTTGAGCACGCAAATCACCTGATGGTAAGTGATACAGTTTATAGACAATAGCAAAACAAACACCATGCAATACAAAGCAATGCTTGGCATTCCACTGTGCTCGCCATTCTGAGACATAAGATGTTAAGTCTCAATATGTCCAGTAGTTAGTCTGGCTATAATGTCCTATGCATGAAATTAAAATTTTAATGTAGGATAAACAGCCTGTAGAAATATTACTCAGTTTGCTAACTCTCATGAGCCTAGTTAAGTGGACAGACAGTATGTTCTCGTCACTATTGTAGGGAATTCAAAAAGGTAAAGGGAAGGGGACCATAAATGTATCATAATATACAAAAAATCTAATTTACAATAGAATATTGTTATTTCTCTTAACTTTTAACAATATTTTCCACTCATAATATCTTGACATTTTAATTATCTGGAACATATAAACTTAACCTTTAATAAAGTAATGTATTATCCTTACCCTAGAGTTAAAAATTAACACGTACGTATGACTACATTCAAGCGCGTATGATGGCCCAGACCCCAGTATGGCCTGAGTCGTGGGTGGCATAGAAAACACAGTTTATCATAAACTACACGTAAAGCCTGTAAATGCTAAAGATATCTTGATAAAAGGCTTCTTATCCAATAAAAACGTACATCAGAATATGATTTTTATTCATTAGAGAATAATTATGATAATCATTCGATTGCAAGGAAATGTTTTCTATAAAAGTGCGTGGTGATTGACTAACAAATATACAATAAATATGATGGAAAATTCAGAGTTATGCCTGGGATTCAAACCCATGACTCTCAGCAGATTGCGTCCAGTTATCAACAGGTTATTTTGAGATATAAATTAATAATTTTCTAAATAAAACAAACGTAATACGCATAAGCGTCACGACCGTTAAGTGGACAAACCCATCCGCCATATGTACCAAACACGGCACAGGAAACGACACAAACAATAGAAATTCATAAAATAGTGCCAGCAACGAGCACGACCGTACCTACCTTTTACCTTTTATATCTTAAAAGAAGAATACGAACACCGAGGTCACATAATGCATTATAATTTTATACAAAGATACAAACTGCAACAGCCAAATGAATATGCAAAGGGACGCGCGTGTAGTGCGATTGAGTTATTGTGCGGCGTGTGTGTGCGAAGTTGTGTGTGTGCGAAGCTATGTGTGTGCGAAGATGTGTGTGCGAAGTTACGTGTGTGCGTGCGCATCCGAAGAAATGCATATTTTATGACGTCTGTTCACATTCTGCCGCGGTGCCACAAAGAAATTATACGCGCATTAAATCCGTAGAGGTGTGATGGTTTTTTTTTCTTTATACCCGCACGGAGGTTTTAAATACATGTATTTTTTGAATGTAAGCTTTAAAATTATTATGTTGAATGTTGAAAATTAAGAATTGTTGAGTCACTGGTTTGCGAAGGTTGGAGATGTATTGTTCGTGGTGTTTATCCATACAAAAGTTAACTATATGAGTTAAATACAAAACCTTTTCAGTTTTTTGACCTCATAAAGATGAAACTCTTTTAATATTCACGATAACTTTTTTATATAAGTTTTGCAAAATACCAATTTACTTAGCTGAAATAGGTTGTTTGTCAAATATTGGTCCAATTTATTATTTTTTTAATTTTTTTTTATTGTCCTCTCCACAGTTTCCCCTATCCCGCGTCCCGAAGGATGCAAAGTCAGAGTCCTAAGTTAATTAACAAAGGCTCGGTCGCCATGTGTGCCGGCTTGAATGCGCTGGCTGTACGCTCCGTCGTGGACTGTGTACTTCATGTTGCGATCATTAGACGAATCATATTGTATCGGACATCGTAATGTTTACATTTAGGGATATTAAAAGGCGATTGAAATATATTTTTTCATTGTAATTAAGGTTTTGGATATGTAATTATAAGTAGCATTTGTTTGGGGTTAATAGCATATTTTGTTTGTAAATATTTTCCTGTAACCCTGGCTTTTTGTTTAGACAATTATGGTCTTCGTTATAAGTGGCGTATCAGTCATTAGCCAGTAAACAATCAATGTAATGTGTTGGAGACTCAAAAATCTGTATTTTTTTATTCTATACTTAAAAATTGGCCCCTCATTTTTAACTCTCTTTACATAATAACGATAAAAAAAAATATTACTTTTTATCAATTTCACAAAACAATTCCAAATCACAGTCAATCGATAAAAAATATCGGTACGAAATAATCGATGCGCAATCGATTCTCAAACACGGGCGACATCAAAGCCAAAAACACAATAATCGGATACAAATACAGCGATCATTCGTAAAAAAATATAATTAGACAACGGGTTAATCGCATTATCAATCGATTACTCGATGCGGGGCAATCTCGTTCCGAAATGGAACATATGTACTAATCATAAGATATTTTATAAAAATTTTGACAAGCGAGAATACTTTTATTAGAGAGGTTCCGTAGATATTTGTAGCTTTTGTACCGATGTAACAGCCAAATCATTGTTTAAAATCAGTGTTTTAAGTATTCATCATTTTATTGAAATATTAAGAAACAGGTAAACTAATAAAATCAGCTTAGTTAAAGTTTGAAAGAAATCTTACTATGTTTTGTTACTAAGTTAGTCCATAAGAAAACTAGTCTGCTCTCTCACATGAGAGACTTACCACCAAAAATCATTCGTTCAATGGTTTTGAGATCAACCGACGCAATTGTGTATTAGAGGTAGTAAGAAGAAATCACATTGAAGTCTTTTTTTACAATTTAAACTTTCCGACTTTTCGATTACTTTACAGCTATAGTGGTCACGGGGCGGACCGATTAATGCGAATTAAAAAAAATAAATTAATTTACCGGCCTACTATCTCACAGCAAAAATGTGAAAGAACAAAAACAATTCAAACGGATCCCTAAACCTCCACTTTATAACTTAACGTAATCCATTGATATTGATAAATATTAACAATCGCTTCATAAAGAATGGAAACGTCGTAACAAACCGACTAAATTACTGTAATTAAACTATTTTTTACCATATAAATTATAATTGTAGCCTCCGGAGACCACGGACTAATAAAATTATGTGAGACAAGGACGGGTATAGCTTTCTATGAGGTGTGAAAGGGACAAAACGTGTAGAAAACATTTTAATTGATGATTTTTATCGAACAATCGGCGTGTGTCATTTTTCTTAATTTATATGTGTGTTGGTGTGGCGGATATGTTGAGATTTAAAATATGTTGGTTTCTTAATTGTGTTTTGTTCACGGTAGCTGCTAACAGATGTTGACACCTCATTGGTTGTGGGTTCGATTCTCGAGTTAAATAATTAACTTTTGTAATTTTTTTACTTGAAAAAGTGATTAGTTTACATGGCGTTACTTTCTGAAGCGGTTAAAGTCGCATCGTATACTTGGTGGTACCATCCTAGCCAAATGAAACTATTTTGGACAATACTACTTAAAGGCGACAAAAGAATATCTTAGAAATATATACTTTAAAAATAGTCATAATTAAATATTCTAAAATGTCAAATTAATTTAAAACGAGAAAACAATTGACCCAAGATTTGAATCGGCAACTCAAGTATTCTTTACACCCTTAGACATACCACCACACTCCTGTCAAAGTTCATTAAACCCAAAAGCAAATATTAGCCATCGAATAGTTAATTAACTGAGATTCGAAATAACCGATCATTGAATAAATTACAGACGTGTCACATTTCACAGATAGTTGTAAACACTCTACCATTTTTGTGGCAGATACGATGGTTTTCACAGTGGGTTTAACGTTCTATGGAAATTATGTTTGTATATAATTATTCAGCTTAAACATTTCACTGTTTTATTAAGAGCAGCGGTTGTGTATGCGCTGTGGTAAGAAAGGATGATTTGAACCCAGTACTTTTTGATATATTTTTATGGCATTAATCAAACTAAGTATATTATGTCCGTATGAACGTTTTCGAAAATTAGGTCGTAAATGACTTGTCGGCATTTATAAATAGGCGTAAAGAAAATGACAAATGTAGATTAAAAGGGAAGTATAGTGCCCCTGGTTATCTTAATTGCTAAATCCATCAATTATTATTTTTTAAATTGCAATGAATAGCGAGATGAGCTTGCCGTTCGCCTCATGGTAAGCGATACGACTGCTCATGAATAGAGGCAAAACCAAACAACACCTTGAATTGCAAAGCAATACTTGACACACTGCGCTCGCCATCCTGAGGCATACCATTAAGTATCAATATGTCCAGTAGTTACTTTGGCTACAATGTTCTTCAGTCCGAAACACAACAGTGCATTTACACTGCTTGTTACCAGGAGAAATATACATTGGTACCTACCCAGGCGATCTCTCACATATGAGAGACAAGATAAAAAAATCAATGATTACTAAAAATTTTAATAAAACCTACTGGAAAAATCCCACAATTTTCCACCACATCTCTCTAGACAGGAAGATCCAATGCAGGTTACACAACGGGTTCGAATTCCAGGGCGTTTTAGGTAACAATCACGGTACATCCCGAGTGTCCCCTACGGTAATTGTAGAAACCTCGGCACTCTAATCTGCCTCAATAGGAACGAATTCGCTCAATTGGCCTCCCGACTCTGGGAACAAGAGGTACTTACGTGGCTTGTTTTTTTTTATTATACCTACTATGTAGTATATTATTTACTTAGGTATTGTCACTTATGTTTAAAGGAGATATTTATTCAACGATCTTTAAGACTAAGACTACATTTTTCATCTGTACCTATGTCTTTTTTCGTCTGTATATTTTTGGTCAATATTTGTAATTGTTTTCCGGTGTTTTGATGGTCAAATGCATGGGATCTACCATCGTGTAGTTAATTAGGTTCCTAAGTTAGATATTGGACTCTCTGAAGAAATTTTCTACAAGCTTTGCTTCGGTAAATTTTATATAAGATTGGACATTTTCGAATTGTCAAAGCAATAGTCGGTAACCAGTGGGTAACTTAATCGTTAGTTTAAAATGACTCAAATATAAATACAGAAAATGTATACTTATAAAGGAAATATAGGCGACAGATGAGAATAATTGATTCCAAATAGTCCATTCAGCAAAAGAAAGCCATTTGTGTTTTTCAATTTTATACAATATTGTTACAGATTTTAGGCACCAAAATCCTTGGCCTATATCCTCGAACGCAAAAAACAAATCACCCTATACAAAACACAATTACCCAAAGAATCATTGAGATATATAACGCGTCGCACGCAGGAGGGGCTTATCAAATAGGCAAATAGCGTTTCCCATTTATTGTGTAATGGACTAGTTTCATGTCGTCCGGTGCGCGACGATTTGCGCTTTATTGTCGTGCGACACTGAGATTGCGACACTGTTCTGTGTGTGTGTGCGCGTGTAAATACACACACACTGTGTTAATAATTGTCTTAGTTGGAAAACGTGTTAATGGTATTAGTGTGTCGCTTTGATTGCCCCGATTGTGATTGGTTGACGTCGGATTATTTTTTGGAATTCTATTTTTGAATTTTTATTGGTTTTTTTTCAATGTTTTGTTTTTGTAAATCCTTACTGACTGGAGAGGTGTGGATTAAATAATAATGTTTAATGTTACCTACGTTGGTTCAATTTGTTGGGTCAAATTGGTCCATAATAGGGGAATAGACCGACACAGGAAAAGGCCGATTGCGTTTTGTTTATGCTGCGATGTTTATATCTATTAATATATTGAACAAAATATGTTTTGATGTTAGGTTTTTCGGCCAATAATTCTCTATTTGAAATATAATTTTACTAATCATTTTTTTCTAGCTTCTTGTGTCCCATTCAAACACAGCACGGTAAAATCAATGTCCGATAAATAAATGGGGCTATTACGTAATATCCATCGTAAGTATTGACGTCATAATGTCATTAAATATTAATTTGCAATTAAATTCAGAGTCACATTTGGACTATGAATATAAATGATTGCAATGCGATCTGAGATCATAGCTTATCACGAATGGTCTAGTATCCCATACTAGGATTGTAATTAATACTGGATAAAAATTAGGTGAGATGAGAACAGAATGAAAAATCCAAGGTTTCGAGTTCAATTCTGGGGCATGTACAAATGTGTTAATCAATAATTACAACTCATATTGAACGTAGAAGAAAACATTATGAGTTAACTATAACTTTTTTTTTATTTGCTAAGATTCGTTGGTGTACAAAAAAGAATAAAACGAATAACAAAATTCTAGCTCTTATATGAATTCGTAATTAATATATTTGCGTGAAGGATATATAAAATATAATGAGAATATCTGAAAAAATGACCGTAACAGCTCATAATAACTGCGAATATAATATCTTCTTACAATGAAATTATTTAACTGTCTTTGTCCGTTTAATTCATAAGCTAGGTACAAGGAAAACCCGAAAATAAAAATATTTGGTACACAAAAAGTCTATAAAAGTAACAAATAATTGATTGTAGAATGTAGTGCATTCACAATGGTTTTTGTATCGTTTTTTGCGAAAACAAATTAATAGCACATAATTTGTTCGGTCTGACTCTAATGTGCGAAATAAATAAGGTCGTTTATCCGGATGTCATTAGTAATAACATAAAATAAAAACTAGAAATAGAGTGATGAAAGTCGCTTTTTTTTCAAACAATTTAAGCTCGCGCATTTTTTTGTTTTAATTATTTTATCAGTTGTAATTGTAATAGATTTGTTTTTTAGTTATTTTAGTTTTGTATCAGTGTATGTGTACTTTAATGAATAAATAAAGGTTTTTCTATTCTATTCTATTCATGTGTCCCCGATGGTGTGGACAGAAGTCAGTAAGTAGTAATTTGCATTCCAAAATATGATGTCGGATAAGCATAAAAATGGCACTTTTTATTAAAAGCACGAGTAAATTTGCATTTGTTATATTTTTTTAAACAATAGTTATTTTAGAACATTTGCGAACCTTACATATTATTAATTAAATAATGTTAGTACTTAAAATGTATATAATTACTATATTAAAAATATTTAAAACATTTTCTAGTGCCTTAAAAGTACATTACCAGGTCAAAAAACTAAGGTTATGAAACCTTTAGAGTCAGTGAAACCGATCCTAATGAATACTAATTGAGTCGCGAGAAACACTTTTAGCAAACTACTAAGTCCCAGTAAACTTGTTAAATGTTCTAGATTCTGAAATATATTTTGCATAGTTTACAATTGTATTTACGACGCGAAATTCAAATACATTTAAATGTGTACAATTTTAATACACACTAATATTTTACAGCCAATGCTCACGTTGATTAAATAAATTGATATTTTATTCAAACACTTAAGTTAATAGAATATGATGTGTGGAGGTTTTGTAAATAATTTCAGCAAGACTCAAAATACCTGTCATGTCATTTATTGTGAATGTTCATGGGGGGTTGTTTTAATAATTTTCTTAATGTACATATTTGTATGTTTTGTATTGTGGTATATACATAATGTCTAACTTACCGCTCGCCTGAAGTTTCCTTTCTTGCGAATCATCTCCATCCATCGCTGATTGCTTTTGAAAGTATCCCTGAATAAAATACGCATTATTATAATTGAAATAGTTTTAACTGTTCTTATACTATAAACTCGCATCTTTAACTTTTATATCTACGTCATCATTCATTTTCTTCAAACAAACATTGACAAAGAATATGAATAAGGTATATGAATATTATTTACTCCCGTGCAAATTATTCTGACGTAACAGGTAATCTATAAAACTACAAAATCAATTCTAAATATTCTCTTACACATATGAAGCTGCAGTATCCTTGAAAAAACGTAGCATAAGTTTAATTCTTATTAGTATATGTTTTCACTAATATATTACAACATCCGTGAATCTAACAAGAAGTTGATCTACTATATATGACATATATAATTCATATCATATAGGTAGGTCCTACACCTCCGTACATACAACAAAAAACCCAAACGCGTATCAATCAAAGTATTACTAGTTATGCCCGTTGACATTTGTATCGAATTAAAATTAAAATATTCATTAGAAAAACAACTTTTTCGTTTTATTTTCATACGGATACTACCAGTTTTTGTTGTTATTTAAGTCAGTTACAATTATATAAATTAATAATCTGTACAATAATGCCTTATGTGTGGGTATTTGAGATTAGGTCCTGTTTAGTTTTTAGTTTGGTTCCCAGGCCGTCTAGCAAAGGTTTGTATAAATGTTTATTAAATTGAACATTAAATTTCCATCAATTTATTTTATCGGAATTGGGTAATTTATTAAGCAAATTTAATGAAACTACGTCCTATTATATCAGTAGTCGTTGACCAGGATACTAATTAGATATCTGAGGCGAACTATTAACAAACAAAATTCGATATAAAAGCGCGCAAAATCGATTTTTAACTCTCAATTCAGGATTCAAACCCGCGTCAGAACAATTAGCATACATTACAAGCCACGTTATTCGGCTTTAATTTATTCAATAGCCGATCGATTTGTATATCTAACCTTTTATGTATTCCGGATACTCACTTGCATTTGTAAATGAGCCAAATCTTCCAAATTCTTTCTCATTATAATGTTCTGTTGGTCGAATTCGGATACACTGTTGCCGGCGCTCGATGTTGTCGATTGCTCCTTTGAAAACACATGTATTTAATAACTAGAAATGGATTGGTAATTTCTTGATATTACGAGAGTTTCGGTAAAGTATTGTGACGTGTCTTTACGTTTAACTAAAGACGGGTTATTCCGTCAATGTGGATTCTTTGTGGTCAATAATGTATTGTGCATAATAAGGAATTAAATTTATCAAATATCCAATTTTAAATATTTGTTCTTGAATTTCCAAGTCTCAAACCCATTTGTAATATCACAATTACGGAAACCTTCATTTCAAAGAATCTGTTTTTGTTGCCTCAAATTCGGGTCTGGCGGTACGTATTTCGCGTAAAACCTAATATTTTTGCGTAATTACTTACCTGGCATGTATTTATTTGAGATCGATTTTTTGAAGATAATGATTAGCTTTAATACATCAGCCTCAATTTAATTTTGTTAATAATTTTACATCGTTAATTTTCCTCATCGCACTAACTTCTAATAGCTATAATAAGAGACTGATTTTTTCTTACACGTATCAATAATACAAAAAATATCGAAAATTAAATAATTATCAGTAAGATATCATAAGAATACCACAGTTCAACCAAAGTTTTCGATGTTGATCTTCCTATCGAATTACTTTGCTAATAACTAGATTTTATTTTTACAGTACTTTCCTTATGACGGAATTACACGTCACCACAAAACAATCCCGCATATATTGCTGCAAAGCTGATTCTCACCTGTCCATCAGTGTCCCTGGACACACTGAGGTCGAGGGTCTGGTCTCCATCATCAGAACCGCTGCCATCTTCCTCCTGGGACCTGTTGAACAGCCTCATTGACTGGTGGTTTATTATCTGCAGGGCTCTTTGTCTGTAATAAAATTCTTATTGAAAAAGATATTGCAGCTTCTTTTAGAAAGTTAGGATGGGAAAGTGTAAATTAGATGGGAAATTGAGAGAACATTTCGTTTCTACGATTTACTTTTTAAGTTGAAACTCAATATTTTTGGTAAAAAGGCTTTTTACATTACAAAAAATGAATTGTTATTTAAAAAAGCAAACGGAGAAATGCTAAATATATTTAATATACATTATAAAAGCGGAAAAAGTATAACAATATTTTATTTTTCGGGTCTATCGGGTGTTTTGCCATGAGCTTTTATTAACTAGATATTTCAAAAATTATATGAATTCTGGAAGATCACGAGCCTACCTCTGCGCTTCTAAGTCGTTGTCTGGAGTTTTCGGTGGTGTAATATTTGTTGAGCCTTCGTCTTCCGTCGCTGATGACGACCGTCTGATACTCCTCTCAGTTCCATCCTCAATTGTTGAGTCGTGCCGTCTCTTCAGGCTTAGAGGTAGCTGGGTGAAGGGTTTGCCTAGAGTAACGAAAGTTTTGTAAGCGAAACATATTACCAAAACATCTCCGATTTTTTATGAAGCCTACGCGCTATAGAATGCAATATTCTATGAGTTATTAACCTTTATAGAATCGATACTTTTGTGAGATTGAGATACAAGCATCATTATTGTAAGTAAATTATGATGTTACCCAATATCCGTCGTATAAAGAATGGCAATCAGATATTGCGATATTGATAGGTTTTGTTTGTCTAATATAATTTAAGCGGCAATGACATTCAACATAACAATTCAAACTCACCTTGAAGTGCTTCCAGAGCTCTAATCTGGCCCGTGATAGCATCAGCCACTTCGTTCGACGACAAACCATAGATCCCTAGCAGTTCTTTCATTGTATTCATTGCGTAATCTCTTAATATCCTATTTGTAGCGTTACTAGCATCACCGTTCTGCGGAGTGTCCAGCTCCATAGGCTCTTGACTTTCTAATCTCTCGTTAGAATTTAAATCCCGACCTTTATCCTCATCGGATTCGGAATCCCTTCTCCGTGGAGGCGAATTCGTCTTGATAAGTTGCGATATAGCAAAAGGATTTTTGGCACAAAATGATTTGCTTTGCAAATTGGTAAAATTCAACATTGTTCTGTCATTGTCTCCTTCTTGGTTCATCTGTAAGCTGTGGATGTAGGACCGTTGGAAGGAGTCAACTTTCTTGTCCTCCGGTAACCTGTTTTGGTAATTCGTGTCTATGTTTTCGTTTGAGTCGGTGCTCAGTCTCCTGCTGAGGTCGACTGCGCCTCCTTTTAGAAGACTGAAGTTCTTGACGCCTATTTTTGGGTACGTTTCATCTTTGTCTTCCATTCTTTCTGGGGTTGTTCTGTCGTTTCCGTTTACAGGGCTGCCGGCGTCTTCGTAGTTAGCACCATTGGACTCGTCTGAGAAGGCGGACGTGTTGGGAGCACACCTAGGTTTGAAGTTTTTTCTTTTGTTCCTTTTTGGCATGTTGTAGTACGGGGACATGTCGGTGCTATGGTCCTCCTGGTGGTCGCTAGACTCGGGCCAGGCCGCTGGGCCATGGTGCAGGTAGATGGGGTCCTCGGGCGCCGGCTGCAGTCTCTCGTGTATAGATTCCTGGTGTGCGGCCATCGCAGTAGTCATTGCAGTGATTGGACTCTTTCGAGGTCCACAACCTGAAACGAGTCCGTTCTGTTGACAAAAGAAATACATATTAAAATAATTTTACAAATCTTGGCAGCTTCAGTTTTGGCTTTTCTTTTGTCTAATTTTGTAAATGAAAAACTGAAATGTGATTGTTCATTTAATTTTCACATCAACACTATCGCACATTCACAAATGGTGCAAATATGTAAATATTATAACAATATATTAAAAACTGTACTATATTTATAAATACGACGTGCGATCTGTAGACAGTTTATTTAACGCTTCGTATAAACAATCAAAAAACTCAATACAATTTAAGTGTTCAATCATAACAGTGATTCATTTTCGATATGAGCCGAAACAATGTGTGCGAGATACAATGGTCTTTGTGGACGGTGAGATTAGCTGAATGCTGCGGAATGTTTTGTGTTTATACGCGCACACATTTGTATTGTTTTCAAAATTAAAAAATTATATCGCTTATTTTGTGTTGCGTTTTGTTGTGACCTTAGCAGACCCTGAGTTTTTGCTCACCACTTTTGATGTTTGCTGTTGAGAGTATTTTCTCTCTTGGTTGTAAATTTACAATTTTTGGTACAAGCTTATTGTAGTACATAATTTATTTTACAGATTTACTAAAATATGCATTTTATAACCGTAAATTAAAGTTTGAACTCAATATTATTATGTATTAATAAGTAGAGTAATTTCCTTACCTGAGAAGAAACTTCATGGATCCATCATTACTTAAATCTCCTAATAAATATTTTAATCAGTCTTCGTGATCAGCCAATGTAGCATCTGTAACAAAAAATACACACGTAAGAAAAAACACCTCATAAAAGTAACGGGCAAACGAGTTTGTAACAAAATTGTGTAAAATTACATATTATCGAATATACTGAGCGTATCGTGGTCTAGTCTCATTAATTCTATATTATTATACCAAAATTACTTTTATGATAAAACTTATGTTAAAAACATAACATCAACGAGATGAAATACTTAAAAACTAAAAACAGGTCACGGAACGCAATTTCGAAATTCAAATTTTTGCCTAAACAAAACATTCCGTTTCCTTACTTACGTAATGCTGTAATTTAAAAATAATGATAGCCAAAAAAAGAACACGCATCGATCATGGCTGTATGATATTAATTATATTCAACATATTAGATCTATTTTCGAGAAAACGAGATTGCTGCGAGGCGTGTGGAAAAAAAACGTGTATTCATGACGAAATTGGTACGGTTTGGTGTACAATTACTTATTAAAGCTAATACAAAACGGCCTTCGCGAGCGGTCAGTTATTGGGCTATCGTTAACGTGAAATGGAACGTCGATTACTGTTTATTACAAAAAATAGCGGATGCTTGCAACTTTGTAATGCCAATCCCAACTGCAGAGCAGTTTTGCGAAAAGAATTGTTTGTAAAAATGCTTTTATCATTTATTTTCAGATGGATTTCGTTTTGAAGCAATCATAAGGGCATAATAACAACGCGTTCATATTTTATTTTAATTTGAATACATTTCAAAATAGTTGTGCCACTTAATTTGTAATTACAAAATCATATTCTTTACGGTATTTTTCTAAATTGATACCTCATTATGCTGTCAAGTCGAAATTAAATTTGAAAATACCCAACAATTTTAAAACCCAATTTACGAATTGCGTATTAACCTTCTAATACAAAAATAAGGAAATAATGTATTGTATTATTCAATATTTTATTGTACTGGACTATATCGTACTCTCGATTGTAGAGGAGGCTCGTGCCCTGCACTAGGGGACGTACTATATATAGGCTGATACAGAAATTACTCTGTAAAGAGATAAATGTATGCTATCTTGATGAACAAGTTTATTAAATGAATATAACATAATTTAAAAATTAAACTGTCATAACGAATTAGAATTGCTTTAAAATCATTTTTTATACAGTATTTTTTTTAATTTTCTTTCAGTCTATTTGTTTTTTTTTGCCATTCACTTTTTTTTTCAGCAATGACAATAATATTTTTCTGCCATCCGGTTGTGTCTCCGGTTTTTACATTATAATAAGTGAATGATCTAATAACACGAACATGTGTCCGTATGTCCGTGTTTGTGTGAAACGGCAAAAAATTGACGTCTGTTCAGATCATTACAATATTTTGAATATTTTGAGATACGGTGTATCCATATGTGATTGCACGATTGGTTAGTAACTACTCGCCTTTTATGGATAGAACGCAAATAAATAGTATAATACTATAAGTTTGTGTACAATAAAGATTTAAATTATAATAATAATAAATATTTGAAGACAAATACCACCTGGACAAATGTGCTGCAACGAGACATGATAGTATGCAATATTTCTGATGACGTCATGAATGGGGCGAAGCGGAAGAAGAATGTGAAAAAGGCTGACTCCACCACCATGTGCGATTCATAGATTGGAAGAAAAAGAGAGAGAGAGAGAGGGTAGAACGAAAATATATTTTAGCGAATTTTTGACCGTGATATACTTTGTTACAAATCTGTATACCTATTGGTATTTAGGGGTTCTTTTATTTTCATTTTTTTTAATATTACGATATTTTCTATGTATTACTTTGTATTATAATTTAAACAATAAAATCATAAAGAAAAATTGTGTTCTTCATGAAAGCTTGTGAATGACTAAACCTTTCATATACTACTTGAGAAGAAGAATCAATACAAAAACACAATTCCTAAGCATATCACAGTTAACAGCCAAAACCACATGTTAATATTAGTATGTACTATCTTATAACAAACATTAGAAGGATAATGCTCACATTTGCATCGATTCTCAGAATCCGTTGCTCGTGTCAATTTTTTATTTCGCCATTATGATGTCGTGTTTAGATTTTGGATATATTAAATAACTGTATACATTAAATGTAAAAATCTTTTGGATATAATTGTGTCACGTAGTCAAATAAAGTTATATTTTAGTTTATTTTCGCCTAATACGCATGTTGCGCAAAAAATATTTCGCTTCAATTGCCTTTCACTATACTTTTTTTTATTCCAAAATATCTCTTTATGACAGCACTGATTTTGACAACTTAGATACTCATTACAGATTATCTAAAATCTATTGGCGTGTGGCGAAATTTGGAACTAAAAGGAAAATTAAAAAAAAACACGTTATTGCATTATTGTTCTCATATTAAGTATTAATACTCGTTATGTAATAAATACTATTAACGTGTTCAATATAGTAAAAATTGTTGAGAGACGGAAGAAAAACTATTCTTTTCATTTTGCCAACAGCGCTTTAGGCAACAGAATATTGTAGACGTACACTGCTCTTTTAATTTACTTTTTTCGACAAATTACCATAGTTAATTTGAGGTGCAGTGCAGTCCTCATACATTATATTAGTAATTAAAAAACTGAAACAGCATTGGTTAAACCTAAAACCGCTTTACAGTCTAATATCCAACTGCCAACGTCCTTTGTCAGGTCGACGCTCCAACCATTTTTTCTAAACAAATTAAAATTAAATTACCGTACAAAGCTACCTAATCACAAGACTACTAGGCACGTGACACGTTGACAGTGTCGATGTATCGATAACCTGACAGACGGGAGCTTTATCGATATGTCGATCTACATTAATTTCGAGATCGCATGGCCTTATTTCGACACGCTAAACGTACGTATTGTGACATGGTATGGGAGGTTCGTGTGCTATGTTTTGAGAACAGTAAGTGTAAAATAGATATTGTAGAATTTAATGTTAAGGAAATGTGTCACACAGAATAAGACCTTAACAATAGTTTCATTGCTAGGCAGAAATCGCTTCTAAGTACAAAACTTGAACGTTAGTGCTCAGTTTACACAAGTTTACCCGAAGGAGTTTGTTAAATTATTATACAGATTTGTTTAGTATCAAGATTATCTCAAGAATTTCCTTAACCATCTGAATTAGTGATAATTAATTATAACTCTGAAAAGCCAGAGATGTATATTGAAGCCTTAGTTTTTCACACCAAAATAATACCTAAATACATGTCTACTCTGTAAAGTTTACAATCGTTTTCATCTTCACAAATGTTTTAGAATCATTCGAATTTACAATTATTTGAATTTAGAATAATTCGAATTCAGAACCACTTTATTGAAGAATGATTTGAATTTAGAACCATATAAAATGAGATCCATTTGTATTTGGAGCTAGTCTGCATTATATAACCTAGCTTAAACACCAATACATTAGGACCAAAGCGTCAATATCTAGAAAGAAATCCTTGACACGCGACACGGTGGAGGCATAAAGGGCCGCATTATCCTCTGCACGTATGAGCCGAGTCCGTTTGGCCGCCATAAATGTTAAACTTACCGTTTTTGGTCTAGCCTTGTGGGGAACAATATTCAATAATTACAATAAAGCCACATATTACACGCGTGCGTAATACTTGACGTGTTGATGGAGTAGCAGTATTAAAAGTGTGATTTATTGAGGATAAAAAACTATTAATTTTATTTGCAAAGCAAAACACTTCGATTCGGAGATCATCGGAGGAAGCCTATGTTAGCAGACTTCCATTAGTTGAAGAGACAGAGAAAGAAAATGGTTACATTCTTTGATTTAATTTTATTTCGTTTTCGGCACATAAAATTTATTATATCATATTATCATATATTTAATATCTTGATTGCTATAATGAAAATTAGACATTAAAATATTGCAATCTAGTAAAATTCTTATCAATTATGATCTACCTAACATTCTGCATAAACAAAATTTTACTCTTTCAAATATACTGTACCCACAATCAGAGTTGCACTACGTGTTTCATCGCAACTGTGTGTTAATAGAAGCACGTTCATATCATATAAGCGTCCTTGGAGTACTATTTAATGAGTGAAATATAAAACTTTTTCAATGAATAATATCTATTTATTTTAATAGTCGACCGTAGATGGCGCTAGTGTATCTAACACGACCATTTACGTAGCGAATAAAAAGGTATTAGGTTTTATAGAATTTTAATATGGTTTTATGATATTGATTTTTTGAGTGATAATGTTTGTTTAAAATAAACGGCGCGATTAAAATATATAAGGCGAAACTATAGCTTTCTAATCGTTTCTGTCATTGATAAATCTTTATTTTATTTTTAAAACAAAAATGTTGCATTTTCTTTTCCGTCTTTGTTTAAAGCTAATACAAGATACAATAGAATGTCTAAATAAATATACTATTTTTAAACTCATTGCAACATTCTATCGCAATATAATTTTATGGTTAGATGACAATCAGCATTGTAAAATTCTAAAAATCCATTTGTATTGTCGCAATTCGTGTTACAAGCCTAAAGTCTCTTAAAAACAAAATCAAATACACGTAATAGTCTTTAAAAGTAAAAATCAGGCCAATACATTATGCGAGCATTGTAAAGACTGCATTGTGTGAACAAAGCATTATGCCATATCTTTTGTGAATTGCGTATCTTTACAAATCTTTTATCTTGTAATTACTTGTTGCTAAATGACTTAATTGAGAAGTGTGACCTTTGGCACCGTTATTTCACCGGGTTGTAAGTCTACGAGTTGTTTCGTGGTAGGATTTGGGTTTCCATCCCGGTAGTGACAACCGTATGGAATGGTGAAAAATTAAATTATTTTTAAAATTGTATCGCGTTTTCAATTTATATTCTTTGTTGGTAGGGCCGACATGATTTTTACGACAAACAAAAGAGGGAAATCTTTATTTGGATAGCACTCTATGTACCAGGCAATAGAGCCAGGGTGCATATACACTTTTTTGAAAATATTATACTACCTAAATTATCAAGGATAATGTATCTAATCTAATCTCTAATCTAATAGTGAAATATTTTTCAAATCGGTCTAGTAGTTTCAGAGCCTATTCAATTCAAACATTCAAATATTTTCTATTTATAATATTAAGTATAGATATCTAAATAATAAAAAATACATATGAATATAGAAATATATGTAATATTAAACGCACAGACAGACCTCCTTTTCTTGTGTATATGCTGTATCACAATCAATTGTCTTATAAGACAATGTATTAGGAATTTCGATCGGACACAATAGCTTTGTGAATTGTGACGTAATTTTGGACGCCAAAAGGTCTTCGGTCATTTGAATCGAAAGGCGACTTTTTTAGTACTGAGGCACGTGTTTTAAGCTCTAGACGTCTAGATTGATTTAAATTGTTGCCTATTTTCGTACTGTCTGACTTTTTTCGTATGTTCCATACAATCGACATATCCACATTAGGGCCTATTCGCAATAGGCCCATGTGGTGGACTATATGGCCTAACCCCTCTCAATCATACTATCGATTGTAGAAGAAGGCTTGCTCTACAATACTGCAGTGAAACATTTATTGGCTGACACATACAATCAAAATCTTTGATGTATAACGGAACATTTTAAAAGTGTAGGATATTTAAAAATCATCACTAATGCTAAGCTTCACTCAACCTCAAAATTCAAACGTACTATAGCCGCTAATTTGCGCTCACAAAAACAATATTTATTCATACACACCTACACGCGGTGGTTTTAATAAAAATACATAATTATCGTCGTCTAGAGGTAAACAGAAAACCGCCGCGGGCTTCTAAGTAATTTAAAAAACATGGCGATTCGAAATTACGTTAATGTATGAAAAATAAGATAAGACGTTCCGCCCACGCGATCTGGTCCAACTAATTTAATTATTAACTCGATTAATAGGCTGTAATCGGTTATATAACGATGAAATGTCGATTAAGCATCGATGTTTAGCATAACATACAAAATCGTATAACAGTTTTACGATATGCTAACATATTTGTGTTACTGCCGATTTTGCGACTGCGAATACGTTATGTCAATATTAGCAGTATGGAGTAAAAGTTTGCTACACTTTGAAGTCATTATTTCTTACTTATTACAAAACATATTATTTAATATTTGAAGTATTGTGTTTAAAATTCGAAAAATCTTTATTTAAAAATCGAGAAAAAATACTGGCTGTTTTAAACCGGTGTCAAAATATAAAAAGATATAAAAATGTCAAAGTTTAAAAATGGAACGAATTTGAAATGATCGAGCACCGTCGCGTCGCGTCGCCGCCGTAGTTTCGGAAGCCGAAACTGCTCTAAAGATTTACAGTCCGACCGCAGTATTTGACATGTTACAATTATATTTCTAATTCGCATTATACTTTCTTTTACCGATAAATATGTTTTATAGATCGACTTTATCAGTCTGATAATATTATTTAAATTTGATATTAAATTTAATTTTATAACACTTAACGTGTCATATACATATACATATTATAATATATAAAATTAGAATACAATTAAAAATGCTACAAATATCCTATTTCCGCCGGTTGGCACTTTTATAAACGTTTGGGTGAAGTGTCGGACGCGTGTATTCGGCCAGTAATCATTATAGGCCGTAAAGTGACCAATAAAACCGATTAGCGCTGCATTTGAATATTCAAATATCGAACCGCTTCCAAATTGTGAATGAAATTTGTTCGAAGCGGCGTTGACGTAGTAACAATACAGAGTAGGCATTTTGTTTTTAATTTACACATTTTTATAATTTGTTTCTTTTTTTTAACGGTGTTTAAGCAGACGATGTATGGTAACATAAAAATCCTACATGAAATATAAAATTTAAGGGAATAAATAAAATTTATTTAAGGTGAAATAAAAAATGAAAAAGAAAAACAAAAAAGATTTTTCCGTGCTACGCTTCCGCCCTACGTGCGTAGCGTGTCGCGCAGTTCGTAGCTCTACGCGCCAGAAGCGGAACTACCGCGCTTTCTCGGCTATTACACGATTGCTCTATCATACATTTTTTGTATGGATTTCGGAATATGTTTTATTACTTTTACATTTTATTATTATGTTGTTATTTGATTATTTTTAGATCGGTTTAAATTATATTTTAGATGAAATGATAAGGTTTCTCATTGAAAGTGATTTTTATTGAATTCGTGAAACAAATTTCGATCAATACATTTTGTTATAAAATAGTATTTTTATAATTTGACTACAAACATATATGGTAACAATTGATGCGGGAGTTGATGATGGACTTTTCGTTTTTGAGTCGTTGTACAAATAACTATAACCCCGCTAAAATGATTTAAAAAAAACTATCGATAAGCCAGAATTAAGATGTATATAATTACATAAATAAACTTTATTATTATGAGCCTATAACATACCACATACTTATAGATTTTATTAATTTGACACAAATATTAAATTTTTACTCCGCCTAGTGAAAGTATACAATTTGTACAAACATGCGTAATTACTCAACATATTAATCATAGCGAGATTGACGTGGAAAGTTAAGATTTGAAAACCAGTAGTTAATGTTGTTGTCGGTAAAAAAAAACTTATTATGGCGATAAACTATGTAAACACTCGTTTATACCACAAAAGAAGCTCTCGAAAAAAGATTGGTTACGTGTCACAATATTAAAATGGTTATTGAGGTGCTTGAGTATTTGCTTACTCTATTAGAGGTTATAATTTAGTAATATTATGATTACATTGTGGAGTTTGTGTACCATTAATAATACATAAACAATCGCACTTAATTAATTATTTAAGTGACGAAATATTTGAAAGGTTCGGGAATTGTTAAAAGTATAAATTATATAATCTAATGATTTAAACGGGAATAATGAATATTTATTGACATTAATTGATAAAGTAAATTTACAAATATAAATCAGATGAATTATACCTATACTATAAGAAGCTATTAATATGTTTACTTAGCGATATTAAATATTTTTGTACATAGTCACATGATTCATATATCTTAAATTACTTGTCCATATTATTACATTGATCCCAATCTCCATGTTCTACGGTAAACTTTGTCTATTACCATGCAACTGGAACTTAAAAAAAAAACTTAAAAAGTCAACGTTCTAAATTCAAAACGGCGTTCGAATTATGATTTAAAACGTGTTCCGGAGAAACTGGCCGAACGTAAAAACGTATATCTAGCGGCGACCGAGCGTCATTATACATACGAGTAATGAGTGGTACACACTGCCACAAAGCGGACATTTAACCTTGTCTTATAAGATATGGGGGATAAACAGTTAATATGCTTAGTTTAAAGATTATTTTTTTAATCAGAGGATAATTACTAAAAAATATAGTACAAAAAAGCTTGCTAATGAATTAATAAAATACTTTACAATAGTATTTTTCACATAGAATCATTTTAAGGGAATAGTGTCGGTTCGACTTTGTGAATTTTTATTGCCTAAAATTATAACTAGTAGTTCTAATAACTCAAATTACATATTATAAACACCTATACATTTCACTATATACGGTCATGATTAATTAATCATAATAAACACATTATAATTACAAAATGCGTTCGCTTATTAATCAAACAAATCTCGAGCCATTAACATTTATAACGTAAAGCGTAAAAAGTAGTTTTTGCGTAGGATTGATGGAAACGATTTTTTGAACTTCTGCGAAATAATTAATTAAAGTCAACACATAATAAATTTTAATAGCCGTAATTTATGGATGTAATAAAATATTAATAACACGTTTTCGTATTGTTCACAAATCAACGTTGTGCGTGGTAGAGTAGGGGTCTCAATTGCTCATTGTAATAGTTCCATGCGGTAATGGAAATTACGAGCAGATTAAATTAATGTTCATAAAAACATTTTATTTTATTATAGTAAGAATTAGTAGCACAATATAAAAAGTCAACTTTACATGTCATAGAGAACTCCCAAAAGCTTTAAAACAAATGTCCGCTACACTCGCTCGTACCACGAAGATAGTGTACTTTATAATAATATAATGTTTCAAATATTTCAAGGCTAACCGTTCTCAGCTGTCAATCATAATAAGCTGTTTGTCTCTGTCTAGCCCGTTATTTTGTGTATTCACCCGTCTCACTCCCACCCATGGGCCCGATCGACCGCCGCGAGTTCTTTATTTGAAAATTTGATTTTAAATGTGGAATGAATAAGCATTATCTTAAGGAATACGTTCTTTTATTTGAATTTTTAATTTCTTTTTTAATCCATCGACTACTGGCTTTGTTGTGTTTTTATTCATTTTCGGGCTGGATTTTTGTTTTTATTCATTTACAGCCAGGATTTGTGTTCTTTAAGATTTATTGAGAGATGTAAATGTGTTCTTTGAGTTGTGGAACATGTGTTCCCCACTTTTTTTTAATTTAACGTCGGCGCTTTGTACGATAAATATTTTATTACGTCCACGTTATAATTACTTGTATTTTTGTGTTTCCCGAAACTGTTAATTAAAGTTTACGCCATATGATATATTGTGAGGGACTAGCATCGTTGTAGTTTATTTCATACACCTTATCCTTTACCTCTCCCGCATCGATTTTTTAAAGTAAAGGAATATTTCTGACAATCTACAAATTATCGATTAGAACTCCATAATCTATATTCGTCCAAATGATCTCATTTTGACATCACTTATATCATATAAGTTTTGATACAATGTGTTTAGTTTAGCGCGAAGTACCTTTGTTATTATTAAGAATCGCATAAAAATGTTTACGAAACAAGATCTGGCGGTGATCATTGGAATGGAATTCTCGATGGAATTCGTTAGGTTTGTTATTGTAAGATAATACTACAATGTAGCTAGATGTGCTGGCTCCACGTCTGCACGGCCCACGTGTTTTTGCGCTTATTTTGTTTACATTAATTTTTCGACGTAGTTTTACTTGCACTTAAGAGAATAGGTATACCGTATAAGCAGATAGTCACGTCATAGTTTAGGCTTACTTGGGCTTACGTAATGATTTCCAGCGGACAAAATTATCTGAATACAGTCTGTATGGAACACATTAAATTAGATTTTTTTCATTATTTTTTTAGTATTCTAAAATTACATTTACTAATGTTATTTACAAGATCGTAATTTAACACGTTTGGTGTGGACACTTAATGGATTCAAATAAAAAGACCACCCTGTAACTAAGACCCACCGCGACAGCGATAAGCGGTCTGCGGTACGCACAAATCTGCGAACCTACTTTTAGTAACATAACACCACCTCTGTAAACATGGTTAAGCGTATCAAGTATATACGCCCTTAACGTCATTCCCAGAAGTTTCATATCATAACATAAACCACCATCTTATATTTATCGTTACTAAAACAATTGACAAACAAAAATGAACTTTATAACACCCGCGTTAGAAACAAATGTATAAAAAAGAGGTGCAATAATAAATTTGCAGCAATAAAGATTTGAATTTAAAGATGTTTGAAATTGGAACGGGTGCGTTGACAAAGTTCGTTAGTGCCGTTGGAGAGATTTATTTCTTTGTGAATAAGGTTCGGTATTCGAAATTTAAACTCTATGGCTTGTCTGGCGGGATGCAGGTGTCCTATTAGACTGTTTAATTTTTAATTACGATGAAAGCTTAGGCTGAATAATTCAGCCAGTATCATTACGTTGTATTATTAGTATCGACATAATTATATTATTTATGCCTACATTTCTGCAGAATCGTTTCCAGCTAATCATATTCACGCAGTAACAAAAAGTATTTAAATTGAATCATGACTAAACTATAGTTCGCTTTGGATGGCGCGGAAACTATTAAAATTGTTGCTATGTGCGGTCAGCTAGCCAAATTCATGCATGCATAGCATGACTCTTTGACTAGCTTTAAGTATGTTTAGTCCTTATGTCCAACAAATTTAAATTCTATTATAAAAATTTCAAAAGTCTGAAAATGTTTATGCGTGACCATTTGTAACTCGGAATCGAACTTGGGACCGCACAGTTTACATGCCAGATCGCTGTCACTAAGTCAATGACAATATACAATTATGTAAGCGTCATGAATAAGACTGATTCACGTTATTAGTGGAAACATTGTCATCGTACTGCGGTTGCATCAACACATTATTTTGTATGTATGAAATGTCCTGTGACGTCACCACTACATACTTTTTTCAAACGTAGTCACATACTTGTATTGTCGAGTATATGTATATACATGATCCTAGTGGCAGATTTTTTTTTATATTTAAAAATTATCAATTTATAGCCACATTGTACCCGAAACCTATAACGAGGGATTAACAAAACGCAAAGGGATCGGTGTTCGATTTAAATATTTAACATTGAAGAAAATGACGTTTATCTACTAATTTAAAGTCCAAGTACCACAGTATGGAATGTGAAAAGGCCTCAGACATGTTTTTAATATTAAAACGTTTGTTTTCCATCGTTAATCGATCGCCATTTTCCTGTCAGCGAAGGACAGTGACAGACATGTTGAAATGCGTTTGACTTGCAAACTGTGCATAGAATTATAATGGATATTTATTATAACAATAATAGATGTTGAGAATTATGTATTCGTTTCATTGCTCGCCATGTAAATTGTGAAGCACCCACTTACCTAAATATAAACGTTAATGGTTTGAATACAATGACGACAGCACGCCAGACGCAATTGCGTTACTTTGTCAGTTATTAGAATTGACTTTTGTTATAACTATGTGTGCGAAATAAAGTTAATATATCTCTATACTCGCTGTTAAGTTAATGCAGTTTGAATTTTATATGTTTAGAGCGTAGTAGAATGCCAAGCATTGCTTTATAATTCTTAGTGTTGTTTGGTTTTGCTACTGTCAATGAACGGTATCACTTGCCATCAGGCGACTGGCGTGCTCGTCTCACCATTCAATCTAAAAAAAAAGAGCCTATTTTGATATCAAAGTCACAGTATCTACGAATTGAAAATCATAATATTAAAAACTCATATTCATTATTTTTCATGAATGATTTCAGTATTATTCTGTATCAGCCCATATACGTCCCACTGCAGGGCACGGGCCTCCTCTACAATCGAGAGAACGATTGAGAGTGGTTAGGCCATATAGTCCACCACGCTAGCCTAGTGCGGGTTGGCGGACTTACATACCATAGAAATTTTATAAATCGCTATGGTATGCAAGTTTCCTCACGATGTTTTCCTTCACCGTTTTAGTGCGTGGTGATTGATTATCAATACACACATGGCTCCGAAAAGTCAGAGGTGTGCCCTGGGATTCAGTATTATTATAACAATGTTATTCAATTTAAAACCTCAGAATTCTTACTTTAGGGGTACCGATCACTCTACCCTGTGTACTTTAGTTGCGTTTTGTTCCTATAAATTCTGTTGTACATATCTATATTTTTATTTGACCTAAGAACCTATTCCTAATAGTATTAAGTTTATGTTCTTCATATCACGTCATTGTTTATTTGCCCACTTAATTTGCCGAACCCGGTCACTTGAGTAAGAGTAAATATTTAAACGTATCAACTGATTTTTTTTTTATAACGTTCCTACGCTGTTGTCAGATTATTGATATAAATATTTTAAGAGGCAAAGGTGTTTTGTTATAATGCCAGCACAATTAATGAAGCCAACTATAATAAAACCTATTATTATATTGCCTATGGTATCGTCAAAAATTGCCCTTCAATTTACGATAGTCGATAATCAATTGGCTTTGTAGTAAGATTGTTTGCTTTCTGTGAAAAATTATAGGTTTGATTCAAATTTGGATAAACAACTGGATGGTCTACAGACTACAGAAATCAGATGTATGTCAATGTGATTTTTCTAAATTAGTGTCCATTACTAGATACACGACCTCCTTTCTCATATTCCGTCTTACTCCAAAGTTACTATTGAATTATTGACATTTGAAGCACTCTCTCGGCTCAAGTTTAGGGCTCTGTTGTCTTGCTGGACAGTCCGTTAATCTATCAAGCACGACATCAAGCGATCGGCTTATGTCAGTCCCCACACACGACGTCTTGTAATCTACTTAGAGACTAGGTGACGGCGTCGGGTTTTCTCGCGGCGCTTTTGATACGTAAACTTAATTATATCGATCATTTATGTTAGGCGAAATTATTTGATTACGTATTAGCTTGCTGATCTTAAATAGTTAATGTACGTAAGATCACGCTTATACCTCGGAATCGATAGGCAGAAATGCTACTTAGATCACACAATAATGGCACCAATTCCATCGAGTTTATTATCACCTCAAGATGCGATATGAAGTTCTATTGCCAAATTGTGGAAGCAATCGATATGACGTCTTATGATTATTACCATCACAATCCTTAGCCACAAAGAGGCTAATGTGAAGCATAGACTTCCAACAAAATATAATAATGATCACAAAACCCACCTTCACTATAATACCTTAAAAACCTCCATTAATTTCCATACCACTATCTAAAACTCACAAAAACACACCAAACTAGGTAATCATTTTGCAAAGTATAAAAATTACCTCTCAAATGTACAGCTATGTAATACATTAAACGGGTTTAATTACATAAACATAAACACTTTCTATGCATATGATAGCGTATAAGTTTGAGCAATAATACGGGACTGGTTCGTATTGAGTGCATTTTATTTGGACTCGCATTGTTTGGCCTCGGATCGTGTAACTGTGCCGCTAATGACTAATGCAGATGCGTGTGATAAAAGATGCAGTAATGGACACTTCGGGGTATTAGAGAACTGGAATTTTGCGGAATGTTTTCTAGTTTAAAATACATACTAACTCTTACATTGCTTGTTTTGTAATGTTATTTGCAAAATGTACTATCTTTATTTTACAAAAGCACAGTATTATAATATGATATCAATCTATTTTGTTACCCAAATACTAAAGCTTCGTTTAAGTTGCGCTAAACTTCAAACACTAAAAATAATTAATAACCAACTTGTATTACATTTCTCATCTAATCATTGCAATCGAGTTGTATTAAAAAAATTAAATCATTCATTCTATTAAAAATTGATCATATCTAATCTAGCGTCTATTCAAATTGCAAAATGGAATATGTTTTTGTAGAATTCAAATTCCGAACACATCTACTCTACAGCAATCTGTATTCAAAATTCGAATTAAATATATCGATTCAAATATCGAACGCGTTTCGCGATAACGGACGGGAGTTTTAATGCAACAAAGCCCGTTCCAAATTCAAACTGACAAATACCCATCATGGCGTCGCACAGAACAACAGATGAAGAAATTGTAAGCGAGTTTTAAGATTACAATTTCGAGTGGCTAGATAATTCACTGTTTAGCATACAAAGGGGAATTACGGTCGCGCGGTGCGTCCGTGTGTCACTAAGTTTGTGTACGGGCGCGGCTTGTAGCTGTCACGTGACGCCTAATTAGGCATGGGACGTTACGTTAGGTTGTGAAATTAGGCGATTATGTGGACTTGTAGGAGGGTTCGGTGCTGTGTGGTTTGCATGCATTTGCAGGTTGTACATTAGACAAAAACTTACTAATTTGTAATTTAAATTACTCTGCGTGTTTACGAACGTCTTTAATATAGAACAAAGAATATAATGATATTTAAGATACCATACAAAGACTGATTATAGGAAACATCATTTAGCAAATGTCAGCTTTGTTTCTACGTGGAATTAAAATCACTTAAAATGACCATAAACACACTATAAAACATAAATAAACGCATAAAATAGCGGAAATATAAAAAAAGTGTAAAATCGGAAAAATTGTCGATGCCTCGGCCGTAGACAATAAAAAGCCGAGCAATAGACAAGGAAGACATGGCGCGGTTTACTTCGAACTGTCGTCATTAAATTCCTAACACTTTCTTCATTTAAATTCATAAATTTCCGGTGCGAGCGAGCTGCGTTGGTACGCGCCGCACGGCGAGCAAGCCAGCACACGCGCACACATCCCCACAGACATACATTCAGTACCAGCAACTACACTGCATATTGTTATTAAACTCACTGTCGCGCATGCGTTATATGCTCGTGAATGTATTTATGAATATCATTTAACCTATATTTACTATACATTTGTACTTTCCACCATTTCCGCACTACACCTACTTAAAATACATTGTGCTACTGTTGGAATCACCAAGCTGCACTAGGCCAGCGTGGCGGACTAAAGCCTTAACCGTCACTTACGCATATATTAATAACTTGTGTGAATAAATGTAGATTGGTAAAATACATTTAATATCAAAAACATAATTGTCTTATTCCATAAAATATACGTTCTTAATTAGTTTAACATTTCTATATTTGAAATTCTGAATGTCACTGGCTGATTTCATTACGGTAATTGCTTTTGCGATTGATATTGCAATAATAAATTAAAAATGTCACACTGGTTATCAACTTAACAATTGAAAATAAGAGTTTCATGGATGTGAATTTAGAATTGGGTCTATAAAGACTTTGAATGACATAACCATTGTTAAGATTAAATTTCATAAAAATCAAAAAAAGAACACAGCAAATGTTAAATCAATTTTCAGCAATACATAATATGGTAGTAACACAGTTCCGTGACATTTTGGCAACGCGTAACCATCAGTCATATGTGCAAATGAATTCGTCCAACTACACATGTTCTGCGTAGCTCTTCCGCGGTAAACAATGCAAGGATAATATGTGACGCATTTTAAACGACATCCACACCACACGCCACCTGCCACACGACACGTACGGCACACACTTGACATCACTATTTATACATTATAGGGCAGACAGAAAGCATAAACCGTGCGCTCATTTATATCTGTAACCATCCGTACAATATTGACATTATTTGCAGCTGACTTTCAATAGTAATATTAAAATATTAACGCCTTATCTTCGTGATGAAGAACAATTTCTCTATTTTAAATTATTTTTATAGTTATCATGAATTAAGATCGATGCGGCAACATCAGACAAAACTTACAAAATCAGAATATTTTAGAACGGCGATCGTGTTACGTCCAAACGAGACGACAAATACAAATTTTCAAGTATTAAATAATGAGGCCACATTAGAACATTTCGAGCGATTGCACACACGACCTTAATGAATACATAATAAATGTTATTAAAAGTAAAAAACATCACTACATACGAAACCGAAACATGTAAATAAAAGCTTTAGCATTATTGACTTATTTATTACCTAGTCCGGTTAGATTGTAAATAAGATCTAGGTCAATATTGTGTAATGAATATCGATTTACTAAAAAAAAATCTTGTGTAATACATCTAGTACACGTTTATCTTAAGATCTCTATTCAACATTTTTGCAAAACTATAGCTTGCGTCAACCGAACGACCACTTTACGTTGAACCATACCTTTTCTACAATCGGATTTTCTGTGAGTTCACTATACCTTGGCCATTGTAACAAAACACACGAACCTCACAAAGAATTCCATTTGCCAAACAATAGAGCACACACGATGCCAAATTCAAATTTTTAAAAAAGAACAACGTTGTACTGCTGCCGCGCGAAATTCAAATATGGAACGCATTATTCTGATTTCGTATTCTTAATTTGAATTCAATTATTATTTTCAATTACCGTGAGTCGGCCGCGGAGCGAATTCTGTGCGCCATTGTCCTAGTTTTTTTTTTCATTCACAGTGAAATAGTATGTTGTGGCGTAGGCGCACGGACGTACAGACACGCAAGCTCGGGACCTTTGTAACTTGTTGCAACTGTTACAGCCAACGGCGCTTGTTACACACGAATTTAGATAAACGCATACATTTTTCAAACAAACAGACAGTTTCGGATCATGGAAAGATTAATGATCTTACTAACCGTACTGGTCAAATTTCGCAACACAAATTACCGGTTCAGAACAGCTTTGGCAATAAACAATTCGTCTACCAAATTACACTTAAAAAACCGATTGCCGCGATCGAGTTTGTACAAAATATGAGCGTTACATCATTATTTCCTAGAAACGTATTTCAAAGTTGAAATTTCAAAAAAGGAACACCAATAACAGACACAAGTCGGTAAACAGAGCTGTTATTATAACAGAAGGGGAAAAAATCTACAGAGGTCATCGGCACCGGAGTGTTCCCAGCCACTCGAATGTTTTATAGAGAAAACACTTCAAAACGTATATTACTATTTCCATACTTTAATTACGTACTTAGACACCCACACGGATGCCGCGCACGCACACATCCACCTCCCAGTAATTATAAGATAAACATATGGCTTTTTAAACGCACCAACAGTTGAGTTTAGTGCTCGTGAGCGATATTGAGTTACTGTGTCCGCCCTACAATCGCGCAGTACAACGATCCTTTTCATTAACCGAATAAGACAAGTGAAAACTGACAACTTCTGTGAAAACGTTCCGTTACACGTAACACAAACAATAAAACAATGAAAAATCTTTATAAAAAATAATTGCTCATTGTATTTTTCCTATGGAAATGTCACTGGCAGCCAACACGCGTGCCGCGACAGGAAAAAGAACCCGTTCGACATTCAAATTGGAATAGAATTTGAATAGGTACGCGATTGTCATTGGTTGACAATCAATCATTATGGTTTTTGAAATTCGAATTCCTCGACATACGTGAGGTTTGATTCGATCAGTACGAGAGAGTGGCCAGTTGTATCAGATTGTACATTGTTATGATTTTTTTTCTAAGACTATTTCGAAATCCTGTTCTATTGACGATACGTTTATGATTTATTTGTGATGTTTATTGCTATTATCAATGGGATGAATGATGAATAAATCATCGGGTCTTTAAGATTATATTTTGCGGTTAAGCCTTAGTATACAAATAAGTCTTTTTAAGGATAATCTTTACACAATTAAAATCAACAGTAAAACGGTGTCATATTGACAGACTTTCAGTAGCATTTAAATATCAAAAAGTTTGAACGTGTTCAATACCTCCCTGTATCGAGATTAAGTCGATAAGAACAAACAATAGGCACCTTTAAATCGGCTACCGGAAGTCCACTAGCATTTAAATGTACAAAGATTAAATTTGGCGTACGGAATGTAAATACCGGATTTTGACCGTGATTGTAATTGTTATTTTTTTTTAATATCGTCGTATTTTGGCTCGTATATATTTGATTGTATAATACACTGGAGTTATAGGTTCGAATCCAAGACAAGCAACCCTTTTGAACGCAAAATGCTTATTTACCTCTGTTCTTTGGCAAAGAAATATTTTTTTAGAATATTGAAGAATAGCGTGGAACCTTAAGTTATTGTTTATAGAGGCTTACAGTGCAAGATTACTCGAACAAGCGCGCGCAAACACTCGACAGCACGGAGAAAATCACCGCGTTTGAGTATTTACAAAAAGATTTCAAATTATTGACTTTCTGTTGGGATTTTGTTGAATATGGTAAGTCTGGTGGTATGGATTGTGAATTGTGAGGTTTTAGGTTCGATTCTCATGTTTTGCATATATACTTTTTAAGGCGTAAAGCTGCCAAAATACAGTGACTTCACTCCATAGATAAAACAATCAGTTAAATTAATTATGCCGGATAGCTCATAAGACTATATTCAAACAAATCCCCAAACACAACAAATTTTCATGACACTAGTAAAAATAATCAGAAAACTAGTGCCACCTCTGCCGACCCCTTCATCAGTCGTGAACATATCAGCTAATTACATGACCAACTTCAGTCTAACAGTACTTAAAAAACAAAGACACCAATAATGGTAGTTTAATAACTGTTTTCCATCAAACTCTGGTTTCTAATCGGATTCTCGCTTGATATTTGGAGCGCGGGTACCGTAACCGCCCGGGGGCTTCGTGTAAGTGCGCTCCGTAACCGTATGTTTGTGTGCTAGTTTGTGTGTTACTGTTGTGTGAATTGGTATTGGGTTCGGTTCCCGGGTTTGGTAGGTTATGATTTTTATTAGATTCGTATTGGTTTTAAATTAAAAATTTGATTGGTTTAGTTTTTTAGCAGAACTTAAATGAAAAAAAATTGAGGACTCTGAACTATTTTATGATGGTTGAATGAGCAGTTGTATCGAATTAATTAATATAAAATTAAAAATATGGATATTAAATATTTTTTACAAGTAGGTAATACTTTTGCACTGTAGATATATGATCGAAAGTCTCCTATTATTAAGAGATTGCGTATTTTAAGAGCGGAAATATTTAAATAATTAAAACCAATCTCATGAAAAAATATATGACATTTAAAAACCAAAATAAAAGCTTCACATTGCACTCAAACTGGAATGAAGCGGCCCGTACAATTAGCGCTTATAAAATCGATGCGTTTTACAATATAACTGATAAGCTCCACTAAATCATATAAATGAATCGTTTATTTTTAGCGGTTTTTAATGAAATCTCGTGGAATGTGCTTAATTTATATTTCTTCTTAAAATCTTATGGATTTTTTTAAAGTTTATTTATTGTTTCCTTTCCAGTATATAAGTTGCTTGTACAATACCAGAACATATGCAATATCACCCAAACCCGGATAAATATCTTTGTCACACTGAGATCGAATCCACTACCCATGACATAGGAAGCTTAGTTCTTAGCCTCAGCCTCTCTTCCTGTGTAAAAATCGGCCTAGATTATATTCATGTCTCGTTCATGTTGGCCGGAACTAATTTTTATTCATATTTAGGCCACACCATAGACTTCATAACCGAATATTTACGAAATTAATAATGATTCGATTTCGTATACTTGCATACCATTAATACCTAATGAACATTGGTATCCTCATCTTTATCCGTGAGAAGTAAACGGGGCATAAGCCTGTCCAAGGATTTTCATAGCATCCGTTAAAGCCTAAATCGAGCGATTTCCAAATGTCCAATTTATTAGTAGGTTTGTATTTTTAGGCGCTGCACACACAAAGCAACCAATTTTAGTTGAAGAAACTGTCACATTCCATAAAATTTACAATCGCGACAACTGAAAACTTTTGCTGCATGGCGAATTTTTATCTAAAACTAGTTAAAAGTTGTCAGTTTCTTCAACTAAAATTGTTCTGTGTGCACAACGCCTTAACCACGTACATTACCCCGTTCAAATCCATTGGTGTCAAAGTATTTGACATTACGTTCACAATAAACAAAACTTATGCAAATCTATTACAATCTGTTTATGTAAGTTAGATAAGGCTCATTATCTTTGGATTGCGCTCGTTTGGCGAAAATCTTGCGGTTAACAACTGGGTAGGGTTAGCAAATAAAATAGTCATGTTCTATAAAATATTTATTTAAAAATATGATTTACTCTGTATTTGTAAAAAACAAGGCCTCCGCGCACCAATATTACTGTTGATTCGTGAAATAAAACCATTTTCTATTAATGTTTTAATATATTTTTTCACTAGATATGTACTAAGAATGTTAAGGGACACAACTAAATATTTATGTTCAATATTTTTGAATTATTAACTATTTAACATAAAAAGTAAGAAGTGAAGTAAAAACTTGGATATCACCACAGAAAAAAACCGATAAAGATAGTGCCAAATACCTAACTTTTTACTAAACAAGAACATAAACAACCAATAGACAAATAAACCATGAAATTTTCATTAAGCACTATTTTATTAAAACTCACAGTCTAGTCAAAGACTAAACACAGAACAGGCTCGACATGCTGCTAACATAACATACTGCCTAATTAAACAGATCACATACCCGATATCAATACTCGACCAGGCTGACAACTTTCTAACAATTGTCTGTACAAATCATCGGTGCCCCGTTCAATGTCATTAATCATGTATCATGATTGTACGGGCAAGATTTTAATAATTTCACAGTACTTGTTTAATGAGAGAAATAATTTTGTTATGCAACTAAATGCTTGAAAGTAGAGAAGTCGATTGTTTGAAAAACTAATTTTAAACAGAGTATTAATTTATATTAGTGCCAGAATGTCCACTGATAAAAATACCTGAGCTTCAAAGGATCGGTTAAAATATTTTGCATCAACCGATCTCTTTTGCGTGTGTGTGTGGTGGTGTGTTGGTAAACGGACTCGACGCGACTGCCAACATTTTCACGGTGGTCGCGGGTTCGAATCCCAGGGCACACCTCTGATTTTTCGGAGTCATGTGTGTATTGATAGTCAATCACCACGCACTAAAACGGTGAAGGAAAACATCGTGAGGAAACCTGCATACCATAGCGATTTATAAAAATTTCTATGGTATGTAAGTCCGCCAACCCGCACTAGGCCAGCGTGGTGGACTATATGGCCTAACCACTCTCAATCGTACTCTCGATTGTAGAGGAGGCCCGTGCCCTGCAGTGGGACGTATATGGGCTGATAAAGAAAAAAATTAAAAAGATCTATTTTGACTTCTATGCATTAAATATATTGTGTTTATTAAAAAATGAATAAGATGTTATTACTGAAGAGTCTCAAGGATACTTAAGAATTAATAGAACTCATACGATGGTATACATATATGTTTGAATCACTAAGACTCTTGTGAAATAAAAACTCGTATCATTATTTAATAAAATACTTGTTTACAAAACCTTATATCAAGATGTATTTGACATTATTTACATAGCAACATATCATTTCACAATTCTCATTGTTTTCATGTCAAACGAGATGTTTGGATTGTCCCGTCTGACCAGTTGCTCTATGGCGAGTAATCCGCTGTGATCGATCCAGACGTCGCATGAAATTAATTAACTGATGCAATACTGATGTGCCATAGTGTACGCATAACGGTAGAGCAGATCTTAGCAACTTGCGATAAGCTTTTTTGTGGGTTTTTGAAGTGGATTGTTGATTAAAGTGGTTTGGATGTTGTATACAGGATAAAATCTGAACAAAGCTGTGTTGTTCAGGTCGGCATAATTGTTTCGATTGGAGAACCTTGAATTTCGGCAATTAATACTCTATTTTATTATCATTGTTCATTATAATTATCAGATGCAATTAACACATTTTGATATATTCATAAAATATCATAGCTACTTTGCATGTAAGTATAATTAACAATGTTTGCTTTACGACCAAAATACTAATATAATACTTGAAATAATAAAAACTTTGTAACTATCAAATCTAATTATACAATTAAGGTCATTTCAGAATATTGAAAGTAACTGAACTACCTTTCTCATTATTTCAAATATATCAATTGACAATAAAAAAAGCATATTATATTAAATGTAGTTAAATTACAAATGGACAAAAGGTAATAAATAAAAGTTTTAAAATTAATTTTTGATTATAAAAACTCCTTTGCTCCCCTCAAAAAACCTTGAAAATCCGAAGTCGCCGCGGGGCTGCACAACTAAACACATTTGCACTGTGTCGCAAGTCTGGTAGCCATGCCGACCGTACCGCGTTTATCTGGTTCGTGCATCTGACTTAGTATTATTTTGAGAAGTAATTATTAACGCAAAGGCGGTTACCGAATTTCAGCCGAGCTCACACAATGGGCTTAATGAATAATAGAAAATGTGGTACCGGTCGCTGGTAGCAGATATAGATAAATGATGAATGCGTTCTGGATATCGACTTTCTTTTTTTTTGGTGACGCTGTTGTTTTGAATCGGTAGCTGGAATTAGCTGTCGTGCACTAGGATAAGTACGATGTCGTGGAATATTTTTTGTTATGGACATTTTTGTCTTAAACATTCTACATTATAAAATAATGTTCCGAAATATATAGAATTTAGACATTGTATCAAATATATAATTCTTTTCGAAAGGGGTTTCGGTCCCACAAAATTCAGAACCGAAATATTTATTGAATTTAACAACCGTAACTTACTTTTATATACTAGTCTCATTTGTATCTTTTATTTCTTATACTATCTTTGCAAAAACAATCACACATTTAAGTGCGGTTGGTTAAATATATTCAAATGATTTGTGTCTTTCTATTAATTTGTATGATTTAGAATAAAGATTTATAAAATAAATAAACAATCAATAGTGTCACGTACGTAAATAATAAAACGAGATATATTGTACGTTCCATTAAACAAGCAGTTCCAACCCGTGGGAGTATCCCTCAACGACAACTTTTTACATTTCCCCAAAGTATGTGTTCTATAAGGCACGGCCGACGTAAATTTGACAAAAGTATTTTATGAACGTATAAATTCTCAGCACAGATACGAAGTACGTTTCGGCGAAACACGAGCTTTTTGCGCGACCAGCTTGCAACCCGTTCAATTACCGGCAAAATTAATGATTGAACATATTTATACAAATACATGGGATATGGTGGGACAATAGGATTACTTCTCCTTTTATGGACGTTAGCAACCAGTTATGAACCATTATGATACTTGCTCGTTTAACATTTTTGCAAGTTTTGTTTTGGAATAGAACTTAACTTGCATTTTAATTCGGACTCACGACCGCTGACTTGTTTTGTTGCGAATTGTCTATAAATTACTTGTATTGAAAGGGTAAATGCTTTTTTGTGTTGTTTTGTATGTCATAGTATTTATAGATAAGTAATTTTAGTTTTTGTAGCATGGTGTAGCAAGTCAACAACTAACAAGATATGGAAATTGATAAGCACATTGCCTGTTTTTAAAAGGGTGAAAGGGATGGATGGGATGTTATTTTCATTATCCAGTTATTTTTCTATGAATGATTAATTTATAACCTAGTATAGACTACGGGTTTACTAAAGCTATAGTAATAGTTAACTTTATGCGGGTTAATGGAAAATCTTCGTAAGTTCGATTAAGTTTTATTAAATATTTTTATGATTGGGTTAAAGGTGCTTTATATGCCGCTTTACGATTAATTAAACAAACAGCAGTTGTGTTTCAGGTACTGAAACGTTAGATTTTCTTACACATTTTAGGAAAAGGCATATGTTGAGCAGTTGACTTATTATGGCTGAATTATAGGAGATATTATATATTGTAGAAGCAGAATAGGGGTACAATATTTTCACACATATACAACCCATAGTCCACCGTCCTATCAATTTCCTATGCTAACATTATGTAATTACTAAGTTCTAAGCAAAAATAAATATTTCTTATAAAAACTATCATTTTTTACCACCACCAGCTAACTATAGAATAATTAAATACGCTAATATGTTATGCCCAAATCACCGCAGCAAAACTCGTCAGATATCGTTTCGCAGTTTTTACACCAATAAATTAAAAATACGGACCGTAGAACACATTCTATATTTCTTTGAAACTGAATAATTACGCTTATTAATCTCAGTCGACAAAAAATATATAAAACTATTGTAAAATCATGTTTTACCGTTTATTGTATCGTTTATGGAGGCCGGCCATTAAATACGAACGGAAGCTCCATAAAAGCATATCTATTAGATATAAATTTTAATAAACCATGTGAAACGAAACGTTAAAAAATTGTTACATTATAAAAATTGCCCGCCGCGTCGAACGAGTCAATATTTCAAATTAGGAACAATTCAAATCAAATCTTCGAATTCTTGTTAGAGCAGGACGCCCGTAGGGTTGATGACCCGTTGAAATGTCAGCACTCAACTGTCTCTTTCACTCTACAGTCGTTCATCTATCTCGCATCCCGCTCGCCCGATGAGATGTTGATCTTGATACGTCACATTTTTAATAAACGAACTTCGTATGACATGGCGCACGGAAATTCGTTCCAATGATTAATATGGCCGCCTCATTCGTATAAGAAACTAATACACTTTGTTTTTAAATGTTATTAGAAATATTGATAGTTTCATGTCATTGCTCGTGTTTGTGATCGAACGATAAACGTATTGAATGTAGAAAGTATGACAGAACGAAATTGAACGCACGAGAGAATAGAGCGCGTAGGCAGCGTGCGCAAAAAACTGACGGATTCGCCTCTATACGTGCGCATGTTAGTCTATGTTTTATTATTTTTCGACCGCACTAAACAAAGATAAGTGCCTAAATTGCACGAGTATCGGCATTAATTTTGGCATGATTACTTGTTAATTGGGACGTGGTGGAATTGGTTTAATAACGCAATAGCGTTGTCGCCGGTGGCGGTGGGCGCATCACGAGCCGTGGCTATCACTCGCCATCTTATTTTAATGTTGACGTTAATAAGCGCGGCCGCGGATGTACAAAACAAATGTAAAACGAGTGAGGATCGGACAAAAAACCCGTGATGTGTACTAGACATCATACGGAGCGTTTCATTACTGCCAACATAAAAAAGTTCATATTTGACGTTTAACAAATTGTTCCTTTTTCAAATCGACCAATGAGACCATTGTGTTGGCTCGTAATGGCGTGTTCTATTTTCAAATCTCATTCTCTTTTCAAATCTCGCTCGCCTTTCAGATTCATTCGAATTTGGAATGCGCCGCTCTCGGGTACGCGTACGTTTTCCCACACGACTTTTTCTAGTGTTATTTAAAATGAGTTGATTAATTGGATGTTAGGTTGGTAGAATTGTTCTTGCAGTTAACACTCGACAACGTTACAACACTACGCCACGAGAGCTTAGTAAAAACGCAAGTATTAACAAGGCGTATTAACGCGGTCCGGAGATGCAACTACATACCCAGCTGAGAAAAGTATTCTGATAATTAGTTTCTTTAGTTAGTAATCTAGTAGATAGCGGGTAACGTCTCCTCATACAAAACGTCGATTCTAATCTTGATAGGTGATAATGGATTTTCGAAACATATCTATGAGGAAAGAAATCTTTTAAAGTGTATCTATATATACAAAAACTAGCGTTGAACATTTTTGAGAATACTATAACGGGCATCTCATCATCAAAAGTAAAAACATGAGGTTTTTCTGTTTTTACAATGTCAAGGAAAACTAGGAATTAAAATGCAAACTCGAATAATCAAAAAGTAAACAAACACAAACCGAATCTATGAATAGGGCAGTATTAAAGTATTAATCTAAAATATGCATCGCGCAAATCCCCGAAATGGCCAAATGTCGCATCTAGCCGCGCGGCAGATATTGTCCAAATGCATAAACATCAAAGGGGTTTTTGTTAAAAAAAGATTTAAAATTGAAGGGCGCGTCCCCATATTGTAGGCAAAATGGCGTCCGAGATTATAATAACGATTTTAAAAAGTCCCCCTCACGCGTTTTATTTTTAGTATTTTCGGGAAGGGTTGCGTAAGTGGACGTTGGGGTCCTGTGGAAAATTTGACACTAGAACTGTTTCTACAATGGGGCGAAACTTTATGTGCGCGACGGATGAGTTTTTTTATAATTTATTCGCTTTACACAGGCGCGATCGATAATAGGGAGCCGTATAGATTGTTTTGATGCATTATAGTACCGTGGCACACGTAAAGGATTAAAAAATATTCAACTTCATGGACGTTGAACCTCTCGATAACGAAAAGTAGCTTCCAGGCACACCGGTTGTAATAATCGGTATCACTGAAATGCATTCTTTTAATTATAATACTTATTTACAAATCAGTTCTAGTGTGTAGGAAAACTCTTAATAGAATCTTAACATCAATTTTTACTAGAGAAAAATATTCTTACAAGAAACATTTGACGTCTTTAAAACTGCCAGTTTTATTAAATTCAAATCCGATAAGGAATTTTACCCACATTAATCATTCGTTCCAAATTTAAACTTCGCCGGAGTTGTTATTAATTGATAAATAACAACGAGCCTATCAACGCTTTAAACGACGTTCTAATTTCAAAATGTTTGACATATTTATAAAATAAGGCTTTTTTCATTTTTTCCTTCCTTGAGTTTTATTTTTATTTGGACGAGGACGTTTAGTTCATACAGTCTTATTGGCCATATTATGCAGTCTCTTTATAAGCACTTGTATCATTCATCCACTTACAAGTGGACCTCCAAAAATGTATTTAAATATGAAATATTTAAAAATTCAGTATGAAAGCTGTAATAAAATTTAAAAAAAAACTACGAGCGCATCGTTTGCAACAAACAACATAACGAACGTCAACAACAAAAGCACTACCAATTCAACACCAAATCCGTACCAATTGTCGTCGGAGACGCTTTTAACAATAAAAATAAAAATCTTCGAGGAAGTCACCAATTTGTGGCGGACCGTTTGACGGAACGACATCGCTTTTACACAAACCGTATTGTGCTCTATTCTTTTGTTATACAGTTCAAAATAGAAAATCACAAACGGTTTGATTGTAAAATTAAATTAGTCTTTTTACACTATAGAATCAATTTGTAAATGTTCTATTATAAACATGTGTGTTTATGTAGTTGGATGTACTAAGATTTTTTTATCAGTAACATTGTACTACAGAAACTGCTTTTTACATTAAAAATGAGGTTTTAAATTGATTATTATGATAAATCACATTTACTAAGAATAGGAAAAAATAAAAACATTTTAAAATTAATGGTTTGTTTTGGTGATTATTAATATAAATTAACGTCAGACATTTGCATATTTTAGCGAAAACATAATTAATGCGTCTACCATATTCAACGATATTAGTAAAATACATCAATTTATTTCTTTTTTTGACAATACATCTTTAAGGAATTACGTAGAGAACTCGAACCAGAAATCTTGGTCGTAGAATTAAAAGCTCTCCCTTTACCCACTAAAAGGGAAGAAGGGGGTATACTAACAGTGGCACACATAATACTTCAATAAGTACAGTACCCGCAGACATAAAGTCTAGTGTACATCCGGATAATAATATTAAAATATTAGCAACTGCGCGCCATATCTTGAAGACCCCTTCTTCCTCCCACCTGGCCAGTGGACGCCCAAACCGAGCCTTATTAAGCCACTTTACGTGATTTGCTATAAACGGGCGTCCATCCATGTACAACACAAATTAATAACTCATTAAAATTCCAAACTGACAGCGTTGCGTACATTAATTTTTATATATAATGTTATACCGTAAACGGCGTAGAAAGTACGATAAATGAGCGAACATTTCCACCGGAACGTGATCGGGAGTCGAACCCGCACTTGAATACTGATTTTGCGATTTTTCCATAGAAATTTAATTTTTCCACGAATTCGCGTTCGACGAAGCCGTATTTGGGCGATGGTTATAGTTTCGATGCATGGAAATATTAAACAATTTCCGTTATGAGCGATTATGGTGAGGTTGTAGCTTAGTAGGTGGCATGGTGGATATCGTGTAGACGTCAATTCTAATTCCAAGATATGAAAGTTGACATTTTGTGTTCGTTTCAGTACGAGAATCGAACCCGTGACCTTATTGCGCGGAGGGCTTCGTAACCAACGAAGGTCGGGTCATATGTAAAAGCTTATCTGTGCAATATTAGAATCTTGTATATCCCACCAAATGCGGGAAAAGTCAAAACGCAATCCCACATAATATAAATGACGTCATAAAGATGAATCAACTATACTTTTCTATATATTCGTGATTCATTCCTTAATCCATATAAACTAACTTATACAAAAAGTGACATGTTGAGAGCATTTTTTATTAGACTTTTTTGTAGTAAAATGATGATCTCAATGTAATTAATTCTTGCTTAGTACATTTTATACAATATTCACCTCATAGATCTAGCGGAGGCGTGAACTAATGAGTCGTGAGGTTCGTCGTTCGATTTCTAGATCGACAACAAAATTACAAAATTTTCAGGTTTTCAAATTAATATGTGTTTCCCGGGACTGGAATTTGTATCCAACATGGCTATAAAGAAGACATTTTGGCATCAAATAAATGTACAAATACAAATACTTGTGTTTAATATACAACAATGATAACTTATTTCGAAGCGTCAATTATCTTGTATATTGTATGACAAGAATCCCTGTGTGAAATTTCAGATTCCTAGCTCCAGTAGTTTCGGCTGTGCGTTGATACGACAGTCAGTCAGTCAGGTTCCTCTTTTATACAGATAAGTGCGTTTGTATTGGTAACATTGAATATTCTGATGAGTTTGCAGACTTTACAATAAAATATTTCTATGATATTGGACACTCATTCTACTAATAGCAGATTTTCCAATTAGTTGATTGTCAGCGCGAAATGTTTTCATGAGCTTTCGTTTTTCAGCCTTCATGTGGAAATTAATTTCCTTAATTACAATGTGCGATCTATGTTGATTTTAATTTCGTAAAAATAAAAACAAAAATTGAATCTGAAGTAATAATTTGAATTAAGAATAACATTTTCCTTCCAGTCTAGAAAAAAATTATTTTGTAACATTCCATTTTTGAAACAGCATCCAATTTGAATTCAATGATCGATTGATATTCACTAATTGATTACGGAAACTGTCCAATAAGGTTATACAACATTTTAAGTGCCATTGATAGGTCTTCAACTACCTTCAAATGACAATAGTTGGCCCATCAAACCTTAACCACGTCAAGCGTCAATAAATAATCAGCAGAGTGTACGCCGTGTCCATAAACAACAATTTATTATTCAATAAAAAAAAGAAACTGGACATTATGGACATCGATTCTAGCCGCCATATTGCCACTCGGATCCATTGTGAAACTTCAATAACGCACGCGCAACCCGCATATTAAACTAACGCGGCGCGTACACACGGGCGAAAACGGGAAACAATCGGCCAGTTCCATATTTGAAAATGGGCGTTTGAATATGGAACTATTTAAAATTTCGAATCCGTTGCGTTATCGCCGCGACGTGTTGGCGTTTTCCGATTGTTCTTTTTTTACGAATTTCGAACGCTAATATCCGTTTTGTAACGGTTGATGTCTTGAAGGGTGTAGACAGCCCTATTGATGTTAGCAGTACTGTAAAAGCTCTTGATGGTAGAGCCAACATTATTTCAGAAAAAAAAACAATATTTGCTTTTAGTAGCCTCACGTAACATATTTATTTGCTAGTGGATGTTTTCAGCACTAATATGCTTAAGGTGTTTAAAGCGTTTATCATAAGACCACAATTCCTTCCCCTTATCCCGTGTAAAAAGAAGCTCCAAGTGTTCCCTGGGGACGCTTCATATGCAACAGGTGTCGGCACAATACAGAACGCGTACACACAAAATATTTTTAAAAAAGAAATTGCCAACACAATCAGGCAACTTTCGTTGGTGCTTCGAATTTCTTATGTCCAGCCGGGGCCGGCCGTAAATAATGTTAATGTTGTATAAAAGGCGTTTTTCGATGAATTTCGTATCCAAAAACGTCCTCTTTTGCAACGAAACTCGGCCTCGGGAAGTATGAAGTTGTTCATAAATTATTCATGTACATTACAGACTTAGTCATTGTTGCATTGGCTGCGAAAATTTCTTTATAATAAAGGGTGGGTAGAGCCTTGGGTGCGATGCGTTCAATCTTATTTCCCTTGTCCTCTTGACAAGGACGTCGCGACTCGTGATCTGAACCGCAAGAATGAGAATTGCAAGGTTTTTGTTATGATTCACTAAATTACTCAATTTTCCAATGCAATTTGAGTATTAATTCTATTCACGTCTCTATTGATTTTTCCTTTATTTTTTGTATGGCTAGCATCAAATAAGGAATCGTTGTGAGGCTTATAGAATATAAATATAATTATTTGTATGAAATATATGGCAAACGAGCAGATGGACACTTCATAGTAAGTGGTTATCGCCGCCCATAAATACTCACAATATATCGTTGGTTGGTGTCGGCCTATTTCTCTATTTATATTTTTTTTAGGATACTATAATGCATCAATATACTATCAGAGCCTAGTAATTCATAATATTACTTACAGTGCAATTAGAAACTAAATTAAGCAAAAAGATTATATGATTCGTATCATCAAAAAATTCAAAAACAAATCGTTCCCACCACTCATTAGCTCCATTTCACTATTGCCAGTTCATCAGCGAACAATTAAACGACAATTATAATATAAAAAATAGTTCTTTACAAACCAAGCACAATGGTAACTAAACGCAAGTCACTTCATACGAATTAAACGTTTTGTTTCAAACGATGGCCGAACAAAAACATCATTTTCAATATCAATACTGGATGAGATTCGTTTCTTAATTATACACATTGCTATATAATTATGAACGTAATGGTTGTTTCTGATTAAAGTCCACGCACCGGCTATTGTTGCATCGACAGGTTTTGTGAGCCATTTTCGGTTATTTGATAATTTTGATGATAACTTATTTCCAAGCGTCAATTATCAATGCATAATATAGCATGGCTGAAAAATTATACACCGACTCTATATAGTTATTTTTATTTATTTATAAAGTTGAGTTTACAGACTTTATCCAAACTACGTACATTCTAATAAACTAAAAAATAAAAGCAATGTATAATGACAGGAAATCAATGAATCGGATTGTTCTTATCTTCGTCCATTTTTAAAAACATAGCGCATATGTGATCCCTGCTTTGTATTTCTGGATAGTAATCATCAGATGAACCGTCTTTACAATAAAACATCATACTAGAAATCCTTTACAGCATATCTCAAACATCTTTGTAGCGTTACTAAGCTGTAGTACAATAATAGAAACTGCGCTTCTAGTACTCCAAGAATATTATTTCAGTATTTACTCACTTCTACAAGCATATATTACACTTCTTGATATCAAATCTTATAACAACTGACTATTGAGATGAAATCATATACAAAATTATGTAGATAGTCGAATCTTCGCCTTAGTTCCATTAAAATCAATACCAAGCTTCGTATAACTATGCACGTATTTGTACAATGTACTGACAAAGCAGAATTCCACTCCATATTAACACGATTTAATCCATTACGATGTGCATACGTATATGTCTGTCTGCATTCGGTGCTCACACTCTGGTTACCATGGCAACGCTGCAATAGGATTATGAAGGGGCGAACCCGGTCCATCAATTATTATCCCGAACCTGATCTGTTTTAATGTATTGTAAAGTCACTTACATTGTGTTTTCATTGTTATACTGGTATACGTTCTAAAATGTTCCAAATTTAAATTTGAAAAAATAGGTTCCAATTTCAAAATAATTTCGATTGGTTCAGGAAAAATCTTACATGAGTTATAATGAATGAAATATTAAACAGTGATTTAGTTTAGAAATTTTATTCAAAGTAACAATTTGTTTTCAATAAATGATCTGTGCCTTAAGTTGTTTACTTGAGACGGCATTTTTATTAAAGAAAATAACTCTCAGACAGTGTTACACCATACCATTGCTTTTTGCGCGAAAACAAATCGATTCGGTTCTAATTACAACTCACTCATTCTCGGAAGAGTTCGTGACAAACATTGTTTCTGAAGGTCCTTTCGCGATCCCCTCTAACAAGATGGTCGGCAAAATACCTGGAATGAAACAAAATACTTAATAAAACATGCATGATAGAGAAATCAGATGTCATAATATTTGAAACCTATAGCCTTATAGGGAGCGCATTTGCAAGTTCATAAAAGGTAGAGTCAAGTCGCGGAGGTAATGCCCATTTTCATGAAAAATTCACATGTAAATTGGAAGATTTATGAAAAACCGTCGTACATCAATTTAAAGCACTGTTGTGAAAATAAATAGTTTTTCTTTCTTTCTCTCTTGTGTTCTGGTTTGAAGGACGTTGATACTACTGGACATATTAAGACTTAACATCTTATGTCTCAGGATGGTGAGCGCAGTGGATTACCAAGTATTGCCTTGTAATTCATAGTATTTTTTGGTTTTGCTATCAGGCGAAAGGCTTGCTCGTTTCGCTATTCATTTCAATAAAAAAAACCGTATTACGTGGCATCTTTCAAAGACTATTCTACTACATAAAAGTACGAGAAGTAGGAGGAGTATAAAAAAACGCTCACTAATCTTCCAATTTTGGTAATTGAGCTGTACCTGAATAAGTTGAAATAGGCTCCGAGTGGCATATTTAAAGGAAGCAATAAAACGAATTTTAATTAACAGTCGTGTTACGACAATTATGTTCTAAATTTAAATTTCGTGCCCAATAAGAACTATCGATCGACTTCCAAATTTAAAATCTGATAACCACATCCGTATCGTCGGCAAGAATGGAACGAGCATGACGATTCAAATATTTTTGAAAATGGAATATTAAGTGAAGCTATTATACAATCGAATGGTTCTTAACGTGTTATTATTATTTATTAAAAATAAAACTCATGCCAGCGAGAGATGTTCGGAAATAATTAAGTGATCGTATGTAGTGAGTATTCGATTTTAACATTGATTATAATATCGATAATAAGAAGTCATCGTTTGCGTATCGGGGTCAACGACTTGCGTATGCTGGCTGCGTGTGATGCTATGCGTCAAGTGACCCCTTAATGCGACTTATTGGTTACTCATTTAAAGTGCACGGGCTGCCGCTGTCTGCGAAACATTTCACGACAATATTTTACAATCAGTGCCGTTTTTAATTACACTTTAAATTCCATTCTCTCATAACATTCCGTAAATCGTATTGTCATGATTTAAACAGTAAATTGAAGTTCGGTAGTTGCGACCTTATCGTCAAAATACATCGGATGTCTTATTAAACATCACAGAAAGAGCATTCAATTGGATAGCAGGAGTGATCGATAACGTAGCTGTGTAACTATGATGTGGAAACATTACGATGTCATTGAGACCGCCTATAGAATACCGCCCACGCACGTCGAAACAAAAACAGATCGCGGAGAGTTCCACAAAACATCATTAAATTCAATATTTCGTTTAAAAAGCACTCCACATATCAGAACCATTAATCACTAAAACTACCGACCTTCAAGGAGAACATCGGAATAAAATCGGCAATCGAAATAAAGCACTTAAAGCGAAACGTCATTATCGCACAACATAAATAAAAAACTCAGGAATCGAACGCAAAAATTGAATATCGAACTCGATTTAAAACAGAATACGAATTTTAAAAATACGAGCGCGGCCGAGCGGCATTAATTAAAAATTCTCGGTAGAATATTCAAAAATAGAATTCGCATTCGAACACTCCTTGTACGGGCGCGGGGGCCCAGTTTGAATTTGGAAGAAACAAAAGGAGGACGAGGAGAGCGCGGGAGCAACCCTTTTAGCGCTGATAATCTGTTCTTTGGCCGTGTTGCGTTTCCTTTTTTATTTGTTGTCACTTTTTTGTCCGAACCGAGATTGTACACAACATTCTTTACTTCGAAACGGAGCTTTTTAAAACTCGTCCCGAGATTTATTTCTTTTTTATTCGCTTTAATAACGAGTCCCCGCGTCTGATTTAATTGACGAATGGTCACGAGCGAAATGTTCAAACAATTTTAGAGGTCAATTTTGACTTGACATTTTGTAATGCGCCGTTATTGATAATTACTTTTACTAGAGCATTATGAAACCATCGTGTACGCCGAAAACGAGAAATGACAAGGGATCAGTACGTAATTGAATTTCAAATGAACATTGGTACATAAGTACAAATGGGCTGGTTCCACGTTTAAATTGCTTTGAAATATAAAAATTTAAAAATAGAACGCAATCCTTCCGCCCTCGGTCGGGCGGTTAGTGCTTTACATGAAATATTATTTTATGGAATCAACATCTGCGGCCGGCAGTACGTGTGTGAGTGCGTGTGTGAGTGCGCGCGCGTCTGTGTGCGCGTATTATCCCGAAGTGAGTGCTGCGGCGAGGGGTTTATGTACACAAGTGAAATTACTTAAAAGTAACATGCCTCAAGTGGATGGGAACGGTTTTCAGAACTTCTTTCTTTTCATGTTCCCATTTTAGAATCACATGTTTAGTTTATAATTATTTATGCATCGTATTAAGATAGTTGTGCCATAAATTATAAATATTTACATTACCCGTCTTAATGACTAGAGTGCATGGATAACTAAATTAATATCTTTATGATATTATTGAATCCATTTAATTTTCTCGACGGCGCGGCCATAGTAAAAATAAAATTGTAAGCGCGCTAGTTCGCTCTCGCATAATAAAATTCATTTTACAATCCATTCGTATCGTCAAATCATTCGTCGCGAGTTCATTTTTTAAAATTGGAACGAAAAAGTGAAACCCTTCCATTTTTAAATTGGTTTAGTCATGGCGCTCCCTTTGCCACTATTATACAATGCAACAACAAAACGATGTGGAATTTTAAAAACCTTACGTCATTTATCACGGAGAAATTTGAATTTAGAACTAGTTTTTTCTTCACGGTCATATAAGTTTTGAAATGTTACTAGCCAGTCGGTAATAAATTATTTTGTGCATATAATAAAGTAGTAAATCAATCGCTATAATGTTATCTAATAACATACCTTCAAATTATGTAATACATGTGATTACTAATGCATTGAATTAGGTTTGCTTCGAAATGTATCTATAATAGGGTAAACTAAGAAGACATTGCGGTTAGGTAAATCTTAATAATGTCTTGTATATTTAAGATATAGAGCGAAACAAAAATGTTATAGGAATCTAATTGTTCCGCTTTAAAGCGCTTCATCGCTGCCCGTCCATAGATAAAGTTATTACGGATCCGTTCAGCTGTGTTAGTTTTGGGATTAAGTTTTTTGTGTGACTACCCTCTATTTTAAATTTAACTCTTTTGACTATTTTAATATTTCTGGAACATTTTTAGCTTGGGGCGAGGGTGATGTGGGTGTTTTTTGATTTAAAGGGTGAACAATATTTTTAGTTAGTTTCGGAGTATGCGGGCGGCGCACGGAATTAATATTTTGAATTGATTGAATCGCGTACAATAAGAATTGAAAGGGTTCACGTTTATGGATTTTCGGTGCGCAAGTTCGGGACAGCTGAGCGATTTTTTTTGAGAGTTCTTTTCATGTTTTACAACGGCTTCGGTTTTAAGCATTGCGGATTTATTTGATTCTTATACGCTTTTTGTATTTGTTGTCCATTTTTTCGCTGATACAAGAGGTCGGGTCGAGTGATTCCGTGCCCTTTATATAGTATTGAAATTATTTTTTAAGCTGCGACTTATATGAGTATGTTTAATAAGTTAATCAAGTCACTAGAGTTAATAGTCCCCTTTCCCACATATTTCGTTTCCTGCATTCCCACATGTTGCGTCAGGTTTGAAGAGGTTTTTATCTATATCATAAAATATTTCCAGCTTCATGAACTCTGTAATGTAAAAATATTATCTGAAAGCTCTCGACCACACGTGTACATAGTTGAGGAGATAGAAACCTAATGGATACTGAATTATTTTTACTGTGATTAAGGGTAGTAGATTTGGTTCTTAGAAAAATGAATATGATGAGTATTTATCTGACTTTATTGTCTAAGACTAAGACTTTGACTCTATATTTCTGCCTCTTTTTTTGTCGTAACTAGTGTTTGCAAATAGTCTGATACCAAAATTTTTGGTATATGGATTTGAAACTCAATTTCATATCTAATATTTCCAACTATAAAGGGCTAGTATTTTTGCCATAATATTTTATTTACTAAACGTAGTACCTTCCTTCAAAGTTTTCCGACCCATACCAGCAATTAAGTAAAAGGATGAAGTTAAAATCATCATTACATCTGACACTAAGCAATTAATAAAAATGACTCGAATGAAAAAAATGTGAAGCCACAATTAAATACGTATAAAAAGTACGGAAAGGAAGCGATCGGTTTCGGAGAAAAAAAGCCAAAAAGACGAGGTCATTGTCCCCCGCACATGTGGCTATGAGAAATGCATTTTCATAATTCTTTATGCGTTTAACGAAATGATAACTTGTGTTTTGTTTAGATTTGTATAATGTATTGTTAATTGTCATGTATTTGGCTAGGTAAGTGGTTAGACCCAGATTCCTTTTTGCAAGAAGTCTATGACTGAATATGGCTAGAATTAGGACGAATATTATGGGTTACTTGTAAGCATACTTCAGTGATAGGTAGTAGAGTGAACTCAGATTGTGATGAATACAAAATGATGTATTTAATTCAAAACATTTTATTGGATAGGTCAGTGATTGCTCTTTTTAAGCCAATTCGTCAATAACTTTCCTGATCAAATTTAAAAAGAGCTTTGGAAGGACATGCGAAAATTTTGACTATACAATAACGAATAGATCGAAATTTGTAAAACTGTATTTTCTTTTATTATTTTATTAATGTATTTTCTATTATTCGTATACACTGTTCACTCATACACGCATAACATACCCCAAGATGTTAAGGCAGTTTCATACCGACCGCGCCGGCCCGTCCGCGTCCGTCAGACGCGTGATAATCGCGTATTTTACGAGATATGTGTTAATAAAACCGTTGTAAACCGAGCTTTATGACGACAACCACAATAAACACGCCACTTCCCACTGTGTTGTGTCTAGCGCTTTAGATTTGCTGATTTGCTACCACAAATACCTACACTGTAGAATAAACCGTAAAGAGCACAAAATAAAGTACAGTTTTGATGTATGTAAGAAGGACGTGTAAAATCTTCCCGACAACGTGTGAATAACTCGCGGACGGACTAATGAGTGAATTATTTACAATATTTACATGTAGTTCAATAAAATAATAAATATTTTGCGTGTCTATTAACTATTAGAGTACTTTGTTGAGTTTAAGGTGAAGGATTAATATTGGTTCATGCTTTGATGCATTCGTGATATATGGGCACTTTGGATAAGATTTCTAACTAGCATTAAGCTTTACGAGTATATTCTACATACAACATTTTTTTCCTCTTAGTATTTATGATTTTTTCAAACCATAAATTTTCTGCAATTTGAGACAAGCAGCAATAGATAACTTTATGTAATATCGAATAAGTAATCAGTAAGGAGCAGAAAGATTCAAAGTTCAACTCATTCAATTCAAATCGGACTACTGGACAATACACTTCTTTATGGTTGACGAAGCTTACGTTAGATTTAATTCTAATTTCAAAATAGCTTGTATACCTGATATCAACGGCCAGCAACATCGGTTCTAAATTCAAACGGACAATTCATAATTAGAATGTTTAGTCAAAAAACGTTGTGAATTATCGCTTTCTGCGAGTGCAATCGAACACTGGGCAGACGTCTGGCTATTTATGGAGATGCGTTTTGTTGTTCCATATGTAACGCAATTCGCATGTATCGTGTGTTACGTACGCAAACATTGGAATTATTAATCAAACTTTATTGCACGTCGTGCGTTATTGATGTTTTTGTATAGTTATGACGTTATTATTTTAATCAATAAGTGGAATGTTGGTGTGATACAAGTACAATAGAACTGACAGTTTGTACTTGTAACAGTACTAAATAGAGACATCATGTCTAGATTTTTCAAATTGACTCAAGTAATATAAGAAGATCGAAAAGCGAAATAGGTATTTAAAGCTGTAAGAATTGCTTCATTGGGCATTTGTTTGGTAGCGGAATTTACTCTACAAAAAGTAAAGTAATATTGGGACGATACATAAATAAAGTATCGCATAAATTAACCCATTACAGTAAACAAACAGTTGGGCAATTCTCGTTAGATTGGAGTAAATACTTCAACATAATGCCTTTGATGTTAAAAGCTGTTGTGACGCAACAAAACGCAATACATCACCGCGAGTGGACAAACATGTAGACGCATAAATAACAACAATATTTCGTCGACTAGAAATAGTGTATAATATTAATTAACCTGAGTGGAAATACGTCGCGTATTTCATTTTAATCGGCGTTTCTCGTTTTCGCACAACGCGCCGGAATGCACCTGTCCGCCACTCTGTTACAGCGAGGCGCACGCACTTTATATGCGTGACGCGTTATTTAGAACTTATTGTGTTGTGTTTCGAAATGCGAATTTCAGATTTATGATCCACTGTGACGTATGGGAAATTTTCTGTTACGCTCGTTGTATCTTTGGGCCATGAGGTTTTGAGCCCTGTTCTAATTGGATTATTACGTTATTAGAAGGTTCTATTAGAATTCGATCCAATTCTAAATTTAAAATTTAAATAATGTCTTGATCGTAAATTCAAATATGGAATAGGCAATTCTTATAATATTTATGTTTATAAATCAATCGCATTTGTCAATTAATAAGACGTCTCTATCATCGAAGGTTCTGACCAGTCACAGCTTATGAACGATGGCTCTATTAAAATGAATTTACTGATGAAACAGATAACTTATTTAAATTATCTTTGCCAATGCATTATGTATTGTTGTTGTTTGTTTTTTAATTTAAGTAAAATATGAAAACGTTCTAAATATTTATGATGCTAAATGTGATGTCAACCGTGGTATGTGAGATTTTTCTGCCTCGATATTATATGAAAAATGACCCTTTTACAGAATGACAAATATTTAACAGATTGGGGACAAAGAGAAGTGAAATTTATCAATAACAATAAAATCGCATCGAGCGCCGTGTACACGCACGATAATAGACTACGCGGAAAGCGAAACTATAAATCTGAGTGCATTTTTCGCGAACGCATAAAATCTGAACGCACCTATTATTGAATCCCAACGCAACAGACAAAATATAGCTATCTCTGTCTGGCTGAATACGTCGCTCTCGCTCTATCGGTGCACGCGCCGCTATTGTGTCTGGTGCGACTCGGCGAGTATCGTCCCACTCTTTCCACCCCCATAGCTCTGTCCCTTTCTAACGCGTGTCAATGCAGTTTATTGTAGACGTTAATGGCTCTGATTACAAATGTAAATTTTCAGCGCGCGACCGCGTTGGCTGGCTTTTTTCTGTTCGATTTCTCTTTATGGTATTAAATTGTAGATGAAATTAATAGCGCGCCTTTGTGGGCTGTACATGATAAAAGCAAAAATACCATTGTTTTGTACTCGTGTACAAAATTGCACTAACGTGTACTCGATTATTTAAAAATTTAATAAAACAGTATAAAGTTGGCTAGAAGTTAAGAAGGGTGAACTAAAACCAGTATTATACTTGTATCATATTTCTTAGAATAAAATGGCATGCTGGAACTGTCATTTCAAAACAATCGATATCTCACAATCAAATTAGTTGAAGCTCGTCGTGCTAAAATAAAATAGACGACAGTTAATGTACGGCTGACGCACGGACGTGACGGTCAGACTTACCCTATTATTCGCATATCAGGGCACTTTATTTATAAAGCGCGTCCAATTTTATCTGACATATCAGTGTACGGTTAATTACTAAGAAAATAATCAGCGGCGGGGGCAAAACAGGGTTCTAGTTACATTGGCCACGTACACAACGGTTTCCCAACTGAATACCGTTCGCAAAAGATCTCACACGGCTGCCAATTTTCAGAAAGACAGAGCTAAAATAATTGCTGCAAACGCGCCCTATTTCGAGCCGCTGCACTACAGTTTAGATAGATTTAAATCTAGAACATTATTATCCGACTGTTTGTTTTACACATCGAATGTTACTGGCCGCTATGGAAAATTTGAATTCGAATTTTCGAACGAGAAATGCACTCTTCTCTACTTATTCCGTTTTGTAGTATGCGTTCTATTTCCAAAATTCTGGTTATACTATTAAAACAAGAATTTCAGACTGCAAAAAAATTTCTACTTGCAGAACAAAGGTTTTAAATAGTTGTTTATGATCATTTACCAATTTAAAGTTTCCGTAACTAACCTTTCCGATTTGGGTACTAACAGTAAGGAAGCCCTTCGCATTATAATATTATTACTGAGAATTATTTTATACACACACACAAATTATTTTAATGAACATACGTCTTAAAGTGATGTTATACATTAGATAATAAAATAGCACTTCAACTGCAATAATGCATAACGACTCCGATTATAACTCGAACACAGAACAAAAGCAAAAACAATTGCATTCACATCAAATAGCTAGGTAAATCTTGGACTTAAAATTTGGCAGTATGTTATATTGGCAACGTTACAATACATTATATGGAATTCGATTTCTGTTTATCTGTATTTTACTTTTGGCGCGCTATGTGTCACTGCAGCGTGACATTTTTCTAGCGTCACCCAAATAGACAAACAATGTCGAACGCAACAATCTAGAAATTATCAGATTAATCCATTAAAAATAATGCAATCAATAAGCCATGCGCGCAAGCAAGCAAGCAACGCACGTCACCGTGTGGCCGCATTCAACAACATAATCTTTATGGACGGCGCGCGGATGCGCGAGACGAAACTATCCGTCCGCGCTCATATTTACAGCAATAACCAGCCGCACCAACAATTACATTTGCACACAATAACCGGCTTCGGCAAGAAAGAAAGCAAAATAATCCGCTTTTCTAAATTCGAATACAAAGCGACGCGGACGCCGCGTTCGAAACGCGAAAACGTATCGGCCAATGGCGCTAGATGCGCGTCGCCACCGCCTCAGCGCCCAAATGCCAACATAACCACCAACAATTAGGAATGTGCTCTATTCCAAATTCAAACGAGCGTTGCATTCGAATTTGGCGTAAATTATAATTGTAACAATCGGTTGGCGGGGCGCGGGGAGGGGGAGGCGCGCGGCGCGACGCGATGCGTTCCAATTTTAAAATCGCAACGAATTACACACGGATGTATTAATTGAATGTATAAATAGAGATTAGAATTTATGCAGCGGCGGGTAGTGAGGCGGGCAGCATCGTGGTACCGCCGTCTGCGGCAGTGTGGAGTGTGGCGGTGTAAATGTCACGGGAACAATAGTGCGCCCGCGTCTATTTGAGATTGATGAGCAACAAATAATCTCCGCCGATGTCGGAAGGCGGAAAGTCGGTTGCGTAACGTTCGGAACACTCGTATGAGAGAAGGGATTACGGAGCGTATTATTTTCGGTAAACGATACGTATCTCTGTCCGTCTGTATTCGACGTAGCGTTTAATAGTTTAAGCACGATAGACGCGGACGCGGGAACATCAGCGGTTCTACCGCGCGGCCGCTGCGGATGATGCGATCTATCTTCTGAACGTGTTCTCGCCCAAGCTAAATTTTAATGAAAAACGTGATTGAATCTATAAAAAGGCAAAATTATATCGCAGTTAATCGTCGTCTTAAAATTCGTCGGGCGCTTTCGTCAAAATAAGAAAATAATTAATACTCGGTCCGGCGGAGTAGAGGAACGTTTAGAGCGGACATAACAATAAAACAATACGGCGCTCGCAAACCGAAACAAAACACAGAAAAATATGAATACCGATCGAAACGGTCGCGTGGAAACAAAAGATGGCGGATTTAATGAAATGAAATAAAATATAAATTCCTTTTGCAAGCGAGAATTCTTACATTTTTAATTTGGCACCGCGGAATGGGAGCTAAAAACGGTCAAATTCCGAATTCATAAGCGCGACGGAACGGCCGGAGGACTGAGGACGGAGGGACGAGTGAAGAGCGCGGCCGCGGACAACACGAGCTATAAACGAATATTCATTTTTATTGAAAATCAATTCGCAGCAGGCCGCGCGACGAGGATGCTGTTAGACGGATCCACTCAACTGAGGAATTACAAATCCACTGATACTTACAGCAAATAGACTAACAAAGAAATCGAGTGTTTATGAACGATCGTTTATTAACTCAACTCAAAGCTCGGATTTTTTCAATATGGCATTAGGGATATAGCAATTAGTATATTCTCTATATTTAAAGTTACACTTAATAATGTAAAACCGTTAGTATGTAATAGAAAATCCACAATATACGAGGGCTTTTTTAAGTTTTAATTATAGAGCTACTGGCTATGTGTAAGTTTTATAAAACGGATTTGGAGCAATACAACTGTACCTAAAACATTTAAATGATGTACTGCAAAAGTTATGACATATTATACTTTATATATTGCCAATATTTTGTCTACCATCTGATATAGCGAGAAGATATAAAAGAATTACGTTGTGGAATAAAATCATGGTAGAGTCGCTAACAGCTGAATTTCAATGTTCGGTCGGAATAATTTGCACTGCTGTTGATCTTGGCTGATTGGATTTACTGTAAATATATGGATATAATAAGTATATATTATAGGTATATTGATACAGATATGCAGTATTCAATCTTTTGCGTAAAACTTTCATATATTTTTAAACAGTGAAATTTCAATTAATCTAACTTCCCGCCATCCAACGTTAAAAGGTACAAAATACTTCCACTTCTTCAGGTGTTGTTGTTTGATGGTTAACGCTACGACCGCTCATGAACAGTAGCAAAATGAAATAACACCTTGAATTACAAAGCATTGCTTGGCCTTCTTTATTCGATTCTGCACTCGCCATCCTAAGACATAAGTTAAGTCTCACCCAGACGGCTTCCCTTATATGAGATAACCTACCATCAGTAGAGACGTACGATCAGTAATACACTTTAGGTGGTAAGGGAGCTATTATACATTCAATTCCATTTTCAAATTTTCTGCAAATTTCTAAAGTGCTACACGAGGTTCTACATAATCAGTTCTACTGTAAACATTTCAAATTAAGAACAGCAATTGATAAAGGAGCTACTACACAGCACGACATAACCAGCTAGATACATTGAGAAGTCCCGCGACCGAACCAGATGTCCAACCTGACAAACACCAGACACTCAATCGTGACTAATTCTTCGCTTTATTTGCTTTTATAACGTTTTATGATCGTGTCAGACGGACGGACCGATTTTATGTATATTTATATTTTACTTTATCATCGTTATTTATGGATGGTCTGTTTGACAATGATTCGTCTGGAAGTGGATCTGATTCCTGGATTTTGTGATTTGAGGGAATATCATTAAGTAGAGCCTTTTATTATCAAGTGTTACAAATATCCTATCCACCCATTTGATTCTGTATCGGATTTATGTACTTAGAAAGAAAGACAAACATGTTTAATTGTCACTACAACATGCGACTTACATATTCGGAAAGTATATACTAACAACCCTGTGTGGCTAAATATTTTCTTGTTTTTATGAGACATACATCGTTTCAAATGCCTAGTAATAAGCCTAGATAATTCCTTCTAGAACTGAGGCATGAGGTTCGGTTGGAGATATAGTTGACTGTCGAATCCCATCTTGTATCGGACTTAATTCCAATTATACCTGTTAGGAAATGCATAACATCACTGATGAAATACATAGCTTATGTTTATTTCAGATGGTATTAACTCTTTCAGGTATATTCTTCCTTCTAAATCCATCACGTTGAGCAGATTTTATGGATGGACTTCGCATATCTACATTTATAGATATCTCAGAATTTTCAAGTTCCTCATAATTGTTTCCTATATTACTTATAAAAGCATAGTCCGCCCCCTGACCACGAACGCTGTAAAGTAATCGAAACAAAGGAAAAATGTTTTATTTTAGTAAGTAAAATTAGCGTATTTGAGAAATCATCAAAGAGAATACAGAAAGCTTTTACTAGAAGTATGAATACTCATTACATGGCAACAGTACGAAATAATACAGATTAAATATATAAATAAACAGGAAAACACCACATCCTGTAAAACTCAGAATCTTTCTACACACATTTCCATCGGCATCCAAAACCCATCGACGTTACAATAAACAGAAATACAGTCACAAACCAACGTGTATTTTAAAACATCAATCCAGTATCTTGTAGTAATAAAATCAATCATTTTGTTCATAACTCCGGTGCGTTTTTACCCCGCACCCGACGCGATTTGGCTTAAAAATAGACTTTTTGAGTGCTCATACACAGATAAGTAATATTGATGTTTGGTAACTGACGTATGTTTTATAATTTTGTAAACAGGGTTGCATTTGAGATGAAATTTTAATTTTAAAATATGGATAAAACTCATTTTGTTTAAGTTAGAGCGCCGTTGAGATTTATAGATACCTTATCTTATGGAATACAGGCATATTATACAAGTTAATAATGTTTGATGTGCAAACTGTTGCAAAACAGAAGAGAAAATCTAATAATATTTTTATTCTACATTTCCCCTCGCTAACCCTCTTTATCTTTTATACGAGCTCTATTCATAAACCGCTTGGGATTGCGCCTTATTTCTTGATTCTATTTTTAAACTGTTGTAGTACGGTTTACCGAGATTAAAAAATATGTATTGGGCAAAGGAACCTAATGTGTGCTGCCTCCTCATGTCATTCTATTTTCAAATATAAATCCGATTATACAGGAAACGTTAATTTTTCTCATACCTTATTAGTAAGCGTAGGAACACTTCAAATGAGACCCCAGAGTCACCGTAAAGACCATGTTTAGTACTACAATGGCAGGCGTGGTCGTCGAGCTAGCGGCGAATAATTACAACACCCCTCCCCCCTGCCGGCACACCCCGCAACACCTCCCCACACGAGGCTTCATTGAGCATTGTCTTGTGACCTCTGGAGGTGCTAATGTGATAATTTTGAATTTAGTTGATGATGGCCTATGAGTTCGTTGACTTGAAGTGCTTTGGTCTTACCTATGTATGTGATAAAGATGGAATTAATCTTCAATTGATTAGATATATTTTATGACTTATGTATGGTAGAGATCCATTGCTCTTTAAAAAAGATTTCGACGCATTACGAGCCTCCGTCTTCTTTGAAGTTGGAAAACAATATTTTTAACGTGATTGCTTTACGCAAAATTTTCAAAATATTTGGAGAATTTTTAAAAGTATTTTTCTTTAAATAACTTTGTATAATTTATCGTCTGTATTGTAGACAGAGCACAATCTTTAAAAGATCTCGCCTGACTGATGTCCGACTTCATTTATTATTCACACAATTGTAGCCATATTTTATTACATTGTACCTCTTTATGTCCAACAGAGAATATTAAAAACATAAAAACACAGACAAAATAAATTATGATATGTCTGCGACATAAAAATTAGAACAATAGACAATCAATACAGTGAGATTTACATATTCCGGTGACTTTACGAGATTAGCATAAAGCGATTATAAATCTTATGCTTTTTAACATATTATCTATGAGGCGTGCGTTCGTAAAAGAATGTGGCGGCCACCCCGCTCGCCTTATTGCGAATACGTGAAGGTGGCGCGGTGGCGCGTGCCGGCACCTCGCGTACACAATACCACTAGTTACGTAACTCGGACGCGCGACGAATTACCCACACCACGATTTCTCTATCGACTATCAAACCTTTCATACAATAGATACTATTTATTGTCAATAAAACATTGCTAGACTGGCCGAGTTCCTTAAATAAATCAAATTGGACTCCGCATTCCTATAAAGCTGTTAGTAAAAATTAAAGCTGAAAAGTAAATGAGATAAAGAGAACGTGCGGCTAATAATCATTTTGATTTCCTTCTAGAGTTTGATCAATTTTATGAGATAGCTGCGCGGTCTATACTTTGTCTATGAAATGAATAAAAAGCACTGGCCGAAATACACGCGTGTTCAATTTTTAAATTTCCAACGTCACACAACAAAATGGAAACGGCATTCTTATCTCTCAGCCCGACGTTCTAAATTCAAAATATAAGTGAAGCAATTGAAAAACGAAACGAACCAAGTTCGTATTACCGGCGCGCGTTCCAAATTCGAATGTATTCAAATATCGAACGGCTCGAGATGGATTATGACGGGCGTGCGGGACGGCGCGCTGGAACACATCTTGATACGCCACAAATCACTTTTTTCTCTCTTCTTTTTTATAGACTCGTCTGTTTGAACGCAACTTATTTCATACGAGTATTTGAAATGCAAATGTTATTATTAATCATTAGCCATTTGGTCGATCTTTTCTAAACTAGTAAAACCGTAACGTTCCAAACTCGAAACATTCAATCAACTGAAAATTTGAATAAAATATTACTGGAACTTATAAAATCATAATGTTGGACGCAGCCAGCTCGTTTCGGCGCAGCGATATGATCCCATTGATTGATGGGTGACCACGCTGCGTGTACACTCCTAGTGTCCATTGTAGATAGACATGTGCTTTTTCACATTGTGAGTGTTTTACGAGATCACGTTTAAACGGTCGTTATGTATTCCAAGTATGTTGACCCCGAAAGTAGCGCGGACTAGACTGTACAATGTTTTGAACTTAATTAAAAATGTATAAAAGAATTTATTGCGTGTCAAGCATACGCCCCCGTGTTTGTAGAGCAGATTTTTTTTTTAATTACTACCAATTGGTTGTAATAGAAGACAATTTTGCTGCCAGTCATTTGAAAAAGTGGAAAGTTCTCTATATTTTGGCTGGTATTTATTTAATTTCCTGCTGGTGTCAGATTCGTCATGACGCAACCCGTCGAAAAGTTGAACTGACTCACATTCTGGATAGGAGTTTAGTTGAGCAATTACGTTTAATAGTTGATATTTGTAACACAAATTGATATGACATAATAATGATATTATTTTAGTTTTTTTTACAACTATCCATTGCGTATAGGAAACGGATATAGCGTACCACATACATTTTATATAATGAATCCGAGTTAAAATTACATGAGCAATAAGTAATGTTTATTGTCAGTGTTTAATGTTCACAAAAAACTATATCCGCGTACAGCGTGCGGTGTAACAATCAGATACAAGTTGTTTTTGTCGTTAGACTAAGTAGTTCCAATTATAAAGAAAGCTGCGCTGAGACGGTAAAGCATTAACATTCATTCGTTCATTCGAAAGGCTCATCTCTCATAACGTATCATTCTCGTTCTATTTTCAAAACACAAATTTGAATATGAACCGAACATAAGCAACATTTGAAAATGGAATGCTCCCCGTGTTTGTAATTCGTCCGTTTGAAAATGGAACGTCTTGTTCTTATTATGAATGCGTTAAGGATGCGCAAGAGCATGCGCCCGACGGTTTAGTAACTGATGCATTAATGCCTCGAATGATCTCTTAAGTTTTTTTTGTTCGACGCCCGGAGATTGGTCATTACACATCTGAATATGTGTTCTCCACAAAAAGTCGGATCACGATTCGGTAAAAAGTTGAAACGAGTCTTGTGATGTAAGTAGATAGCAAACGTGCTCTTTATGTTATTAGAATTTGAAGTTTCCGGATTGATTTGAAAGTTTAACGGGGCGAGACTGTGCCACCGGTCGGTACAAGTCGATTGGTTTGTTAAATTTTCTCAAACTGCAGCACGCCACTGCGACAAAGCATGTTACATCATAAAAATGATTTAGGAATAAAGTACAGAGCACGCAAGAAACACATAAAGTATCGATAAAAAGACGTATTTCATCAAGTAAGTCCACTAATCATATTTTATTGCCTATTTTAACGTCAGTAGATGTAAAAGCTTCGCAAAACGTTGGAATATACGACCATGATATATCCATTTGATTTCTTGTAAATCTTCTAAATCACGCATGTAAAAACCTACAAAGGCTCCATAAGTGAACATTAATTAAAAAAGGTAACAATACAAAAAAATGAAAAAAGTATCACACATCCTCCCGGTTGTGTCGAAATCAATCAATAAACCACAAAAATAATCTCATATTACGGCCGTCTTGCGCTCGTTCGTCCTCACGTCCTCATAATTAAACTCCACATATTCCTTAAACACGAGAATTAACCCCAATTGAGGGACCGCTCTATTTAAATTACTCGTAACGTACTATTCAAGTTTCTGGAAGCGTGTGACACGTCACTAATCTATCTGCTGGCCGAGATGTTTGTATCGTTTAAAATGACGTTATGGTGTTCGATATTTAAAATTTATTTTATGAGTTCAATTTTTTTTATTTGAATTAAGAATGTTTTTTGCTGGTTGAAGTTTAATTATATGGATATTTGGGAACTATTTATTGCCTGGTCTGTAATATAAACTTTTTTGTTTAAATATTGTTTGTACGTAAAGCTATGTACGTAAAATGCTAACTTATCACTTTTTTAGATTTCCGTCATATATTACGAATAGCCAATTGACTTATGGTACCCAAATTAGATATAAAGTAATTTCACACGGAAACTAAACATAAATAATAAAAAAGCAATGTCTTCACCACTATTATAAAAATATTTCCAAGTTAATTAATACATATGTAATTATACCCGATTTGTATGGACGTTCATAGAATGAAATTTTTATACGAATGTCAAGCAATAAAAATTCCAACACAACAAAAAAGCTATGGCCAGTTGTGAGCGAAAAACTGATCGTTTTATTCCACAAATACCGCGTTTCAATAAGTTAGAAGCAGAGAAAGGAGTTTAACACCGTACTTCCTGTTTTTGAAAGAATCCATTTAATGTCACTTTTTGTTAGCAACCGGAATGACGAGATAGATTTCCGTTTTTGCACAACTTAACCAATTTTGCATTAAAATGCCAGATGCCATTGTGCTAGCACAAAGCTGTAAAATTATCATGAGACGGACAAGTAATAATCTCATATTTGAACCGAGTGCCGTCCGCCATCTTTGAAAACAATGAACGTTATTGTCTCTTCTTAATTCCATTTTTGAAAAAATAATCCATTTCGCATTTCATCGCGAGCGGCTCATTGATTATTTCCACACGTGCTAATTCCAACCTTACAACACTATGATTAAAGTACCAAATTGATTGTGTCGTGCTCTTGCAGCTGCTTCAAGCGTAAATATTTGCTTAAAGAAAAACGGTTCTTATTATAAAGTGTATAGAGTGAGAATTGATCGCTAATTGGTTTACGAGAATTGCATATGTGAAGAGTGAGATGGGTAGATTGTGTGTGAGGGACGGCGATATGCGCGATTTCCCAATGTGTTCGCTTATTATGATAATTATGAGATGACAATATCGAATTATTCCGATATTAATGGTTACATGTTCTTACTTGAACATCACGGCGGGTACCTTAATGGGTAGACAATGGTTGTTCGTAGTGTCGAAGTCCTAGAGGCAGATGGATAGTAGGACACTTAAGACATCCAATAAAAGTTTATTTGTAGTTTTTCCAATAAGAGTATAACATCGAATATCCTAGGTAGAGATGACCAAACAAGGAAAGACAATCAGACAATCAAATTACATAAATTTATTGATACCTAAATAAGTGTTTATACAACCTCAGTCTAGCTAACTCTGTAATTAAGTGTGTAGCTGAGTTAATATTATTAGTTGTACTGCCCACACAAGTCAATAAACTTTATGACGTACATTGAATAAAACTAAACTGTTACAAGTTATATGTCCAAAATTGTAACATCCGAACTACTAAGATCATAAAAGTTGCCGTGTAAACAAGCCACAAGATTCGCAGTATTGGCTTGAAATTGTTATCGTTTTGGTTTAAATGCGAACGGCTATCGTCAACGTGATGGAAATCTAAGATGTCCTTTTTGATGAATCAAAATAAATGGTAAATTATAATTTCTAATAATTATACAAGAATACTCGTAGAACCGATGGCCGTTGGGGCCGAAAGGTTCTCGAGTGGAGGCCGCGTACAGGCAAACGAAGTGTTGGACGCCCGCCTACAAGGTGGACGGACGATCTGACTAAGGTCGCAGGAAGTCGCTGGATGCAGGCCGCTTCCAACAGGTCATTGTGGAGATCCTTGGGGGAGGCCTATGTTCAGCAGTGGACTTCCTGTGGCTGATATGATGATGATGATGATGATGATACAAGAATACTGTTTGGTCAGGACTATGCGTATGACTATGTGACTATGTTTTTGCTGATCAACGACAAGATTCATTACTCTAGTATAGATTTCCTACAGACACTATACAATCTTATAACGTGCAGCTTATATCAACATATACGATGAAACATCAAATTTAACTCTCTTCAACCGACCAGTACCATCTCCAGCCAATTATATTCAAAAGCTAAATAAAACAGTAATAAATTAGTAAAGAGTCATTTCTAACGTAACTTTGCAATCCTTTATTTTTTTAAACTGGCAAGCAAAAATATACTTACATTGCTGATGGGCGGGATAAATAGGGGTGATTTCTCCCCAGGTGACTTCTCAAATATATTTTATATTGTAATGAGTTGTATGAGCTAGGCGAGCATGCAGTTCGCCTGATGGTAAGCGATACGACCGCTCATGAACAGTAGCAAATCCAAACAACACATTCAATAACAAAGTAATGCTTGATATTCTACTGGATTTTCCGTCCTGAGACATAAGATGTTAAGTCCCAATAAGTCCAGGAGTTACTCTGACTACAATTTCCTTCACATAAAGAGACCTACCAATCGATATGGCGATAAGACAATTCATAGGTTATTGATTTCGTCTCATCAATAGCATGGCAATAGTACGCCGACGGCTTCATATTAAGCTCAAGACACTTGTGTCACAGAATACTAAACTAACAGAAGTCAAGCTTTATACAAACCGCGCTAAATCAACGCACACATAGACAGCGTTCACCGACACGATATTCGAAACCAGTCGAGACCACTGTGAGTATTCTGTGCTTGTGTCTGACCATTGTAAGATGGTCTCTTCTTCCAGTAAGACTATGATTGTTTATTCATTATTTATTATATACGGTAGATCTGATAATACTGGTTAAGACAGCAAAGAGAGGTATCTAACAGACTCTTCAAATTCAAACTAGTAATGGCAATAACATGTCGGATTTTTTATGTTTATTTTATAGTGAACGATAATAAATTAGCTAAATTACTAGTATTTCAATGCATAGATAATTAAACGTATTACGCCCAAATACTGGAAAGCAACTTAAATATAAATGGCGCTTAACTACGTTAATCCCGATTAAATGTACTGGCTAAGTGGGCCGTGCGCTGTTAAGACCAACTTATTATTTGAATAGCGTTCCAGTATTTGGGCGTTAATGTACTAAACATAAGGATAAAATAAGTAAACTTTTGTCTCCACAACAGGTACAGAATATGTACATGTCACAAACTGGTACAAATAAAAATAAACCAATAGAAACGTTAACATAACGTCAAAAATAATTATTTCCCATTAATGTCGCGTAGTAGTAACAATAAATAAATTGCCTGTTTTACAATTTTAAACAGTTTATATAGACCGTAAATGGCGGACATCTCGTGTGACGGACAGACAGACGGCTGCGCGCTGAATATGGCCCGCAAACGTGGTGCTCGGCCCGAGATGGGTTCATTGCTGTTGCGTGTCGTATTATTTACTAGAAAAGGCAATTAGCTACCTCAAATGCGTATCTCAGCGTATCAGTTGTGTTACAAAAAAATATTGAAGATTTATTAATACCAACACAGCTAACTTAGTAAGATATCGTTCGTATTCTCGCCATATTTGAGAATACCGCCGACATTAGAGATATGATTTTTTTTTTCGCTTACTCCATTAGTCAATCTGGTTTGAGTCACTGTCATTTGATTTTTCCATGTCAACTATTTTGCTCTGTTTGGAATAATTGGAACGTGTCTGCATATTTTTTGTCATATTCGATATGAATAAATTTTGTAACTGTAGCCGTGGGTAGATTTTACTATAGTATGAAAGGATCTTATCGCCGGGATGGTTCCGTGATCACAGAAAATCACCGCACAATAACTGATTTCATTACGAGTTGTTCCGGTGACGAGATTTTCAGAGACCCAAGTATGCTTAACTGTTTCCGTTTTATCCAATCTCCCTATCTTCACCCATCTATGTTTAAAGGCTTTGCAAACAATAGTCAAGTGGTGGTGAACTTTTATCAGCGACAATAAAGTACCTTCCGGTAAGCTTAAAAAAGTTGGAGGGACTAAATTCAAATTTAAATTCCGAACCGTTCAGTACACGAAAACAGCTTTCCATATTCAAAAAACAGAACGGAAACAATGGCAATTACATTCGAAATTTCATAAATGGAACACTGGTCGGCGGCAGTTTTTGAAAATCGAACAGAGTTTTATCGATATCGTTAAAGCGTTCGATATTTGAATGAATCACGTGACGTGAGTCAATCGCATTGTTCGTACACAATGCGCAGCACTAACGTCGCACAGACGGAGTAAATTAGGAAATGTGTTTTTTTATATGAAAGCCATGTTGAATTACAATTGGTAGTAATATATGACACACGTACGAGTTTCCAGTTAATGTCGTGAGAGTATTTGAATATTATCGATATGCGTACGTCACTAGCGGCGCGTGTCATCTTGCTTTTAAAATTTTTCGACATTATTAATATGTATGAAAAATTTGGTCATAAATTTCCAAGAATACGTGTACTTTGGTAGTTTTCGTTACGGTAGCTTAATGGTTAAGTTATTGCTTTGTTCGGCGCCGGTGTGAATTCAAATTCATGCCTTTAGTAAATTTGTTTATCTTTTTACGTGCTTGACATTTCAAGTATGATACGGAGGCTTATTTTACCTACTTAAATATTTTTTTCATATAATGTTTATAACGCGAGCCAAGAAGTAGTGTAGAAGGGAAGGACAGGAAACCGACAAAAGCAATCTTATAAGAATTCTTAATTTATCTTGTATTTAGTAATTCCGATATGAATTCTCATTCAGATCACAGTTTATCCACGAAATAAATCAACAATCACAAACACGGAAACACTGGCAACAATCAAAATAAAATAATATTTACAAAAAAAAACCACTTCCTCTGTAACGCACAAAGAGCCAAACGGTGCAAAATTGTTTATATTATCAAACAAAAACAACTCCCGTTTGGCATTGTTTTACGCAAAATATGAAAAAAATAAAGAATATTTTATTTATATAACAATCACGTTCTCGCGTATGATTGTTCGCAGGCGTGACGTCACCTCCGCCGCCTGATAAGGACCAACTTCCGGCCGAAATCCCCGTGAATGAATGACCGAATGAACGGAACGAACGACCTTATCCATAATATTGAGGACACGCCATGTTGCTACTTCATCATATTGGACTCATGGCCCATACGTTCTTATAAGTTATACAAAGGCCTTATGGAAAGATTTTTTATTTTTAAGGCTTGGAACATCGTTCTTTAAATGATTTACATGTCCGAGTCCAAAAGCTGTGTTAAGCCATCGGTCTTAGTCCTAATTTGTTTTTCGTGGAAAATTCTATCATGGCCTCTTCGTAAAATGAATGAAGTGTTTGAAGAATTAATTATTTAGAAGTACTTGAATCATACGTTACATAAATTATAATGCAACCGATGCGTCCATTTTAATTATGTGTTGCATAAAATTACAATTTAATTTATTAGGGAACGATATTTCATACATCGGCCATTAGTGTTGACACATTCGGTGTGATGACAGTTTCATTCTTAATATAAGGAGGTAGGAGCAGTGCAAGCGTGTTCCGCTAGATGGCACTTTGTTAAATAATGTAAAGTGATTTTTTGAGGATTTTAAATAAGATTATTTTTCCGACCCAAATATCGACCAATAGAATTGCACCATTCGACGTCACGTGGTACAACCTACATGGTATTATACTGATAATTTTTTGAAAATTTTCTCTGGTAGTTGCTATATATAAAAAACAAAACATGATCCAGTCAAATTAACCACACGTCAAACTGACAGGTTGAATTCAATTGTGAAAATTGGAGATTTTGCATGAAAATGAGTTTGAAATTAAAATTTGGGACGGAAAAATAATCCCCCGAATACCACACGAGCTTCAAAATTATCTGGCATTTCCCTCAAGGTTCCCTGCAAACAAATAAAGTCGTCAAGTTTTGACTCCTTCATTTGTTTGCAACGAACCTATCGGGAAATACCCGATAATTTTGAAGCTCTTGTGGTATTATAAGTGATAATTTAATTGTTATTATATTTTTGGATTATGGCGGTGTACTGATTCAAGAATGTTAAAGTGCACCTAATTATACGTATTTTGCTATACAAAATAATATAGACTTATGAAAGACAATTCCAGAGACTTTAATGTTTCAACCAATTGTCGATAGAAACAAATATTCTTTGCACAAATTTGTAACTGATGATAATTGATAGGTGCTTAAGGATATGATAAAGAGTCGAGTTTATATGTGAATAATCAGCAAGCGGTTCACTTAAGAGCCTACCTCGAAAAATATTCGCAGCATTTTAGGGCGTGGTTAACGAAAGTTGCCGCATCACGTCGCGGCACTGCGCTACTGGCGCACATTCCTCGATTAAATATTATCTACTGGTATTATTAATATTAGTAATAACGAATTAATGTAGACCTATGTCTAATTATAATCCGTATGATTCTGACAATGTGCCCATATATTGTTTATCATACTTTTGTATTGATAAAAAAAAATCTATTACAATCTAAGTGTTAAAACACGAACTTTAAACTATTACTTTACGAAAACCTCACAAACATTTACAATAATGTCTGTATAAATACAAGATACCAATTGTTTTGCCGGTCACTCACTCTACTAGTGTGAAGCGCTAATCGCCTAGGCGCCCTTTGATAAATGCCGCCAAAGGCATTGCGCCTAGCGATGATTTATTTGTTTCTACTTCATTTGACCTGTGATTTGACCACTGACTTTCGCCTATAAAACAACGTCATTCTTAGTTCTGCTGTTTTGTGATTTTTGACTTACGATACAACTGTAAAATTAACAAAAATGTGTGAAATAAATTTGAATTTTGTAATAACAACCAAACTAAACTGACTAGGTATTCCTGAAGTATGTACACAGAGCGGAAACGATAAGTAATTACATTAGATTATTGTTTAAATTCCACATAAAATAATTATTATTGATTTTCGAACTGTGCGGTCACACCGGCGCTCACGCTCTTATTATTACTGCTATGCGCTTGGCGCGAGAATGACGGCGAACACACCCGCCCGTTCCAGTTTGAACCTTCTTTACAACCAAATAGGGATCATTTTTGTTTAACAATGTTTCTTTTATTTACGCTAGACAAATTTTTCGGCGAAATTATTTGATATCAATTACAATTATTTTGCTTTCGTTATATGAAAAGCATTGTAAATATTAATTTTATAGTAATACAAGCGATCGGGCCCGGCTCCGCCCGGGTGCATACACGTTTTAAAATGGCGGTCAAAATGTTTAATTCTGACTATCAGTTTAGAATATCGACCAATCGGACCAAGAAAAACGAACAAAATTTCCTCGTATTTGCTAGAAATGTCACTACTGCTTTCCTCCTATAGATCATAGCGTGATGATATATAGCCTATAGCCTTCCTCGATAAATGGACTACCCAACACTGAAAGAATCATTCAAATCGGACTAGTAGTTCCAGAGATTAGCGCGTTCAAACAAACATACAAACAAACTCTGCAGCTTTATAATATTAGTATAGATATAGATTTTCAGTGACATATAAAATATATTCGTAAAAAAAATACTCTAAATCTGGGGGCACGGCAGTGCCCCCACCAAGTCGAGCTAAAAAGCGGCACAGTGGTACCATCCTTTTCTCGAAGCAATTCAGATCATTTTAAACCCCCCATAACTTCGTTGTGGTTAAAGCAAGAAACCTGAATTTTCAGTTACTAAGCAGGCATTGTGTAAACACGGTATGTATATTTAAAATTTCATTCAATTTGAACCACTAGTTTAAGAATTGTAACTAGTCAAACATTCTTAATTTTGAAATAAAACTATTATTTACGGATTTTATCGCGAATTTAGTTTAATTTTTTACATTTTTAACTTCCCGACGTTCTTACCTCCATTACCTCCGCTTTGACCAGCCCCAAGTCATCGCTAAAGAACACCGTTTCCTGCCCAGGATGTTTCGCGAGGCTATTGAAATTAAAAAACATCCAAATTTCAATAGAGAAGATGGCTTGAAGCTTGCACAAACATAGGATCCAATACTACATTTAATTAAATCGGAACCCAAAAGACCAATTGCCAGACCTCAAGACACAGTGAGCTCCTTCCGCGTAGATCGGATCACAAACCACAGAGTACATTTTGCATACTAAGATAGGACGTCACTCAATCAATTCAAGGCGCACTCTGGCATTAAGTAAGAAAAACAATCCCGTAATATGTCTAAACTTACTTTCATTGCGTTTATATACAAAAATAAATGATTTAGGGAGGTTTAGACCTGAATCCTACATCCAACGGAATCGATTTGAATGTTGTCTATTTGTAACAAATTATTCTGTATAGAAATGCGAACATAAAAATTCTCATTTCCGCATGAGTATCTGTATCTGTATCAGCCCATTTACGTCCCACTGCAGGGCACGGGCCTACTCTACAATCGAGAATACGATTGAGAGTGGTTAGGCCATATAGTCCACCACGCTGGCCTAGTGCGGGTTGGCGGACTTACATACCATAGAAATTCTTATGAATCGCCATGGCATGCAGGTTTCCTCACGATGTTTTCCTTCACCGTTTTAGTGCGTGGTGATTGACTATCAATACACACATGACTTCGAAAAGTCAGAGGTGTGCCCTGGGATTCGAACCCGCGACCACCGTGAACATGTTGGCAGTCGCGTCTAGTCCGTTTACCAACAGGCCACCACGCACTGCATGAGTATGAATTTTAATAAATTTAATAATTGTTTTAAAATAAACTAATCAGCTAATAAGCGAATCAATGTTTTTGGAAGTAATTAAGGGCCAATAATATCCGCGTAAAATATAATCTACGTAAAATGGGGAAACCCGTAAAAATCAACGATTTGTACGCCCTCTGGTGTTAAGTAAGTCAAACCAATGATTAGAATTCGTCGTAGTTTGTTCTAAGTTAAACTACCGTGTCGCAAACACAGACTAGATATTTAAAATTATTTTTTAAAATTAATAATTGTAAAATAAGGGTAGTTAAATTGTAACAGTCACTGAGCAGACGTCTAATACCTCAGTCCGCCCCGTGACCACGAAAGCTGTAAAGTAATCGAAACGTCGGGAAGTTAAAAATGTAAAAAATTAAACTATATTCGCGATAAAATCCGTAAATAATAGTTTTATTTCAATGTGTAACATTCGCGTAAAACTAAGAAACCATTTTCTTAATTTTGTCACTCACTAACTAACTGATCGATCATCAAAAGTCTAAGGCAATTCTAGCAGACATAGAACCTTCAAATTTAGAATATAATTAGTGTTTAGTGTCTTAAGTAGGGAAAAATTTAAACATTTCGTAATTTCTGCCTAGTGTTCTAGATACACCAACTGCCTGAATAACTTTGTAATCCCATATAAATGTATAGGATTACAAAGTTACATTTGCAGTTAATGAATAATTGTACCCGTATATAATGGAATAATAGTTCTAGATAGGTATCACTACATAGTATAAAACAAAGTCGCTTTCTCTGTCCCTATGTCCCCTTGTGTGCTTAAATCTTTAAAACTACGTAACAGATTTTGATGCGGTTTTTTTAGTAGATAGAGTGATTCAATAGAAAGGTTTACGTGTATAATAACATCCATTAAATAGTGGAGACATACTGTTATATTTGAGGTTTCTAATGTGATGTCGTTAATTATCATTTTTTTCCGCTTACATTGCAAACGCAGGCTGAACCCTACGAGATTTATCAAAATAATGTAGTAATTATTTGTACACATTGAAGATGTCTACAGAAAACTCCGCGATGGTATATGTCTATCTCTTATGGATATCCCACAATAACAGTTTTTTGTCATTTACTTTTTACGACAAATACAGCATTAATCTTTATCTAATTAAAAAGCTTAAATACATTGTTGTTTTAATATAGATCTATCTGGTCCTTTACAGCACAAGATTTAAATGAATATTTTCGAAGATTTTACAGATTTAAAATTGCGGGACGTAACGCTTGCGGCAGTACTGGCCGGCGGGGCGGCAGTAGCGTGCCTGAGTAGGAAGGTTTATATGTATAATAATAATACGTACATATTTTTGTACAGAAATCTATTTGTACCCGGGCGAAGCTGGGCCTGGCCGCTAGTCTATATATAAAAGGCATAACATGAGAGGGTATTGAGAGGGAAAGGGTATATTCAGCCCATGAAACTGTACAACTTCCTTTAGAAAGACATAACGAAGAAAAACTTGCAAATAAATAGACTAAATAGCTCCAAAACATCAATTACCATGAAAGAAAGAATATTAATAAACAAATCCGTGATATTTGTGATAAATTGCCACCTACAAAAATAAGAAAATACCATAAGACAGAGGCTTTACGAAAAAATGTTGGTGATATTCTAGAAGTAAAAAGTACCGAAAAGGAAAAAATTAGGACTCTAAAAAAAGACGTGACATCCCATCAAAAACATCCTGTAAAAAAAATCAGCCATCCAGCAGCATTATGTACGATACATTATGGTTTCATGCGATGGCCAAGTCGATCCATTTATTTATAACGTAAAGAATTTTTAATATTTATATGATAATAGCTTACGTAATAACTTTATACAGAAGGTCCCTTACGCAAGGACTAAATAAATTAATCGACTTGGTATCGGTATATGCATGTAGCATCTCACAATTTTTTGAGGTAGAAACCCTGAGCTGCGAGACTTGGAATTTTTTTACAGGATGTTTTTGATGGGATAGTGTCTTCATCTGTCTATTGATTGAGGTGCTCCCGAAAGGTACTATTATTCTAATGGTATTATACTGGATGATTTTGAAAAATATCACAATATTATGATTACCATATACAACACTTTACATGTTTCTTTACATGGGCAAAAAATCATGAAATTTGTGTGACGTAATTTATGGATAACCCTATAGGTGGTCGGAATTGAAAATTGCGACCGCCATTTTTTTTCTGCTCTAAGATATCGATGTTGAAATCAATTGGATCAAAAGCATTCAAGCAAGCATTAGATTAATCGAGCAAAGGGTAACCCAGAAATCGATTTATATATCAATCGGATGAATAACAAAAAAGTTCAAAATGGCGGCCATACATTTCGGTTCGGACTCCGAATGTAGGTTATTCGAAGAAAGGGTACTTCGGATAGATATTGATTTAGAGACCAATCAGATTAATAACAAAACAAAAAATGGCGGCCTCAACTATCAATTCTGACTTACTCATTCAAATGAAGGAACCATTAGATATCGATTTAGATATCAATCGAATCAAAAGCAAAAAAGGTCAAAATGGCGACCATAATTTCCAATTCTGACTTTGAATTTAGTGAAACGGAATAATATGGTAAAAAGGTTTTTCTATTTAATTCACTATTAATATATTTATTGGGCAAAACCCGATTAAAAGTTATAAGTAAATTCAATTGATTATAAAAGTTGGTGCGACCTTGGTGGGAATATCGCGTAGCCTTCATATTATAGGAGCTAGCAACAAGAAATATTGCGATAGCAGATTAAAATATTTTTGATGAAAAATAATGATAGTATACTGAAATAACAACACAACGAGAAACGAATTTATTTTAACCGAATTAATTCGATGACAATGATCGCAATGTCCATATCATAGGGATTACGTTGGATCCCTTATTTTCATATTTCTCGTATGTCGTGGATCTACATACATACATACATAAACTCACGGCTTTTTCCCAGAAGGGGTAGGCAGAGGTGCCAAGACCCACATTTCGCCATGTATGTTCCGTCCCACGATGTGATAGGTGGCGAGCCTATCGCCATATCGGGCACAAATTCCTGACTCTGGGCTGATATTGAATAGAAAAATCCAATATCACTTTGCCCTACCCGGGATTCGAACCCAAGACCTCACCTTTGTAACCGTACCTTAGTACAACTACGCCACTGAGGCAGTCTACCAGTCAAATATCGATTTGGAACCATTCGGATAAATAACAAAAAAACAAAAATTAAAATGACCCGGACTCGAACCCGAGACTTCAGCGTCGTAATCATATTATGAGGCAAAAATGTATAAAATTTCACCCGAATAATAACAAAAAAATCAATCAAAATGCGGATCGAATATTCTTTTTTCTGAGAATATTTTCATTTTTTCGGAATGATGGTTCTTTCAAATATCGATTAGGAACAATTCGGATAAATAACAAAAAGCAAAAATTAAAATGACCCGGTTTCGAACCCGAGACTTCAGTGTCGTAATTATATTATGAGGCAAAAATGTATAAAATTTTACGCTCCCTTCGACTAATTTCGTTGAGCTAGTTATACGTAAGTCAATGACCTTTCTCTTTTATTTTGGTAACTTAGCTAGTTAAAAATGAACTTAAAAATGAATATATACTGCTATTTATTTTTTAAATATATGTAAAAAAATTAAAATGTACAAACACAAAAGAGTACCACCTAAAATAATAAGATTTACGTAAATTTGAAATTACGTAAAAAATAATCGGCGGGCTAGAATTTCGAAACGTCGAGCGCAGATCCATCGTCCACCAAGGCCCGCGGCCGTCTGACGGGAACGCCCCCAATGAGATAGCTTATATGGCCGTAACGTACAAGAATGGGATACGATGGCCCATGCGCTTCTCAAAATAAAACAACATAAGCGCCAAACCATATTTTATTTTATTGTCATCGTACTATTTACTTTTTTCTTGTTTTTTTCTCGCGAAAAACTAATATTTAAAAATATGTTTATGTCAAATTAATCTTGAGTTTCTACACGGGGTAAGTTAGGAGTTCTGAGTTCTTAAAAAACTTAACAACTGCTACTTTGGACTGTATTTTTGTTAAGGCAAAGTGGCGTAATCATGTATTTTTTTTCATAAAGTTGGTAATTATATCGTCAATTAAAACATATCTGAAAATGGACTACCTAATCTTAGTAATTTATGATATGTAGGGTTTTAAAAAAGCCAAATTTATCGAGGTATCCCCTTAATGGAAATTAGTGTTGAAGCCTGTAAAAACGCTGTCAATTATTTTTGTACTGGACAATATAAGTTTAAATAAAAAGAAGAGAGCGGATAGAGCGAACAAAGGACCGAGAGATAGTATTCACTATCATGTTACTTCATTTTTTTTTCTGTGTTTGGTGTTCTATCATAAGTTTTGGTTTGATAGGCGGAGATGACAGGACAGACAAGCCTCTCGCCCGACATTTATAATCGTCACTACCTTTAACAGCAACACTGCTAATAAATTCTAACAGAGATGTTTTGTAATTTCCATACCATATATTAGATATCAAACTACAGCCAAAAATACACGAAATAATTGACTTTGAAGCAATAACATCATCATCGTCATCAAAATTCTCGTTACCGTACATCGAGTAAACAGCGAAAAATTCTCAACAACCAGAACCGAATTATACGTTTCCGAGAAATATGTGATTTATTATGGTTTCATAAAAAACGTCACGATTGCGAGAGATCGTGCGTTTTTGTACATTTATTTTGCAAATACTGATCGTATCGATAAGGAGCAAGACTTATGTGTCGAATTAGATTTTTTGCTGCAACCGCGGAAGAGCTGGGCGGCCATTTTGTTTAAATCCTGTAGCTGTTTAATCCTTTGGTCCTGTTTGAAGCGTTAAGTAGCAATTGATTGGACTTGAGTAAATCAACCGAATGACGAGAGATGGTCCTCAATCACCAGTAGAAATAATTAATCTAGACAGAACTGAAGTTACACTCGGTTGAATTGTGGTCAAGACAAAATTCCAAAAGTAAACTTAGGTATCTTTTTAAAGGCTACATTTTCAAATGTTTATATATAGAAATTATATATTTATTAAACAGGATTCTATCGAAGTTTCTTTGTCATAACTAATAGCTATCTGTAATATAAGTTGTCAACTTAGGATCAAAAAGACAAGAGTTATATCAAAATTACATTAATGTATCCCTCATAACCTAAGTGTTAATAGGCCAAACACAATGATTTGGGCCTCGAATTTAATCTTGGGTAGGGGTATTAGAAACTCTAAGGGACATTAGACATTAAGATTTTTAAGAAGTCGTAATAAAGAATATTTAAAACAGCGGGCCCTCGTTTCACAATCAGCTTCTTTCCTATTGATCAACGGAAACTGTTAAACTGCGTGTTATAAAGATGTTTTGGGATGTAAACTAAATGTTAAGATGTAAAACAAGACCGGAGCAAGCTTGCGGGTTCTTATAGGAGTAACAATTAACTTTGGGGTTCATCTGAGAATGGTGTACATACACCCACAATACATTATTTTACAAGGATAGCCATATGCCTACATTTTTATAAGTAAGATTGTCAATATGTACTATATACTACTATATTGGGGTAAATCCTGTAAATGGTATTGTTTGGAAAATAATTAGTTGATATAAAATTATTTAAGCTATAAGTTCAGCTGTATAATAAAATACCCAACGAGGTAAAAACATGTGATTCGATAAAATAGTTTATAGCAAACTTAATAAATTGCAGTTTAATTGAGTTTATTTTGTTATTTGTTTGTTTTCTTTAAGCAAATGTTTCTCTATTATTTGTTTTCCTAAAATGTTTACAGTGGCAGTAGTTTTGTAAGAATGGGTGCGTAAGACACGAGCTTGTCTACTTTGGGACCAATGTTAGATACTCCTATTATTGTAAAATATGTACCCTGAATTTTTCGCAGATTTTTCACAATAAATACTAAGTAAATATTATCACTATAAATGTGTGCACATTATAACTATATTATGTAGCCATTCTTGTACAATTTATTTGTTTTCCATCTCATAAGCAAACTGTATGTTTCTGTGAGAATTATTTAAACCTATGAGGATGAAACATGCAGAATAAGAGAATGAACAGAAGTAATTGGACTTCGGACAATTTCAATAAAACGAAAGACGAAAGCAATCTTGAGGTTTTCTATGGAAGGATAAAACGTCGACGAAGCGGGCCATGTAACTTAATTTGGATAAAGTGTTCTGCTGCCATTTTGTTAATTATTGCGATTTCTTAATCTTTTTGGAGACTTTCTATTCTAAGCTAAATCATTAAATCTATTATCCCTATAAAGTTTTCAAGGAAAAATACATACATAAACCCGCGCCTTTCTCCCAGAAAGGGTAGGCAGAGGTGCCAGTAAGACATCCACATTTCGCTTTGTATGTTCTGTCCCATGATGTGATAGGAGACAAGCTTATGGCCTTTAGTAATAATAATGGTGTGCGTTATGAGTCTCTACTGTGGATAATATTATTTATATCAACATGGACTGTTGGCTTATGCTTTTATAATACTTATGGCCCAAATATATTTTGCTGGACCGACGGCTTACCAACACCGTGACTCAATTCAGACAACTGTTAAGATTTTTTTTCTTTCCTCCAATACCATAGCGATTTATAAAAAAATCTATGGTGTGTAAAGTCCACCTACCGGCACTAAGCCAACCGTGGACTATATGGCCTAACCATTCTCAATCGTACTCTCGATTGTACAGGAGCCAGTGCCCTGCAGTGGGAAGTATATGAGCTGATACAGATACAAACAGTTAACCAACCTTCCGATGGGTGGCACGTACTCCAAATAATTAAATTTATTTTATCAGAATGTAATTTTTATGCAAACCGAGCCGCGGGCGATAGTTTCTAGTACAAATCAACATGTTACACAAGAATACATTTTCTAATTTATTTGTTGAACTTGCAAAATTTCATAGGAACCTGTTGCGACCGACCTTGCCGCGGTTTTTGCTCACGATTGTAACAAAACCTATTTATTATAATGATTATTTAATAAAAACCGCACATTGATATTTTAAATGTAATAAATGTGGAAATATAGGTTTTCCCTACTCCGCCCGTAAATATTTTTATCAACCTTGGAAATTAAGCAACAATTTTCAAATTATTGGTTATATTAATTTAATATTACTCTTTGAATTTTAACACTTATTTCATTAGTTTTATTATTTTAAGCACGTAAAATATACTATTATTAATTTGATTTATCCAATTAACTCACACCAACAAATATATTTGTGTAAATAAACATATATTCCACCCATATACTAATGAATTTTAAAGAATCCCATAACTATATTTTATAAAAGTCCTTCAAATCAATTCTAAATACACTTCATACATTTTCTATTACTTTCAATTGTAGAAATAAAAACCTTTAGAACATTTCTCGCATGACAGAATCGAATGCTGTACCGTTTTGGCGTGATCTTTTAACCACGCGACCCGTGACCCCGTGTGTCTCATCTTATCTGATCTGATATACGATAAACATGTATCAGTTTATGGAATTTTTAAATTTAGAATAATACTTTATATTTCAAACGCAAAAGTTGAATTTTAAATGAAACATTGTACTTTGTAAATGAACCGCGAAGTTTTATTTAAATTCGGTCTGATATTTAAAAATGGAACTTTTATTTGATGAATGAACTGCGCGACGTTTAATAAATGAACGGTGATATTAATTGCGTGCATTAATTAAATACAATGTTATTTATAAAATTTATTATTTAATCTAGTCCAAACCGCGTTTGATGCATTCGCATAATATCAATCAATTTATGAATATTTAATGGTTATCATTATTCATAATATTTTAATCTATTCACATAATTATTCCTTATCTCATACCAAAAAGCAGTTGCATCGATCAAATTACGTTTTATTATTGTTAATGAATTATTGAATTTACAATATCCTTATGGAATGCCCAATATAAGTTAGGCTATGAATATTTCTTAATAAATAATTGTTAATATAATTTCACTAAAACATGCATTATATTAACAAAATATTCTATAGTAAATGGAACTTAAAATAAGTTATAAAACGGTAAATTGTATATTGTTCTAAGATAAATACAAACTTGCTTTAGTTAATATTCTGAAAAGTAAGTGTGTAACTTAAGAGTGTGAAGTTTACGTCTTAATTAGAGAATGCTTCACGGGAATTAAATTATTTGAATTAATTAATTAGTTCATTAACATTCAATAATAATTAATTGAGCGCATTCTCATTGTTAATTGATTAATTGTTATAGAATGGAACTGTCTTAAAATGTTACTTGTTTGTAAGTAGGATAATTAAAGATTTATCTATTGTTAGGCTAATTACATCCATGTTGTCTTTATAATCTATATAAATATTTTATTAAATCTATGAATATACACAATTAAATAACAATTAAATCTATATTTAAGAATAATAATTGCTGATTGGTTATTTGAAAACTTGTTTATAATTATTGTGTTTAAAACGTTAATTTATCGAGATAAATGTAAATATTTACGCTCATCCGGCGCGTAACAATTCCATTTTTAAACACAGACAATTATTTTATTTAAAACACATTTGTTATCGATAAACAATAGATTGAAACTCACCTTATACTAAGACATCCAAACAGCAGGCACAGCGGGTCACACACAATGTCACTAGTGTTTCCACTGATCCTTATTGTTACTGCACACACTCCACACACCAACACCGTTTGCGCTACAAAGTTAAAAGTTCAAAAAGTTACCGAGCGCGGGAAATATTCGAGAAAAAAATATGGAGAACACGTAATATGCCACAAGCCGCGCGCGACGTACACACGCGACTGAAAAAAATTGCCACATCTGCGTAAGACTCGGAAACTAAATCAAAATACTCGCTAGCAGAGGGACGAGTCAAGTGAGGCCCCACCCTTCCCCCACCAGCGGCGACACGCAAAAACATTCATAAAAACCACGCTCGCTCCTGCGCTAAATTAACAATTGTTTATATCGGAATACAAATATGTAAAGGATTCAGATCTCGACTATTAATACCGGCTGCATTAACATTGACTATGCACTAACATTACGATTGCTCGATCGTTCGTCGCGATGCGAATGTTCGACTCGGTTCGTATGGAACTCCAAATTTCGTCGTCGTTTTCCCGCGCTCCTGGAAATTCGAATTTGGAATACGTTTATGGTGGTGGCGACCGCGCGCTGCAGCCGCTCGGCCACGAATACGGAGCGGAGCGGGCGCGAGATCGGCCGCACTTTTTTTCCGCCAAAAAACTAAGAAAGGGTCCTTCAGCTTAGGGTTAACTGCAGATATATTTTTTTATTCATTTTTAAATTTGGAATGTTTGCGAAGGAAACTGTCCATGCAGCCCCGTTATGTTTTGACACGAGTTCCGCTGCGCCGAACGGTGACCTTCGACCGCACAGGTCAGTTATTAAACTTTTTTTTGTGGAACTTTTTGCGTATTCGTATGTTAATATTGATAATAAGCAGCGACAAATGTGCAACATTGTATCACATTGAGATATGATTTATGTACAAGTTTTTTGTATGCAGGATGTGGGTAGTAGTAAATATTCTAAGAATGTTGAACGTCGGTTACTAAGTTCGTATAGTCACGATTGCCGAAAAAAAACCTATTGTTAATATTGAAGGAACTTACAATCATAAGTCGGGAGTTTAATTTTGATAAATAATAAGATAATATGTGTACTTGGTTTGTTTTTGCGATTGTGAATGGTATTTATTTTTCTTTATTGATAATTAGTTGTTTTTGAACGCTCACTTAACCTCTAAACTTCGATATTTGGAGGTTGTATTACTAAACAATGAATATTTTTTTTAATAACATATATCTGCGCACAGCAATTGATATGCGTTTAAGTATTGTATATTGTATAAATTGAATATTTAATCATTATTCCACATCCATCTCATCTATTCCTAACTGCTTTATTGCATTACCGATAGCCATTCCGACTATTTTTATTATATTAAGGAAACTATCTTGAGGAAACCTGCATACCATCGAGATTAATAAGAACTTTTATGGTATGTAAATTCCATTAATCTGCGTGGTAGACTATATGGCCTAGCTACTCTCAATCGTACTCTCGATTGTAAATCCTGCAGTGGGACGTATGTGGACTGATACAGTAAGACATAATATGATATTAACAAATGAATTCTTAAGTTCACAATACGGTTAAAGAATATAAAATACTTAGAGGAAGTGATAGAGCCACATATGAGGTACCTATCCCCATCAAAGTTTATCCAAACTGGAATAAGAGATGAAAGAAGTTTGAATAAACTTTGATGGGGATAGGTACCTCATATGTGGCTCTATCACACAGACAATTTGGAACACTCATACATATTTGTAACGCTATTGAGAAGATGACAATTGAGCGCCATTCTTCAAGATTTGCTGCTTAAGTGTGGACTATATTTGTCTCTAATGTGTTCTTGAAATCTTCAAATTAACACGAAAAAGCAATGATTTTTAAAAAGTGTCTAGAAGTCTGCCGCTGAAAGAAATTTCCAAACCCAGTCTAATATAAATCTTTTTGAAATTATCTGTACTGTACTGTACTATGTGATATTTTGGATTAAGAAAAAAATCTTGTGAGAAAAATATTTTTTTGTTACATCGGCTTGTTTGATTAGATTAGTTCGTTATTAGTTAAGAGTTTTTCGCTTTATCTTTGTAACTGTCATACGACTGCAGTTAAGCTTCTATGGACAGCTAAAGTTTGTTTCAAATCCTAAAAGTACCTTCTAATTTTCGACTCTAAGTAATAGTATCGTTAACTTACATCAACCAAGCTGTGTGTGTTGTGTTAGTATGGACAGCTGAGTTTGCCATTTGCTTGATTGTAAGCAATACGACCGCTCATTGACAGTAGCTAAACCTAATGACAGCATGAATTAAAGCAATACTAGCCAAGTATTGCACTGCGCCCGCCATCCTGTGACGTCAATTAGAAGATATTTTTTAAGAGAGTAAGTCTCAATATCTACAGTAGTTACTCTGACTACAATGTCCTTGCCACCGGAAAACAAGTGTGCATTTACTATACTACTGGAGAAATAGACGTGACGGTGGTGCCAACCTAGGTGGCCTCCCACTTGTAAGAATTTAATTCATTCACCGAACAAACCCAACAGCAAAGCTGTCAACATCACATGTTTTTTTATAAGACACTGTTACCCGGGGAACGTCAAACTATTGATATACTTCATATAAATTATATTAGCGTGTGGCGAAATTTTGAACTACAAATAAAATTTATGGTATTTTTTTATTGCAATGAATGACGAGACGAGCAAGCCGTTCACCTGATGGAAAGCGATACGACCGCTCATAAACAGTAGCAACATTCCACTACGCTCGCCATCTCGAGACATAAGATGTCAAGTCTCAATATGTCCAGTAGTTACTCTGGCTACAATATCCTTCAATCCGAAACACAACAGTGCATTTAAGCAGTATTGTTTCACGGGAGAAATAGACATTGCGGCGGTACCTACCCATATGGCCTCTCACATATGAGAGACCTACCACCAGTATATGTATCTCATTGTTTGGGATATATTTTATTAATATAAAAACAAGCGTTTATATTCGTAATCTAATAGTATTAACATATTCAATATAATAAAATTGTGAAAAGAATAAAACTGGCCCTAATATTTTGACAACAACGCATTGAGACGCCAGAAAATCGTATATTTTAATGACATAGAGCACGGCACTACCATTTCAAATTAAACTATTCTACTATGAAACTACGTATCGGTGCAAAGATTTGTGTCCCTCAATGAAACCTACTTTTTTGTGAAGGGAAAAATATATATTTCCAATAAATATAAACATGATTACGACCCAGGCCCGTAGTTCTTGGTGAAAGGAATTTAAAGTCAAATAAAAAGTATATTTTTATAAGTGACCAAAGCGTAGTGTAGGACGCCCTCCAACGAGGTGGAGTGACTATATCCGAAAGATGGTTGGTAGCGGTTGGAGACGATGCTGAAGATCGAGCCCAGTGGCGTGCCGTAGGAGAGGCCTATGTCCAGCAGTGGACGCGAATAGGCTGATGACGATGATGATGATGTGACTAAAATGTAAAATATAACGATAATTGATTTATTTTATAAAAATCTGTCACCCAAGATAAACCGGGACAATATTAAAGGTCAAACCATAAAATGCTAAACTGAATTTTTAGGAGTATCGATATAAAAAATATCATTGATTCCAATGAATCAATGATATTTTTTACCGTTACCATGAATGGGCATTCTTTAACATTTCGGCTTTATTATAACATTATTAATTACTCGTCTCATTATATCTTACACATTTAGACATACCAATAAATTATAAACAAGAGTAACTCTATCATGTTTATTAAAATGTGTTAGCAATAAATAGTATTGTATAAAAAACGCAAAAACTTTATAGCAAGTATTGAAAACTAGAGTTTAATGTTAACTAGTTTTTCTGATCGAGATCCATTTTGACATTTAATTATTTCGCAATTATGGAGTAAGGGTACGCGGATCATAATTGCGTTGACGCGAATGGGACCATACACAGTATTATATTATCTAAATATGTTATAAGGCAATTATTAATAAAACAGATATTCTGAATTTAATTTATAATTATATTTCTTATTAAAATAGTCATGGAAGATTAGTCATAATGCAGTTTTTATGAGCTATGGAATGGCTGTACCTCTGTTAATGAACAAATCTTATGCATATCCGCTGGTTGCCTCACAAATATGTCAAATTTATATAATTTTTTAACTTTCGTGAAAAATGAACACGTAATCCTAAGTGACAGGAAGTCCACTGCTGAACATAGGCATCAAGGATCTCCACATCATATTGGAAACCTACTAATATCCTAAGCGATTCTAATTCTTGCGTAAAAACAATGCAACTATAGAGACGGGAGGGCAGGGCGCGGGCTGAGGGGCGGCCGAGTGTCCCCGAGCCGTCGCGTAATTACACCACACCCGTTCGATTCCTAACGTGCGAAATGTCACCGGTTTATTTTCGAACATCTATACGCTCGTCAGCGACGCTGCGCCGCCCGCAACAATACACTTTTTATATCTATTATAATATTAGATCATACCGATGGATACTGTTACGTATCTTTTATCTGGTGATTTGAAACACAGGCCCTGCCTATATCAGACGCCAGTCTCACATCCTAATGTACTTTTTAACATGTCTACCTTTTTCTGTATGAGAGAAATAAATAAATATTATTATTATTATTTTACTGGTAGGTCTCTCATATTTTAGAGGCCGTTTGGGTACCATAACAATGTCTATTTCTCCAGCCATACTGCTGTGATAATGCAGTTTTGTTTCGGTGTGAAGGACATTGTATTCTGAGTAAGTACTGGACATGGTGAGACTTAACATCTTTAGCCTCAGCATGGTGAGCGCATTGGAATGCCAAGCATTGCTTTGTAATTCAAGGTGTTTGGTTTTGCTACTGTCCATGAGCACGCTTGCCTCGTCAATCATAGCAATAAAAACAAACCCACTGTTGGATCTATGTCGGACAAGGTTTATACTTGAAGAGAATTTAACTTTTCTTTGTATTAAGAACTTAATCACAAGACTTTTAAAATGATTGAATATTACTATCAAGGCTCCTTACTTTACAGCTACGCAGAAGGAATTATTCTTCACATGATCTCTCAGTCCTTAAAACTATCTAATAATCATTTTTATTCATAACGTACACAGACTACCTAATAAAAGTGGGTGGAAATCTCTTTAATTCAATTCTAAATCCTTCAAATGAAGTTCTGTATTCTACATTGGATCCTAGTTATTGAAAATGATAGCGATGAATGATTAAATCGTCAAGAGACCAGTCTAGTGTCATAATGTTCAAGCTAATATAATTTCCGACGCGAAACGATCGATGCCATTGCCAAAAGTCAATAGCCGGAACTTACGACTTCATGAGTTCTACACATTGTTATTTTAACTATTAAATAAACTCACAAGAGTCTCAAAGTTTCTTATATTTGCAGTAATGTTAGAATATATATTTTTTTACGAATTTTAACCCGGAATTTAAAAAAAAATATTTCATTCTATCTTCAGACGTTTCAAAGACCTAAAGCTTTTGTGGTTACAGGCCGACTTTGGTATTATTCATTCGCATATTTCATGTTCCAATGACTACCTTAATGTAAAAATTATTATAAATTTTAGCGTGTACGCATAAATGAAAGAAGTATATTTTTTTAAAGATAGAGCTGGAAGAAAATATTCTAAATTAACAAATACGTCCTTAGTAATAGTGAAGTCCAAATTGACATTTTGTATTTTTACTTTTAATAAGTAAATAAATAATAAATAACAACCAACTGTCACAAGCATAGTCCTGACCCCACACTGAGATCGAGTCTTGTATCGTGGGTCTCAGGAACTACGAGAGACTTAACGGTCTCACAAACACCCAGACCCGGAAGAAATATTTGTGGAACGCACAAACATTTCTCTCAGTACGGGGATCGAACCCGCAGCCTCTCGTTGCACTGGCGGTGTTAAACCTTCTACGGCCAGGAGGCTGTTAAAACTTATATAAAATAAGGATAATTGTAAGTGATTTATAATTACCGTTTTTACACCTTGTCTATGGTTGATTAAAAAATAATAATATGAACACTTTAGAGTCTTAAAAGCTCAATTAGCGTAGGAAATTCTTTGTTTTTGTTTGTTGCTTAGGCCAGCGAGCAGACAGCTGACCTGACAGTAAGTGAACATTGCCGCCCATGCACATCTACATCGGTTTGAAGATGGATGTGTTGCCGGCCCATCGAAGTATATACAAGGGGAGCGAGAACGAAAAAGGATTAAAAAGGAAAGGGGTGTTGGGCATCCGGCAATCTCACTCAGAACGAAACGCGATAGCAAAGCTATCGCTTTACATCGGTCTCCTGTATGGCAATGGTGCCACCTCGGACCAGTCTGCCAACAGTGTGGCCCTATAATTCCAAAAAAATACTCTACTCTTTACTGGGACTTAAGTCTTGGTCCTCAATATATACCACCACATTAATGACAAAATCTAGATAGATTTCGTACTATTATTATATTTTATCCGTATTATTATTCTGTACTTGTAGATACAAGTACAAAGTAATGCTGTAGGTCTCTCATATAGGCCAATACCTATGGCCGCCTGGGTAGGTATAAAATTCCGTTTCTTTCTGGTATTATAAGCTGTAAAATATAATAAAGTTTATAATATAAAAATATATACATCGGATCTAAATTCTATACCGATGCCTTTGTGGCGATGATATACTAAGCTACGATTACAAAGCTGAGGTCTCGAGTTCGAATACCGGATTGGGTAAAGTGATATTGATTTTTTCAGTTATCAGCCCGAAGTCAGGAATTTATGCCCGATATGACGATAGATTCGCCCCCTAAAACATCCTGTGACGGATAACACAAGGAGAAACGTGGGTCCTGATAGCATCTCTGCCTATCTTTTTTGGGAAAAGGCGTGAGCTTATGTATAATACGTATGTATGTAAATTCTAAAGCCTTAACTCAACTAGGCATAAGCAATTCTTCCCAATTAAACTCAATAAGCCGCGAAGTACTTGCAAGTTGCTATGCAAATTTCAAAGCTACAATATTACTCCATAACAATTACGTTGTCAATATATCCACCATTCCAATAACCTCAGTACAGATATTTGTACGTATCCACATAAACACAAACAAAACTGTGCACATCGCAGTGCAGTTTGCATAACATTGTATAATTAAAACCTTCATTTTGTCCGTCTTTTTGTCCGCTAAACTCATTCCGAACAAACTAACCTATAAAATTTTACCGCCATTTCCCGCCACAGATTATAATCGTCAAAAATCGTCGACGTCCAAAGAGTTCGATTGAAAAAAAAAATGAGTTTCGAACGAGTAATCATTCCATATATAAACATAAAGCGAACATTTTCCAAAGCGTCACGTCTTCGCGGGACTTGTTCGCATAATAATCTGCGGCATTGCGTGTGTGCGTGTGTGTATGTGTGTGCGTGAAACCGAATGATACTTTCCACACATGAGTTGTTACTCGTGTTAACAATAAATCATATGAATGTATTTGTGATCGGAGTGCATTACGGGATGTGGAAGGCTTTAATTGGCTGCGTGTCGATATCGATAAATGTTACTAGTGTTGATGATGTTGGTTAGTTTAAAGCGTTGTGTACGCATAACAGTAATATAGTGCAATGTTTGCTTTTTATATTTGTTGAAGTTCGTTATATATTATATTGATTTCTGTTGATTGATGTATTACTGTGTACTGTATACTATATTATTGTATACTGATTGATGTATTTTTTTACATTATTTTAATTAAACCACACTAGATGTACAAAGTTGAGTTGTAATAAATACTAGATTTCGTATTATCCTTATGTTACATAAGAAATCTCAGGCTCAGGATTTATATATTTACAAACATATTAAATATACAAGGAAAAATTTTAGTAAATGAAAACAGTTTAACGGTTTGAAAAATAAATCAATTTACAACAAAATAATTGTATTAATAACATTTTTACATCAATATGTATAAAAATACTTCATCGATACCAACTCTCTACAACATAGCACAGAAAACTGTTGCATTTTAAATTCTAAATGAAAATATAAATCCGCGAACGTGTATCTTTTAACACGACATCGTCACCATTAACGCCATTACTCAATACTTTATCTAAAATTGAAATTGTCGATAAATTATTGACACGTACCGATTAGCCTCCGTCCCGCCCTATGCTCGCGTGTGTGTGCGTAGGAAGCCGTGCATGTGTGCGTGCCGTGTAGCATTTCTTTCTCGTATTGTAATTTATTGGTCTGTAACGAAGTTAATTATTGCGATTTTTGTATTAAACGTTGGAAATTATTTTTAGCATCGCATATGAGGCACTGCTGCGTTTTTGTACTGAGAAACGGCCCTCCGCGTCTTTTTTATCGGAACATGTAATATTAATATGATAAAGTGCATCTGTGTTGTGTTTAAATGCTGCGTTTGTTGTTTTCTGCAAGTTTTTACACGGAACGCGATAGAACCGAGGTGTTGAGTTTTAATAATTTATGACGGCGAAATGGATTGCGTCTCAATGTTCACGCCTCTTCCCACGTTGCGAATGTTGGAAAAACATGTGACATATTTTATTATTGTTTTCGATACTATCGCTGAGTAATCAAGTTCATTTGCATTGAGTTTTATGCATTTTGACAGATGCAATCATGCTTGTGGTGCGGAACTGGTTTTTAAACAAAATTTTACATTAGAATAATTTGTTCCTGGTTATTACCATATTTTTGAACCAGATGTGATATTTTTATACTCGGCTGAAGAAGTGCTTTAGTACCTTATGATAAGTAAAAATAAGTCGTGTAGAATATTCACCGTAAATAAAAGTGGCTGATATTCTAAATTCGTAGATTCGGAATGAATATAACTTTACTACCAGAAGTAGAGTTTACGGAAATCTCACTAAAAATACAAAACGAACCGGCAAAGCTTATACTAGAGCTATTATACTAGAGGGGACACTACGAACAAAATGTTTGACACAATAATTAACGGTACCGTAAAAATCCTTCTGTTTCTGTCTCTGTCACGCCTACGTTGTAACACCATGTTCGCTCTCGCTTCACTGGGTTCTTGTTCTTAACCTTGTACCAGCAGAGTGCGCAGAGATTCCCGATGTCCGCTCTAGTATGATATCTCAATGTACTTAACGTTGGTTTACTATGAGTGAATAGCACAACCGCGTTAGAGCTAAACCACCGATATTGTAGCCATAATAAGCTACAGCATGACTTCACCACTTGAAAAATATATTTTATCTATACCTAAAATTAGATTAAGCAGTTTGCCATCATATTCCCTATTCTGTTTTTTATTGCAATAAATGGCGAAACGAGCATGCCGTTCGCCTGAGAGTAAGCCATTCCACCGCTTATGAAAAGTATCAAAATTTGATTTTGAATACACACCTTGAATTTTAATCATTTATATTATTTACTTAATTTTATACCTCTCAATCTCATAACTAAATAGCTAAGTTATACTTTCACTACTTCAAAACGTGCTAAACTTTTAACAAATATCGTATGTTACACGAAGACTTGCCGAAGATTGGCCGATGCCAATAACCAATCGAAAAAATTAGATTGAAGTCAATCTGGATTGTTTTCTACTTTTCGATTTGTCATTTACCATATTGCCATAGTTTTTTCACTACTGAGATTGACTATTGGCAATATAGTATCAGAAAAAAGATTGAGCTGTCAATCTCAAACGGCAAATTTTTGATTGGGATTGTTTATTAGCAGCGGCTGTTAATGAATATTAAGTCCCTACTTATCACTGTTGACAAAATCATTTATATAAGAAATGTGTATCTTCAGCGATACGGGTCCTTTTTAGATTTTGAACATTAGCTTTCCATAGAAGTTTAACTGCAATATTATGGTAATAACAAAGATCGAAACTCTAACTAATAACGAACTTTCCAAGACAAGCAAACTGGTGTAACAAAAATATAATTTTCTCACAAGAAATTTTTCTTAATCCGAACTATCAATAATATTTTTTTACCCAAAAAAAATAATCCCGAAATAACCGGATCGAATTTCAAAATAACACAGGGTTAAACCCAGTTCACAATGTCGAGACCTCATCACTCAAATGGGGTCAATTTTTACAAAAACTTTTTTACACTTTTTGCAAAAAAAATATCTAAATAATGATAGCAATTCTAAAGTGATCCACTTTTTGATGCTCGCACCGCGTAAGAGATAACCCTAAAATTGGGGTGAATCGTGGGAAATGAGCGCCGTTTTAAAATTTAGGGTCGCGGAGACCGAATGCGAAAAGACTCCAAGGTTAATCTGCATTGAGGTTTTTTTAAGATTTATACGTGGCCTTTATTTAAATGGCATTAGATGTGCCGTATTTCATTTTAAAACCAAATTTATGGACACATTTAAAAATACAGTAAAAAGTGCGGTCGCTGCGTTAATGATATATTTGGTTATTGTGTGTTGGTATTGTTATCTTTTTCCATAGACTACATTTTGGAATATCTTAATATTAATTAATCACTTCAACATTACGTTTTTTTAGGAAAAAATGTATTAATAGTAACATAATTTTAGGTGTAGTTAAATTTCCCATAATAGTATCATCCTAGCTCTGTATGCCCCGCCCATTGCATCTCTAATTTGCTAATCTATACAGGCATGACAGCATGCTAAAAACTATTACCCACTGTCGACCAGTATGGACGAACATTTCGGGCAAGTCGCCCGAGTGATAGGCGACTAAGTGTGTATGCTCTTTAAGAAACTATAGAAGTCATATAGGGACAGGTTGACGGTGCGCAATAACTATAAACTGATGAGTATATAGCTGAGTATATAGATGAGTATATAGTATATAACTGATGAGTAGATATTAGTCATCTAATGAAGTCGAAAAGTTCGCAAGTGAAGACCATGTAATTGCACAGGTAATCATTTGCTAAATATCGCAAGAAGTAGATGGATGCAGTTTCCAACATATCTTCAAAAAATTGTTTGGAAGACCTATGCTCAATAAGAAACTCTTGTGTTTTGGAATCTAGTTTAATTTTGATATAATTTTAATTTGAAAAAAAAACCCTTAGCCTGGTACTAAGCTTTTTCTTGTCTTTGATTTTAAAAGTTACATATGTACATATCCCATATATATGAATTAATTACCGCTCATTTTAACCTTGACGGAGAACCGGATGAGAAAATATGCATATGCAAGAAATCCCAACAATAATTTTAAATTTATTTATTTTAATATACTTTATGCAGATATACAGCGAATTCGAACTATCAACATCACACAGTATCAAAATATCACCAATTAAACTACGCCCCTTACGAAACACCACCGTTGCAAATGTTATTTGACAACACGCAATACTATACAAAACAGCCACTTTCTTAGTAATTGAATGATTTTCACCTTTCTTACAATCAGGAGCCATTGTCCGGCCGAGATGCCCCTCTGACCAAAAAATACAAGAAAAAGACCCGGTGGGGTCACACGCGGCCTTTGTACGTCATAATGGGGTCACCGCCAGTCTATTTTACGCAAAAATAAGGTCATTTATTGTACTATTGCGAATTTCATTGACGTTTTTGTATTTTTTTGCAGTAATTCGATACCGGTGTGACCTCGGGTCAACTTCGAGACAAGTTAAGGGTTATTTCAATATATTGATTTTATTCTTTTGAAAATTTAAGGTCATTCAAGAAATTTTGTATTTCTTGTGTGAATTTGTTGTGCGTTACTTTCTTTTTGTTAGAATATGTAATACTAATAATAATAAGATGTGTTTTTTTATTGACCTGTAATGTAAAATTCAGGCTTAGTCCAAGTTGTATCTTTGAGTTTCTGGATGACCGACAAGCAGTTTTTAATTAATACATATTTAATTCAATATATTAAAAAATAATTAGTAGGAACAATTAAGTAAATTAAATAATTATTGGAAACCAACCATTATTCACATAAAATATATCCAACAGGAACCAAGTAAGTCCAGGATTCAAAAGACTTATGCTAATAGTGGAATGTGTATGGAACTATATAGAATCTATACAGGATATAACAAGACTACAACCGAAAACAAAGCCGGGTGCTAGTTTTACTAACTTCACACACAATGCAAATATAAATTTTACAAAAAAAAGTGATGAATTTGTTTAGTGATGTTTTGCTATCGTCGTATTTGGATAAATACATAGCTTTACCTAAAATAATGATATGCACACCTTTGTTTTTAAAGATGTTAAAATACGCAAGTGTTTAAATAATTATTTTAGTAAAATCTATGGATGACGATGACCAAAAATCCTATCTAAATCTAAAAAGCCTATCGCCATATCGGGCACAAATTCCTGACTCTGGGCTGATACTGAATAGAAAAATCCAATATCACTTTGCCCAACCCGGGATTCGAACCCGAGACCTCAGCTTTGTAACCGTACCGTAGTACAACTACGCCACCGAGGCAGTCACACATTTAAAATAATGTATTCTTTAAATTAACTTTTCAATTTAATAATTGTAAAATAAGCGTCGTTAAATTGTAAGTCACTGAGCGGATGACTAATAAGTCAGTCCGCCCCGTGACCACGAAAGCTAGTTTTATTTAAAAATATAGAACGTCTACGATCTTTCTTTTTCTTTTACTTTTAGTCACGCTGATTTCCTTAGGACGTTTTCCAGTGCCATAATAAAGTAATAATAATGAAGTAACTATTATAATAAAAAACAAAAACAAAAAACTGAAATTAGCAAAATTAATATTAATAAAAAAACGGAACAGATATACAGGTCCTTGGAACGCAAAGTTACATACGGGGTACCGCAAGGGAGCGTTTTGGGTCCCTTATTGTTTATACTATATATTAATGACTTACCTAAAAGCATAGAATATCCTATCACTTTGTTCGCTGATGACAGTACTATGACAATACATCGTAAACATGTAGACACGTATGAAAATGAAATTAATAACACATTGACATCTGCTCTTACATGGTTAAATGATAATAATCTAAAAATCAATTTAAGTAAAACAAAAGTTATACAATTTAGTCAACGAAATTATAGAGAAAATAAGCTTAATATATGTTATAAATGTGAAAATATTGAAGAAGTAGATAGCACAAAATTTTTGGGTTTAGAAATAGATAAAAAGCTATGCTGGAAGCCACACATAGACTCTCTTTGCAAGAAATTAAGTAGATCCGCATATGCTTTACATAGACTATCATCAATTGTTAATGCAGATGCACTCCTCACTGCTTACTATGGTATAGTTGAATCCCACCTGCGTTACGGTATTATATTTTGGGGCAACTCAACAGACAAAGAAACTGCATTTAAAACCCAGAAAAGATGTATAAGGTCCATGTTCCAACTGAAAGCAAATGCTAGTTGTAAGCCATATTTTAAAGAACATAAAATACTGACTCTGCCCTGTGTTTATATATTTGAAATGGCTGTATTTGTGAAGTCCAACCCAGAACGTTTTGAACGCCTAGAAGATGTAGTACCCAGGAACAGACGCGACAAAAGCAGACTACGTCTGCATACTGCTAGGACGAGCCTCATGCGCAGTAGTGTCTTCTGTATGGCACCGGTCATTTACAACAAACTGCCTAAGACTATTAAAGATTACAATATGACATTATTTAAAAAAAAATTACGAAATTTTCTAGCAGACAAAGTATACTATAGTTTGACAGAGTATTTAACGGAAAGACTTTAGTTATGATGTAAACAACTAATACTAAACTATTTTCTTTTAAACCTACATTGCATTGACATATTTAATAAAAAAATACTAATGACATAATAAATAATATACTATAATATTAAACTTAATAACTATGATACATTTATATTTCTGTCTTTAAAATAATATAATTTTGCATACCATGTAGATGGTTAAATATGGCTGTTCGAATTAATATATGCTTCCACCACATTGTAATACCTGTATTTGCAAAATAAATATATCTTTATCTTTATCTTTATCTTTATCTTTATCTTTATCTTTATAATAAAAAACAAAAACAAAAATATTACATTATAATGAAAAAATGCCATATTTTTTATCACATAGGTCCGGCAACTTGCCATTTGCCTTTGAACATTCCTTACTAATTTGAGCCCTTGAACATTCACAACGCTTGGATAATGGATGTGATGCCGACCTATCAAATCGGGAGGAGAAGAGGAGGAGTGGGAAGAAATAAGGACGGAAAGAGGAAAAAGGTATTAGGTAAAGGGGCATCCAGCAATCTCACTGACCAAACAAAATGTAACAGTAAAGCTGTCTCTTCAATTCAATCTCCTGTGAGACAGTGGTACCTCTCCGGACGAGCCTGCCCATTCATGCTGAGTCATGGCTCACAACAGCCTGGCTTCACTCCCGAAAATATACATATACCTAGTACCTACGTATTTTATTATATTAGACCAACAAGATCTTCCAATATAAACCCACCGACATTAGCTCCAAAAAGCCGTTATTAAATCCATACAAAAATCCTCCACAACGATATAAAGCATTAAAAATCTCAAATTACACCAAACATCCATAAATCAAAGTGAGAAAAACGTAAAAACATTATCTCACGCGATACTTCCTAAAAGGGGTGGTTATTCGCGCTCGGAACGGTACCCTCGCTAAACAGTTATCAAAAAGGGAAAAAAAAATAAAATAAGAAGATTTGAAAAAATAAAAACGTGAATGTAACTCTTTCCCATGGTTCTTAACCTTGGCGAAGTTTTTTGTCAAAATTAAGACACCTTTGCCATCTTTTGCTTTTTTTTTTGGTTTTTTTTTGGGTTTTCGTTAGCGGGGCGAGGGTCGGGGCTTTCAGCTTGCCCTTTCATTGTCTGCCCGGAGATTTAGCAGGTGGGTCAGATGAACGTTTACGGGGTCGTCATGGTTTTTTGTCATTTTAATAAAACGTGTTGACAGAATTAGAATTTTGTATCGGTTTGAGTTAAATAATGGCCCAATTATATAGTAATCGTGTAAAAAATATTAACTTAGCAATGTTTACTATATTTTTTTTTAATTAGTATGTATATATTTTTAGTTTCTAATAATTATCCTGATCATCTTCAGCTGTGAAAAGCCCATTATCTAACATTATATTTCTCAAAAAGATTTCCTCAACGCCATTCATAGTAAGCTGTGTTCAGAATCTTATTTATCATTACGACTATCAATTGCAATACTAATTCAATTAAAAATACCTCATATATCTTAAACATAAAATCTTTTTTATTGAACATAACCTTGACAATTCAGCAGTACAAACACATGCATCGAATCTCTTGTAAACGGACAACAACAACAAAAACTCATGTCCCGCCGTTCAAATACCAAATAATCATTGAAATAATCCAATGAATACCGCAATTGTAAGCCAGGGCACTCACGAAAAAGTATTCCATCGAAATAGGCATAATTACAGTTCGGATACACGACTTCGCCGCAGTATTTTCCCAAAAATTACCGAGCGTGCAAAAACGGGACAGTTTTTCGGAAATGTGTCGCATCCGTCCCGTATTGACGGCGGTGGGGCAAAGACGCGTAAGTGAAATGTTGAGTAATTTTAAATTGGTGTTTATTGGTAGATATTGTATTTAATAAAACGCGATAAGTATCTTTTAATTTAAATATATATAAATTAAATTAGGTGTGACAATGATTATGATCGATTGTGATAAAAATAAAATTAGGTGTTGGTTAATTTTTTTAATTTCTGACGTGTGGGTTACTTTACAGCTTCGTGGTCAATTCCTGGTTGGCAGTATATTTTAAATGATAGTGTCTGTAGTTTAACGAGCAAAGGGGATGAAAAATGGGCAGAGTATGTTTTATACGACTGCTAAACTATTGCCTTTGTTTTGTAACACAAAGCAAATCCCGATAAATGTAGCTCACTAATGAACTAGTTAAGATAAATTGTTTCTTTATCTTCATCCTTAATATTATAATTCTCCGGGCCACAATCACTCCAGATATCATTATCTCATTAGGTAAACAAACGGATTTCATCAGGCTACGTGGGAATAATATTCACCTTTTTTAGTTCAATAAGCTATCCTTCTCCAAGCAATTCTAGAATGTTAACAAAACCTAACGCGGACACAGATACACTGCATGTTAATGGTAAATAGACACGATTACTATACACTGCGCGTCTAGGACTTAGCGCTAACAATAAACCTTCATTGTTCAATGCACAAAACAATAAAATTTAAACTTATTCGCCGCATCGTTCACTTTCGCCGCGGAGTATAGCTATCTCGCTCGCTTGAAAGAAAACTTATCTCCCCTCTCACTCACATACGTAGCTCAAAAATGGCGCGCAAAAATCCGTGCCGCGCAAAATGTCTGGCATAGTTGTCGAACGGAGATACGGCAGTTTTGTTTAAATTTTGTAAAATTAATAACGAGAGCCCGCCAGACGAATTTTTTCGCCGCCCGGCCCTTTAATTAGAAATATTTGGACATTTAGCACGGTTTTTTAGCGACGCCACCGCGGATGCGTTAAATATTAAATTCACAAAGGAAACAATGCTCGCTCCGTTCGGATATTTTATTTCATTTCATTGTCACGCAGTTGGGAATTTTGGGCATGTTTTTTTTTTTAATTTTCCAATGTTAGCTAAGGTTGAATTAATGTGCTTAGATAAAAGGTGACCGCAGATTTATTCAGAATAATTAGGTCATGGTCAGTCAGATATCCCCATACGGATAAACAGGATTGCAATCAGTGAACTATGTAACATATTTATAGAAACCGAGGGACAGTTGATAACAAATCAAAACAAGAGTTTTCAAATGAATATATTTCATGTAACCTACACACGCGAGATTTCTTCATAAGAGTTTTAAAAGTATGTGAACGATACCTAGCCGTATTTTTTTTATTGCTTTGATTTGCGAGACAATCTGCCGTTCGCCTGATGGTAAGTGATACGACCGCTCGTGAACAGTAGCAAAACCAAACAACGCCTTGAATTACAAAGCAATGCTTGGTATTCCACTACGCTCGCCATCCTGAGACATAAGATGTTAAGTCTCAATATGTCCAGTAGTTACTCTGGCTGCAATGTCCTTCAATCCGAAACACAATAGTGCATTTACACTGCCTGTTTGACGGGAGAAATAGACATTGCGGTGGTACTTACCCAGGCAACCTCTCACATATGACAGACCTACCACCAATATGGATGTACTGGGTATATCAAGACTGCTACCGAAAACGAAGCCGGGTGGTAGTTTTAGTGACTACAAGCACAATGTAACTAAAAATTTTGCAAAGAAACGCGACAATTATTTTTTTAATATCGTCATTTTTGGGTGGTAAATCCATAGCTTTTGCTAAAATAATAATTTAAACTCTTTTATACCTTAGAGTATTTATAAATAAAAGGGTATACACTATTATTTTTGGAAAAAAATGTATTTACTACCCAAATATGGCCTTCGGAAAAAAATAACAAAAAAAAATTGTCGCTAATTTTCCAACTTTTTCTGTTGCATTGTGTCTGAAGTCGCTTAAACAACCACCCGGCTTTGTTTTCGGTAGCAGTCTTGATATACCCTGTATTTATGCCCAGCTTTGGAATGATATGATACTAAAGCCGCAATTGGTACATTCGCTGGTATCGAAACGCAAGGCCGAATCAGGAAAAGTTTTTGAGTTCCCCAACTATTTGTTTCGGAAGTAAGTGTACGACAGAAAAATCTATTGACATTTTTGAAATCCACATACAAGATGTGTATCTTGGTATTTTATTGGACAATGTGACTGTTGGATTAATTTACTGGTAAAAAAACTACTAAATTTTATAATTGTAAAAATCACAAACGCCATCCAAAAAATCTCCTTCCTTTTCCCTTGTCGGGTAAAAAGTAAAACGTAGGTAACAAACGTAAGAAATAACCAAACGCGAAATAAAAGGTCACAGATAAAAAACTATTATTATCACATCCTTTTCACAAAGAAATGATTCTTTATTCCCACACCAGGTCGTAACGTGACTCCGCAATTTTGTCAAAATATTGTATCAATTTTTTTACAAAACTACCCCTTTATAAAGGGTTGCGACATCTGCGATTCGGTGATTTAAGATAAGCATAATTGTAGATTTGACGTAACTTTTTTTAATAACCGTTTTTTTTTTTCAAAAATGGAACTTCTTGTCTGGAATAACGGTTAAAGTTTAAATAATGTACTTAGAAACGCGGAAATTAAAAAAAATACGTAGTGCTTTGTATGTTTGCAGAAAAAGTGTTCTTGCAAGTTTTTTAGATTTACCTATTTTGAAAGTCTGTTTAGTAAAGTTAAAGAATTAAAATTAGAATTTATTAAACATAATATAAATTATTGTATCGCTCTGTGAGCCCATTTCACATCCCACTACAGGGCACAGGCCTCCTCTACAATCGAGCGTGCAATTGAGAGTAGTTAGGCCATATGGTCCACCACGCTGGCCTAATGCGGGTTGGTGTACTTTACATACCATAGAAATTCTGACATATCGCTAATACATGCTAGTTTCCTCACGACATTTTCCTTTATCGTTTTAGTGCGTGGTGTTTGACTATCAATACAAACATGACTCCGAAAAGCCAAAGATGTGTCCTGGGACTCGAACCCGCGACCAACGTGAACATGTTGGCAACCACGTCTGGTCCGTTTATTAACAGGCCACCATGCACTTCAGTATATGTAAATTACTTTAAACATAATATTTTTCGTACGAAATAAATGCGTTTTCTCTGGGGTAGACTATCGTGAAGGTCCTTAAAACTTTGCTACTACCTACTTTACCTTATATTCACAGGTAAAGCACAAATCTCATTGACCTACACTTGTTCTGAGGAAAAAATAATCTAATTTCAAAGTCTATGTACTATACATAGGGACTTATTTAATTGTCAAATGGATATCTATCGCATTTCCTGCTAACAACTATCAGTTAAATATTAACATTAACAGCCGTTGATGTCTTAATGACCAAAAACATAGTAGAGACATAATTCCTGTGTAACTGGCATGTCAAAACGGTCGTGGGAGTGTGAGGGAGACAAGGCGCGCACGCGGCTGGAGTTGTATCGACAATAGAGTCGGTATTCGGTAATCATCGCGCTTCTGGCCATAAAGTACCTTTGACTCGTTCTAGAGAATATTCAAATAAGATATACTTCCAGGGTCCACGCTTTTTGTCAATGGTAACTCTAGCAAACTTTACTTTTTATTTTGTTCTGAAATCAATAAATATATCAGCCAGTATTCATAAAAAAGAACGCCATGTCTAGCATTTCAAACGCGCTCGATATAATATGAGTACAACCCGTTAGACTAATCCATATTATTCCATATCACGATGTTCGGAACGCACGTATTCCATTTTCGAACAGTTTCTAAATTGAAAAGAACCAAATCCTCATTCGGTGCGCGTCGCGTTCTAAATATAAAAAAAAAATCTTTTTTGTCAAATATGGAAGGGTTAAGTTAAAAACATTCTATTTTCGAATTGTTAAAAAGTCCACATTGTATGGAATACGTCAAAACTTCATACTCGGCATGTGTAGTATATGTTAAATTTTAAAATAAGTCTATATAGAAATAATATTGTGGAAATGAGCAGAATGCATCGCACTTCCAAACAGATCATTGTTAAATATTAGGTGGGGCCCATGTTCAGCAATGTTCTTGTGTCTAAAGAATATGATGATGATGATGACTAACGCATGAGCAAATTAACAGTATTATAAGACCTTTCTTTGTAATTTAAAATTGTATAGTTGTATTAATAGATATCAGAATTCACAGACGTTTTTAATCCTTATTAGGCATATTATTATTAGGAAATAGATATCTTGGACGATAATCGAACATCTAGATAATTTTTTTATATCCGAATCTTCATAGTACCTTAATCTTATGCCAACTTAATTTTCTTTAATAAATCTCAGGTCTCAGCCCACATCACATGATTGTTATTCAAAATATACATATAAATATGAAATAAACCTGCTAATAGTGTAATATGTAAACATAACTACATAATCAACATAGTATTGTATTCATTATACTGATGTCTTTATCGAAGCAAATAAATTACTAGAAATTGAGGTACTGTGAGCTTATAATCAATAAAACATACTCAGCAACTGATAATTTGCAGATGAATAGGAGGATTAACATATTAATAACAACTACTACGACTCGTTCTATGTTTAAATTATACGATGCCTATTAAATGAATGTAATATTCTATTTATCTTCTTAATAAAAAATATTTCGCAAGTTCCCAGATTAAATCATAAATATTAATGGTTTATCTCCTTTTTTTACATGTACTTCCCAAAGCATTATTCCGTTTTCAAATGATACGAAAGACACAGGAAGCATGAGTTTTTTGTCACTTCCACATCGTACGGACGGATTCTGGTCACCCGTCTCTTTCTAACGTTTACAAAACGGTAATGCTAGACCAGGACAGCAACAGCGCCGTCTTACTCAGGTGTGTTGACAATAACAGATGTTCAGAAGATGGCGGGGCGCATATTACACAATTACGATTCTATTTAATTATTTTTTTCGGGTCGTTTGTTATTTAGAATTTGGTGCGTGGGCGTCAGTCACTCTCAACATGGCAGACAATTGTTATTTTTTAAATGTCACGCTTAGATCTGGTTCCGTTAGTTGCCGAAATTAGAATTTGAATTGTTAATGTTCATTAGTATTATTCGTAATTCATGTGTAAATATTTGTGTGTTGGCAGCGTGTGTGATCGAGATCATGTTGGCACCATTGTATATGAATGTGACATACTTCAAGATGTTAGTTGGAAATTCCATAGACGCATGCGCAAATGTTGACGATGATGATTATTGTAGATGTGGTTTTAGAGCATTCTACTTTAAAACCTTAGTTCCTCTACTCTGAGTGGGGCGTAGAATATTTTTACTACAGATATTATGTCGAAATTAAGAGATAGCTTCTGTACGCCGCGTCTGCCCATAAACAATAAAATGCACAGCAGTACCCAGACCAGTATGAAAACACTGCTGCTTGGTAACAGATATGTACGCATCATACCCATAATACCGATTGCCACTTCCAAACATGGTACAGTTAGCAACATAAGTCGCTACACATTCACGAGATTTGGAATTGTCTTATCATTCAAAATGATAATTATTTTCAATATCGTATGGCACTTCTCGGCATACATGACTTTACTTGGTTATATTTTACGACTACAGAGTAGTACGTACAAATTTTAATTCATAAAAAGGTTATCAAAAAATGTGAAGTGTTCAGCGACTTATGTTGCTGACTGTACCTATAACCTAATACCCACTGTGACATGACAGCCTCAGTGGCCAAGTTGGTTAGACGCTGGCTACAAAACGAGAGGCCGCGAGTTTGATCCCCGCGCCGAGTGAAATGTTTGGGCGGCCAAAAATAAAAAAAACATTCGCGGCAAATATTTGTTTCGGTTCTGAGTGTTTGTGAGATCGAAAAGTCTCTGATAGTTTCTGATGCCTACGACACAAGACTTAATTGATCTTAATGTGGGGTCAGGACTATATATATGACTGTTGGGTGTATTTATTTATTAATTATGTACTGCGCTCACCCAATTTATGGAGTACCAAAAGTGATTTTGGACAAAACCGATTTCCCAGCAACATATTCACTGGATCCCCAATAGCTACCAGTTATCTATATCAGCTAATATACGTCCTAAAGCAGACCACGGGCGTTCTTTAGTCTTTACAATCGGCGATACTATAGAGAAAAGTGAGGCCATATAGACCACCACGCTGGCCTAGTCTTGGTTGGCGGAGTTTACATACCATAGTTTTTTTTTTACAAATTACTACAGTATGTAGTTTTTTCGCAATGTTTTCCTTCACGTGATTGATTATAGTTAATATATGACTCCTACAAATCACACTGCCTTTTTATTTGAACCCGCGTCCATCGTGAACATCTTGGCAGTAGCATCTAGTCCGTTACAATCAGGCACGCACTTCTTTATACATAAATAAATAACCCTCAACAGTCATTTACATAGTCCTGACCCCACAGTAAGATCGAGTCTTGTGTCGTGGGTATCAGGAATTGCGAGAGAATTTTCGGTCTCAAAAACACCTAATAACACATACCAATAAATGTATGTTTAATGTTTTATTCTTATAAGATTAAAATCATCTCAGACCTTTGTAATTGTAAGAAAGTTATTTAGTTCTGACATTTGCACAAAGCATGGAATTTGCAACAAAGTAGCAAAATTGCGCCGCTCAGAATTATTGAAATACATCAGAAAAACTAGCAAACGGTTTTGTTTGATTAACCGACTTTTAGAAAGAGGATTCTCTATTCGAACCTTATGGTTGTAAGGCGGTGATTATTATGAAATAATTGGATAAATGGTCATTTTTAATTTATTTAATTATAACGTATATTTTATATATTTAATTATAATATAAGATTATTATTAATATAATAATTTAGTTATTTCGCTCTATCAGCATATGAGATAGCAGCGACATTGTATATTGCTAAGCATCTTCTTCGAAAGTTAAATTCCAACTCGGAGCATTTTTGGTGTGCATATATTCTTCTAGAAACATTACACCTCTTTAACCACCTTTAAAAACTACGAATTTTATATTGTTATATATTTGCATAAAATTATATAAATCTAAAAAAAATAAACCATCTTCGTAATTCAAATTCTATAAAACCAAGCGCGCATAGTTCAGAAAAAATAATAATTTAACCCGTCCTCTAAACTTTAAAACTCCAACAAAAGCCACGTAACACAATATCTCATTATGTCGAAAAAATATAATCAACGGGGAAAATACAAGATTTGACCCAAAAAAAATCACCCTCCGTCAAAGGGTTATAGAGCGAGATGGCAAATTTTTGTATCACGTTAGAAAGTGACGGCGGTAGTCAACCCTTTCACAGCACCTGGACCTTTTTTGCCCGTTACAATTTTTTCGTGTTGAAATTTAAAAAAGTGCAAAATTTCTTTTATTTGGAGTCAATATTGATTTTTGGCTGCGACACAATGCTAGTTCGTTATGTGGCACAGTTTATACGCCATTACTCTTTGACCTGATAATGGGTGATATTGACAGTTGTCACTATTTGGCTCATCCATTTTTTCATTATCTATATGGGTTATATTATCAATTGAACTTAATGCAGCTATTCCATGTTTTTTATTTAGTGTCAAAACGTCAGTGTTAGTGGTGATATCGTAGTGGTAGCGAACTATTTTGTAACATTTTTTTTCTATTTTTATTTTATTAATCTCATCAATGCACCCTGAACCCTTACTCTTAAGCCGCAGAAATGTGATTTTACATCTGGGACGAGCTTATATATTACCAATATTTGAAAATGATATTACGTAATATTTATTTAAAATAATAGTTAAATCTCGAATGGGTCCCCACACTTTTGTGTTGACTTAGGAAAATGTACTTAGATCTGTTGACCTTGGAGACTATAGATAGGATACAGTAGATTTCTACTGGCTAAAAATCCCTGATGATTGCTATCAGCACAATTAAGGGATTCCGGGTTCTCCAGAGGAACATATTAAACCCAAAGTCCGAATCAAAGCTAGCGAACTCATTAGCACAACACAAAAGGCTTATAAGGTGTATCCGCATAAAAATATGCAATAAAACTTCACCAAATGAATGTCGGACACACAAAACTACAAATTCGTTTCCAATTTAGTGTTTAAAAGGAACAAAGCGTTACATTTTGGATTATTGCCTACCCTGGAGCGGAGTGGGGTGATACCCCTACCACGTATCACAATTGTTACTACACTCGATATATAAACGCTTGCGTTTATGTATGTTAGTAATTAATAAATATTAATATATATTATAAACAATATATCACACCCCCGGTGAAATAATGTCACATATGCAAAAATTGCAAGGTTGGAAGGTACAAAGAAATAATCTTATATTTTTTAGAATATTACGTGGTCATAATTTTTTTAACGGTAAATTAAAAGTTCGTATTGTGATAGAAGCTGTTCAACTTGTTTATGTCTTGAAATATTATATTTTTATACGATGTCTAAGTTTCAAATTTTTTCCTGTAAAGTTGCATTTTCGCAAAAGTGACACTGTTGCACCGGGGGTGCGATATTATGTTATAATATAAATACATGTTTTGTATATTATGTTGTATCGTGTACAATAAATAATAAATAGATAAGGACTATTCCCACAGTAAGAAAGTAGTCTTTATTGAAGATATTAAAAATTACGAGAATTTTGTTCCCACATCATCAGACTTAAAACAAATTACTCGTGGGATACAAACAACTCTGATGATGCAAATAAATTATTTGTGTAAGACACTAACTACGTGCGGGTATCGAACCCATGCCTTTTCGTTCACAGATGGATGTAAACTAAATCTGCCATGTTTTCCGTGGCTGTATGCTTGATAGACTGGTGTTGGTATACTGGCACTGCCAGATAACTGGGCGATACTCTCCCGTCCACATCTCCTGTCATCCTCAATGCGCGTGATGGCCACCGAGAGATTTTATTCGGTATGATGGTTAAGGATCTTAGATATCGGTAGGATACCATCCTGGCTGCAACATCTGCGCGGTCCGGACAATTGTCCTCACGCAGCAGGCTGGAAGGCTAACACACATACCCCTTCTGATAATCGTGGTATCAGAAGGAAGGCTTAAAGTGGTTTCTGGTATTAAAAATATGAAATAAAAATATTTGCTAGTATTATCAACAGTTTGCCGAGTTAATTACCATCTCAAGGTAGGGACCGTGTATCACTCATTTCCGTTCCTTGTATGGGATTTCTCAAACCGAAAATCTCGCACAAATAACATTGCCTCGGGAATCGCACGTAGGACCTCATCGTTCACAACCCATAAAGCTGGCACTAAGCCGTAAGGCATCCGAACACGATACAGTTTAATTAAAACAGTATTTCATTAATTGACACGTTTATTATGCTCCTACCGGCTGTAAGAGCAATTCCTTTTGCTCTACATTATGACGGATCTATCAGTTTACATTTACAATTATTTATGTGCAGTTTTTTGTGTGGTTTTAATGTTGGATGTCGATTTGTATTACGATCTGTGAAGTTGATAAATTGTGAACGACCACGGTGACTAAAATTAGATTTGATTTTGATTGGATTTTTTTAGATTTATTGCAATAGTCAGGACTGGATAACATTATAGCTAACAGAAATTAATTACTTAAATATAAATTTATGCAATGGCAAAATAAAAATGGAAAATAATTTTTAATAACAAAAAATCTTTAAATTAAATCAAATGAAATATTAATATTTTTGTACAAGTCAAATAACTAATGCTGTTAACTTTTCAAATTTGAAAGCCTACAGCGTATTCAATTTTGCCGAAAATCGCTACACTCGATAAGATAGTTAACTAAGCAGTGCGCGTAAACAATAGTAGCGGCAAACTAAACGATAAAAATATAAATTAAAACGTCTCAATGCGGTATAAAGCGAGACGAACGTACAGATAGCCAGGTTAATGCAAAAACGCTGGGCCCCTCCCGGCGGGCGACGGAGGGGGGCAGTCGACGCAGCGGGAGGGGGGCACGGAGGAATACACGAACAAAACGCAACACAATCAAATGAGGGATGCACAAAAACGGGAATAAAACGAGAGACAAAAAGCAATATGGCGGATTGTTTTTAATTATCGAGTATCGGCATAAATCGACGCACGTCGCCGCGGGCCCGGCGCGCTCGAGAGGCCGCGGCCGTCGCCGGAGACGACATTCGATTCCGCTAATCAGTGAATGAATGCGGGGCGTAGCTTGGCCAGCAACAGAAATAATCCGATATGGAAGATTTAAGAGAAAAGTGCTATTGAAAGAATAGTGATTTACAATTAAACTATGAAATCGTGTCAAAATAGATCTTTGTTTTGTGAATTTTGTATGTTTTATGAGATCAAATCAAGAATGAGAAGATCCGTAAAAGACCAAGGGTTACTGATAAAGCACATAGGATTAGCAAGTGGCAGTGGGGCACATAGCGCGAGGAACTGATGGCCGTTGGGGCCGAAAGTTTCTGCAGTGGAGGCAATGTATAGCCAAGCGAAGTGTCGGTCGCCCGCTTACGACGTGGACAGATGACTTAGTTAAGGTTGCAGGAAGTCGTTGGATGCAGGCTGCTTCCAACAGGTCCATGTCGAGATTCTGGGGGAAGGCTTAAGTTCAGGAGTGTATTTGCTGTGACAGAAGAGAGAGACTATGTTTTAAGTACATTCTGAGTACGCATAGGAACTGTGCTATTGGTGGAATGTGGCTCATAAATCCGATTTAAATATATATTTCAATTATTATTAATAAAATCTACATCTGTACAGGCACAGAGAGCACTTGAAGTACATAATAATGTTCGGTACTGGTGAAAACAATTATACATGTCGTCAAGTGATTATGCTTATAATTTTTCCACTACAGCCTGCCTGGCGTCAACCCTTTTAGGGAAATTGGTATTAGTCATCAACACTGGTCTTATAAAATTCGAAAGAATTCAAAAACCCATAAATTTTTTAAATAAATTCTTACGTCATTGTAGGATTGAGGATAGGATTGACGATATAGAATGATGAAAGATGAGTAGAATGAAACGTTAGACAAATGACTGGTGTGGAACCTAGTTTGTGTGAAAGAGATGGTGAATGAAAGTACTTAAGATGGAAACAGATAAAAGATGAGTGATTAAGATGTTGAAGTACGGAAGAACGGAATAAGAGAGAACTGCATGGAAGACGATAGAAGGAGGAAAACTTACGAAGTAAAGACGTATTTGAAAGAAATTAAAATATATTGAAAAATAACTAAGCAATCTTTGTTTAATTTGACCCGAGGCGGAACTATTACGTATACATATTATCTCATGTTTAATTTCCCGTAAAAACGCTTAGATGATAAAAATCTCAGATTTATTTTAGCCAACTATCGTCTCCACTCATCCCCTGTTCCCGATTCATAAAATTCATGTGCAGGGGTGAAGGCAGCGATCGCGCGGATGTACAATATATTTAACTTATAAATAAGCGGCGAGCACTGAGCGAAGCACATTGTACGCATCACACGGCCTTTGTCTTTCCCGGGCCGGCTAATGATTCCCATGGTATCAAAGGATATCGAGATTTATCTTAGAAAGTTTACAAATAAATAATTATAACTAACAGTCACATACAAAGTCCTGATCCCATACTAAGATCGAGTCTTATGTCGTGGGTATCAGGAACTATGAGAGACTTTCGGTCTCGGATCTCTGTGGATCACACAATTATTTGTTTCGGTTCGGGGTTCGAACCTGCGAATTCACGTTTCACTGCCGGCGTCTAACTGCTCCACGGAGGCTGTCAATCTCAAATTCATACTTAAACGCCTTGTTTCCATAAAGGGTAGGCAGAGGTGGTACCAGGATATCCACGTTTTGCCTTGTGTCTTTCATGAATGGTACCTCTAATTCCTTATTAGACAGAAGTTACAATTTACAAAATAAGTAACAATATAAAAAAAAAACAATGCTTCCCAAATACTATCTCAAGTTATTATAAATATCTTAAGTTTCAGATAACGTCGTTAAACAATTAAACAACTTTTAGAATAGCTGAGTCAGCAACCGGCTTTCAAATGTCATCTTATTTTGGTGAGATAATATTTGAAGATCTATAAATTTCTATTTCAGCAACAAAAGGATGGTTCGTAATAATCACAAGCATAACTTAATATTTGTTATTAAATTTTTAAACCCACAACATAATGTATACCAAATAACAACAAACTGAATACATTATAAAAAGTCTAATCAAATCCTAACACATCACAGTCCAAGGCACAAAGCGTCAGTTTCCTTCAACCGTCGAAATTAAAAAAAAAAACAACAAACGTCAAACCGAACAAAGTCCGAGAACTCTTTATTTTATATCCTTTTCATACGAAACTCAATTTGTGGCGCGGAATTTGTGGGTTTCTTGAAAAATGATCAACGGCCCTCGCACAATGAACTAAATATTTGGACCTTTTTTTCTTGTTTTTTTTTTTGGACCCGCCCTTTTGTACCAGAGACAATAGGGTTGGGGGTCAACGACCTGATAAAACTCTCGGCTTCGTCTGTGGTTTTGTTTATGGCCGTACTTTGAATGTTCTACACTGTTATTATAAGTGTGGACAGAGATGATTCCAAGTTAATTTTGTGAAATTATTTTAAAGTCCGACATTAAGGATCGCAAATCATATCATTAACGAGAACCGAAACTTCAAGTTATATCTGACAATATTATAAGCCTAAGAGAAGTCTTCATAAAGAAAAGGATAATCAAATACTCGTGCATACAGAAACTCATACTTTTTTCCAAGAGGGGTAGGCAGAGTTTCTCCTTGAGTGTTCCGTCTCACGATGTGATAGGGGCGAGCCTATCTCCATATCGGGCACAAATTCTGGGCTCAAATATTAATGAATCTAATGATTGCTTGCTTCAACATTATAGAAAAACATTCTGAGAAAATCTGGTTAGTAATTTATAGTCTTTTTAACACGCTTTTATTAGCTTCACCTGTATGTTTGTATGTTTTAAGTATTGAATCTTCTACGGGGTTGTTACCCCGGTCTTATATCAACATACGTGTGGTGACAGCTTTGCGTTGCGTTCTGTTCAGTGAATGATACTGTTGTAGACACTGTATGTTATAGATATATACGATGGAGTAAAATATTTCGTCTTGATCCAGGCTTGTCGATTGCGGTTCGAATAATATTTTATTTAGTTAGAATAACTTATACATTGGCACTGCGAATGTCCTTAAGCTGCGGTGACCGCTTACCATTAAGCGGGCCAATGACCATGTGCCTGCTTAGGCTGATGAAAAAAATAGCCTAGGTATTTAAAATTATATCTTTAAAAAACAGTCGAATTGATAACCTCACCCTTTTTTTGAAGTCGGTTAAATGGTCTCTTCCTACTATCGATATGCTTTTATTGAATAATTACATAATTTAGCTACTAGTCTAGTATGTCTCTTTGTTGATCTAAAATAGCATCTTATTTCATCAATTAATGGAATGATTTTGTATAGTTTCAAACTAAAGCGGACGAACCGGCGTGCCAAAGCTAGATGCCGATAATAAGGGCGATGTCCCGCGTCGGGAATCGAACCAAATATACACGCGTTTTAAATCAATACAAGAGAGCGCGCAAATAAATGAGTCCGCCGACCATGTTACAAGCTATTGTATCCAGACAGGACAAACATACCGTGGAGTCGAATATATTTATAGCGTGTACTTTTTTGGTAGAGACCTGAATTGTCTTATGATGAAATAATTTAAAATAGAAACGACGTATATATTCAACGGTTATGTTCAGCAGTGGATTTACTTTGACTGAAGAGAGAAAGAGAGAGATATATTTTATATTCAACAAATAGTTCAAAAGTATTTATAAAGAAAGTTTACAAATGTTTTGGGATAGGACACAAGCTTGACATACGTAATCATTTACCTTCAGCCTTATTGGTGGAACTGGTTATGATCGGATGTGAAACTAGAGTTTCATGCCACTTTCCCGCGTAAAGCCAAATGTTTGTATGAAACACAATATAAAATATTTATTTCACATGTAGATTTTGTAACATTAAAAAAAGTCTCTTAGTATTTAATTCCCATGACATAAGACTATATATATATAATAAGTATATTACTGTAGTGTAATAACTTGGTGATATATTTATTATATTCATCCATCAGCCAAAAGAAGTCAGCTGCTGAACATAGGCCTCTTCCAATGATTTCCACAGTGAGCTGTTGGAGGCAGCCTGCATCCAGCGACGTCCCGCGACCTTTACCAGGTCGTTTGACCACTTTGGTTGTGTTAGTGCTTTATTATATTATTAAAATTTATTAGCATAACAATTTTGATAACCTTTGGGCGCAGTTGGTTAGACGCCGCCTGTGAAACGAGAGGCCGCGGGTTCGATCCCCGCACCGAGAGAAATATTTGTGCGGCCCGCAAATATACCCATGATACAAGACTCGACCTTAGTGTGGGGTCAGGAGTATGTATGTGACTGTTAGGTGTTATTTATTTATTACAAAAAAAAATTGAAATATAAAACGCATCTACTCCACACCACTCCAGTCACAAGTCAGTGAATCAAATAAGATTGTAGAAAAATTACAATCGGCAACATAAGGGTGTTCTGTACGGAATCAATGTAATTTGTTTCGTGAACTAGGTCTATAGTCTAAAGACTTCAGGCATTCTGTGGAGCTAGGCTATTCGCATTATAAACGTTATTTTAAAGATGTTTAATTAGTTCATAGAAGACGTTTACGCAGGTTTGAGATAGGTTTTAGATAGTATAAATTTAATTCTTAGTAGTGTTGGATGTATACTGAGTCTTGGGTTCAATTTTCACGCTAAGTGAAACAGTTTAAGTAGCTTCTTCGGCTGGTATCTTTATACATATTTATGTTCATGCTCATAGCCGCTTAGAAGTAGGCAGTGGTACACACATTTCGTCAGAATTATTTCCAACCTAAAGTTTGGTACGTGGCGCACCAATTAACTTACGTAACGTAAGTGGAGACTTAAATATTATTTAAGTAAGTCGTCGGAATACATATAAGATTTTAGAAAAAATAATATTCAGCAGTTTGCATTACCCAGGACCTATTATAAGGAGGACATTACATGAAAACCGGAATTTGACATCGTCTCAGATAACGCTAGGTAGAACCCTGACTATCTGACTTTGATTCTTGAGAAAAATACTCTATCTAATAAATCATTTCGATTCATCGATCATCAATAGAATAAAAACTAAACCGAGCGAATTGCCCAACTTGGCAGTCGATAATACCTCACATTACAAGGTCCAAGCACGCTGTAACTAGTCTAATGAGTATAGAAACTAGAAAAGTAATCCGCAAAAAATATATGATTTACTTTATGAAGACCTTAGAGTATCTATAATATAGAGGGAGCGCTCGTACTTCAAAAACGTAGATAAAAATGGTGGTTCCGGGCCACCTTTTTCTGTCCCCCTATTGGCTGACATTTGACAGATTATCCAACATACATGAATTACTTGGAAAAGAAAAGTACAAGTAAATGGTTTAGGATAATTTAATTCAATATAAACTCGTTTTAAAAGGATAATAGCTAAATATAATTTCGGTAGTCAAAGGAATTTATAGAATTTTATTGGAAAATAATTAATTCAATTTTCACTAATCTAGGAGCGCTACCAACATTACCAAAAAAATCATATCTATGTTTTTCAAGACGCGAATGTATTACAGCGCTCGCTCTATATTATAAATACTCTAAAATGAAGACAAAGAGCAGGCTAGCTAGCTTACACATTATTATTGTTCACACACAACATATGAACATACACACAAACACTCTCACACACAGTCGGTCGGTTTTAAAAGAAAAATTAAAATTAATATAAACCAATCGAAACAAAAGAAATGATATTTAAGAAGAACGGGATAGTAATCGTAAAACTTCAAATCGACGTTGGCAATATCATGGATGCGACTTTAAACGATTTATTTTGTGTAACATTTAATTACTGCCTCGGTGGCGTAGTTGTACTACGATACGGCTACAAAGCTGAGGTCTTGGTTTCGAATCTCGGGTTGGGCAAAGTGATATTGGAATTTTCTATTCATTATCACCCCAGAGTCAGGAATTTGTGCCCGATATGGCGATAGGCTCGCCACCTATCACATTGTGGGACGGAACATACAAGGCGAAATGTGGGTGCCCTGGCACCTCTGCCTACCCCTTCTGGGAACAAGGCGTGAGTTTATGTATGTAACATTTAATTAATATGTACTTACGTGCTTTCCAAAACGTATTCGTTTATTGCCTTTCTGATACAGTAGCTGAGATCACTGAAAAGATCTGCTGTGAATTCACTCTACACTTGAGAAAAATAATGCTCAATCATAAATATAAATGATTTAGATTTGACTTGCTATGTATTTGACAACTAAATATGCGACTGCTGGGTATATCTTTGAAAACTATCTACCTGTAGTTACAATAATAATAGTTGCAATTATACACCGTAATTTACATTACACCCGACATTTTTTAATTATTTTATCCATACGATATTTGCATTGTGGGATATATCATAACTTCTTTGATAGTCAGTTTCCAACTTCCAAACCTTTTACTGCAATTTCTTGGGGTGATGATGCTTTCTGGGATGTATGGTTTCGTTTCGTATTTAGATATTTTTTTAGCAATTTCAATTATTTTGTATATCCATTAAAGATTAGCCAGGTGTGTCTCAATTGCGCGTCGTATCCACACGCGGCCGACACCAACCCGCCCGTCCCGGCAACCGCGTAAGAAATTCAAAAACGGAATGATTTTTAAAAAATGTATTCGTCCGAGCGCGCTCATTTATAATATGAGAAACCGAACGGACGCCAACAAAAAACAACACGAAATTTTGTTCGAAAACGAACGATCTCGCGATAAATATTGAAATATGGAATGGAGATATGATACTTTTTATTCTCATTTGGTGAGGTTTTTATTTTATTAGTTTTTATTTTTTTCCTAATGGCGTTTGGAACAGGGGTTAATGGCTGTTCGGATATCGAGTGCGCTACCGTTTTATGGACTATTAATTTGACGGCGTTGGATTTGAAACTAGCGTGTGGACGCCGTGGGACGCTCGACATGGATTTAATGACTTCCCTCGTCGTACGTTGTCATAACCGCTTTATAATTGGGATTTTATGTATTTATATTGGCTTTATAGACATATTTTTAGTTATTCTGATCGCTGTTTGAATGGTTTTATTGATTTTGTATCGGGATTCAGTTGTAGAGGCACATATTTTGAAAATTAATCTTGAAATGTCCTGGCATTATTAGTTCTTACTGTGTGTATACAAATTCAAATAGCGTTTTAAAGAAGATTAGATAACAGAATTCAATTAAATAATGACTAATTATAATAAAACTATTATTTACGGATTTTATCTAGGAATAGAATAATCCTAAGTTAAGTAAGTCCTAAGTTTTATTTCAATGTGTAACATTCGCGTAAATCTATGAAACAATAATTACCATTTGTTAAGCAAATATATATGCATTATTATTGCTTACAGCCTCCGTGCACAGACTCCGTGGCGCAGTTGATTAGACGTCGACTGTGAAACGAGAGGTCGCGGGTTCGATCCCCGATCCGACACAAATGTTTGTGGGGCCTACAAATAATCGTGTCGGGTTTTCTCTCTCTCTCTCTCTCTTTCTCGTAGTTTCTGATACCAACAACACAAGACTTAATTGATCTTACAGGGTCCGAACTGTGACTGTTGGTGTGTTCTTTATTTATTTTATAAACTTAGATGTATTCCAATTCAAGTAACCATTTAATAGTCACAAACTTGTGTGGAATTAATGATACATTAATCTCTGCTTGGACGTACCGTCATACAGGGTATATCAAGACTGCTACCGAAAACGAAGCTGGGTGGTAGTTTTAGTCACTTCAGACACAATGCAACTAAATTTTGTGCAAAAAATTTTTAGTTGCGTTGTGTTTGTAATTACTAAAACTACCATCCGGCTTCGTTTTCGGTAGCAGTCTTGATATACCCGGTATAAGAACACAATGAAGGCCAACATAAACGGTCTATGTGCATCATTAGAACAATTTACATCATCACTGACTTTTCAGAGTCATGTGTGTATTGATAGGCAATCACCATGCACTATAACGGTGAAGGAAAACATCGCGAGGAAACCTGCATACCATAGCGAATTTGTAAGAATTTCTATAGTAGGTAAAGTCCGCCAACCCGCACTAAGCAAGCGTTTTTTTATTATTTTATTGCAATGAATGGCGATAAGAACATGCCGTTCGCCTAATGGTAAGCGATACGACCGCTCATGAACAGTAGCAAAACCAAACAACACCTTGAATTACAAAGCAATGCCCGGCATTCCACTGCGCTCGCCATCCTGAGACATAAGATGTAAAGTCTCAATATGCGTGACTCTCAATCGTACTCTCGATTGTAGAGGAGGCCCGTGCCCTAAGGTGGGACGTATATGGGCTGATACAGTACAGTACATTATCACTACAGAATCTATATCAATGAATTACGAAACCCATAGCACAGCTCTGACTTTTTGGAGTCATGTGTTCATTGGATAGTCAATAACCACGCACTTTCACAGTGAAGGAAGATATCGTGAGAAAAATAAAGATAAAGATCTCAACTAATTTACATTGTTATAAAAAAAAAATCATTGATTTCACACAGCATAATCCACTTTGTTAGACAGTAACTTAAGAACTGTTACTAACTACATACAGGGTATATCAAGAGTGCTACCGAAAACGAAGCCGGGTGGTAGTCTTAGTGACTTCAGACACAATGCAACTAAATTTTATGCAAAAAATTGAGAGGTTATTTTGGTATTTCTTTTCTATCGTCGTATTAGGGTGGTAAATACATAGTTTTACTTAAATAATAGTGTACATCCTTTTATATTTAAGGACGCTATGGTAGGCAAGGGTTAAAATTATTATTTTAGCAATAACTATGGATTTAACACCCAAATTCGACGATATTTAAAAAAAAAATTAAAAAATTGTCGCGTTTCCTTGCGAAATTTTTAGTTACATTGTGTTTGTAGTCACTAAAACTACCACCCTGCTTCGTTTTCGGTAGCAGTCTTGATATACCCGGTATATACATACATAAACTCTCCCCTTTTTTCCCAGAAGGGATAGGTAGAGATGCTACCAGGACATCCAAATTTCCAAAAAAATCGAATATCACTTTGGCCGACTCGGGATTCAAACCCGAGACCTCAGCTTTGTCAGTACCGTAGTACAACTCACCTCCGAAGCAGCCTGTTACTGATACTAACTACTACTACTTAAATTCAATAAACGCAATAACTCGACGTCTGAAGTAATATACTGGGGGTTACTCTATGAAAAAATAAACATACAAACATACAAACAAACATACAAACATACAAGTGAAGCTAATATAAAGCGTGTAAAAATACGAACTTCGAATATTCGGATGTCGTACGCAAAACTTCACTGATGTGCCTAGATACTCCACAAAATTGAAGGATATTAGCCAGACTGGACATATTGAGACTTAACATCTTATGCCGCAGGATGGCGAGCGCAGTGGAATGCTAAGCATTGCGTTGTAATTCAAGGCGTTGTTTGATTTTGCTGCTGTTCATGAGATTTTTGAGCATCGCTTACCGTAGGCGAACGGCATGCTCGTCAAACCATTCATTGCAATTAAAAAAGGTAAAAAAAAAACTATTAGGTACTAAATATGAATACTATTCTCTACTACTATTCTCTCTATGATACTTATTATATTCTCCGAACTTAGTCTATGGTTACGACGTACTTAATTACTTACTTAATTAGAACATTTTGTGGAGTATCTAGTAGCACATTCGCACAGTTTGACATGACGTCCGAACATTCGCATTTTGTTTCGACCCATAGAGTAACCCGTTAGAGTAATGGACTGTGTGGCCAAAACCCTCGCAATTAAGTTCTCGCGTTCCAGTATTCGGGCGTAAGTCAGTTATTTGTAAACCTAGCAAGTTTATGTTTTGTAAGGATTAATTAATTTAATATGATTAATAAATGACTGCCTCGATGGCGTACGGCTACAAAGCTGAGGCCTTGGTATCGAATCTCGGGTTGGGCAAAGTGATATTGGATTTTTCTATTCATTATCAGCCCAGAGTCAGGAATTTGTGCCCGATATGGCGATAGGTTCGCCACCTATCACATCGTAGGACGGAACCTCTGCCTACTCCTTCTGGGAAGAAGGCGTGAGTTTATGTATGTATGTATGTTAATGACTTTCCTAGATTTTACAATTTTCTTTACAACGCTATATTTCGCTATTTACCATATGGCCCTGTGGCGCAATGGATAACGCGTCTGACTACGGATCAGAAGATTCCAGGTTCGAATCCTGGCAGGGTCGTTTCTTGGGAGAGTCAATGTTGTATAATTTTTAAATACTTATATTGCATGAGTTTGTATCATAATGGCAACAAAAGTTAATAAATATTTTTTTTTATTAACCATACGGTTTTATTACGATTGCTAGAAATGCTAGAAATTATAGCGAGATATTATTTTTCTTGTTTTCTTGCCAATAATAATCATTATTTGAGTCCCGCCCTTTCTCTACTATAGCTCCTGTAAGGTAGGCTCAACAGTGACGTGTATTTTATTAACATTTTATTAGCACATTCCTAAGAACAAAGCAATCAATCTAGTGTCATTTTGTTGCATTGTACAGTATATTTGAGCCTAGGTCTCACATACAATCATGAATCAATACCTGATAATTCTTTGGACAGCCTCCGTGGCGCAGTTGGTTCGACGCCGGCTGTGAAACGAGAAGCCGCGGGTTCGATCCCCGCACCGAAACAAATATTTGTGTAAACAGATATTTGTTTTGGGTGGGTATTTGCAAGACCGAAGAGTCTCTCATAGTTCCTGATACCCCCGACACAAGAATTCTTAATGTGGGGTCAATACTATCTATGTGACTGTTGGGTGTATTCATTTACTTATAATTCTTCGTTAGTTGCAATCCCTACGCCGCACTGTGGGACGGATTTCGAGGCTCCTTTACATAGGATTTTTCAAATTTTTTTTACCTTTTTTCTCAAATCTAAGTATGAGGTATTATTGTTATTACCATAACATTACCTAATATTAGAATTTTGAACCGATTGGCATCTCAAATATTGAAAAAAATGACTTTGAAGATTTTAAATGTATGAAAACGGATTTTGTTTTCGTCCTAACATTTTTTTATATCAAGATGTAAAGCTGAAACTTTTAGAGATTATAACTTGAACCCACACCAAGCCATACAAATTTTGACCTTGACCCCGACCGGTCCCGTTTAGGAGATATGGGGTAAGCAAATATGCACATTTAGCCCGCATTTTGACACGGGCTAATGTGTTTGCCTTTTACCTTTTTTCGCAAATTTAAGTATAAGGTAATATTTTTATTACCATAAAATTAACTAATGTTAGAGTTTTGAATCGATTTTTATCTAAAATATTGAAGAAAAATGACTTTAAAGATTTTAAATGTATGAAAACGGATTTTGTTTTCGTCCTAACTTTTTTTTATATCAAGATGTAAAGCTGAAACTTTCAGGAATTATAACTTAGACCCACACCAAGCGACACAAGTTTTGACCTTTACCCAGCCCCGTCCCGTTTGGGAGATATTATGGGGTAAGGAAATGTGCACATTTAGTCCGCATTTTGACACGGGCTAATGTGTTTTTTTACTTTTTTTCGCAAATCTATGTATGAGATATTATTTTTATTACCATAAAATTAACTAATATTAGAGTTTTGAACCGATTCTTATCTCAAATATTGAAAAACATGACTTTAAAGATTTTAAATGTATGAAAGCGGTTTTTGTTTTCGTCCTTACTTTTTTTATATCAAGATGTAAAGCTGAAACTTTCAGGGATTATAACTTAGACCCACACCAAGTCAAACAAGTTGTAACCTTGACCCCGACCCGTCCCGTTTGGGAGATATGGGGTAAGGAAATGTGCACATTTAGCCCGCATTTGGACCCGGGCTTAATGTGTTTAAATAAATTAAATTCTTACATTTTTCTGACTGCTAATGGATATTGAGCTCAGGTGCTGATTTTATCAAGTTTTATGAAAAAATGTGGTACGATAATCCCTAACTAATTTATGACTTCATAGTAATTCATTATAACATTAAAATATAAGCAACCAGGTGACGTGGATTACTTACCTTGATTAATAGAATTTTCTAATATCATACAGCTGCACTCGATATCCATTGTTATTCTACAGATGTGGCCGACTTTTAATAATGTTAATTGGGGGTAATTAGCCGTTTGTTTACCATGTTTTGCCGGCCACCTTTTATTCTAGGAATTTTGTTGTTATTGTTTGTGTAAATAAATGTGGTGGGAAGGGTAATATATCCAAATACTTTAAATACAGTGGTCATCCTAAATTTATTTCACTTATCTTTACTGATTCGTATCACTATCTTTTTGTGCGATTATTGAGTAGTTCAATATGGAAGGATTTGTGTCAAATCTTGATATATTTATATTCATGAGACAAAATAATTTTGACGGAGACATGCTATTTAAAAAAGTGATAAATTCTGTGACTGTTAGTTTAACCGAAGAAGAAAAGTCAAAACTGAAGTCGTTTTGTACTTCTTATACTTCTAACTTGAAACGTAAATGGAAGTCAGCTAACAGCATACGAGACAGTTTTTTAAAAAAGTTTGCTGATTGGTTGGATACGGAAATCAATTGGCCAGAATGTATTCAATTGATCATTAATAATGATCAGTTCAGGAGTGAAGAGATACCACCTATTGAGATGAAATATGAAGATACGACTGCTAGTACGTCTACAGTAACCGAACCCGGTTCATCATCGGAGCTTACTGTGCCCCATTCTGTGTCAGTGTCGACATCAACTACTGTATTTAATCCACGAAAAATGTTTTCACAACTAAGCAGTGCGCAAAAGAAAAGGAGGTCAGCAACTCTTATTGAGGAAAACGATTTCGAGTCCCTAGCCTATGCGTTGGCCAAAAAAGCAGAAGAAAACGAAAATTTGATCGACTTCGCTGCATTAATAAAGCATCTAATTAAACATCCCGAAGATGCTCCGATGCTCCGATCTTGTTTGAACTCCAAGCAGCGGGCTTGCTCCGCTGACAAAGCATTGGGTATTGCAACTTCTTTAAAGTTATCTAAGTGGCAATATATGACATTGAGGAATGAAACAAAGAATTTAGGATGTGATATTTTCCCATCCTATAATTGTGTGAGAAATGAGAAACAGGAATGTTACCCTGAAAAAGAAGACATTACTATCACATAGACAAATTTAAGAATTTAATTTACTTAAACACATAAAGCCCGTGTCCAAATGCAGGCTAAATGTGCACATTTCCTTACCCCATATCTCCCAAACGGGACGGGTCGGGGTCAAGGTTACAACTTGTTTGACTTGGTGTGGGTCTAAGTTATAATCCCTGAAAGTTTCAGCTTTACATCTTGATATAAAAAAAGTAAGGACGAAAACAAAAACCGCTTTCATACATTTAAAATCTTTAAAGTCATGTTTTTCAATATTTGAGATAAGAATCGGTTCAAAACTCTAATATTAGTTAATTTTATGGTAATAAAAATAATATCTCATACATAGATTTGCGAAAAAAAGTAAAAAAACACATTAGCCCGTGTCAAAATGCGGACTAAATGTGCACATTTCCTTACCCCATAATATCTCCCAAACGGGACGGGGCTGGGTAAAGGTCAAAACTTGTGTCGCTTGGTGTGGGTCTAAGTTATAATTCCTGAAAGTTTCAGCTTTACATCTTGATATAAAAAAAAGTTAGGACGAAAACAAAATCCGTTTTCATACATTTAAAATCTTTAAAGTCATTTTTCTTCAATATTTTAGATAAAAATCGATTCAAAACTCTAACATTAGTTAATTTTATGGTAATAAAAATATTACCTTATACTTAAATTTGCGAAAAAAGGTAAAAGGCAAACACATTAGCCCGTGTCAAAATGCGGGCTAAATGTGCATATTTGCTTACCCCATATCTCCTAAACGGGACCGGTCGGGGTCAAGGTCAAAATTTGTATGGCTTGGTGTGGGTTCAAGTTATAATCTCTAAAAGTTTCAGCTTTACATCTTGATATAAAAAAAAGTTAGGACGAAAACAAAATCCGTTTTCATACATTTAAAATCTTCAAAGTCATTTTTTTCAATATTTGAGATGCCAATCGGTTCAAAATTCTAATATTAGTTAATGTTATGGTAATAACAATAATACCTCATACTTAGATTTGAGAAAAAAGGTAAAAAAAATTTGATAAATCCTATGTAAAGGAGCCTCGAAATCCGTCCCACAGTGCGCCGGCAGAGCCATCAAACAGGTTACTAGTGTGGAAATAAAGCCTCCATTCCACATGGGTTTACATAATAAAGGTTCGTACAAAACGCCTCGTCACCATTCCAATAGTAAAATAAAATGATACGCGGACGCCGAGAGATTTCATATTTTAAAAATAAATTTGTATACGCTATTGCTAAGTCACGTTCACGCCGTTCGTGTCTTCACTTTGTTTTTAATTTTATAGCGAGAAATATAATGTGTCCTTATAGCGCTTACCTTTGTTCTTTGAGAGTCTGATGGCTGATGGGTAGATGCTGTCGATGATCATTTGACGAGATATTATCATTGGTTGACGAAAATTTACCGTAATTATTATAACATACTAAATAACTAATGACCTGCACTTATATATATAATTTTTAAAGCACACTGAAAGACAGATTTTTAAATTTTAGAGACTTAGTAAGGCACACAATCTCGATATCACAGAAGTAATCATTTTTTTTATGAACTTTTCCGACGGAAACGATATTCGATTGTTATTTGTTTCGATACAAATATTTGTTGAGCAAAAACCTTTGTGAGAATCGAATACGCGACCTGCAGTTGGGCAGGCGACTTCCCGGCCAAAAAGTTACTGAAAGGGTAGGTAGGCAAGATAAGCAATAAAAATAACGTAGGTAAATTGATAAAAAACATCACAGGAAATGTTGTAGATTCCATTTCCATGATCTAATTATTATCGATATTATTTTTAGTTTTCTCATGGTGCAGAAAGCTTTGCCAACTATACTTTTCGTTAACTTACAAATGATAAAGTACTGAAGAATTTAGAGAATTGTAATTCAAGTTCATGTCACGCCATCTATATAGTAAGAGAAGCGTTAAGCATGTTGTAGTTATGAAGTTTAACGATAGATGGCTCTGAATAGTATTCCTTTCTGATATAGCAAAAATATGTTCATTTACTTCATTAACATATTTATGTTTAGCCTGTAATAGTTTTCATAATTTTCTAATGTAAAATTAGTTCTTCAGATTTTTTAATTTGAGAAACATTAAGTGTATAAATAAGGTTCATAAATTTACTAAATTACAGTACAGAACAATTACAATATTGATTCCGAACGCTAAAAAAACATAAAATAAAACACGACTCATAATTTTTATGTATACATATTTATTCATAAATTACGCTGTCACATAAATTAAATTATGTACAATTAATTAATAATACAGTTAAATTTATATAAAAATAATTATACAGATACCGGGGGGTACGTGGTGGACGCACTAAGGGACGGTCCATGGTGGCGGGGACCCCCCCTCGGCGCGTGGGCCATGCCCCCCGACTGCATCGCAACACGGATTAAAATGAAGCTTTGAAGAAGCGGTCGTCGCAACATCAACAAGAATCGATAAAACATCGAAAAAAACGGTGACTAGAGTCCCGCGACCGCCTCGAAGGGTGTAACACTTATTAATAAGATAAATATATAAATTAAATATAATAAATAAAAAACTCATCACACTCAAGACTCCGAATCGTATTGTACATTCCAGTTTATCGACATAATCATTATCGATATTGATTCGATACGGTATTACCGTTGATCGATTATTATCGATATTACAATAAATAAACTTAAATTAAACCATACTCTCATTGTAAATTGTATATGTTTAGACATATTCTCTCATATTTCGTGGGTTTTGGGGTTTGATACCCCTATTTTTTTTTGTTTATTGTAGCTCGACGTTTAGGCAGCAGGCGGCAGTGGCGTCGCCCCTGGATCCGACTGCCCTGGCGGCGTAATGTCCTGCGTCTTCGGCGGCGGCGCTGGTAATCTCGAGGCGGTAGCGCGCCGTGCCCTCCATGGTGAACCTGTAGCGGGGCGAAGTCTCGTCGATGGGCTTGCCGTCCTTCAGCCATTGGAGCTGGAGTGGTGGCTGTTGGGGGAGAGTAGACATTATTGTTATGGTTGATAAGAGTTGTATTACGTTATGCATATGGATAATGGTCACAGTTTATATATTGTATGTCCTAATTTAATACTGTTTTTCAGGACCAAAAGATGACCAATTTACGACATCGACATATTTCACGTTTTTTATTATTATAGAAAATTGTGACGATGTCATAGCAATTGCGATTTCTATACACACATCGATTGGATATACTATTATTTCATGTATTCGACACAATCATGCCTTTCTGCAAAATTCTTTGAACTTTTATAACACTTTCATTCTTAAAAGTTAATATTACTATATTCAGATTAATTTCTCTCCCGAGTAATATTATCGATAAGTTTACCTTGTCAAGCTCCGCGGTGAATACAGCAGGCTCTGACGCGTTGAGAGTGAGTGACGCGGGGAACGACGTGTATGTGGGGGAGGGGGGTGTTTCACCCGGCACCACCACCACCAGCGTGCACGTGGAGAACGACTCGCCAGCGTCGTTGAACGCCTCGCATGTGTATGTACCTGGGGAATTATCGATAAATATAACAGTCATATAGATATGAACCCATATTGAGATCGAGTCTTGTGTCAGGTGTCAAGGCCTACGAGAGGCCTACTTTTTGGTCTCAAATATTTGTCTCGGTGAGGGAATCGAACCCTAACTGCGCCACAGAGGCTATCAAAATTGGTATATAATTTAGTATTGGAACTTAGGGGTCTACTGTTAGGTAGAAGATTCTAAAGCATTTTGTGAAGATATAAACCACGCCGGTTCAATATGTAGTAGTAGTTTTCTAATAATGTAAGATATAAGCAACATTTCTGGGTAGATGCTTCTGCAGTATTAGACAGGAAAATTGTTCCACTATGCTGGGGTCAATATATTTCAGTATTTGACCTCTGTGTCTACTATAATAAAAAATGTATTTCAAAAATTATTCCTCTCATTTTAAAACCTAGGAATTTGTTAGTGTGCAAGGTGTATTCGAATATGAGAAGAATATAAAAATATATTATTACAGTTGAATACTACTGTAAACTGAAGGCAAAATATTTTTTATTTTAGTTAAGTTAAATTTTGTCATTTTATAAATGTGAACAGTGCCATCTATGATCAAACAACATAACTATTAACTAACCGGCATCCTCGGGGAATATCTCGGCGATGGTGAGTTTGTGGATATTCGCCTCGCTCGAGTACTGGAAGTCCTTGGATGGTTTGATCTCCTTGTTATTGTGTAGCCATACCACGTCGAAACGCTCGGCGCCCACGATCCTTTTGAATAAATTCGATATAGCAACCCGACTCTTTTAAATAAATTTGATATAGCGACATCTGTGTTTTGTTGTGGGAATTAATAAGTAATGATAGGTATGGTAAAGTTGTTGAATGCAGACGCTAGGTGGAGTTAAAACAATTTTATAATACAGAAGATTCGATGATTGGCGTATTGAATATACCGACGAGAGGTAAACATTATGCCAATTTATAAGGGGTCACACATCGAACAGATAGTTATTAAAAGCCGTCAAGACATTCATAGAATCCTCATGTTTAGTTTCATTTGTATTGGCTATTAAAAACGCAACTTTTTAGGATAAGTGTTTGAAACTTTGACATCTTATAAAAACATGATATTCGAAGACATAGACAAGATGAACAGCTTTTATTACATTATATTTACATGACCATATAATATTGTAAGAAATATACTAAAAGACTTTATTTAACCTTCCAACCTTAGCAATTTTAGCACAAGTGACAGTGTTGCTCCGAGATGAGAAATATTGTGATGTGATTACTCAGTAAGGAAGTAAGTTTCAATTTAATGAGCCATACCTGCAGGATAACGTGACGGCGTCTCCGTCGTTGACGACCTGTGAGACGCAGTGGTCCACTATCCTGGGTGGCTTGTCGCCGGACTTGAGCGTGCTCGCAACACTGCCGTCCATGGCTGCAACAAACATTCATATTTATTTTAATTATTCATTTTTAATTCGTGCGTCAGAAATGTGCCCCGAGATTCGAACCCATATGAACATGTTGGCAGCCGCGTCTAGTTCGTTACCAACAGGTCACGACCAAGGGCGGCAGCTGCAAGCCAGTTTTCAAGCCAGGGGGTCATATAGTTCTTCTCAGAACACTGGGTACGATTTCAATACTCGAATCCGAAATAATTATTTTTTAAAGTTGGTTTATAGCCCTAATTTGTGAACAAACACACACACTTTTTTACTTTATATATCCACATACAAAGTATTTATTTTACTTATAAGTATTTATTGTACTTATCAATAAAATAATAAATAAATTCAGTCAATCTGGAGCCAGCCTAGGGGGGCCCCCATGACCTCCCCCTTAGATCCGCCGTTGCTAGCAAACATAACAACTCTGATTTGTTGAATGGTATTCAGCAATTTTCAACATTAATCAAAGACCGAGAGGTAGCCAGTCATAACTTCTAAATATTTTTAACTATGGCTTGATATAAATATATATTGTTTTATTGCATTATAGGATATAGAATACTCACGTTTAACAGTGACTTTGCACTTGGTCTCGATCTCGCCCTGGCTGTTGGTGGCCTTCAGTGAGTACACACCTTCGTCTTCAGGGAATACCTCGTTGATGGCCAGGGAGGCGACGCCGTTCTTGTATTTTAGGTCTACCACCTGTGGGCATTTATGTAGTTGATTAGTATTTTTCGAAATATTGATATAAGCTTTTACATACATGAGTCTTTATGGTTTGATTAGACGTGTATTACTATTTCATAAATTTAAAAATAAGTCTGTTTATATGCACGTAAGAAGTAAAACTTCTTTATGACATCATTTTTCAAAAAATTATCTACTATTTACAACTTCAACTAAATATAGAGAGGAAACCTGCATACCATAGCGATTTACAAGAATTTCTATGGTATGTGAAGTCCGCCAACCCGCATTAGGCCAACGTGGTGAACTATAGGCTTAACCACTCTCAATCGTCCTTTCCATTATAGAGGAGGCCCGTTCCCTGCAGTGGGACGTATATGGACTGATACAGAATGCTGTATGTACAATATCGAACACATTACCTCCGACGAGTGCAAAGGTTTTCCATTCTTGTACCACTGCACCCTTGGGTCGGGGTCGCCGCGTACTGAACACGACAGCAGTAGTGGCGCTCCGTCCCTCGCGCTTAGAGCGTCGGGTAATGCGCGGGCGAATGAAGGCGCACACATCGACGAGTCTGACGCTGGTACTGTAAATATAGGTATTTAATATTGTAATGTTTATAAGTAATTGTAGATTTAGGCTATCTGATGGTATAAGTATGTTTCTGTTATTAGAAAATGCATGTATAAAGAAACATAAAAGATGGATGACCGAAAAAAATACTGTAAAAAAGATGGTATATAGTATTATAATATTTACAAGTTATTGTAGGCTATTTACTGGTTTAAACTATCCGATGGTAAAGGTATGTATTAATTAGAAAATTTATGGATTATGAAACAAATGCAACATACAAAACTGATGACTGGAAAAAATATTTGTAAGAAAGCTATGCTACTTTAACCCTACTGTCAACACTTTCGGTTACCATTTTTTCAATCGACATACTGTCGCAAAAATATCGACATTAGACATGTTGAAAATTATAAACCATTTTTTATTCCCAAAATCATACTTATCTATGCTAAAAAAGTACTAGTCGATATTTCGTATACTCAAACCAACATAGATTTAAAATACTCACAGACTAACTCCTTGGTGGCGCTTCTAGACCTGGACGACGTGTCTGAGTCGAGACGAGCGCCGTACTTCTTCTTCGTAGTGTCGAGAGAACTCTGTGGCGAATACTTCGGCCTCACAGCGGATTTCGTCGGCGGGTCGATGGTCACCTGCGTATGAAACAGACATTATTTACTATTTACAAATAAATAAATAACACCCAATAATCACATACATAGTCCTGACCCCACACTAAGATCGAGTCTTGTGTCGTGGGTATCAGGAACTACGAGAGACTTTTGGGTCTCACTAATTGGCTAGTTTACGCGGCGTTCTTCTCGTTGTCTCTTCGTCTCTTCTCGTTGGCGAGATTTTTTTGCGACCTCTTCAACATTTATCGCCGTATTTCTAATCTACATAAAAGCATAATTTATATACTTAAGCCTTCCTCAAAAATCACTCTTTATATTGTTGAAAATCGTATAACAATTCGTTTGGTAGTTTTCGAGTTAAGTGCATTCAGACATACAGAAAGACGCGGGCAGGGAACTTCTTTTTATAATATGTAAGGTTTTATAAAAAGTTTCAATTAATAAATGAATGTTCTCTAGCTATTGAAGATCTAATGTTTGATTAGATGACCATCAGTATATTTTACCTTAGTCTTGGTGATGATCGGTGGCGGCGCAGGCTTGATCGGTTTCTCGATATATCGCCTGTCGCCAGAATGTAGGAAGTTGTGTACCATTTGTTGCTGCTCTGGTGATGTCACCTCGCCTGCACAAATAATTAAATTAGTTGATTGTAATATATACGAAATTATTGGAACGAAGTTCTTTATCGCGCGTTGTGAAAGGGGGCTAGACGGAAAAAAATCTCAAAAGTACAAAAGTTGTAACGACTATTTTGCTATAGTAAGCTATTGTATTAAATTTAAATTTTATTACAATTCCTTCACTAATTAATCGAAAGGAACTTCGTTCCATCCGGGTGTCCCTTGACACCTCTCAACTTTTTTTTTTATAACTAACTGACCATAAACCAGTGAATCTATACTATCTATTATCTATACTAATATTATAAAGAGGAAACATTTGTATTTTTGGATTTTTGTTTCTTATGAATAAACTCAAAAATTACTGGAGCGATTTTAAAAATTCTTTCACTATTCGAATGGTACATTGGCCTGAAGTAACATAGGCTATATATATTTGTCTAAATGGGTTGAAATAAGGTTTGAAATGGAAATGGAAAATAAAAACTACTGAAGATATTTTATTGAAAATTTATATTTTCGCTCCTTATTAAAAACGCAAAATAATGGCTTGCAACAAATATGGCACATGGGAATAAAATAAGGGATGAAATATTGACTTTTTAGTTATTGGTCCAAATTGATACCTGAGGCACCCTTTGTTCGAATAACAAAAAAATTATCGGTCGCCATTTTGAACTTTTTTATAAACGTGCATTCAAATAATAAGCCGTATTCAAATTTGACTATTCACATTTCGCCCTTTATAAGCGCATTGTAAGCTATATTTCGGCATTTTGGTAGAAGATATAATCCGATGTGTATGTTGTCATGATATCTTTATGTTTTAATGAATGTCGTCGGAGTAGTAATCGTTTTTTTTACACCAATGAATGGCGAGACGAGCATGCCGTTTGCCTGATGGTAAGAGATGCGACCGCTCATGAACAATAGCAAAACCAAAAAGTACCTTTATTTACAAAGCAATGCTTGGCATTCCACGGCGCTCGCCTTCCTGAGATATAAGATGTTAAGTATCAATATGTCCAGTAGTTATTCTGGCTACAAAGTCTTTTGAACCGAAACACAACAGTGCATTTACACTACTGCTTGGTGGGAGATATAGACATTGCGGTGATATTTACCCAGGTACCCTCTCACATGTGAGAGACCTACCACCAGTATTAATAATAATTTCTCCGTAGAAAAATCATTATCTGGAGAGATGGGAAGGAATAGAATATCAGGTGGATAAAATGGGATAAAAGAATACAGGACGGGATAAGCTGTATAGAGACTGGCAGTCATGTTGAGTTTAAATAAATTATGGAGGCCAGGCCGCTAGTATTATACAAAGCTGACATGTTTGTTACCTCTAATCTTAGGAACTACTAGTTAGAATTGAAAAAAAAAAAAAATTGTGTTATATTGGCCATTTATCGAGAAATGTTATAGGCTATATATCATTACACTATGACACACTATACACCAGGGAAGCAGTATTGAAAAATCTAACAAGTATGAGGAAATTTTATTCGTTTTTCATGTTCCAATTGGTCTCAAAATCGATATCTAAGGGGTCCTTCGCTCCTGATATTCTAAATTAATACTCAAAATTGAACACTTAGGCCGCCATTATGAAAAATGTGTGGCAAAAACGAGCATATTATCTAGTTTTGTAGTTTTATTGGTCTCAAAATCGATATCGTAGTGATCCTTCGCTCCGATATTCTAAATTGACAGTCGGTATTGAACTGGCATTTTGAATAGTGAATCTGCACCAATAGTAAGTAATAAAATACAGTAGATACCTGATACTGGAAATTGAGCATTATAGCCGCCATTTTGAAGTGTATCTAGCCCGATAGTGAGTAATAATTTAGTAGATACTTGATACTGAAAATTGACAGTCGGTATTGAACCGGCATTTTGAATAGTGAATCTGCACCAATAGTAAGTAATAAAATATAGTAGATACTTGATACTGAATATTGAACATTATAGCCGCCATTTTGAAGTGTATCTACCCCGATAGTAAGTTATAAGATAATATAGTACATACCTTCAACAATAACGACGCACGAAGTCTCATCCGTGCCGTGCACGTTGGTGGCGACGCACGTGTACTTGCCGCTGTCTTCGGGCCGGCAGTCGATGATCTCCATCGTCACCACGCCGTCTGAATGCGTCATCGCGTAGTCGTATTTGGATAACTCGCGTTTGTCCTTGTACCTGTGGATTGAGGGATTTTTAAATATGGGTTATTATAAGGGATATTGGAAATAGGGGATGAGTAATAGTAAGATAGATCCATAGGAGTGCATATCGATATATTTTTTTAAAGTCTTTTATCGTAATGGCCTCTCCCGAGTGCCACAAGGCTGGTCAGAAGTTGTATATCAAGGTTTACCGTTGTTAAGACTAACTCTCCGGGACTTATGACCTCGCCGCACAGAAGTTATTGCCAAGTGGGTTATCTAACCAATGTCCGGAGTAGTATAACTGCGGGGTTCAGTTATACTCGATATTCCACCTAGAACAGTGTCACCATGTGCCCCACTCACCTCAATCGGAGCTCATGGTGAGGAGCATGAAAGCTATGAGGATGGACTCTGGACTTGCCAAATAGTTAGTGTGTAGACTATGGATGGTGGTAGGTGTTATCCAGATGGTAGGCAGATACTGACCACTTGACTGTAGGCGTGGGCTTGCCACTCAGGCAGCAGAGCAGCTTGCAGGTGTCTCGCGCCTGCATCACACGCGGCCGCAGTTGGAACGTGAACACGGGCGCCGTCTCCGAGTACTCCTGCCAGAACGTGTAGGGTAGGGGCTCGCGGCGACGCGGCGCTTCTGATGGTGGTGGACGCTGGACCTTGGGCAGGGCTGTGGAAGAAATAGGGATTTTCATCATCATATTCATCTTAGCTACAGAAAGTCTACTGCTGAACTTAGGCCTCCCCCAGGGATATCCACATCGACCTGTTGGTAAGTCTGCATCCAGGGATTTCCTTCAACCTTAGCCTTTAGGTCGTCCGTCCACTTTGTAGGCGGTCGTCCGATATTTCGATTTTAGGAATTTTTTGAAACTAATTTTATAAATATTGACTAAAAAAGTCCTCTCCTCCCATCCTTGAGTAGATTTAAATTATGATAACTCAGAATTAATCAGTGATCGATTAAATATCAGCCAAATGTTTTGACTCATATGGGAGGTGAGTACCAATAAGTATAAGATTTTACTCCACTCTTAAATTGTCTTGCAATTATACAATGAGACCTAAACAACCCATAAAAAAATTAAGTACTTAGTTATATTTACCTAATTATTAAAATGATTTTTACAATTTTTTCTGTCTGTATTTTTAATTAATTACAAAATTTAAATTAAATAAATTAATCATACACTATTACTCATACATCTAATAAACAAAACTTTACAAAACTCGTTGCCAATTCTTGAGCAATAAATTCGAGTTGTCCCGAGCTAATTAATCAGACACATTAACGCACTAACGCGCTCTCCCCGCGAGATTTATCGACACGAGCGCGTCACAATGCAGATGACAAACATCCGATACGCTAACAGATGCGAGTCTAACGAACCCTACCTTCATACTGTAGGACAGTGGTTCTCTAACTTTGCCACGCCCTGGACTGTCTTAGCAAAGAAGCAAGACTTTAAGTTCTAATTGACGGGATATGATGTGATAAGTTAGTTAATATTACAATTCACAAAGCATCTGGAGCGCAGTTGGTTAAAACCTGACTGTAAAATTAAAAGCTGCGAGTTTGATCCCCGCACAAGATAAATGTTTGTAAGGCACACAAGTACTTGTCCCGGATTTGGGTGTTTGTGAGAGCGAAATGTCTCACATAGCATCTGATACCCATGACACAAAACTTATTTGATCTTAATGTGGGGCCAGGACTATGCATTTGACTGTTGACTGTATTTATTTATTAATTCATTATAGTCTTCAGGGACAAGAAGTTCAATGCGGAATATAAACGTCCCTCAAAGATAGCTTTGGGGCGAGTGATGCTTAAGCTGCTATATTTTCTATTGTCGATCATGCCAAACACCTACATTAATCAACGGCATCTCATAATGCAATTTAAAAAAAAATCAAACAAAGCAGCTTTAACGATCTAGGTATCTAACGAAAGATCTAATGTCTCACAGCTTCACATGAAACGCATTGAGATATTTTGTTGATTCATCTCTTTAAGATTAAATAAAAGAGGCTACAGCACAAAGTTTGAGAACCTCTATCGTATTGTATAATAGGTACAAACATGTGACCTGAATGCCAGCGGCGATCGCTTCCGCGTGCGGTTTATATCAGACCCTTTGATATTCATTAATCAATGCGTAATTAGACGCGGTTTCACGGCAATTGATTTGCGGAAGGGAAAACAGGTATGTAGGTTATCGTACCGAGTTTATTATAGAGTGTATTTTTATTTATTGTTTTTCAGTTTATAAGAGCGGTAAGAGTTTTTTTAAGGCAGAACTTTCTTCGTATTCACATTTACCATCGGATGCATTGCAGTCACTAACAATCTATGCTGATATTATAAAGTGATTTGATTGTTTGTTTGCATTGTATGCGCTCTGAAACTACTGGAAGGACTCGTTTTTTGTTTTCACCATTAGCATCCCATATTATCCCTGACGAACATAGTTGGAGAGTGCGTGGAGGCCTGTCGGTAAACGGACCAGACGCGGCTACCAGCATGTTCATGGTGGTCGGGGGTTTGAATAGGTCACACGTCTGACTTTTCGAAGTGATATTGATGAACATCGGCGATAGATTTTCAAAAAAAAGTGTGTCATCCGGGCAGGCCTGGTTGGGTCATTATCCAGGTCAAAAAGTCGATAGTTTCTGATACTAAACATTCATATTAAAGTAATACTCACGCTGTACGTTGAGGAAGACGACCTCCTCCCTGAATCCGTAGTGGTTCTCAGCCCTGATGATGTACTCTCCGCGGTCCTCCAGCTTCACGCGGTTTATTATGAAGTAGTAGTCGTCGCCGGCGTACCTGCACATTATCGATATTAAATATGAGTCATATATTCCTAGTTTTGAGACTGGATTGTAGGTAATAAAAGTTAGTATTGTTTTCTTTAATTATTGCACTTGAAACGATTTTAAAACTACCAAGTTGTGGTGAAAAGCATTCCGTATACAGTGCGTAGTAAACACATATGAGTGGTTTATCCAGTCATCAAATTTATGGACAGTAAAGCCTACACCCCCAGGCAAATCACTTACATTATTGTTATTATTACAAAATGATAGAATACCTATTTGTAACCATCCGATTTTTTTTGAAAGAATTTTGTTTTTATAACTTTTTTTGACATAAGGAAAACACTTGGATCCCTGTTGACATTGAGGCCGGAAGACCGGTTATTCCAGATTTTAAACAGCCATAATAAATCTATGTCTCATCACAAATAAAGTCTTCTGAAATATGACAAGGATACTCAAACCTTCGACTCTTAACAAAGTTTTGTCCTGAACATTCTGTAGATATAAAAATATACCACCCACCTCTTCATGAACTTGACAGACTGTCTGAGTTCGTGGTTGTTTCGCGACCACGTGACCGTGGGCGTGGCGCACGCGATGATGCGGCAGTACAGCTTCACGGACTGACCCTCGTAGCAGAATGCGGACTGCGGCTTGATCACGAAACGAGGCGCCGCTTGTCTGCGGTCTAATGGACATCGATTATTATCAATTAATTGATTAGTAGCAATCGATTTCGTTTTGTCGTTTTTCAATAGCATCCTTTAAAAATCTTTCATGTTAAATGCAAGCTCGATATTTTAAAGTAAATACATTTTTAAGTGCTATATCTGCTAAGTGTTTGAACTTACGGGAGCAATGATTAAATCAAAAATATTTTAATCAACTAGTTCATTTAACTTGAGCCAAAATTTTAAATAGACACTGTACAACGTCGATATAATTTTTACAAAACGCTGAGAATTACACTTACCGAACTGTCCATCGTATATCTTCCACTTCTCGATGAGCAGTTTGCGTAGCGAACTGTACTCGCTTAGCCTGCCGATGGGCAGTCTGAACGATGACCAGTTCTATATGGGAAAATACATCATATTAGAATTAGGAATAACGTACATAACAAGAAAATATTTTTAAATTACATGAAACAGTTTTTTTTATTAATTTAATAAAAGCAAAGAGCTTATTGGACGAGGGAAAATAATAAAGTAATATATTGATTAAGACATTATGCTAATTATTGAAATAGCCTTTATTTTAGAAGGCTTGTGTAAAAAGGTACTTACTTGTGACCTCTCACATATGAGAGATCACCTGGGTTAAAATGCACTGTCGTGTTTCGAATCGTAGCGCATCGTAGCCAGTGTAACTACTGGACATATTGAGACTTTACCTCTTATGTCTCAGGATGGCGAGCGTAGTAGAATGCCAAGCATTGGTTTATAATTCAAGGTGTTTGGTTTTGCTACTGTTCATGAGCAGTCATATGGGCTACCGGAAGGCGAACGGCAAGTTCGTCTTGCTATTCATTGCAATAAAATAAAAAGCTAGTGGTTACTTCGTATCTCTGTCGCAGTCTATCGCGCATCAATATGTATTTTCATTATGAAGGATATAATACTAGGGATGTACAAAGCAGGTACAGTTTAGATGTGGTTACCTCGTATCTCTGCCGCAGCCTGTCTCGCATGGCCTCGTACCGTCTCGCGTCGAGCGCGTGCGTGCGCGCGGCCGCCGCGTCGCCCGCCAGCCACTTGTGCAGCAGGCACTCGTGCGCCGTCATGCGCTTCCTGATATATAAACATTATAATCGATATGTTATAGTATCGATGGAATATTTATTTGAAATTGGAAACGATTGTTAAAAGCAATAATCATCGATAAAATATTTAATCGATATGAAAAACAATATTTACAAGCAATTATTAGAAAAATCTGTTATGTCACACTATCGGCCAAATTTTCAATCGAAATTGAAAACGATGTTTCTTTCAGATTCTCAGTAATTATTGGAAGAAATCTGTTCAAATGTTACGTATGCTTTTTTTAGCTTCAGAAGCTATGAGTGACTGCTATATAAATATACCAATACTTTTCCAAAATTTATGTAAATTCTCACAACTTAGCTATCTAAGCAATGAAGCAATAAGAAATGGAACATATATTATTATATCAGATGCCAGGAGATAGCCTTCGCCACCGACCATTAAGTAATCCAAATGACACTGCATTAAGCATCAGTGCATTTTGTGTGCTCAAAAAATCCATAATATTTTCCTCTTTTCTCCTTCCACTGCAGATTCGATATACATATTATCAACAATAATTAAACTCAAATATCCTGTTAAAAGTGACATAATATGAGAGCAGTCTATACAGTGGGACTCTACAGGCTGTGTATGATGAAGGTTGATGAAAGTATACTAACTCCTTGTTCTTGACGAGCAGCCTCCTGATGAAGTCCTTGGCGTCATCAGAAACATGCTGGAAGGCTTCCTCGTCGAACTCCCAGTCGCACGCCTTCACGTTCTTCAGGGTTTCGATGTCGTTGTTACCCGCGAACGGTGATAGACCCGAGAGACTGTGTAACAAATTGTACATTGTAGACATAACATTCTGAACCACAGCTTTATAAAGTCGATAAGTGTGGAGTTTAATCATAATTTATCGATTTTCTAATTCATCCAACGTGATGTTATAAGGTAATGTGCATCTTTGTCCCATAATTTTACAATGGGATATATAAAATGAAGAATATAAGGCATTATGTTATTTCATTTATTGAATACACTATCTCATTTTTTTACATTAGTCAAATTATTAATCCTATTTTAAGCATTCAATTAACCATATTCTTCACGGCGGTGTTTTTCATAGATCTATATTTACCCTTCCATCTTTAGGACATCTATACCCAACACCCACTCTACAGGAATTTATAGGGCTGTCCCCCACAAATCCTTTAAAAGTCGATATAAATATCGATACTCACAGCACGTAAGCGAGCACACCCACGGCCCACATGTCTGTGTAGAAGCCGACGGGCTCGCGTTCCACGATCTCGGGCGCCGCGAATTCCGCAGTGCCTGTTGAGATCTTCACCACCTCGTTGGGGTCCAACTTGGTGGCTAGGCCGAAGTCGATGATCTGCGAGTGAAATTAAGAGTACATTAATAACGGATTTTAAGCATAATATTTACTTCATAATATGTTTTGAATTATAAACCGATATAAAAATACTTTGAGTAAATTGACTACATTGGAATAGACAAAAAATATCGATATCACATACTATAAAGATCAGTATTTAAATTACGCTACGAATATTTATCATAATTAAACTTAGATTAATTAAGATATATTATCATTTATAGTTGTCAAAACATAAAAAGGAGTATCCCACCTTTTAAATCGCACAATAATTAAGGACATGTATTGTCTATTTAAAACAACGAACAACTTTCACAAAAGACACTGTACCCAACATAGATTTAATATAGAGTATTTATCTCACCTTAACATCAGTACCAGTCCTGGTCTGGCACATGACGTTTTCTGGTTTGAGGTCGAGATGGATGATGTTCTGTTCGTGCATGTGTCTCACTCCCTCGCAGATCTGGCGCATGTAGTGCGCAGCCTCCGCCTCGCTCATGCTGTAGCCAGGCTCTGTGATGCGCTCGAACAACTCGCCTCCGGACAGGCTGGGAGAAGAGGGGGTTTTAGATGTGTGGTAGTAAGAAATAGGGAAGTTTTTGGAACATAATAAAGGACAGCAGATGGGGTGGGTAAAGTACCGCCCAAACAATATAGTCAAATAGTAACAGTTGGTCAAAAATATATGTAGTAGTAATTTTAAAGAATGCTATTAAACCCAAATAATATTCTACTGTATACATCAGGCTCTGATAGATTTTTTGTCAGTTTTTTTTTTTGTAGTAAAATCTAAGATTATGTTGGGCTGAGGGGTAAATAATCTTTATTTATTTTATTTTGTCTTATAGTCATTACTTCTGGCGTGGCTTTTCTTCACGCAATGGAGGTTTCCTAAACAATAATAAGTTTAAAAAACAAAATACTCACAACTCGAATATAAGGACCATTTCATCGTCATCTTCAAAGGCATCGTGAAGGTTGATCAGTTTCCTGTGATGCAGCTGGTTCATGATATCGATCTCCTTCTTAATAAGCTCCTTCTCCATGGCTCCGCTCACCGGAATGAACTTAGCTGCGAAGTAGTTGCCGGTGGCTCGCTCGCGACACCTGTGCACCACGCCGAACGCGCCTGTGCCTACAACAGTGCCATTCACCTCGTGCATCCGTGCTTTCAATGTGCTAATACTTTTGTATTCAAATTTGGAATTTGTGAAGTTGGCTGCGTATTGCCGAGATCGGGGGAAATTATCGATTATATTTTTATACTGAATATCGATGTTTACGAGTTTAATGAATACTTTAAATCGATAGAATTTATTTTGCAATTTTAATCGAATTTTAAAACAAAAATAACTATAAATTTACTTTTGATAATCATGAAATATCGAACAATAGTGACAATGTAAATATTGTTCAAAGGTTTTGTATAATTCAATTTTTTTTATCGGTAATATAATATCCGATCTCTACAATAACAGCTAAATTTTCTAACAAAATCTATGTGCCAATTCGTTTTCTACACAATAATAAAATTGCTGCGCATTCTCGTTAAGTATATGTGTTTCTTTCTTGTTGTGATATAGTACATATAAATAAATACAAATAATATTAAGCCGTAAAACCGTGCACTTTTTAACTACTGAAAACTATCACGAAATATTATCAATAAAATAATATATATAGTGTCAATGCTTTAGGGCCACTGGAAATGTATATTTTTGTATATGCTAAAGTGTTTTTTGCATGTATAATGTGTGTTTTTAAGTATTTCTTTTGAGTAAGGGAATGTGTCAATATTTTTACAAATATACTTTTTGAAGACAATAATATTCTTCACTATTAATCTGGATCATCCTTATAACTTCTTTTTTTGGTTATTAATATTATGTTTTTTGGGTCCTGATTGTATGGATTTTTCCAATCACCCTGTATTTAATATTTAAGTCTACTATTGCTTGAAACTTAGCGCATGCTTATATTGTTTATAAATAATAATAAAAATATAATAATAGTGTGCGTGTGAGACAGAGAGATGCAGAGATAGAGATGCACTACATCGATCTATTCACACACAGACCTCCGGCGCGTTTCCTTTTAGACGACGCCCTCACGAAGTCACCTGTGAAATTCACCTTTATTTGTACGCACTATAGGGTTCAAAATTGTATCTACGCGTGTTAGTTGTCTATGTGTTAATAAAAAAAATCTCTGAAATCCCATAAGCAACTTCGTGAGTGCGGTTTAGTTCTAAAAATCATTTGTTCATGCTTTTTTTTCAGTGCACGGGTGTGTTTAAAAGTGTTTTTTGATATATTTTTATTATAATAGCATTATAGGGACTAGAAGCTCAAAAAAACTTTTGGGCACTTTTCAATCTTTTCTTTTTCGTTCTTTTTTGTTTTAACGCTTTTTCGTACAAAACTCAAATTGTTTTTTAAAGAAATATATTGAGTATAAAATCAAGTGTTAAATTAGTATAGGATAAACACGGTAATATTGGTTTCACCTGTTACATCACACGAAAGAAGATTATTCATTTTATATCATCAGTGTGCGGAATATTATTCAAACATAAATTATATCGTTTTTATGTAAGTGTGTGGGTGTGGTGTGCGTGCTTAAAATAACTATACATAATAAACTTAGCTACTAAAAAGTAAACTACTTAAAACTAAATACATTAAGGCACATTTTTCAATCAACCATTGAGCAGATCTACATTATACAGGGTATATCAAGACTGCTACCGAAAACGAAGCTGGGTGGTAGTTTTAGTGACTTCAGACACAATGCAACTAAATTTTGTGCAAAAAATTGTGACGTTTTTTTTTTTTTCTATCGTCGTATTAGGGTGGTAAATGCATAGTTTTTTTTCTGAAATAATAGTGTACACCCTTTTATTTTTAAAGACGCTATGGTACGCAAGTCTTAAAATAATTATTTTAGCCAAAACTATGGATTTACCACCCAAACTCGACTATATTTAAAAAATTATAAAAAGAAATTGTCGCGTTTCTTGGCAAAATTTTTAGTCACATTGTGTTTGTAGTCACTAAAACTACCGAAGCCGGGTGGCTTCGTTTTCGGGAGCAGTCTTGATATACCCGGTATAGGTACTCAGGAATGATTTTTTTGATACTTTAAAAGGCTATATTTTTTTAGGACTTAACTAACCTATATAGGTATAATTTATAACAAAACAAAGCAGTTGCTTTCATTTATAGTTTTCAAGTCGTTGTCGACTTGAGACAAGCTTAATAGTTTTAACAAATTGGCATAAGTATATTAATAATGAGATCACAATAGGATGGTACCTTATTACTAAATTATAACTTACCGTTAGACCATTCTAGCATCTAAGGTTGTACTACTAATAAGAATACTATATACTACTCAATCATGAAGTATCGAATTTCTGTTCGACATAGAGACAGAATATAAAGCAGTGTCATATCGATCAATACCTTCAAAATACTGACACATCAAGCAGTATTAACTATTCGTCATATTCTACTATCGACAGGCTAATCTACAAGCTGCACTATCTCTAGCGGTATTTACCGATATCGAGCGTTTCAACTTACTACAAGCTGCACTATCTCTAATGCTATTTATCGATATCGAGCGTTCCAACTTACCAATCTCCTCGAGTATGTCGTATTTGTCGTACACGGAGCATGTCTGTATGTCGACCGGCTGCGGCACATACTTGCTGTATATGTCGAACACGTAACTGTCGTAGTCTTTGACCGGACCGTGGTCCGCGTTCGTGCGGATGCGTTTGCCTGATTCGTCCACTGGAATTAAAGTTTGGGGGGTTAATAAGAAAGGTTTTAAGGTTGAAGTTGGTGATATGATCTAAGTGTTGAAAATTGAAAAATCTTTCTATGTGAAAGAAGATGGTCACGATATTGGGAAATAGAAATTAATAGTTTCAGTCTGTCGATATGGACAACAACTGTGATTATGAACGTAAATAAGGATATAGAATACATATTTACTCTCCACACTTCTTTTATTATGTTTTTTCTACACGAGACAACGTCATCCACCTTTACTATTTTATAGTAAGAGTAGTAAAAATATCGAAGCATAATCTGTAAATTAAAATACTTTTAAACGTAGTATTTTTGCCTAAATAGTCCTTAGGGATTTATTTAATTGTATCCATCGAATACTTAGAGATTCGACAGATTGAAGACTAAACAGACTAGTTACATTCTACAGTATCGGTAATTTTAGTAGACTCTAGATGATAAGACAATGTACCTGGATACTCCTTCTTCTTGAACTCCTTCTTGACGATGGACTTGGTTTGTACCAGGCCAGTGGGCTCGCTGGGCTCGGAGCGGCCGTAGATGTTCTCAGCGTACACGCGGAACTCGTACTGCTTGCCCGGGACCAGGCCGGTGATGGCCATTGTCGTGAACCTGAGGATAAGATTTGAATTTGAATTCGTATTAATGTAAGTGGGTCTTTGTCGGGAATCTTTAATGAATAAAGTTATTAAATAATAGGGATAGTATTAGAGTAATTTTATATATCGATATTGAAATGCGAACCTACAATAAAAGACCCAACATTATAAACAGATATATCTATTGATTATTTGCAGCTATACCACATTGCGATGGATAGTAGTATTAACAATAAGATTTTTTAAAAGCTAACTTTTTAGTGAAGAAGAATATTTTGATTTATTTCAATATGTCCCTACTAGCAAAATATACAACTCACAACCGAATCTGGATCAAATCATCGAAATCACAGTAAACAATATCAATAAATAAATTACATATCGAAACAACTAATCTAAAACTGCAAATTATCGACAACTATATGCGACAAAACTTAGTGTTTAATTACCTGGTGTTTCCAACTCGTATCCAGCTGGACATGGGATGTTCTCTCTTCTCGACCAGGTAGTTGGTGATGTCGGAACCACCGTCCCATACAGGCGCGCGCCAACTCAGAGCCAACGAGTCCACGCCCACGCTGTCCGTTGTTGGGAATCGCGGTGGGTCCGGACGATCTGCATCGAAAAATATTATATTCATATTATTTTACACCAAATAAATGTTGAATATATATATGTAATAATAAACTAGAATTTATGAAATAAGTTGCGCTTAAAAATAATTATTTGGCCATTACAATAGTCGATTTGTGTCGATTTTTGTGTCGATGGCTTTAATGTTTTTTCCCTTCAAATATTTCACAGAAAGAAATTAGCAATTTGTGATCTGAAGCGTTAATATATCTTCGTACTAAGAGGTATATGATATCCAATACGGAAATATTAAACAAGAAATCGACTCGATACCGAGTCTTCGATACTTTTATCCGTAACATCACATCATATAAAGATTTATTTTATTGCTGTAATTTAGTTGTGTGTATAACTTACCGCTGATCTCGATGTTGATAATGGCGGTGTCCTGTCCGAGCTCGTTCTCGGCAGTGATTCTGTATGGACCGGAGTCCATCTTGCTGGCGTCGCGGATGGTCAAGATCGCGTGGCGTTCTAATAAAAATACAAAAAATAAAAAAAAATAAAGCGAACACAAATTAATATCAATAGTGAAAATAAAATGGCATGTAAATAAATTATATAGGTACCTATATCAATTTTTCAATCTATTTTATCGACTTTTGAATAATTAATTAATAAATAAAGCTTGCGTGGCACAATGACAGTAAAGTTTAAAACGAGAGAATATAGTTTTCAACCTGACACCAACAAAAATATGTCAGTGCTTAAAAATGATTTGTTTACGAGAGTTTTATGATACCAAAAAAATATCGAAATCGATATTCTCGACACAAGTCACGTCCTTCACTATCCAGAAACGTAGTATTTATTTATAAATTACCTTTCCTCTCGACGTGATAGTGCAGGCCAGACTCGATGGTCTCGCCCTCACGCACCCACGTGATCTTGGGCACGGGGTGGCCGGTGAACGGAATCTTGATCACAACGTTCTCACCCTTGTCGAAGTACGCCGTGTCGCGGAAACGAGGCGGCACGTTCAGTTTTGGTGCAGCTGTGAATGGACAAAATCATGTGTTAATGCTAAGCCGATATTATAGTTATTTCTATTTCCATTCCTTGCATGATCAAAAAATTCGTATATTCTGGTGTAAGCGTCATTCGATCCGAATGGTTTAACGCGATAATTTTATGGCTTTATTAAATGTTTATGCAAATTATTATACAGATGCTAAAGACATTTCTATAGACTTCACAATTTGAATTGTAATTTCAAATGAATAAGTAAAATAAACAGGGATAAGCCTTGGTATTAAGCTCAAATACAATTAGCAACACTTTCCTTAGTAGATCTATCGGCTGTTCTTAGATATTGAAGGCAGATACTAAGACAAAGAAAATTAGACAGATATAAGTTTTTTATTCCAGTCCACCTTAAGGATGACTGGAAGAAGTTACCTTCACTTTAGGCCGCCTCTTTCATTATTATTATTGTTTTATTTACTGCATTTATTCCCTTTTGTGCCATCAAGGATTTAATAAATTAAAATAATATAAAAGTGGATATACGTACTCATAATAAGTAGTTCAGCGCGCGTGCTCTTGACTCCGGCGCGGTTGACTGCGCGGCACACGTACTCGTCCGCGTCTTCGCCGAACACGTCCATTACGGTTAGGAAGTGGTTGTCACCCTCGCTCCAGATGCGGTAGCGGGGGCCGTTGATTATCTCGCGGGCTCCTGGGGATAATATGGGCATGAGATAGAGATATGATATATTAGATTTATATAAGAATTAGTAAATGAGTAATGCTGAAGTATGTATGTACCAGGTAAACAGAAATACCTATGTAACTATTATGACCGAACAAACAGTGAATTATGGATTTTCATTTTCATTTCAACTGGTTAGTTGGTATTTTGCTGAAGGTTTACCTTTTTCTCTTATACGAAATATTAATGACATATTATGCTTTCTTGATTTACTAAGATGATACATGATTTACTGGTATAACCGTGGGTCCAATTATTTAGTCCATAAAATTATGACAAAATTTATAAATAAGTCAAGGGTTTATATCGAAATAGTAAATACTAAAACTTATTATGATATAAGTACCTGACAATACACCATCATATTTTGTTATCATTCAGTGGTCACTTACCCTTGTACCACGTGATGGTAGGTTTGGGCGTTCCAGTGATGGTGCACTGGAACTTGGCGTTGTGGTACTGGATGCAGTTGGCGTTCTTCAGTGGCTTCACGATCTCTGGCGGTGTTGCCGCTGTAAAACAAATAACAATAATGTTTTATATTGTTTGAGTATGCAGTTGTTGATTATATTATAAATATTTGTTAAAATGAAATTAAACAATATTAAAATCGATATTTCTTTTCAAAAACAACAATTTAACTAACTAAAATGAATAATACTTTAATCAAGCAAGTAAACAAATAAATTATAACGAAACAATAAACTCGGGTTTTAGAAAGAAAATAAAAAATACCCTCATATGCTCAATACAAAACTAGCCATAACATAATTCGTAGAAGATAATTTATTCTCTTGCATTGTGATAAAGACTAGTGGTGGGTATTAAAACAATCGATAACTTTATCGATATACCGACCTTTAGGATCGACGACCTTGACCTGTTGGCTGGCCGTGCTGGGCGGCGAGAGACCCGCCTCGTTCTGTGCGATCACCCTGAACTCATACTGGCGACCTTCGATCAGGTTCGCGCAGTTCACTTGGTTGGGTAGGCAGAGAATAGGGTTGACGCGCTGCCATGTCGAAGCTCCCACCTCGCGTTTGTCGATCCAGTAGCCTGGAAATAAATAAAAATATATAAGGAAAAGTGTACATATTCAGATTTATCGATAAAGAAATATCAGCTTTGTAATTATTATGCCCTAATTGCTGGGGGACGAGTCTACTCGTTTTGATTTTTCTACGAAAAAAACAATGTCTTGCCTTATTAACTTTACATATTAACTTTATTCAGTCTTTTTACATTTTTGTGTACGCACATTGGCTTCAAAAGTCAATCGAGATTGCAAAATGTGATAAAATATTTAAAATAACCAAGACTAAGCTGGAAAGAAAAGCTTGGTATTTGCCTAAATATCTCTTGTCAGAAAGAATGATTTTAACTTCATACCTTGCACTCTAGCGCCTCCATCGTGCTCGGGTTTGTCCCATTCCAGATGTACGAAGTCGCCTCCAACCTCCAGAATCTTGGGAACGCCGGGTGCGGATGGAGGATCGTAAGGTGCCTTGGCCTGTTAAAAAGCATAAAATTGAGTTTATTATTTGAGTAAAAGTACTGCTATACTTGGCGAAAATATGTTTGGAATTATTATGTTTTTTTTTGTGCTACTACATCGATAATTAATTTCCTCATGTAGCCGTCTAAATGTGCAGAATAAAACCAACTCGCATTACCTTGCCAATTGATTTAATATGAAAAAGATATAGCGGAAAACTTAGTAATTACATCGATACTATGTAACGCTTGCATAACACACAATTTTAATTATTGGCACTTATTATAACAAAATTAAAAACGACCAGTTAATTTGACTAATAAAAAAATATTTCAAACGCACCTTAATCGGATTAACACCCTCAAGTGCCGGTCCGATTCCATTCTCATTAGCGGCATGTACCCTGAAGTTGTACTCCTGGCCTTCCGTCAGTCCCTGGACAATGAACTTGGTATCCCTGACCGATGAGGCGATGGTAATCCATACAGTTCCCGAAATATCGTGTCGCTCCACCACGTAGTGAGTGATGGGCATGCCTCCGTCGTAGGTAGGCGGACGCCAGGCCAGAGTGCACGAGTGCTTAGTGATGTCGGTGGCCTCGAGCGGGCCTTGTGGTGGCCCAGGTAGGCCTGTGACGGTGACTGAGAACGTGTCTGAAGTCTCGCCTGAGCTGTTCTTGATTGTGACCTTGTATGTACCTGGTGGAGAGTTGAGTTATATGAGATTGTTTTATCGATACTTTGGATATGAACTCGCTTTCAGCATACTTGCATGTCCATATAATTACACCGAGAAAAGAAAAAGCATCTCACACTCTATAGGTTAGGTTTAATCCAAATTTCAAACCGATCTGAAATAACTTCTTTCAGCATAAAGTTACATAACCTAATTTCATTCATTTTTAATATTTAAAAACTAAACTACTATAAAACAATCAGATACCTATTTTCATAAAATCATAAATACTAACCCATATCATCCTTAGTGATATCCTTGATGAATATAAGGATGTAGTCATCAAACACGGTGTACTTAAGGTGCGGTGACTCTGAGACCTTGTGTCCGTCCTTGCTGAGCGTGACGTCAGCGGGCTGGTCTCCAGTGTACAGGATCTTGATCTTGGTGTTGTCGTGTTCTGGCAGGTGAAGGTCACCTGGCATACGGGTGATGCGTGGCGGGTCTGGTGGAAAAGATTATCGATATAGTAGGGATGGGTCTGGAACTTATAGCTATGGTGTTGAAGAGTTAGATTCGATAAGATTACTTGTTGATAAGTTTATCGATATAAAGTATCGATATTTTTAGAGATTTTACTTAGAGTTTGCTAGGACCCCTCGTCAATTATACTTTGACAATGGCTATGTTTTAAATAAATCTTAACTTGATGGTAATACAAATGATATCATGCTACAATGCTATCCAAAAAGACATTCATCCTCTTTAAACACAGTAATAGGGGGCTAACTAGTAACAATTGCACAACTATTAAATTGACGTAATCTACATTGATTTCATATGATTTTCAGGATAAAATATCGATACTCACTTCCGATCTTAAGGTGTCCAATGCAGTAGATGAATCCGATGTTGTTGATCGCCTCGCAAGTGTAGTCACCCTCGTCGCCGTCCTGTACCTCCAGGATGTTCAGCTTCAGCGTTCCCTCTCGGGACTCCGCGATGAATCTGTGTCGATAAAATTGTATTAAATAAATGTAATATTCTTAACGAACAGGATAGTAAAGAATCTATTCAACGCAAGATACGCAATATATTCAAAGTTTGGTTGCATTATTTACCACATCATTTGTTATTAAATACGTTAGTATGATGTAGTTATTATGCGACAAATACGCTAAAATATCGTCAGATTTTTTGGGATTAAATAACTGAAGAGAAAATAAGGCCCAGGATTCATATCGGGTACCCATGTGTAAAACGGATTGCTTTGTCGATTACGTAATCGTAATAAGATTTCCTCGTATGATATTTTACTTCGCCGTTATAGTACGTGGAGTATCGACTAGTAAGAGACAGTTACCCATTACTTAATAAAGCTCAGTTGCACAGACTAACATTGTCAATACCTTTCACATTAAAAATATTAACATACATTAGCAAGGTCAAATACGTCTCAAATGTATTTAATGACATTTTCAAAGACAAAAGTTGGAAAAGTTAGTTTGTGCTACTCAGACTATCGATAAATCAAGGTCTATACCTGGTGCCCAGCACAATCTCCCTGCCATTCTTGAGCCAGCGTCCAGTGGGCACTGGGTTGCCTGTGGCGACGCACTCGATAGTGAAGGGGCGTGCGAGCGGCGCGTTCATGTGCGCCGGCATTTGTTTCACCCATTCCGGCTTCGTGCCGCCAAGCTCTTCGCCCGTACGGACTGGGGTGGTGCAGGATGATGGCTCGGATTTGCCTGTGAGGATAGTAGTTAATTAATATATTATCGAAGACATAAATATTGTCCAAGACGGTAACGCCTTTTATTAACCGGTGAACGAATAAGCGAGCCATTGCCAGCTTTCATTCTTGGGCACCGTAAGAGGCGTATCTGTCGGTCGCATAAATGTATATTTTCTTTTAATTCAACATGATTAGCGGTCAAACGTCAATATTTTATATATTCATATATTTTAAATCAAAATTGCCATTTATTGTTTAATGCCAGTTTATGTCCAAAAGGACAATAACATTTGATGTCCCTGATCACGTATTTTTTTAAATATATAACATCGATATTCAATCTCCTCACAAATCTAGTGAGACATTAAGGAATCATTTCCTCAGTCTACGTCAAAATGTTGACTGTGGTTCATGTACTTACCGGCCGAGTTGATAGCGATGATGCGGAACTCGTAGTCGGCCTTCTCGTTGAGATTGAGCGCGGTGAATGTAGAGTCCTGCACGTTGTAGTCGTTGCACTTGATCCATACCGAGCTGCCGGCCTCGCGGCGCTCGATTATGTAGCCGGTCACGCGGGAACCTGAAGAAAATTTGGGATGTAAGAAGCGGGGTTTTTTCTACAAGCTGCACTATAACAATGTGTCATCTATTTTGCACAAAAATTACATGGGCATTCATAAGACTCTTGAGCTCGACAAGTATGTTCGTCATTGTAGTTAATTTTAAATCTTCAATTCAGTGATCTATCTGCCCATAATATTTTTTCTTGTTGTTTGTTTTATACATTAATATTTTTTCACATCTTATTACATTTGTCTTATCTCACACTTACACACACGGATTGAACATAGCAAGATGAAGCATTTCGTTCAATTTTTAAACAACCATCTTCATGAATCATATATAACAACAGCCCCTTTCGGTTATTATCTGATGACATTGAGGTATGATACTAGAGCGGACATCGGGAACAAAATCTCTGCGTATTGTGCGTGCACACGGGTGCACAGTGAAGCGATAGCGAGGTTAATGTTACTTCTAGGCGTGTCAGAGACGGAAATAGAAGGAGCGGTACGGTACCCTTTATTTTGTTACAAACATTTTGTTTGCAGTGTCCCCTCTAGAATATTATCTTAATGGTTGATGAGGTAATGACGATGCATGTATTTGCTGCAACATGTGTTCTTTATTTATTTGTTGTGTATAGTTTTTATTTTACTTGTCTTTTTTTGTGCATGCTATGTGTGAAAATGAACAAGAAAAATATTTATTTCGGTTCTGGGTGTTAATGATACCTAAAAGTCTCTCCAGTAAGTAGATCCTGATACCCACGACACAACTCGATCTTAATGTGAGGACTATGTTGCTGTTGGGTGGGTGTAATTATTTATTATAATTTACCTCCATCGGTTGCAGGCGGGTCCCACGACAGATCGACGTAGTTCCGTCCGACGCGCAGCACTCGAGGCGCGCGCGGCGGGCCGGGCGGGCCGCAGCGAGGCTTCACGCGGAACGGCTGCGAACTGCTAGAGTACTTGCTGAACCCGGCCGCGTTCTTAGCGCGAACTCGGAACTCGTACTCGTGACCTGCCTCTAGGTTGTAGGCCTGGGGGAGTTTTATAAATATTTATCGATTATGAATATTACTTCAGAAAATTAATACAGTTTAGAATGTGGCTTATTACCCGCAACATTTTCATGGATTATTAAATTAGATATTTTATACGATACAAAAGCCTTCTTTCTGATAATTGAGATAACCTCTCATATTTTCGATTCCTAATTAACAATTCGTTTAAAAACTCGATAACCCCTCACCTGATAGTTGCAGTCCTTGACGAGATAATCGGCGCTGTTCCAGGTACCATCGAGCACATCCCGGAACTCGATCTTGTATCCCTGGATGCGCGCGCCTCCGTCGGAGCGCGGCCTGTCCCAGATCACCGACGCCGTGGAGCCGTCCCAATCGACCACGCGAGGCACGCCTGGCGCGTCCGGGATCGTGAATGGGAACTGGGGGGAAATTGGTATTTATTATATTTAGCCTTTTGTACGAGTTGTAGAAGTTTCCGTTGTGATAGCAGCCAGTGAGTTTTATTACGAGATCAGTTAATGGACATTCCATCTCGATAATAATATGAAAATGGTGTCAATATTTTTATACAGCCCACACTAGCCACCCAAATACAGAAACTGCAGTGGCAAGAAAAATAATATATTCCTTAGCATATAGACATATTCGATAACTAATGGGATCACAAATAGAGTGATTTTAATTTTCGCTTTGAAAATGTTATAACATTAAATCACTAATTTAGGAAATCTACAAGTGTATTTCCGATTGTATTTATTCAATAAGCAACTATTCCTTTCCCATGGCTTGCTGCTGCGTCGACTATCGATACAGTAGAAGAGTAAATACAATATCAAAAAGTTCAGTAAAATCTCTACATCAGTTAGTCAGGCAGTTAGTCTGCCTGTACAATTTTATTGTTTAAAGTTTAAATAAGCAAATAAAATAGTTTCCATTTATACTTACTTTTGCAGTAATAGAATCATCCATGGTGAGTGGTTCAGAGACTCCGTACTGGTTCTCGGCACGCACGCGGAACGTGTACTTGTGGTTCGGTTCCAGACCCATGACATTGTAGTGGCAGTTGCGCACGAACGAAGATATCTTCGTCCATACCTGTTGAGCAATCGATTGTTAGTCCTGTTGTTTATGCTGGCAATTCCTATGGTAAAATTGGTATGTTTTTGTGCGAAGTATGGACAAGTAATTTTAAGGTAACACCGTCGAATATAAACGATGATCTATCTTCACATTGTATTTTTTAATTCAATGTTCATTTAATCTATTCTACTCTTCTACGTTTTTTGGAATTGGCTACAACGTCGATTTGTTTAGTGCACAGTAGGGCCTCTTTCGGGCACTTGCTATCATGTCCCTCAGAAATTGCTTTTCATTATTGATAATATACAAAAAAATACAATAATTGTATTTTTAATGCATATTATATTTTATCATCCCGCAACAGCACAATGGATGTGTAATACATGTTTTGCATCACTAAAAAATCGATTTCCTCATATTAATTCTAAATTCCAAACCGTTAAACTATAGCGACTAGTGTACTTACACCAATGTTGTCCATTTTCTCGACCACGTAGTTGGTGATGGGCGAGCCGCCGTCGTCTAGCGGTGGTTTCCATGACAACGTGCATGTATCAGGCGTGATGTCGTACGCGTCCAGGGGACCGACTGGTGGCGATGGTCTGTCTACTACCAGCACCTGGGGGAAAGACACCATACATATGAGTATGAAATGGAATAAAGAAATCTCAATTGATAAAGTATTTATGTGGAATTACAACAAAATATTGGAAAATTGATGATGAATATTACCATCTGTTTTTTAGAAATTTAAAATTTACCTACTAATAGATAATTTGGTGACACAGTTTGTCATTTGTCGTCATTGATGGCTACTATGCTTTACTTCATTAATTTGAAGCTTTTATTTAATTTCTAGGTATTTCGGTCAAACCTTTCAAGTTACATCAAGAAATAAATTCATAAAGTATTCTAGTAGATTTCTCATTATATATACCACATAAATACATCCAAAATATTGATTAATGCAATATTAGTGAATATCTTACCCTGCAAGTGCCGCTGTCAGATCCCTCGCTGTTGACCAGCTGTACGGTGTAAGAGCCGCTGTCGGAACGCTTGGCACAAGAGTTGTAGAACACGGTGTCCACGTCCGAAGTGACGAACCGGATGCGGTTGTCCGGGAATACTTCGTCATTGTTTATTATCCATGATACCTGTAAAATATGCGGTTTTAGAATCATAATTTGTATATATTAAATATAGTTATCAGTATCAAATATGGAGGAATACAAACACATTGTACATAGGTGGACTTAATGCCACTATTTATAGGATGTAATTATAGTTAAAAAATACCATATCTATTATTTTAAGCATTTTGAATCTTATTTCATTAAGAATTTTATATAGGAATGTCACTATCTCACCTTCGGCCTGGGGTTTCCAGTGAAGGGCACGGTAATCTTGATCTCCTCGCCGGCGATGACGGTGATGTCCCTGAGGCTGAGGTCGCTGGTGATGCGCGGGCTGTTGGGCGGTGCGCAGGCCCTGATGGCGTCAGATGATTGCGACCACGAACCCTGACCTGCCGCGTTCACGGCCGCCACGCGGAACTCGTACTCATGGTTCTCGATCAGACCCATCACTTTAAGCGTGGTGTCTAGCACTTGAGCGTGGCACGCCTTGGTCCACTTGTCTTCGGTGATTAACCTCTTTTCTACTACATAACCCGTGATGGGCGAGCCGCCGTCGTGACGTGGCTTCGTCCAGGTGATGGTGATGGAAGACTCGGTGGTCTCCACGGAGCGTGGCACGCCAGGCGGGCCGGGCGGGTCGAATGGATGTCTCGCCCTGATCGGCTCTGTGGTCTGAGCTGGGTCTGACTGACCGTATTGGTTTTCTGCCATCACCCTGAACTCGTAGCTCTTTCCTACGGTCAAGTTCTTGACGCGTAGGAATGGTGTAGTGACGTAACCAGACACCTTGGTCCAGTTGGGCGAGCGAGCTTCACGCTTCTCGACGACGTAGTTCGTGATGTCGCCACCGCCGTTGTCCTTCGGCGGGTTCCAGTATAACGTAAGAGCCTCGCCTTCGAACTCGTCGGCGCGCAGGTTCTCCGGTTTGCCGGGACGGTCGAGTACGCGCACGTTGATGGTGGCTGTGTCGTATCCCGAAGGATTGCGCAGTTGCAGGCGGTATTGTCCACCGTCTGACCTCTTGGCGTTCTTGACGACAAGCGATGCCGACTCTGGCGTGATCTTCTGGAATATCCTCGAGTCTCCGTCAACATCGAGCAGATTGTCGTCTGCGAACCACGAGGCCGTGGGTTGCGGGAAGCCAGTGTATGGTACGTGGATGGAGAAGTCCTCTCCAGCGCGTACAGTGATGTCTCTGACTCCGCCGAGGTCCATGCAAGGTTTGTTGGGTTGTTCCGCGATAGTAATGTCGGCCGTGGGCTTGCTCGGTTCGGAGCGGCCGACGTCGTTGACGGCGACCACCCTGAATTGGTACTCTTCGCCTTCCTTGAGGTTGGGTACTGTGTGCACCAGTGTAGGCACGGGGACATCGTTGACATCCTTCCAGTCTTTGTCGCCCTTCTTTTTCTGTTGGACGATGTATCCCTTGATCTTGGCACCGCCGTCGCTCTTGGGCGGTCTCCATGACAGTGTAACGGAATCCTTGGTGACCCTGTCTGGCTTGGGCGCCTCTGGTGGGCTGGGCTTGAGACGTTGTGTCTCAGCCGTGATGGGTTCAGTCGCTTTGCTAGGTTTGCCGGGTCCAGCCTCGTTGACGGCGATGACGCGGAACTCGTAGCGGTTTCCTTCACGTAAGTCAGATACTGTGTAGCAAGTGTTCGGTGTTGGGTAGTTGTTGACCTTAACCCAGTCTCCGCCGCGTTCTCTCTTCTCGACATAGTATCCAGTAACAGGCTTGCCTCCGCAGTTCGCGGGCGGGTGCCATTCCAGGGAGCAGCTGTTCGAGCTGTATCCTGTGATCGTCGGTGTGTCGGGCGCATCTGGCGGGTCGAACGGTGACTTGGCAACAATAGGTTTGCTTTCCAACGGTTCGGACACTCCGTACAGATTTTCGGCGCGTACTCTGAACACGTACTTTTTACCTTCGGTCAAATTCTTCACAGTGAACGAGCACTTAGGACAGAATCCTGCCACAGTGCGCCAGTCGTTTGCTCCGAATTCGGCGACCTCGACGACGTAGCCGGTGATCTCACTGCCGCCATCGTCGGTAGGTGGCTGCCATGTAAGGCTGATGGCATCGTGTGTGACTGGAGTGCATAGGAGAGGTCCTTTGGGCACTCCGGGTTTGTCGACGACAATGACCTCGATATCGGCAGAATCCTTGCCATGTGCGTTGGAAGCGGTAATTGTGTATTTACCAGAGTCGTCCCTAGTAGACTTCTCAATGGATAGTTTGTGCTCATCAGCCTTAGTCTCAGCAGACAGTCTGTGAGACGGCACAAGTGGCACAGATCCCTTAGTCCAGGTAATGGTCGGTGTGGGTGCACCACTGATTGGAATGTTAACGTTGATTGGCTCACCGGCGCGGACCTTGATCTTCCTGCCGATAAGGTGGTCAAGCCACAATTTGGGCTTCTCTTTCATCGGTTTAGCGATAAACACGTTGGACGCGTCAGATGGTTGGCCTGATCCAGCTGCGTTGACAGCAGATACTCTGTATTCATACTGGTGGCCTTCCTGTACTCTGTCATCCTTGTACTCGTTGAACCTCACGGGTTCCTTGTTCATCTTTATCCAGCGGCCAGTAGCCATGTCCCTTCTCTCGACGTCGTATCCAATAATGTTCGATCCACCATTGGAAATCGGCGACTTCCATTTGATTTGAATGTGGTCTTTGTCCGCGGACACGAGGTCTGGTTTTCCAGGTTGGCCGGGCACTGTGTACTGGTTCTTAGCCACAACAGGCTTCTCAGTGACCAGTGGTTCGGAACGTCCTTGTAAGTTCTCAGCGAATACTCTGAATTCGTACTGTGTGCCTTCAGATAGACGAGGTACAGTAGCGTGCGTGTTCTTAGGGTTGATGTACGTGACAGCTGGTACCCAGCCACCTCCGTGAGTGAGGTCACGCTTCTCGATGACGTAAGCAGTCAACTCGCTACCACCGTTGTCCTTAGGTGGTTTCCATGAGAGAGTGACCGATTGGGCAGTGATCTCTTCGTATACGAATGGTGGTTCAGGTGGCGCAGGTACGTCAAGCACGATCACTTCGAAGGTACCCTCATCAGTGCCCGAGTCGTTCTTGAGTTTCAGGTGGTACTGACCAGCGTCCGATCGCTTGCAGTTCACAGTGTGGACAATGGTGTGGTGTCCCACAGACGTGACAGTCGTCCTCTCGTTGTTCACGACAGGTTTGCCGTTACAAGTCCACGTGACCTCAGGCGTAGGCTCGCCAATGAAGTCCACGTCGATGTGGAAGATGAGTCCAGCCTTGATGCGGATCTCCTTGAGTGGTGTGAGAATCTTTGGCGCGACGAACCTGTCCTTAGCGGTGATGATGTCTGAAGGTTCACTTGGCTCAGACTGACCAGCTTGGTTGACAGCGATCACTCTGAACTCATAGTCTTGGCCTTCGACTAAGTCAGGCACTGTGGCCTTGGTCTTGTTGGCTGGTACATGAGCAGCGTTCACCCAGTATGGGCTGCCCTTCTCTTTCTTCTGTACGATGTATCCAGTGATTGGTGCACCTCCGTCCGATTTGGGCGGGGTCCATTCCAAGTCGACGTGGCTCTTGCTCCAGTCTGTGGCTTGAGGTTTGCCTGGTGCTGACGGTTCATCGAATTCGTTCTTGGCAATGATAGCCCTGTCTAACTCCAGAGGCTCAGACTGTCCGATCGCGTTAACAGCGCTCACTCTGAACAGGTATTCCTTCATGTGGATGAGTCTTGTGACTGTGTGTGACAGGTATGTGCTCATACCAGCGTCAGACCAGGTGCCACGAGACAGATCCATCTTCTCAATAACGTAGTGCAAGATTGGTGAACCACCATCGTCGAGTGGTACCTTCCATGACAGAGAGCAGGACTCTTTTGTAACATCAGAGACCACCAAAGGCTTCTCTGGCCTCGAAGGTTTGTCGAGGACGGTGACTTGAGCCGTAGCTGAGCAAATTCCGAGGTCGTTCTTAAGAGTCAATTTGTAAACTCCTCCGTCAGAGCGTACGGAGAATGGAATGTCTAATATGACTCTGTTGTGAAGTAGTTGAATGTCGATTCTGTCCGACGGGTGAACGACTTTACCGTTGATCTGCCATTCGACAGTGGGTTTAGGCGACGCCTCGATGGGAATCTCGTACTGGATCCTCTGTCCCGCCTTGACGGTCTTGTCTGCGAGCAGCATCTTGTCAAAGTGCGGCGCGCAGAACCTGGCCTTGGCGACTTGAGGAGTGGACGCGTCACTGGGTTCGCCATTACCGGCCTTGTTGACGGCAATGACCCTGAACTCGTACTCTTCGCCTTCCTGCAGTCCAGGTACGGTAGCGGTGGTCTTGTTTCCTGGCACAGTGGCGGCCATTTCCCAAGGTCCGTACTTCTTTTTCATCTCGATAATGTATCCAGTAATCGGAGATCCGCCATCCTTCTTTGGCGGCACCCATTCGAGGTCCATGTGGTCTTTGTCCCAGTCTTTGACGACGGGAGTGCCTGGTTTGTCCGGGGTTCCGTAGGGATCCTTGGCTGTGATCGGTTCCTGTCCGACCAGAGGCTGCGACTCGCCGAGCTTGTTGACGGCGCGTACGCGGAAGTTGTAGTCGTGGCCTTCAATAAGATGGTCAATTCTGATGCTGCACGACTGTACGTCGCCAGCCGGGATCCAGCGCATGTTCTCCTGGTCCATCTTCTCGACGACGTAGTGAGTGATCTCGGTACCACCGTCGTCTTTAGGCGGCCTCCACCGCAGGGTGCAGCCAGATTTAGTGATGTCATCAGCACGCAGTGGACCTTCTGGTGGTGATGGAACATCCATGACCAGGATCTTAACGGTCGCCGTGTCAGTGCCGTTGACGTTCTTGGCTTTAAGAGTGTAGGTGCCTGTGTCGGCCCTCTTGGCATCAATGACGCGGATCTTGGTGCTGTGGTCATCGTTGATGACCTTGATTCTGTCAGTATTAAGCACCACGTTGTCGCCGTGCAGCCATTCCTTTGTAGGCGTTGGCTCTCCAGCAACAGGCACGTCGAGCTCGAAATTCTGTCCAACCTTGACCTTGATGTCGAACATGAAGTTCCTGTCGATCTTGGGCGGCAGGTTCTTGGGCCTGGCCAGGTGAGGAGCGGTACCATCGCTGGGCTCGCCCTTACCGGCCTTGTTGACCGCGCGAACGCGGAACTCGTATGTGTTGCCCTCGATAAGGTCAGGGACCTTTCCAGTGGTGACGTCTCCTTCGATCTGTAAACAACAAAGCATTGGTCATAAGCAATAGGTTTTTAAGTAACTATTTGACCTAATATTTGTCAATAGAAATGTTTTTTTTTCGTATGATACTGTTTATCTTATAATTAAACCATCAATTCAATTTGGGGGAGGCCTATGTTCAGCAGTGGACTTCCTGTAGCTGAGATGATGATGATGATGATGATTCAATCATTTAATCTTTCTTAAATGCCAATAATTGTTATTTACCTGTGCACACTCCTCCCAGTCGGGCGCGAATCGGTCCTTCTTCTCGATGACGTATCCGGTGATGGGCGCGCCGCCGTCGGTCTGCGGCCTGGTCCACTCCAGCTCCACGAAGTCTCTGTCGAAGTCCTTGATCTTGGGCGTGCCGGGCTTGCCGGCCACGTCGAACGGATTCTTCGCTTCCGTCGCGTGTGGAGTTGTGAGCGGGTCGGAGCGGCCTTGTCTGTAAAGAAGATGATGATAGATGAAAATACTGCAGAATATTTTCCAATTTTATTCTGAATTTATTATTTAATAAAAATATTTTGAATATAGTATAGTGTCATCGTAAATTAATATATTTTAAACATCATCGATATTACACCCATAAGCGGCATATAATCAGCACACCATTTTCATCACAATCTTATTTTAAATTAGATCAATTCATCTTAGACATCTAATGGAATGTATAGGCACAATTTGCATACTTTAACCATCCTTGTTGACCGTCCCAAATAATTCCCACATACAATTAAGTAAACTGTATCAAAAAACTTTCAACAAAATAAACCAAGACACCCACCTGTTAACAGCACTAACGCGGAACTTGTATTTATGTCCCGGCTGCAGTCCGTCCACGGCGAGGCTGGTGACTGGTCCGTCGGTCTCACCCGCGGTGACCCAGCGTCCAGTGGCCTCGTCCATGCGCTCCACAACATACTTCTCTATCGGCTGACCGCCGTCGTCTGCGGGCGGACGCCATGACAGAGTCGCGCCGTTTGCGTGCACGTCCGATACCTGAACAAGAGATAATAACATTAATATAGTGCCTATTTCTTACAGTGCATGTATTTAAACCTAATTTAAATTTATATCATTTTTTTAAAGGTCTGGCAAAGGACCAAGCAGGTCACTTGATGGTATGTGATAACTGCCGTCTATGAACATCTACAATGCGGTGAAAGACACAGCAAAGCTGTCGCATCACGTCGATCTTCTGTGAGATAATGGTACGCCCCCGAACGAGTCTGCCCATTCATGCTGAGTGAAGACTGACAGCGTGGCTCAACCACTTCCTAACTATCCTATTTTAATTATATAAGACGAGAGTTCTTAATACAAATACAAAAAATACGATACTCAGCCACACTGGTTTAGCGAAACCAGGCATGTTTAATAAATAAAACCTTTGAATAATGGACTGTTTTATATGTAAGATTTTGGCATTACTTTACCCAATCTGAACTTTTCAATAGTGGAATAAAAAAATGTGGATTATACTCTATTTATGCAATAGAGTGGCAAAAGTTTACACGAGCCTCCTAAGCTAACGTAGGTCGTCATCAGCGTCCCTAACAACAGAAGAATCCTGACAAAGAAATACATATTATATTATCAGATATTTTTTTTGAAGTGAAAACTTCTTTAGCGGCGTTGAGCACTTTTTCTGTAATGGGTATAAAATCTTAAACTCGCGTCAGGACACGTGACCTGATCGTAAGACGAAAAGCGTAAGACGGATGGAGAGTAGACAGCTGTCAGTTAGCTGTCAGTTTATAAAGCTTTGATGAATTGCCAATGATTTTGAGTGGAGATTTCAACATAAACTTCGCAGACGATAAAAATCAACTATTAATTGAATTTTTAAATTATGAATTTGGTTTAACTATGTCGAATGATCGCAATCTTAGCACAACGAAATACAAAACTACTATTGATGCGGTCTTTATTAGACATTTAAATAGGTTCGAATCAAAACTGTTCGTTTCTTACTTCAGCTACCATAAACCTATCGTATCAGTTTTAGAGATTGGCGATGATAGTTCTGGTAATGATGATGGTGAAAAAGTCGTTGAAATTATGGATGAAAGTTGATTTTTCGGAGAGATAAACTTTTTAATGTAAAATAATTGTAATAGTTTTAAAGTGTTAAATTTTTAATGTAATATAAATTGTCATGTTTGTGTACGATAGCGCAATAAATGAATATTGTATTCTACCACATAAATGATAGTACTTTTATATTTTTTTCAATGTACTGACCTTAAGCGGTCCACCGGGCGGCGATGGCGGGCTGAGCACGATGACCTCGACCTCAGCGACGTCCTTTCCGTTAATATTCTCGGCGGTGACGGTGTATCTGCCGCTGTCAGCCCTGGTGGCGGCCTTGCAGTTCAACTTGGTGTTGTAGTCAGAGTGTTGCACCTTCATGTCACCACTGGACTTGACCTCCTTCTTAGCCAGGAACCATTTGGTTTCAGGCATTGGTTCACCAGTAACCTGGGGAGGAACAAAATTATTAATAAGTTTTATTTTTCTTCTGTTGTGGGTTTAACCCTATGCTTTTATGGAGTAATCGTAACAAAAATGTTATAATTATACCAGTTCCATCAGCTTTCACAGCGTTCTTCCTTTGCACAAAAATATTTTAGACATTAGATAAAAATTTGATCACTATTAATACTAAAATTCACCGTTTTATTTTTTAGTAAATCACAGAATTATCGTTAATCTTATATATTTTTTTCAAACTCATGTTTTCTCAACATTTGATAAATTACTTTAAAACACATACATTGAATCGATATCTTACATGAAAATAAATACTTTAACCCCGTTCTTACCTTGACATCGAATCCGAACTTCTGTCCGACCTTGATCTTGATGTCGATGAGGTTTGTCCTGTCGATCTTGGGCGCCAGGTTCCTGGGCTTGGCCACGATCGGGTGCGTGCTGTCACTCGGCTCTCCCGGACCCGCCTTGTTCACCGCGCGTACCCTGGGAAATACAACGCATTATTATTGTTGTATTTTTATCCTGCCGATAGTCTATTCAGTCAGTTCAGATATATGAAAAACATAATTACATAGATTTTGCAAAGATGTGGATTTTGTAAAAAGCCATCATTTTTTGCAATAATTACAGACACAATGTATACTTCGAAATTTCAGTTGAAATGGAGGAAAATATCTTCAAAAACATAAATTAATTCAAAATTAATTAATTCAAAAAATATTTAAAGTCATTTTTATAAACAGACTTATTTATTTCTATAGTTTTACACACTAAAGTGGTATACATAAAGTCACACCAAATTCCTAGCACCAATAGGTTTTACATTGATAATAGAAATAAAATAATGAAATATTCAATAGTACCTGAACTCATAAGTCTGTCCCTCAATAAGATCAGGCACGGTGCAGTTGGTCTTATCCGCGGGCACCTCGAGCGCCTTCTCCCAGTTGCCGAACTTGTCCTTCTTCTCGACGATGTAGCCCTCGATGGGGGCGCCACCGTCTTCCCGAGGCGGGGTCCACTTGAGGTCCACGTGGTCCTTGTCCCAGTCGGTGACTGTGGGCGTACCTGGTGCGCCTGGAGTCGGAAATAGATTTTAGTTATGAGATAGTGGTATGGTCTTAACTGGAAATGTTGTTTCAATGGTAAAACAGTATCATGGAAACTCTTTTCAAAGTGATTTTGCTTAACACGAATTTTCTAAACTTTTTTCGTAATGCTATGCATAACACGAATTTTCTACATTAGGTTGCATAAACACAATTGAAAGTATTTATGCTACTTTTTATTCGAAAATTGTGCAGTCCCAAAAGAACCGCGAAGTTTTAAACTGGGTCTAAATCCTATCAATGGAAATGATGATTATTGAGGAGGGCCACACTCTAAATTAGCATGTTTATGGGCTAGTTAATTTTTGTACATTTGATCTATTTAAACTTTATTGCACACCGGATACATGAAAAATAGACAATAGTTTTTATTAACACTTACCAGGCTCGTCGAAGGGATTCTTTGCAACAATGGATTCCTCCGAAACGAGCGGCTCAGACTCTCCCTCCGAGTTGACAGCCGATACACGGAACTTGTACTCCTTGCCGGGCGTCAAGCCAGTTACATCACACTCTGTACAACAAGTCAAAGTAAGAAGCCAGTTTAAGACTTAAAATCGATACAAAGTATATCGATTCAAATTAAGTATCGATAGTAGTGAATTAAAGCAAATAATCTATATACGGTCTGTCAATTAAATATTACACAAAGTTTATATTGTGCCAGTTTCAAGATTTTCAATGTTCCAAAAATGACGTTTAAAGGGTCGATTTTCGATCTAGCTGAAATAAGGTAGATACTCACTAGGCTCCTCAGATCTGGCACACGGCACCCAGCATCCGGTCTCCGTGTCCAGTTTGTCGATCTGGTAGTACTCGATGGGAGCGCCGCCGTCGTCCTTCGGTCTCTTCCATTTGAGCGTGGCACCGTCTTTGTGCACGTCTGAGATCTATCGATAACAAAAAACAATTACGAATTAATATCACTCGATTTACTATTTTAGAATTTGGCTAATTTTAAAACATCAGGTAGGAATTTGCTGTAAAATTAGTGACGCTAGGAAAGTTTTCATAAATTTTATCGATATTTCATTAATTTTATGAATACACAGGAAGCCTTTAAATCGATGAAAGGATTTGACAGTTTTATGTCAATTCGTTCAGCAGTATCAACATCACAATGACAAACTTTTAGTTGTTTTTCTATGTTTTATAGCATACGAGCGACTGACTCATTCACTTGACGGTAAAATTTAAAAACAAATGGTCAGTGCCTCACCTGTATTGGTCCCTCAGGTTTCATTGGTTTGTCAGTGACAACCACATTGATGGTGACGGTATCCTTGCCACTCGAGTTGACCGCAGTGACGGTGTACTCGCCAGAGTCATCGCGTCTCACCGGACGGATGATCAACTTCGTGAAGTACTCTGGGTTGTCGATGGTCACCGCCTTAGATGGACGAAGCGGCATGTTCTGGTATCTATGGAATTAATATTATTTACTATTTATTGTGCCTATATTATCATTATTTTTATTTTATACCTGCTGAAAATTAAGAATAACGAAAAAAGAAGACCTATTGACCTGCGGAAGCGGGACAGAGCATTATGCAAAGGCTTGTTTTTTAGTTCTCAAGGAACTATTACAATACTTACTTTACTTATTACATTACTTCATAATTATTACAATACTTGTATAAACTAGATTAGATATTATTTTTGCTTTTTCTTTGTATGTGTTGTACTGTTTGTGTTAGTAGATTTTTAATTTTTATATTTTACTTGTTTCTTTAGTTATTAATCATTTATTATGACTTGTTTTTTTTATTGTTATTTTTTTTAAGCATTAATTATACAATATGTTTTAATTTATGTTAGTATGTAAGCTGGCGTTCGCATGTCACTCAAGGTGACCACTGAAAACCAGCGTTGCGCTGTGGCTCGCGTCGCAGTGCAACAATAAGCTGAGTGGTCACCTACGTGTCACATTTATGCGACGTACAAACTCCCTTTTACTGTCTTTTTGTTGTTAGCTATATATATAAATTTATGTTAAACGAGTGTGTGCGTCATTTTATTTGTGGCTAATAAATGAGTTTTCTTTCTTCTTCTTCTTCTTTCTTTCTATTATTTACTTATTTGGAGATTCGTTTACGTATTATTGAGAACGATTTCCTTCCCACCACATTTTCTTATTTATCATATATATATTTTTTAGCATAAAACGTCCATTTTACTTCATTAGATCAACATTTCTTACAAGTTAAAAATAATCAATTGGCAAGATAATAGCTCAAAATAAATCACCTAAACAATTACGCAGATTATTAATACTAGAACCCCTAACTTAGTACTGTTTTTACTTTATCTTATGTTTCCATTCCTGGACTTTTCTATTTCAATCTCTACAAATATCATGATTTGATGAAAACCCACCTCCATTCCACAGCTGGTGCAGGTTCGCCAGTGATAGCAGCCTCCAGCTTCAGCGTGGATCCAGCAGAGAGCGTGACGTCACGCAGATGGCGACGGTCGATCTTAGGAGCAAGGAACCGCGCCTTCGCCACGAAGTTCTTGGAAGCGTCGGACGGTTTGCTCTGACCGGCCTTGTTGACCGCGATCACGCGGAACTGGTATTCGTTGCCTTCGATCAAGCTGTGGAGAATATCGATAGTTTAAAAGTCTGTTTTTGTTCTATAGTAGGATTGTTTTTGGATTACAGAATATTTTTATCCTTCTGTGCCATGTTTGTCATTGATCAAGGATTAATCGACAACCGACCAGGAAAATAAATATTTAAGTAACTATATTTTTTGCATATCGATCTAACAAAAAAATAGGGTTTGTAATGTACTGTATTAAATTATAGCAAACTCAAAGCAGATATACATATCTGCTTTGAGTTTTCTATAATTAGTAGTTCAAGTACACTTGAAGTTTACTTTATTAGTTTGTTGAAACGCAATAGAAGGAGAACCCGACTGGCACATATTGATATTATGTCATTATTTAACTTGACAAGTATAGGAAGACTGCATAAACGATTTTTTTTTCAATTATAGCTAAGATTGGCAAGTTGAGCATGCCGTTCGCCTGATGATAACCGATACGAAAGGTCATGAACAGTAGCAAAACCAAACACAACCTTGAATTACAAAGCAATGCTTGGAAATCCACTGAACTTTACTTTGAATACAACTAAATAAATCAATTTTACTCACCCATTGACAGTAGCAGTGGGCGTGGGCGTGTGAGTCTCGACGGCCTTCTCCCACAGTGGACTGTATTTATCCTTCTTCTCGATGATGTAGCCCACGATGGGCGACCCTCCGTCCGATATGGGCGGCTCCCACTTGAGGTCCACGTGGGTCGCCGACCAGTCGTCTGGCACCGGTGTTGACGGCGCGTCTGGTACGGCTGTGGGGTATTATTGTTGGTTAGTTTTATTGATTTACAAAATGACAAAAAGAGTTGTAATACTTTCTGTAGAAGAAATATTCAGTGTCCATTTTTGAGGCAGTTGTAGTGTGTACAATGGACATTTAAAAAAATGTATAAAAATATATTTACGACACATTTTTTTTTAAGTCCAAAGTATCTTAGCTTTTTTATTCGCTGACAGTTTTCGATACATTCTACGATTATAATGTCCCAAATTGGAGACGTTGGGCTGAAGATCGAGCCCAGTGGCGTGCCATAGGAGAGGCCTATGTCCAGCAGTGGACGCGAATAGGCTGATGATGATGATGATAATGATGAATCTCCCAAAGCGATAAGGATGAAGTTAGATAAGCTGAAGAGAATATAAAAAGAAAAATGGCACTTACTGAATGGATCTTTGGCGATAATGGAGCCGAATGTTTCGAGCGGCTCAGATTCGCCCTCCTTGTTCACCGCCTTCACGCGGAACTTGTACTCGTGACCAGGGATCAAGCCATCAACCTGGAAATTTAACAACCATGTTTCCTCACATTCTTGTTCATGATCAAAGTAAAATATATAGCTTATTATAATATAGCCCATAAACATCCTACTGCAGGGTACGGGCCATCTGTTCAATCTATAGTTTAAATTTCTATAGTCATCCCATGGTTGTCTAGCGGAAATTACTTTAGAGCTATAAGACCGCATTTGTACTTTGTTGTTATGTATCGTCTCTAAAACAGTTTTTCTTTTTTTACTTTAAAAAATCCATTAAAGTCCAACACGCCAGATGGTACCGTAGATATTTTTATAAATCGCTATGGTTTGCATGTTTCCCCGCGCTGTTTTCCTTCACCGTTACAGTGACTAGTGTATGACCATCGCCACACTATTATCGATAAAAGATTAGGAAACGAAAACGATAAATGTAGCATATAATACAGTACTTACTTCCATCTCAGGCACGTTTCCGATAGTCTTGCCGACGGGCAGCCACGTTCCAGTCTCGGTGTCGTACTTCTCGACGAGGTACGCCTCGATGGGCTCGCCGCCGTCGTCCTTGGGCCGCTTCCACTTGAGCGTGCAGCCGTCCTTGTGGATGTCGGACACTTCCAGAGGTCCCTCCGGTTTGTCCGGTTTAGCTGGTGGAGTGTTAGATTTAATTGGATATTTTATTAAAAACATATCGAATGTTTGCTTTTGTAAAAAGTTTAGGCGAAAAACGAGTACGTAATTTTATTAAATATTATTGTAGGAAAGGATTTTAGGAAGCATAGGACTGCCGTCAGATCCCATTCGATACTCTGTCTGGACGGCATTTCCGCCTACCATCAGGTGCAGTGCAGTCGTTACGCCGTGCCAGTTTTTTTTTTGGAAACTTAATTATAATCGACCTTGTAGATTTTATGTAACGATTTTCATTAATACGTTGACGAAGTATTTTTGGAGTAATTACTTCTGATTTGATTCACTACTTTTAAGCTATTATTAAAGAAAATATTTCTTCATTGATATCGATAAAGTTAAGCAGAATATAAAATACTTACATGTAACAATAATCTCGACTTCGGCCGTGTCCTGTCCGTATTTGTTGGTGGCTTGAATCTTATACATGCCCGAGTCCTTGCGACGCGGGCTCGAGTGCTGGTACTTGCTCAGGTACGGCACGTTAACCACTAAACATAGGAATATATTTGAGAATGAGTTAAACATAGACTATTGCACTTATATTTTGCTAACGGCAACAACATTCTTTATCGACTTTGTTAGGTAAATTAAGACATAGTTTCTATATCAAACAATAAAAATAAAAAACCATAGTGTAATCATTGTAATATACTATCACATTCGATATCCTATACTTTTTCTCGAACATCGACTCTAACAACTTCAAAACCTAACTAACCAAAGTCGATAACTTTTCCAATGTTCAATTCCAAGTCTTTAAACGCCATATACTTACGTTTAAGTCCGTTGCCGCTGGTAACGGACTTGCCGTTGAGTGACCAGGTGACCTCCGGTGGAGGCTCACCGCTGACCTTGACGTCGAGGGAGATGGGCTCGCCCTCACGCACCCTGATGGAACGCAGGCTGCGACGGTCGATCTTGGGAGGCACTGGAGGAATAGAGAAAGTGTTTGAGTTCAATTCGATAGGTCTTATGAGCATTGAAAATAAATTGCTTTTCTATTATATTTTTGTTTGTGAAGGATAATACATTCAGTTTAAGTATAAAATGGATACATGTAACTACAGGTAAGGTATTATAAATATAATAGTAAACAAAAATTATTAATGACTATAAATAATGAGATCAAAATATAATTCAATTGAAATAACTGAAATCTTTGCTAATGAATGTTGGACTACAATATTGTAGCAATCTTTTCACCGCTAAAAAACTCTGAACTGGATAAAAACAGATAACAATAATTATAGTATGCCGTTATACTCACATCTCCTAGGTTTGCAGACGACACTCTTGCTGGCATCACTAGGCTCGCTAGGTCCAGCTTCATTGACCGCCTTTACGCGGAACTCGTATTCCACTCCTTCGTCCAAGTTAGGCACTGTGGCCTTGTCGTTGTCGTTAGGACCGACCTGAGTAAAATAAGAGATAATATTTGTGATACTGTGACTTTGAATTTACTAAAAGAAGAAAAAATTTCATATAATTTGTCAGAGCAGGTTACAAATGAGAAAATCTAGGCTCAAAAGTATTTCTAAAATTGAACTGAACTTGCCGGTATTTAAAAAGGTTCTGTCTGCTTGGAGGCTTTCAAACAGGTGCACATTAATATTTTCAAAGTTTACTATTCTATTTCAACCAGCTTTGTGCACATAACACAATAGTAAGCTTTATGTGTTGTGAAGTTTCCAGGATAAATAAAACCTTGTTTGCGGAATCATCTAGATTCTAAAAGAACTATTTGATGATCTCACCTCGCAAGCCTTCACCCACTTGGGTGATCCGACCTCCCTCTTCTCGATAATGTAGCCGGTGATGGGCGCGCCACCGTCTTTGAGCGGCTTCTCCCACTTGAGGTCCACGTGGTCCTTGTCCCAGTCCAGGATCTCGGGCGTTCCCGGTTTGCCGGGCTCATCTGTAAATAGATGAATATGTTATTAATCTGAAGAGATTAGTATTCTGCAAATTTAACTTTAAATAGTACCCCTTCGGTATCACTAATTTAGCACTAAAGTGCAAATAATATACATATAGTCAATTTTCCAATCTGACAATTTAAAATATCTTGTTATCCATTTGTAAATCAACTTAATTATTAAAACTAACACGTTCATTAAATTCATAAAAAAATAAATTGGATTAATAATTCAAAAGTTGTTATCATAAGTATCGAATACACGATGCCATAATTAAACATAACCGCGAAATCTAACTACTTACCGAACGGATTCTTAGCGATAATTGAAGTCTCAGCATCCAATGGCTCAGACTGTCCCTCATTATTAACAGCGGACACCCTGAACTTGTACTCGTGTCCTGGTATCAGATTCTCGATCTCCGCCTTGGGATCCTTGGTCTTGGCGGCGGGCATCCACCTTCCAGTCTCCGTGTCGAACTTCTCGACCAAGTAGTGGTCGATGGGAGCGCCGCCGTCGTCTAGAGGCGGGTTCCATTTGAGCGTGCAGCCTTCTTTGTGGACGTCTGAGATCTGTGGGATTGTCGATGTTGTAATTTCATTGTTAAATATTAGATAATACAGGGCCGCCGTAACGGTTATTGGCGCCTGTGTACGAAAGAAGATTTTGCCGCCCCTTAAGGCATTTTGAATTATCGGTAGGTGCTTGAAATAAAGCAAAGAACTGAACTTTAAAGTCATATGTATTTGTAGGCTAAATCCATCAGCCAAAGGAAGTCCACTGCTGATCATAGGCCTCCCCCAATGATTTCCACAGAGACCTGTTGGAGGCAGTCTGCATCCAGCGACGTCCCGCGACCTTTACCAGGTCGTCTGACCACTTGCAACTTTTTGTATAACTTCCGAAGCGTATGGATATGGTCTATAGTACTAAAGCCTTTTCGGAAACCGGCTTGTTCGAGTTGCATTCGAGACGATGACCCTCGAAAACAACTTATAGACATGGCTCAGAAGCGAGATGGGCCTGTAGTTCTTCAGCAAAGTGTTATCCTCTTTTTCGAAGAACAAGACCACCACGCTTTTGCTCCATGCCTCCGGTGTTAAGCCCTCGAGAAGAACAGAATTGAAGAGCCTCTGAAGGACTTTCAGTATTGGCGTCCTACCCGCTTTCAGAAGCTCTGAAGTGATTCCGTCCTCGCCCGGTGCCTTGTTGTTTTTAAGTTGTTTGAGGACCATCTCAATCTCACACAGGCTGATGTCCAGGATATCATCGCTAAAGTGTCGGATCAACTCGGCTCTCGAGTCTTTAGCCGAGCTAACAGCAGGTTGGGCAACCGAGGTGTAAAGCTGTTAGTAGAACCTCTCGATCTCCCTTAATACATCTGGCCTCGTCGATATCACGCGGCCGTCGTCCGTCTTCAGCCTAGACAACTAGCTTTGCCCAATAGACAAGTCTCTTTCAAACACTTTGGAGCCTCCGTTCCGCTCAATTGTCTCCTTAATGCTCGCAGTATTGTGAGCACTGACATCGTGTCGCAAGGACTTCCAGATCCGTCTATTGAGCCGCCGATATCCTTCGGCGTCATCGGAAGACTGCAGCGCTAAAGATCGACGTTCGGCCATGAGGTCAAGAGTGTGGATCGAGAGTTTTTGTGGTCTATCTCTACGGCGAGGTCTAAAATACTTAGATTACCATATGGACAGCTTCTACCAAACCGCTGTTTAGCTCGTCCACTGCAAGGTTTTCTTCTAGACAATCAAAGCGATTTTTCAGCTCGAGTTGAAAGCTCTCGGGGTTTTGGATATGGGCGCGAGTAGGTCTTAGCGTAGATTTCATCAAGCGACGCCTTTCTGTATGGACATTGATATTCAGTATGCCCCTAACCATTCGGTGATCACTGCCGGTTTTCACCCTGTTGATCAGAGACATCTCGGACTGTTGATCAGAGACATCTCGAAACATCCGTTTATTCATCCGTCAAGATGAAATCTATCTCGATTCTCGTAGAACCGTCAGGACTCAGCCAGGTCCATTTCTTGTGAGGCGGCTTCTGAAAAAAAGAGTCCCTCTTTCTCCAGAAAGTCGGCCAGCCTCTGACTCCTGGGGTTCCGTTGCCCATGTCCAAATTGCCCCACTTTCAACTCTGTATCGCTTCTCTTGCCCAACTATGCGTTGAAGTCCCCCATAACAACATTGAAGTAGGTTTTGGAAGTATGTATGGCCCGACTTATGTCCTCAAACATATCCTCTACTTCTTCATCTGGGTGCGTCGAGGTCCGCGCGTATACCTGTATGACCTTTAACGAATATCTTTTTGATATTCTGAGTATAAGGTATACTACCCTGCTCGACACACTTTCGATGGATACGATGTTGTTGATGAGAGACCTGTGGACGAGAAATCCGATACCTCCTTGGGATTGTTGGTCGTCCCTCCGATAGAAGAGCAGGTTACCAGACTTCAGGGTTATCGTATCCTTCCCGATTCTTCGGACTTCCGATAACCCCAGAATGTCCTAGTGTAACCTGCTCGATTCTTCTTCCAGTTCGACAATCTTCTCGTCTGTCCTCAATGTGCGTATGTTGTGTATTACCAGGGCCAGTCGTCGTCGGGGGTGGTAGCCGGGGCCAACCCGGGGACTCTTAGCACCCCCTAACCCGTACCGTAACCATGACCGCTACCATAACCAGGAATAGTGGGGCTGCCGGGGACTGGGGGCCTCAATTTGTGTCGTCATTGTGGGGGTATTTGCCAATAATCGCCACGCTTGGCAGGCGGGTTGGCGAGCGCAGTAGGGGACTGGCGTTGATGACGCTGCTGCCCGTCATTAACCGGGGAAAGGAAATAGGATTTGTGGGTAGAGGATAGTAGTAGAGGACGACTAGATAGGAGCATCCCTGACCTTGAATTGTTATTGAGAAAGCGCAAAACCTGAAATTAGTTTGTTCATAATCGTGAGTAGTCGATTCCACTAAAAAAAATTAGGGGTCAAATTTGAATCAAAATAATATTCGTAATTATTTTATAATCAAAATAAGTTGGCGTGTCTGAGGTTTTGCGCTTCTTCGTTAAAACGTAAAAAGTATCACTTCCTAATTATACTAAAATATGCAGATACTTTAATAAAAAATACCTAGGTAACTTCATTATAAAATCAGAAAAAGATATCTAGTTACAATAGAAAAATTTAAAAAAATTGCTGTTGTAGTAGAGTCACTACTACAATACTCTTGCTACTGTAGCGAAATTTTCCGAGACTATGCTGTTGCAAATTCGTTAATTACATCGCTGAAATTTATACCATCAAAAATTTCTTGTTCAATGGCTAATTTTGCTAGACCAGACAATCTTTCTTGAAGCGTTGTTGACCTTAAATAATTTTTAACTTTGCAAATATCGCTCGCCAGAAGCTGCAGATACAGGCAATGTCAGAATAATTCTTAGTGAAACTAATGATTATAGAATAAAATTTTTATTCTATAATCTTCATTCTATAATCATTGAGTGAAACGCTTACGTTTGGAAGGGTGGAAGTTAAATTGTTTTCAAATATATATTGTAAAATACTTATAGGGTCACGGTGAGTATCATCAGGTATTGTAAAAACTCTAAAGGTTATTCTCATATATCTTCTATGCACCGACATCGACCGGTTACGATTTTATTATATGAATTGATTACTTTTGTTTTTTTTGGGCCATTGATTTTTGCGCCCCTAAAGGATGGCGCCCGTGTACATTGCACACTTTGCACATATGGTTGCGGGGGCCCTGAGATAATAGTATTTAGCTGTGGATTGTAGAATGGTAAAGTTATAAAACAACTGGAACTTTTTAGATCTCTCCATGATAATAAACAAATCGAGTCAACGACGTAGGTAGGCGAAAAAAAGGTAAAGAAGATTGTCGATTTAAATTCAACTCAATACTACAATGTTACTTTTTTTCTGTATGACTGTCATTCAAACTAAAATATCTAAACACAATATTCCAAAACCATTGTAATTTATCCCACTTTATCTCACTAAAAACCAACCTTAACAACCCAAAATAAAGTCGATATTTACCTTAAGCGGTCCCTCAGGCTTGGCGGGTACATCGAGAACCTTGATCTCGATGGTAGCCTCGTCCTTGCCGCTGCTGTTCTCAGCCTTGAGCGTGTAAGTGCCGCTGTGTTTGCGAGACGCAATCACTACGGACAGCTTGGTTCTGTAGTCTTCCACGTCTACGGAAAGATCGTCGCGCGTGGACAGACGCTCTTTGTTGTGGAACCTGTAATTGGGTAAGCGTATTTATTTATCTGTATTTATTTATTTTATTTCTTAGCGCAACCGTGTAAGTACATAAACCTAACCCGAAAGCGTCCATATATGTGTATCAGTCCATATGTCCCACTGCAGGACACGGGCCTCCTCTACAATCGAGAGCAAGATGGGATATTTATATTTGCTTTATTGTACACCAAAATAAAAGTCGCATACAATATACACAAAAACTAAATGTATGGTTTATGATGGTAATTTCGAACTGAACTCTCTAATTATGCTTGCAATACGTTGAAGTTGACTTATTCATTATTGATAAGTTTATATTCTTCATTGATGAAAAGTTGCTGGAATTGAAAGATACCTAGCTTACAAAATTATTCTACAATATTATGGGACTATAAAAAAGAACAGAAAACTATATTTCTTACGAAATCATTGGGAATTAAACAGATTTTCGTCGTTTTTATAACTTCAAAAAATCATTGATGAGTTTCCTGAGGTCGAATATTAAAAAACTGTTTTTTTTTTGTAAAAAACGAATACTAACCAAGTCTTGACTGGTGGCGGTTCACCGCTGACCTTGACGTCGAGCCTGATATGTTGTCCAGCCTTGATGGTGATGTCGCGCATGTTGGTGCGGTCGATCTTTGGCGGCGCTGTTGGACAAATCATATTATGAGTTAGATAAAAGTTTGGCAAATGTTTGTGGATTTACCAATGTTTGGTGTAAGTGTGGTTGTATATTATTTATATACTCAAATAATGAACATTGTGTTGAATCAATATAATAACTAATGCTAAACCTTCGATTTATCGAATTTGCGGACTTAAATTGTATTAGAAAATTATCAAACTTATAAATATAACAAATACTGAATAATATTTCCAAAGGTTTCCATATAAAAATAATCGACAAAAACAAATATATATTTTTCTAGCTCTATAACACCCCATATACGCCCCACTGCAGGGCCTCCTCTACAATCGAGAATGGTTAAGCCATATAGTCCACCACGCTGGCCTAATGCGGGTTGACAGAAACATATAAAAAATAATAAAACCCATTAGAATCTAGATACATACCAAACCTGTCCTTAGCTAGCAGGGAGTCGGTCGGCGTGGACGGTTTGCCAGGACCGGCCTTGTTCACCGCCTTCACGCGGAACTGGTAAGTCTTGCCTTCAATGAGATCGGGCACGCGAGCCTCGGTCTTGTTGCCGGGGACCTGGGGATGAAGGTACACCATAAATAAGGTATGTATGTATATATTGCGTCGGCACATAATTTCACACTGTCGGGTACAGAATTATTTTTAAATCAAAAGACTTTAAACCAATTGGCGATATCATATTAATGTATGTTCTTGGTAAGAATCAAATTTCAAGCAAATTCAATATTTATTTTACAGCTTTTCATTTTTGGCAATGGACACATTAAAAATGTACGAATCATTAAGAATTTACGAATATCAGCAAATTGACTGAAAAATAGTTTTCTTCCAACTGACAAAATTGTTAACTAAATAAATACCAACAGTCACAGGCATAGTTCTGTCCCCACAGTAAGTAAGAGTCTTGAGTTGTGGGTGTCAGAATCTACGAGAGACTTTTCGTTCTCACCACATCCATAACCAAAACAAATACTTCTGGATCACATAAAAATTTGGTTTTGGGCCGGGAACCTATCGATAAAGCTGTCATTCCAATTTGAATATTCGTCAACAATAAAATTTATAAAAAAAATATTCAATTAGAACTCACCTCAGCAGCCTTCACCCATTTGCCGGTGTCTCTGTCTTTCTTCTCGACGATATAGGCAGTGATAGGAGCACCGCCGTCGTTGGCGGGCTTCTCCCATTTGAGGTCCACGTGCTCCTTGCTCCAGTCCTTGAACTCGGGCTTGCCGGGAGCGTCGGGCTCGCCTGAGGAAAATAATAGCATATTATATTTTGTACACTTTTTATACATTAAGGACAGAATGGCAAATAAAAAGTTTACTGAGTTATGCGACTTACACGGCGAATAAAATTCTCTGAATTCATCGATGTTCAAAAATAACTTCAACTAATGATAAAGGTGTTAAATATTACATAGTTAATTATTTTCGTACCAATTAAACCCACTCTTTCATTTACTAGTATTATCTATATGTCACTTGCACTTCAATTTAAATCGATAGAACTCATCGACAACACTAACAAAAAGTCGATAAATTACTTACCATAAGGATTCTTAGCGGTAGTAGCGGTCTCAGTGACCAGCGGTTCGCTCTCTCCCTCAGGGTTGACAGCCTTCACCCTGAACAGGTAGTCCTTGCCCTCGTTGAGTCCTGTGACGTCAGCTTCAGGAGTCTTGGTGGTGCAGACGGGCACCCAGCGGCCGGACTCGGTGTCCATGCGCTCGACCACGTAGTTCTCGATGGGTTCGCCGCCATCGTCTTCCGGAGGCTCCCATTTGAGCTTGCAGCCGTCTGCTTTCACGTCCGATACCTGTATGGAGAATAAATTGCATGAAGAGAATATACATAAAAATTATAAGTGTTCAATTTAAAAAAAAAATTACTGTCAAAATAAATCAGGTATAATTTCGGATACTCACTTGCAGAGGTCCTTTAGGTTTGGATGGTTTGCTGACAACCTCGACTTCAATGTCAACAGTATCGGTTCCCGAATCGTTCTTGGCGGTAACGGTGTACTTTCCAGCATCCGCCCTGGTCATCTTCTGTCGTACGAACGAGGTGTGGTAGTCCACATTCTCGATCTTCAGCCTATCGTCACCCTTGAGAGGAGTGCCGTTGAAAGTCCATGTGATTGTAGGTTCAGGTTCACCCTTGACGTCGGCTTCCATCTTGAGAGGCTGGCCAACCTTGATCTTCTTCTTTTGAAGGTTCTTGCGGTCGATCTTTGGTGCCACTGTGGAGGTATCGATGTTGATTAGTAAGCTACCGATATCGATTAGTAAGCTAACTATTTATCTATTGATTCCTATTTTTTTATAAAAAGTTTTAGGCTCGGATATTGCAATGAATACACTCGTATAAAGACCAAATTTTGTATTAGAAGAACACCACTATAGGCCTCAGTGACATAGCTAATATTTAGTCCTCATTTAAGTGGTACCCAATTTTCGCTTTCAACATACGAAACCAAAAAATATCGATATATTGCGATAAATAATACTCACAGAATCTAGGCTTAGCGACGACCGACTTGCTAGCATCGGATGGTTCGGACGGTCCAGCCTTGTTGAGCGCGATGACGCGGAACTCGTACTCGTGTCCCTCTTCTACGTCGGTCACGCGGCCCGTCGGCCTGTCGCCCGTCGTCTTGAGGCAGTCTTGCCATGACCTGATGAATGAGATAAATTAGTATATCGACCTATATCATGCGTAGCTCTCGTAAAACTAATAAATTTTATAAAATCGATTTTTTTTCTGATGGTAATAACAATCATTAGGTTTTTGTGTCATAATGCCTATGACGAAACGACAGTAATAATAGTTTAATGATATACAAAACTGTAATTGTTGTCTTTTTATTGCGTATATTTGTAGGTTAAAATTAAATTTAATTTTCAAGTAATTTTTGTTCAAATATATACTTACTATTTACCAATGCAAGGCATGTAAATAAAAATACGTCCATGAAAACTTTTTCCACAAAAAACATTATATTGTATCGAAAATGTAGACTATCAAAGTACTCACCTTCCGCCCTTCTCTCTCTTCTGCACGATGTACCCGGTGATGGGCGCACCGCCGTCCGATTTGGGCGGGGACCATTCCAGGTCCACGAAGTCCTTGTCCCAGTTGCGAGGCTCGGGACGGCCGGGTTTGCCGGGCTCGTCTGAAATATTACATTTGTGTTAGATTGGTATTGAAGGTATGGAATGACAAATAAAAATTATAACATCGATATTTCAAATGATTTTGAATGTAAAATACAATAGTAAATAGTTTACGAAGAATGAGTATTGAAGGTATAGAATGAGATATCAAAATTAACTTTATCGATATTTAAAAGTTATTTTGATAGTAGTACAAGAATAAATATTTTAAAAATAACCACTTCATTGCTCAAACCAACCCAAACCAACTTAACGTTGGTAAGTGATAAAATTATTTATGTTTTTTATCGTAATAATATGATGCAAAATTATATAAACTAGCGCGTGAGGTTAAGTTCCTCTCACTTGACACAATTATAAAGACACATTCAATTTCACACTATTTACGCCCATTCTATTGAATTATAAATCTAAATCCAATCAAACCAAATATAAAAATGACTCACCGAAAGGATTCTTGGCGATGATCGGCTTCTCTGTCTCGAGTTCCTCGGACTCGCCTTCCTTGTTGACGGCCTTGACTCTGAACTTGTACGGCTTGCCCTCTGACAAGCCGGTGATGTTCGCCTTCGTGTCCTTGGCGGTGCCGCATGGGATCCATTGTCCTGTAAGAAGATAAATAAATAATAATAAATTACGCCCAACAGTCACATACATAGTCCTGACCCCACACTAAGATCGAGTCTTGTGGCATGAGTATCAGGAACTATGAGAGAAGTCTCCTCATAGTTCCTGATACTTCGGTCTCACAAACACGAAAGAAATATTTGTGGGCGGCACAAACATTTCTCTCGATGCTTAATTTACTCTTAAAAATATTTCATCATAAAAAACTTCACAATCTTTTCTAATCGATCAGAATTAAATTTACTGTTAGATTTACTTTCACAAACTACACAATTTTATCAAAAAACTCTGAAATGTACAGCGAAATTCTAACCATTGCGTCCTATCGAAAGATAATAATAGTAAGAAGTCTATTAAAGTAACCGAAATACAAAATCTCACCAGTAAGCGGGTCGAGTTTCTCGATCTCGTAGTACTCGATGGGGGTGCCGCCGTCGTCCTCCGGCTTCTGCCAGGTCAGCGTGCAGCCGTTCTTTGTAACATCCGATACCTCCAAAGGACCCTTCGGTTTGGATGGTTTGCCTGTAGAATATTATTGTGTTAGATTTGTGGGTAAAATGTGCATATAAACGTGATGTTTTGATTAATAGAAACACAAATTTGTTTTAACAGTTAAAGGAAAGGCCAAGAAAGATCATTTAAATTAACACTTGATTTTAATTTCTAAAATAAATATATAAACACTTATAAAAAAAAAAACTATCAATAAAACAAATCATTTTTGTTCGATGTGTGAGATATGTCATATCTAGTAAGTAATTTTTGAGTCATCAGATGTGTGCACATTCAATACTCCAACTAATATTGTGGATCTAATATACGCCCAAGGTCGATAAAACAGAAAAAATCGTGGCGATACAAGCCCGGAACTTGGCGTAGAGACAGTCGACAAAAACAACCTGTAACAGTTGTTATTTTTAACATAATAATAAATAACACAATATCCTTACCAAGAACTGTGATCTCGACTTCGGCCTCGTCCTCTCCGACCTCGTTCTTGGCCTTGATGATGTACTTGCCGGTATTGGCACGCTTGCTCTTCGTCATCAGGAACTTGGTGTTGTAGTCCACGTTGATGATCTCCAGGTTCTCCCTGGGTTAAGAATATTGGTTACAAAACACTGTCTTAAAGACTCCCAATCATTGCTAGAGTTCCTACATGACAGTTCCAATTTTTAAGGAAAGATTCATAATCGATTCTACTAAGTACAGCCGTCTGAAAGACACTAATCGATGTTGTCGATTGTCGATATTAACAAACCCCTTTAAATTAAATAAGCTAAATATAAAAAACAAGTTATTGAATTATTTTAGAGGTTATAGAAATTGCATTTTTTAAAATCAATCTCGATACCACCATTTCAAAATCCAGCGCACTTTCCACATAAGCTCTATTAATATCAATGTTATTCACCTGTTCTTCAGCTCCTCGCCCTTGAAGTGCCACGTGACCGTAGCAGGGGGTTCGCCGAATACCTTCACGTCCAGGGAGACCGGCAGACCGGCCTTCACCGTGATCGGGTTCAGGTTGGTGCGGTCGATCTTGGGCTTCACTGTAATTTGATATGAGATGTGAGATTTTGATTGTGGTGTTTAGTTTATTGTATTTATTCCCATGTTGTAGCGTAATATCGTAATTAATATCTCGATTACATTACTTCTAATACTGGATTGTGCTTCTTAAAAACGTTAGTTATAGACCAATACACTGATCTAATGCAGGCCCAAGGTCCAGGCAGATTGCTGTTTGGCCGGAGGAAGACATTGCGGTGTTACCTACCCAAGCAGCCTCTCACATGTGAGACCTACCACCAATCTGAGTCCCTATTTTTTAATAAATAAAAATATTTATTTCGAAAATATAGTATGGTATACTCACAGAATCGAGGTTTAGCAGTATGCCAGTTGGTATTCTCCGATGGTTCTGACTGACCCGCCTTGTTGACGGCGCGCACGCGGAACTGGTACTGATTGCCTTCCTCCAGCCTCGGCACTGTGCCTTGGCAGATGTTGCCTTGGACTTCGGCGGCCTGTGGGATACATCGATAATTTCATTAATGAAATATAACAAAGAAGATAGATAATGGTTGAATTAGTCTATATTGCTTATTTCTATTCCTATAAAAGGATCATTTTAATATAAAAAATCTAACATGAAACAGATGAATATTAGACAAAATCGAACCAAGTATTCATCGACATATCAACAAGTCCTAATTATCTAAGCTTCCAATAAAATACTCACTAAGAATTTGGTCCGTACGTGAAGATAAATAATCATCAATGATCAACAAATATAACTTAACTTCGAGTCAGATTGTTTTCTCACCAAACATTCTCTTTTAATTTTCGATACTTACAAGTTACACCACAAAATATATATTAAACTATGGATTTTTTAAAATATATTCACCTTAACAAACTCGCCCTTATCCCTGTCCATAACTTCAATAATGTATCCCGTAATAGGAGCTCCATTGTCCCTGATCGGGGGTTCCCATTTAAGTTTGGCGGACTTCTCGTCCCAGTCGACGATGTCTGGCAGGCCCGGAGGCGCGGGCACGTCGTACGGGTTCTTGGCGAGGGTCGCGTGGTCTGTGTCCAGGGGCTCCGACTCTCCTTCCTCGTTCAGGGCTTTCACTCTGAATTGGTAGGAGTGACCGGGTTCTAAGCCTGTTGATAGACATGATTAGGTGAGTAAGTTGGTTGAGTGAGTGTGTGAGTAGATATCGATTTCAGTGTAAATTAATATTTTTTTATGTCGATTATATACTCAAAAACAAAAGTCGCGGTAATTCCAAAATTTTAATAATCGACAAACATTTTCCTGCCATCAAACATTACTGTGATAAATAGTCCGATTATGATAAAAAAATACTTTATCGATATCTATAGGTCAACGTCTTTAAAACAAACCATATAACTACAATTTTTCGAAATTACCTTTACCTTCTATCATAAAACTACACTCTACACACAGAAAATACATTCAACAACATTACGAATATTTAACATCTAACTTAAATTCGATATTTTTGGAATAAATTTTTTATCGATATTAATTAATTTTTTCGATATTTTTCCTTCACAACTCTATCACAAAATACCAACCAGTAACAGTAGCCTCGGTGGTGTCAGGGTCGACGGTACCAGCGGGCGTCCACTTGCCCGTCAGCGTGTCCATCTTCTCCACCACGTAGGCGCTGAGCGGCAACCCGCCCGTGTGCTTCGGTTTGTTCCAACTCAACTTCACGTGTTCCGCGTGGACGTCCGACACTTCGAGAGGACCCTCGGGTTTGCCCGGTTTGTCTGGGGGATGATGGTGTTATTAGTTATTGTGTCGAATAAGAGAAAATCTTTATATGGAATATAGAAATACTATAGACAATTCTTAACATAATAACAATTCTCTCATAATTTAACTAGTTTAAAAGTTCTTCACAATACGATAGACAAAGCACGTGATTTATTTGTGGTTAAATACTCATCATCAATAAATATGAATCGCACTTGTAAGCTTAACTTATTTTTATCTAAAACACACATCTGCAAAAATTCCAAGTATTTTATTTTTTTTGTACAGAAATAAAATCATGTGATGTGGAGTTTATTGCTAAAAGTGAACTAGTTCCAGTGCAAATCTGAGTAAATTGTTAGTGTTAAAGTATAATTAAAAACATACCCAATACAGTAATTTCCACGGTGGCCTCATCGACGCCCGAGTCGTTTTCGGCCTTGAGCGTGTAGATGCCGGTGTTCTTCCAAGACGAGTCGAAGATCTGCAACTTGGTGTTGTAGTCTTCGTTCTCGATCTTGACGCCGGGTCCGGTTTCCAGGACCTAAGAGAAATTTAATCAAATTTCAAACGTTGTTTAACATACACAGGTAGCAATGATACATCGAACATTTTACAGGCAGGTCTCTCATATGTGAGAGGCCGCCTGGGTAGGTACCGGCGCAATGTCTATGTCTGCCGCCAAACAGCGGTGTAAATGCACTGTTGTGTTTCGGATTGAAGGATATTGTTGCCAGGGTAAATGCTGGAAATATTGAGAGCATTGGAATGCCAATCAATGCTTTGTAATTCTAGGTGTTCTTTGCTTTTGCTGCTGTTCATGAGCGGCCGTGATGCAAGTCATATACATAGTTAGGACTTTGCCTTTTCTACGGACTGTATTCAATATTTTACAATTATACGATGCTTACCTTCTTGGCGAAGCTCCAGGTCTTGGATGGTGGAGGCTCACCCTTGATGTCGACGTCGAGTTTGATGGTGGTGCCGGCGCGCACGCGGATAGCAACCATCTTGTCGCGGTTGATGTGTGGTTTCACTGGATAAATAATTGACAATGTTAATTATGTGTTAGTCGCATCAACACACAGCCAACACCACTGAAACTACGAACTTGAAATTTTACACAGGGATTCCTACTGTGGCGTAGGGTAGCACTAAGAAATTATTTTTGGAAATTCAACCCCCAAAGGGACGAAAAGGGTGAAATAGTGTTTTATGGTAAAACTTGGAACTTTATTTAATTATTACAAACAAATATAATTGCCTACTCTCTTTTCTCAAAATTAACCCTAAAAGGTTTAAAATAGGGGTTTAAATGTTGTATGCAAAATCGAAACCGCTGAAGTTATTCATATGAACATTTGTATTTCACCACTTATTTTAAACGCAACATAATGCCGTGAACTACTATTCGAAAACAAGCACTAAGGCGGTGAAATAAGGGATGATATTATATTATGTGATAACTAGAACCATTGAAGCTGATTTATGTATGTTATCAAAATCATTTTTTTGTAAATCTTTCGCAGAGCTTACAGTGTATTGTTGTTGAAGCGATATAATGTATTAATTTTACATCCGTATTATTATAATATACACGCAGACGAAGTTGCGGGCAAAAGCTAGTTATATATAAAAGAAGTATAAATCAGTATATACTTACAGAACCGTGCCTTCGCAGTGTGCGGCTGTGTGGCGTCTCCCGGTTCTCCCGGGCCGGCCTTGTTCACCGCGCGTACTCTGAACTGGTACACGTTGCCCTCCTTCAAGTCCGGCACGCGGGCCTTGCATTCTGGAGTCTGGGAGATGATAACATTATTATAAGATTTATTTTATTATCCTGTTGCATAAGCTGGTATTGGATTATAAAAATACAAATAAGTAATATTATTTAGACCATATTCGATCGACATATCGATACTATGAAGTCGTGCTTGACCATATTCTATCAATAGTACGAAGTCGATAAAATTTAGAGTTTTTGCTAAAGTTATTTTAATAAAGTTTAAATTTTTAAAACATATATATTTGTGAAGCAATATGTCAGCCCACACTGAACTTAAGAGATATATTTTACAAAAATCCTATTTCAACGATTTACCAATGTCTATTCAATAACTAAAACACGATAAAAAAAAAATACTTCCAAATTAATATTGAATCGCTAAAAATCATTTAAAATTAATCAAGACCTAAAACTCTTTTAAATAATTTTTCAATACAGCCCATTTCCTGATACATACCGTAGTAACAAGAGCTTCCTGCCACTGTCCGTACTTCTCCTTCTTCTCGATGATGTAGCCGGTGATGGGCGCGCCGCCGTTGTTCTTGGGCGCCTCCCACTTGAGGTCCACGCGGTCCACGTCCCAGTCTTCCAGGGTGGGGACTGAGGGCTTGCCGGGGATATCTATGGAGTAGATTGAACCATCATTATTACTCGGTCACAATATCTCTGCACCTCGCAGGAATGCGATGCCCCCCTCCCGCTGTCCCTTTTTCCTTCCCGCGCTCGTCCGAACACGACAGTACGGTTAGCACTTTCGTTGCCGATACGCGTCTTAGTAAAGTTTTAATTTTTAAACATATTGATGTTATAAATTAATATTTTCTGAAATCATGATGTACGGCTTGGCTTATAAAGAGATAAGATTAAAAAAAAAAATTTGCTTTTTTTCTATCATTGAATTACGCAACATTTAACGCAAACATGAATTCAATCATTACACAAAAAAAGTAATGGATTTGTATTTGGATAGTTGACCGAGTTATATATGGGTATGTTGATTTGATCTGGTATATTGGCCTCGTCAAAAGAATATACTTGGAGGATAAAGTCAATAGTACACTACTTGTGTGTTTCTTAGATGACTATATATATACAGCCTCAGTGACTATTGACAGATAAATTGCGGATTCGATATTTTCATGCTTAAAAATATAGCAAGCAACCAATATTATTGCATATTGTTGTTGTTCGACCAAAATGCTGAAACACAACGCGTGTTTCAGAAATACGATCCAAGATCTGATTACTGTGGTATTGTTACAATGTCTAGAGAAGCAGCCGAGATACCATCTTCTATAACTCTAATTTCTGGATTCATGTAGTTTTCACTCACCGTAAGGGTTCTTGGCGATAATAGAGTGGTCAGTCTTCAACGGCTCGGACTCTCCCTCGTCATTGATAGCCTTGACCCTGAACTCATACTCCTCGCCTTCCTGCAGACCCTTGATCTCCATCTCGGTGTCGTCGGTCTTGCCGACCGGCACCCAGCGACCAGTTGCCTTGTTCAACTTCTCTACCATGTAGCCGGTGACGGGTTTGCCTGGAAGAGAATAAAGAAATAATTAAATGGTTGCATTATAGAAAAGAAAAAAAAGAAAACAAATACTGAGCTACAGATAGGATAAAAATTAGGTAAGTAATGAATATTATAACCACTGCATATAATTTTAGAGTCGTGAATTTTACACCTGTAATTATAGTGACGATCAACTAACACAGGATTAAATTGATTTGCTCAAAATTAAAATCGCTTCATTTTATCTTTCCTGCCATATTACATATCCTATATCATGTTTAAGTTGCCGCATCCTATAAAATAAATAAACGCAAATGTCGATAAAAAAATATCGATATCGACTAAACACGTTAACCCACCTCCATCATCCTCCGGCTTCTTCCAGGCCAGTTTGCAGCCGTTCTTAGTAACATCAGTGACCTTGAGCGGTCCTTGAGGTTTAGAAGGTGCGGACAACACCGTGATCTCGACTTCGGCCTCGTCCGTTCCGTGCTCGTTGGTGGCCACGATACGGTACGTGCCTGTCATAGGACGGACTGACTCCTTGATGTCCAGCTTAGTGTTGTAGTCTACGTTGATTACGTTTT